>JARFIW010001380.1:1200000-2400000 GCA_036346225.1 Platerodrilus igneus | reverse complement strand
GATGTAGACCTAGAACAGATAAATGCGGACTGTGCAAATTTCAGGGAAACGTGTAGGTTAGTTTAGAATAGGAAACAATGATGGTACGCGTCTAACCAGTTCCAAGACTGAAGACCCAATGATGATGATGATGATATTAAGATATCCCAAAAATCGCTTTAAGAAAGTCAAAAGTTTATTAAGAACATTGGGTAGTCAGTGACTCACGAGCGGTAAAAATTACCAACGCGGCCTTGTATATTAAAATATTAAAATTTAAAACATTTTGACTTGAAAAATGCTCAGGCCGTTTTTCTAAAAGTAAGCTTACTAAACGTTAAACACCAGTACAATTAATCGTAAAACTATAGTGTTTAGGAAAAAGTATTACAACCAAACAAAACTGGTTTACTACAGAGCTTTCATCATTACAAGTGCAGCCCACTGAATTAGTAGGACTTTTAATAAAGCCTTAACGAGATTTTATATATGCATAGCACAAAAAGCTTGTATAGTATAATGTAGCGCTCAACATTTAAGCAACTTTTACATAAAATAAATTTTATGGCTTTTTCAAACATCCTTGGTGATTTTATTAATTTTATAAACGTATAAAAAGTTTTAAAAGCTTCAGAGGGACTTTTAATTAATTTTCTAAGCATAAGCGGAGATATAAATTTCCATCCGCATAAGCCGATGCTGCATATAGTTGCGCCTGAGTAAAGTATTGATATTTCAATTACCGGCTTAGAATACCCATATCAACGTCCACATTCGTACAGTATTTTCATTGAATACCAAATTCCGCAAAGATGCGTTGCATGCATATTACTTACTTACTTCACTTTGAGAATTCCGTCATTTGGACAGGGTATCATAACCTTTGTATAGCTCGCAACATTCGCGGAACGAATCGTCTGCTGAAGCTTTTATAGTGGACATATCCCTAACGTATCAACCGAAGTTAGAGTTCTAGCAAATAAAAATGGTGCAGCGCTCATTGATGATATCGTATAGATCATGTGGCCAATGTATCACAGAGATGTAGCTACTACGATGGTGATTAAAATAAGAAATTCATCTAGTGGTAAAGTCGAATTGATTTTTACTAAATATTCTCTTCGTTCTTGTAACATGCTGAACTAAACTACATTATTCTCCTTCCGCTGAGTCTAATAAAATAAAACACACCTTTATGACAAAATGTATATATTAATAATGTTTCAAAGTATTCCGCTTCACAATCAATGCATTTCTGCATTCGTAAAAACCAATATTCAATAGATCTTCTACAATCTTCAGGCACTAGGTAGAGCAAAATTGCGAGGAATCTAACGGGAACGCAGCTTACGTGGTGTCAAATGTTTTTGTAAAATTGTGTCAATTGCCTTCACGGCAATTTTCAGAGTTACTTGAATACTGCTACGTGTGAGATTGATGCTGATCCTTTGAAGTATACGCTACCGCGGACACGTAACAGTAGAAATGCACCAGCTAGCTTACAGTGGCGAGCGGCGAATTCTATGAAAACAAGAGGAATCTTCTTTGGGGTATATTATTCTATGAACTTTCAATCCAACTTCACTTGAAACTGGTTATATCTCGCTATATGGTGAGTATTCATTAAGATGATGCTAAAATAATTAATACGTTCTTACAACTCAGGCTGGTAGAGCCTCGTGTACACTTATCTTTTTCATGCAACTACTAACTTCAAATATACAAATAAAAACTCTAAGCTGCTGTCTAAACTTATATTAAAACATAAATATTATCGTAACAAAACAAATTCCTCGACAAGCTTATCAGTTTCTATAATTATAATTGCCGTGCTTTCCTGATTTTAAATCGCTTTCATTCAAACGTGCACCAAAGTAAAACTATGTTTAATAAGATAATGGATGGTACGCATTTAAATATTAACCACCAGTTTGTAATATACAGCAGGTGGAAAAAATTACTGTTTTATATTTTTTTGGCTTGATCGGTCTCGTGCTAGACAATAATGGGTGTCAGTAAATAATTCTTAAAATCCAACGAATGTTAATGGATCACTTTTACGAAGTACCAGTAACTTATTTAATTCGCGTTTGCAAAGGCGTCTCGAGAGCTTTTCACTATCAAACTCGAATTGATGTAATTACCGTAATGAAAATTACTTAAAAACTTGTCGTCGTTCGTTACTAGCTGTTAGTCAATTGGGCGGGTGCGCGAGGTAGTCTGTATGCGTGTGACACCTTCCGCTTGAAAAATGTTAGGCAAGCATTTCTCACAAAAATACGCTCTCGTTCGAATTTAAGGTAAAACTTAGATATTATGTGTGTTGTCACGCACGTTAAAGATCCCTACCTTGATAGGAACAGCAAGAGTTCGGCAAAATTCAAAATTTTCCAGGTAAAAAAAACTCGCTTCCTGGCCAATATAGTACCTTCGGGTGGAACATTGAAAAAAGTCAAATATAATGTTAAGCAATTGAATTACATCCGCTTGAAAGGTATGATTGAACGACTATGTTTGATTGCCCCTCTCTATTACGATTTGGTGGTATATTGAACTTTTTCTTAATTTTTGGTTGTCTTTACTAAATAGCAAGTACCACGCACGGACGCTAGTAAAAATTTTTTTTTGCTTTTAATTATTAGACACGAAATTACTTTTAAGGTTGCATTTGGAATGCTATCAATTCCAATAAATTCACACTACCGTCACGATATTAACAAAAGTCACAGCTTAGTCTGGGAATTATCTAAGGGTGATCATAAGACTAGTCGGGAGTGAAATGTAGACTCAATCTATAAAAAGGGTGGTAAGGGAAAAAAGGTTAGACGTCACCGCATTTATGAAACCCAGAAAAACACAAAAGATAGCCTATAACAAGATGCAGAAACTCATGTATCATAGAGACTATCGCTATGAAAATCCATACAGGCTATACCGGTGTAAAACCTCTGGAAACCTCAAATTATACCTACTTGAATTCCCGTTAAGATGATCATGAAAGAAAATACCACACGATAAATTTTAAATTAAAGGACATAGTTTGTGCTTTAAGCCCCATAGTTACAACAATACTCATAAAAAATCACCATAAAAAACACACTAAAAGTGTTAAATCATAAAATAGGAATCAGAAATGAGTCAAGCATTACTCTTCTTGAGTGCAGCTCAAGTTTCATTACTTAAAATTTATTGTCTCAAACCCCCTTTTATAAAATTTAGATATTCATAAATAAAAGGCAAAATATTTTGATATATTTATATAATGCAATATAAATCTTTTCTTTTAAATACATATGTACAAAATTTTAAGAAATACATTCACAAGTATAATGAAATTTCGTTAAGAATCAATTAGTATTCTCTTAAAATATAAAAGTTTTGATATTACTTAACATTTGAAGAAACAAATTTTGTAACCCTAATTTGACCGATCTGTTGGATTGGTTCACAATATGTTTCTAGTAAATTTTACGCATCGTATCTGTTACTACTAAAATATTCAAAAGCAAACAAATTGAACAAATTAAGATTGTTCAAGTTAAGGTGACACTAGAATGTCTACTGATAAGGGAGCACGCAATAAATGAACATATCTAGTAAAAAGTAAACTTTAAACTTTAAACCAATGGCGTAATCGTTTGTACAGTACTTTATTCAAGTATCTATTTGTATAGATTTTGCTCTTTATATTCAAATACGACCTCGTATATGATACGTTACTATAGAGATTGTGTACTTCAACTAATTGTTCACACCAGCTTTGCCAAGAATTTGAAAATTTGTTAAAAATGATTGTAGCCCGTATTTTTTAATAAACGGCTGTATTAATATACTTTGTATTTGTTTACTTACGTTACGTGATTGCATTACGCTCTTCAAAATGTTGATTGGCTTTATCAATTGATAAAGATTTGCTAAGAATTCTACACACACCTGTTTTGATAACGTGTTGAATTAGACCTTGCTTGCGATGAAAAAACACTCTCATTCGTTTGCTAAAGCTATATAACGAACAATATTCATGTTTCTACAAAACAAATTTCTTGTTCGTCATGGTCTTACTATAGATGTTTCTGTCGAAATTGCACATGATGGAGTTGATGCTGTGAGTGTCGTTGGAGCGATAATCTTCTTATGTGGTAAGCTAATTTGCAGTTTACAAATTGTAAATTTACTTGTCCATTCCTTAATTCGTTCATATTTGCTCTTCAGCTTCTTCCGTAAGCGTAATGCCTGAGATAGCGTAAGGATGTTTCACCACCGTATTGATAGTTGATTTTCATCAGGTCCAGATGTCCGTGCAGCGAAGCCACCGTACAAGTCCGTCTGACGAGTCCTACCTATATTACCGCTTTTATTTTAACCTTGTAGTCTACGCGATAGGTTTCTGCCTATTTATAGTCACTACAGGGAAAATTTATTTATCTTGTTACCTCATAAATTAAGGGATAAATATAATTAAACCTACTCCAAGGAAATTGTCTTATCGCACGACGCTACGAAATGAGTAGCCTATCTAAGACTGGTTCATAAATTTTAATATTTGGTTTATGTATTTGAACAAATTTTATACTCTTCATTCTAGTGATACTTGCCAAGTCTGCGTTTTCTACGTTTTCCTTTGGTGTACTATTTTTCCGTGAATTATTCCACATATATATATATATATATATATATATATATATATATTGCTATGTTAATAGGGTCGTTTAGGGGTAGATAGGATCATTAATACAGCGCGCTTCTTGAAACCACAATGGGGGTTCAGAAAACTAGACTTTTTACGAAAAAAATGAGAAATTTAGCGATTAGGCAAGTCACAACGCCCTTTATATAAACTATGGTTATAATTATTTTAAGAAATGAAAAGTACTCTAGAAGATTTAATTAAATAAACAACTTGGCAAGTCATAAAACGACGTGGACGGAAGCTTTAACACAATACGCGTGTGTAATGCATCATCATTACACTAAGAATCCCAGTTAAACAAATAGGTTTGAAACTGCGTAAGATAGAAAACGCGTATAATTTAATACATAAATTAAATTAAGACTACGTGATCAGAAAGGTAAAATCCAACATCTTGATACATTAAAAATAACTACGGCATAGTGATCATCAAATTTACTATAAAAACAAGAAGTACGTGACTAAGGAAAGTGAAAATCCAAGAGAACCAATGCCAATAACTTGAAATCCTACTTGCAGGAAATGGCGCATCAATTTCGTTTATACATCAAAAATTAGTAGAAGTACCCAAAATTTTGCATGTGAGGATCACAAACAAAGCTTTAATAGTGAACTATACGATTGTTGACAGATAGGCGTTCCTTTTAAATACGACCGGATTTGTAAACAAATCAGTTTAACTTGAATTAAGGCATAATTCTCATCACGTGAAAGAAAATATTTACCTAAAAGAATTAGAAGTGATTTGATGTTAATAAATTATACAGCGCTTCCCAAAAGTAACGGATAAATTCGATTTAATGATTATTGACAATTTCTGAGTAAAAAGCTCTGACACGTCGATTTTTATTTTTAAATTGTCATTTAATTATATAATTTTTAACCCCCCACCCTTCAAACCCTAAGCGCTAGCATCCCTACTTAAAATTTTAAATGGCAATGTACCCTTGTGATACCTCAATTAATAGCATTTTCATTCAGAAATAAAATTTTACAAAAATTCTAAATCGGTTGATAAATAACTGTTTTATTCAATAAAAACTTATTCGCTTAAAGTGCCAATTATCGGGTATGCCTTTACAAACAAAATGTTTGTAAAGTGTCAAATAAGTTTAGTGAAAGTGCGTTAGTTAAGTACGTGTTGCTTCTTTAATAATAAGTCAGAAAAACGAGACTTAACGAAGCCGAAAGGATTGAAATTTTAATGATGATTGGCTTTGGAGATAGAATTCGAACGCACAAAGAAGTTCGAATTTTATTCAATGTAATTCATCCAGACCTCTCCCCAATCTCGCAATCAACGATAATCCGAATTGAAAATAAATTTTGGAATATTGGACTCGTACGAGATAAATCTAGAGATGGACGTCCATCAGCTTTAGATGAAGATTCAAAATTGGATGACTTGCTATTTGTGCAGGAAAATTCACATTCAAGCATTGCGGGAGTCGCTTCACAGTTAAATTCATCAAAAAGTGCAGTTCATAGAATTCTCCGTAGGCAAAGGTTTCACCCTTACAAAGTGCAAGAGTTATCAGTTGATGATTTTGATAGGCGAGCGCAATTTGGTGAGACAATGATGGAACTTTGCAATGAAAATCCTGGATTGGAAGGAAATATTATGTTTTCGGATAAGGCAACATTTTATTTCAATGGTTCCGTTAATAAGCAGAATTGCCGTTATTGGGCTGATGAAAATTCGCATTGGATGATGGAAGCAAATACACAATTTCCACAAAAGATGAATGTTTGGGTGGGGATGCAGTATGCAGTTTTTAATCAAGAGCAAACTACTGTTTCAACCATAGCATGTGTGGAAACAAACCCAAGAACATCATGTAGGAAAATTGAAAGGGAAATGGGTGTTTCTAAATCAGCAGCTTCAAGAATATTGAAGTGTAATAAATATCGACCCTATAAAAATAAAATTATACATAGTTTGTTTCCCGACGATTTTCAAAAAAGAAGGCGATTTTGTCAATGGTATCTTCGTAAATGTGCTGCTACTAACAATTTTGGAAATAACATTATATGGTGTGATGAAACACTTTGCTGGTCGAATGAAAATACCTATCAAACATACGAGTCGTCAACAAAGCCGTTATGGTTTGAATATTTGTTGCTACATTGTTGGTGGCAAATTTCAATACTATATTTTTGAAAACAATCATTCAGCTTGTCGCTATATTGAAATTTTGTATACCAACTTGCACGAATTACTGAAGGACATGCCTCTCGAAAAAGACAAAAGTGTGGTTCCACCAAGATGGGTCACTCCCGCACAACGCTATAAGTACTCGTGATTATTTAAATAGAGAATATCTCAATAAATGGATGGGTACGTTTGGACCTGTTCAGTGGCCGCCTAGATCTCCTGACTTGTCGATATTGGATTACTTCTTGTGGAATTTTTTGAAAGAGGAAATCTATAAAACCCAGAACCATAGTATTGTAGAGTTGCGGAATTCAATTGAAGCAGCATTTCGTAAAGTTAAGGCGGTTTATATATTAAATTCTATTAAGTCTTTAATAAAACGATGCGAACTTTGTTTAAGAGAGAATGGAGGCCAGTTTAAACAATATCTCTGAATTATCAGTAAATAAAACTATTGTAGTATTCCCATCTGTGTTCTAGTATATATATAGTATATATATAGTATATAGTATATATATAGTATATATATATATTATGTGTGAGGGTGTGTGTAGGTGAGGGTGTGTGTGGTTGTGTGCGCATGCGTGCTTGAATGCGTGGGCACGTGCTTGTGTGTGTGTGTGTGTTTGTGAGGGTATGAGGTGTGTGAGTATGTGTGTATTTGTGTATCCATATATGGATTATAGACTGTTTAAATGTGGATAGGAAAGTATAATTTTCAATTTAAGATGTAGTTATATTAATTTTTGTAATATATGTAGTTATGATATTGTATTCTTCTAGCTTTCAAACTTTGTTGTTTAGAGTGGTGTGGTACAATAATAAACTCTTGCTTTGTGTTTACCTTTTGTTTCGCGGCCAACTATTTATTACCAATATAATAAATTATTTTATTATACCAAAACATGGAATAATTCGGCCATTTGAAAAGATAATTATATTAAACTATATATTTTTGAAAAGCTCTCAAAAGAGCTTTTAAATAAAGTGACAACCAATTGTGGTTTCCATTTAAAAATGCAAGTTTATATTATAACCTCAAAAGTATTATAAATATTAAATATCTGCGTACGCCACTGTATTCTACGTAAAAACCGTATAAAAAACTATTACAGTATTTTTGGATATTTTTGCAACCAAACGAGTTATACGAATTAATAGAATTGTTAAAAATATCAATTTTTGGCTATAACTCGAAAACAAAAGAAGATCGCTCATTTGTGATTTCACCATTGAATTGATCTCATAAAGTTGGCCCATGACTGCGCACACAGTTTTATTGTATCTTTAATAACAACTAAGTTACCCATTTAATACATCCAATTTGGGACACACTGTACTTGTGGATAGTAAAAATAAATGTTTAGTATTTATTGCATAGGAAATTAATCGAATATGAAAGTAATTATTTTGATCAACGATGATTTGGAGGCGGAACAAATGTGATTGAATTTAAGCGTAATGTTATTATTTTTTACGTATTTGACAATGAAAGCTAAGAGAAAAGTTTGGTATATTGTTAAGTACACTTTTGACGATTGTTCATTGTGCTTGGGCGTGATGGCGTAGCTATGGTAATGTGATTGTAAAGTTTCTAGTAGCGAGAGGTGGTACTTAACTCAGGTCCTAGAGACCTAGGGATCTAGTATCGAGTGGAATAACAACATGACGAAATCAACAACAATATTTAATAAACAATAAATAAACTTAAAGCTAAAATGACATGTTAACAAAATGTGAAGCAGTAAAAGAGTTAAAGAATTACTTACGTGACCATCTTTACTAAAATGTCTCAGCAACCATAATAGATTAAGTCACCATTCTGATGATTGGCTCTGAGCGGACTTGCTCCAGAGCAAGGGATGAACTGGGACCATACACAGACTGACTCACTGACTGACTGACTGACTCTCTCTGGTGCTTCGTCTTTTGTAACTGCTGATAACAAGAAATGGGTTTTCTGCCGAAGGTTGTGGCAGGCGATAAAAATGTATGTTTAATGGTGGTAAGCCAAAACTTCCTGAGTTCTAGGACATCTGCAGGAAATCTAATTGTGATTGTTACAAAGTAAAGACACTGTAAAGTCCTGACCAAAAGATTAAATATACAAAAGGATAGGTGTGGTGAGGTAATTTCAAGAACATGACATTTGATAAGCATGATGCAAGTTTTCCTAAAACAAAGGATGTTCGGCTTACTGATTCTGTTACAATATAATATTTTAAAAGTAATCTAAAATAATGACTTTGCTATATACAACACATGCACCGCCCATGAAAAATTTGAACCCCAAATCTTAAAATAAAGAAAATAAAGTAAAAGTTGAAAAGAAAATATAAAAGAGTTTGGCAAGGAGGCAGTTGTATATAAGAAGGCATTTACATCAAAATAAATCAAATCAATTTAAAGCAAATGGTCAAAAAGCGAAAATTAAGAAGCAAAATTGTAAAAAGTTTAAATTTGCAAAAGTTAAGTTTAAAAATTTTAAACATAAAAGAATTACTTACGTGACCATCTTTACTAAAATGTCTCAGCAACCATAATAGATTAAGTCACCATCTTGATGGTTGGCTCTGAGCCGACTTGCTCCAGAGCAAGGGATGAACCAGGATCATACACAGACTGACTGACTTACTCTCTCTGGTGCTTCGTCTTTTATAACTGCTAATAACAAGAAATGGGTTTTCTGTCGAAGGTTCTGGCAGGTGATAAAAATGTATGTTTAATGGTGGTAAGCCAAAACTCCCTGAGTTTTAGGACATCTGCAGAAAACCAAATTGTGGTTGTTACAAAGTAAAGACACAGTAAAATCTTGACCAAGAGATTAAGTATACAAAAATATAAGTGTGGTGAGGTAATTTCAAGAACATGACATTTGATAAGCATGATGCAAGTTTTCCTAGAACAAAGGATGTTCGGCTTACTGATTCTGTTACAATGTAATATTTTAAAAGTAATCTAAAATAATGGCTTTGCTATATACAACAATATAACTGTCTTCTATGTTTGTTATTAAAGAAATTACCAAAAATTGGTACCTATAGTGTCATGTAATTTAATATGGGAAAAGAAAAAATTGAAGTGATAGTATTATGCATGGATTTAATTCTGATTTTTTTATTTTACGATTTCTTTTCTTTAGTAATACCTGGCCAGTGTGAAGTTAAAAACTAGATATTTAAATTACATTTATTAAAAGAAAATAGAGGTTAAGCTTAGGTTGAATTTTTTGCATTTGTTTAGGAACTAGGTATGTAGACGAATTTGTGGAAGGAATTCTAATCACCGCAGTGCTGGATTTGTATTCGGGAGAAGCCTTGATTTCTAGAATTTTTTTAATTAGGACAAAACTTAGTAAGTTTTTGAAGATATTTTAGAGAAAGGTTACGTAAAATGTGATAATATTTAAAAAACCTAAGCAAGGGAGACCTGTACGAAACAACCATCTTCCAAGTAGTAAAAATATCGAAGGAATTGCTGAGACCAACAATTTGGCGATCTTTAATTATGATAAGAAAGAAATCTTCCTAAGTGAATACTGTAGCATAGTGTGTTTGTATTTTATCCATTTTTATTATCTTTATTTCTCTAATTTTACTTTTTTTATTATCTTCTTCAATAGGAACCAACATTCGCACCACTTTAGTTCAGTATTACACACAGTACACTGATTAGACTTACGAAAATGTAACAGTTACGAAGCTTTGGGTAAAGCTCGAACCTATGTTATAACGCTATAGTTATAATAAACTAAGAAATTTGAAACACAATGGAGAGGTTAATGTTTAGGCGGCTTCTATATTAAATCAAATTTCAGTGCGTTTCCTACCACGGTAGGGTTTCTATTAATTTTCCAAATTTGCAAGAAGCTTTATATATTACTGGAGAAGCAGCTGTATTACAAAACAGTATTCATAGTGGCTAAGATTGATGGCATTAGAATCCTGTTTAAGTTAAATAAACGATGCGAGATGCGAATACTTACCCACTTCATTCTCTACGCCTCCCCAAAAAAGACAGTCATGCAAAAACGTTTACAACCTCATGACATTCGTTTATCCAGTCTTTATGGGAAAACATATTTAACCATAACTCGTGAAGTTATATATGAAAGAATTGGCAGGGCAAGAACTAGCTCTCGCCAGTTGGTTACTAGAACGTATGTAAAACTCAATTGGATGTAAGGTTATCTATTCCAAACGTGAACTTTTTATAATCGAAAAACTTTTCTTCATAATATCAATATCAAGCGAAGTAGAAACTAAGTACAAAAAGTAAAACTTACATACATATAAGAAAACCTTAAAAATAGATATATCGCTTATTTTAAACAATTTATCATGGGAAATTAGATAGTTTGGTAACCTCCTCCTGTTCCTCACCTTTCCATCTCAGTAGAGGAGTAAGGCCGGTCTGACTTCAAAACGGTGTACGCGTATGTTTCTCCATGTAACATACGCGTGCACCGTTTTGAAGCCAGACCGGCCTTATATACTTTCAATGTAAAATACGTGTGGACACGTTTTGAAGTCAGACCGGCTTTATATTACTTTCAATGGAACATACGTGTGTGACTTCAGAACATACGTATGCTACGTTGAAAAATGTAAGTGCAGAGAAAATGTGGAGCTGTTTTGAATTCGGTTTCTAGCGAGAAGTTATAAAGTAGGTTAGATGCAAAATATCGCATTCTGGTCAATTGTGTTTAATTAAAGTGGATTCTGATATATGCTTTTTACTTTTGGTTAGAGCTGCAAATACACATAGGCCGGTACGCGTATGCTACGTTGAAAAAATATAGGTGCATGCAAAATGTGGAGCTGTTTTGAATTCGGTTCTCTAGCGAGAAGTTATAAAGTAGGTCAGATTCATAATATCACATCTAAGTCAATTGTATAAAGAATGCTGTATTTAATTAAGGTGGATTCTGATTTATGTTTTTACTTTTGTTTAGAGGTTGCAAATACACATAGGCCGGTTTGACTTAAAACGTGTCCACACACGCATATGCTACATTAAAAAAATGTAGATGCGTGCAGAAAAAATGTGGAACTGTTTTGAATTCTAGCGAGAAGTTCTAAAGTAGGTCAGATGCAAAATATGCTAAGGCCGTTTGAATTCAAAGTGCGACCACTCTGCAAATACACATGAGCCGGTTTCAATTCAAAATGTGTGTTCACTCTTGTGATAGGTTGAAAAGTAGGGTAGCAAAGTACGCATATGGTGGTAATCTGCTATATAAGGAGATTGCTCCTAATATTAATTTAATTAGTCAAAGTTTACTGCATATTTACATACCTACATATACAAACATGTATATTATTGATATTCAGGGATTTAAATACAAAAAAAACGAGTTTGTGTGCAAAGAAATTGCGGTTTTGGACTTGTAGGAAGGTATTGTTTGGCATCAATTTTTAAACTGCTAATGCAGTCTAGTTGTTTGAGCCAAGATCATATAAAACATAACGACTGGGTGACAAGGAACATTCATGGTCTTTCTTGGGATGAATCTTCAACGGCTAGAATGGTGTTGTCATATATAGCGCTTTATTTGAAGCAAATTATCCGACCCGGTGAAGAAGTATGTGTGAAGGGTCTAGAAAAGAAGAAATTGATGGAAACATATCTAATGCAAAACGTTGTAACTGATATGCTTGCACTAGGTTGTCTTAAGCTATCGGAGTTAAAAATCAACAATCGTTTACTATGTAACATCCATTGTTATAGACACAGCAATAATAATCTGCAATGTGCAAAACAAAATACTTTGTTAATAAAAGAATGGTTTAATAATAATAAAAAAACAATAAAAAGATTGTGTCTGTATTATTTATTTTAATATAATTTTACAATGTTAGCCCTATTAACTATTATTATTATAACAACTTCTAGCAAAAATTATCTTTATCGATCCAGCTATTGTGTACGTTAGGGAAGCCTAACCATTTTACAAATACTTTGTTTCCTCTCTTTCTTAGGATTTTTTCTACCAGGTAAATTCCTGGACGTTTAACCTTTTGCAACTCCATTTCATAAAATGCACCTTTGATTTCTTTCTCGTTTTGATCTTCTAATATATATGTTGTCGATTTGGTTACGTTTACCTTTTTAATCTTAAAAATTTCATTAGACCAGTTTGGCGTGTAACCTTTCGTAAATTCTTTCCTATGTTTACCAATCCTCACATTGTCTTTAATTGAATATTTTGGTATTTTGGTTGCAAGTTTGATGTGGGTAAATGATGATTTAAGAATAGTTTTTTCATTTGATTTATCAACTTTTACAGGTTTGACTCCGATAGTACTGTGAACTGTATTGTTGCATTGTTTCACAATATCGCTTACATTTTTTATCCAATTGTAAGAACCGTTCAGGTTAAACAAGCGCCACATTTTTCCCTTTAAAGTTCTAATTACACGTTCCATAATGCATGCTTTCTTTGTAGAAAAAACACTATAATGGTTTATGCTATATGTCTGCATGAAGAATTGAAAGTGTTTGTTGTAATATTCTTTACCAAAATCAAACTGTAAATTTCTTGGTGGATTTTTAAATTTATTTAAAATTGTTTTCATTGCAGCAGTAACATCATTACCCGTTTTACTTTTAAGTGGTACAGCCCATACGTATTTGGAGAAACAATCAATTACTACTAAAATGTATTTAAATCCTTTGTTTGTTTGCGAATATGGTAGCATTTCAATGAAATCGGTCTGAAGAAGGTCATTTAAACCTTTTACTATCACTTTGCCTCTCTTGAAATTTATTCTTGCTGGTTTATGAACTTCATTTACTATATCCTCATTCACTTTTGATTGTGCAACTATATATACTTTATATATATATATATATATATATATATATATTATATTTCTAATTAGGATTTATTAAATACAATTAATAAGTACTTCTACGTTTGGATGTAGAGGACTCCACTTGCTTTGAAGGGAACTTTTAATATAAAATCAAGAAACATTGTGGTATTGTTTATGATAGCACCGCTGTCACGAAAGCTGATTACATCCATACGTTTAAGCAAAAATCCTTGTAACTGTGCAATTGCATAACTTTTTTCGTTTATAAGAATTTCAATGTCTTACGGGTATCCTTTAATATTCTCAATGACTGCTTCCTCATAAGGAAATTCATAATTATGATTAATGTTGAAAATAAGGAATGTCTTGTCACCGTCGAGGAATGTACTAGAGTAAAACGTTGCTACTACCGTGTAATGTAGCATATGTAACTTGTACTCAATCAAGGTTCCAAACCTTCATTTTTGTTTTCATATTCCTGTTCACTTATATCTATTTTACGGTTATTTAAGTGCCTTCCAAATTTGTCAATTTTCATATCATCTAATCACTTTAGCCTCGTGCAATTCTTCAATGATCGAATTTATTTCGTTGTCATGACCTGTGTGTTCAGCAGTCTGAAATGAAACTAAAAGCTGTCCACAAGTTCATTGGGATCATACCAATATAAATAATCTATGGCGTTATTTTATACTTCCATTTTCGTACCGTCTTCAAGACGCTTTCTATAGGGTAATGCTCTAGGTCTACGAAGTGTTTGGGGAAGTATGTTCAATGTAGATATTATATTTTTGTATTTATATGAATTATTACCCTGAATTTGTTCTGTTTCAGAATAATATCTTCTATTAGCATTTGTTCTTTTCACAATATCAAGGTATGACTTTAGATCTTCGCGGTCTGTACCCGACAGGATGTTTTTTAAACAGTAGTTCGTATAATCCAGGAGTACCTTTATATTTTAAATCATTTATTAGTACATTTTCATCATCCAACGCGATATTCGAATTGCCTATCATAAGATCATTTGAATCAGGGTTAAACCTAATACTATATTTATGATCAAATTCGTTCTTAACATCTTTAAACATATTGTAAATATATTCTCGAGGTTGCGGATGTAGCTGTTTGAAATAGTGTGTCATACCAGGTAAATCAACAAAGCTTTGTATATATTCCGGGCTTCTTGAGCATTTCGATTAACTTCTGCTCCGTATTCATTATCAACATCATCATCATCATCACCTTCATCTATGGCATCATTTTTTATATTCGGTATATGCTGAGCAATAACCGGCGAATCAATAATAGTCAACGTTCCTTTCTAGCAATTTAGGTTTAATTTTTTTTACACTGCTATGAGGCAGTTCTTCTTCTTCTTTAAATTTTTCTTTCTTTACCACACTTTCTCCATCCAGTTTATTAGCAATAGTTTCTAATCGCGATGTTATGGGTAAGATTGATTTCACTTGGACGACTTCACTATCTTTTAACTGGCGTAATTTGTTGTTTACAATGTTTCTTTTCTTAATTAAAATTCTTTTAAGTTTTATCGCCTCCTTGTTCTTTGCGTAAAAAGTTTATCGCAATAAAAAAAGTTCTTGGATACTAATGATACTTGCGTCTCTCTCAAGGTTTAAATATGTTTGAAGTGATCAAAACCTATTCGGTACCTTCCTTGACCTGAATCAACTATTCTTGTTTACAACTAAGAAACCGTATTTGTCTTGCCAACAAGCACCACATATTTCACGGAATTTATCATACTTCTTGTCAGTATTGACTTGATCATCATATATGTGTTTTAAGTTTAAATCATCTTGTTTAAATAAAACTTAAAGATTGGCATTATCACGTAGTAAGTGCTTAGGTATACGAGTATAACTTTGACAAAGGTAAAAACTGTCTACTTGTTTATGACGCCCCATACTAAAGTATTTCCTAATTATACCTTGTTTATCGCAAGCTACATCATCAAAAAGAAATATAGAATTATTTCGAGCATCAGATGGTGATATAATATTATCAGAACTGGAAAATGTATAATATTTGATCCCTTTTATTGGTCGCAGTAGACTTTCAAGGTATTGATACTTTGGTTGATAAAGTGATTTAGAATAAACATATACGTTTTCAAACTTTAAACCATTAGGATGTTCTATCAGCCCAATCATAACGTTGGTTTTACCGCAATTTGATGGACCAACAACTAGACATCGAATAGATGAAGGCAGAAGAACGCTATGTTTTTTCTTTTTAGCTAAGGATTGCACGTCAATGTCATTATTGTTTATGGTTAAAGATGTTGATTGTTTCACAACACGCATGTTTGCAAGTACTCAATTCGATTGTAAAAAAAAGTGGAATTTTATATATAAGAAACGGCGAGTATATAAAGAATCATTAATTAACAATATTTTATTTATTTACTGCACAGCTTGAGAGGACAGTTGTCCGCTAATGATTACCTATAATAATTCTAAAACTACTGGGAACGGACTGTTAAATACTGTAATTAACAATTTACCATTTGAAGCGCATATTCCGGGTTACAAATTTTACGGTCCGGGTACAAAACTAATCAAACGGTTAGCTCGGGGAGACAAGGGAATAAACAAGTTAGACGAGGCTTGTAAGAAACACGATATGGCATACTCCAAAGAAAAGGATCAATCTAAACGCCATTAAGCAGATTCGAAGTTAGCTCAGTTAGCTACAGAAAGACTAAATTCTAGTGACTCGTCTTTAGGTGAAAAAGCCGCAGCATTTGGAGTAGCTACCGCAATGAAAGCTAAAGTAAAAGCTGATCACAAAAAAGAAGTGCAGATAAATCTGATGTTTATTATAAACAACTACAGGTGTTGGTTGTGAAATATCTGCAACTAATGTTGACTGTGCAAAAAGATATATTGGAAAAAATATTAAATCCGCAAATGTTCAAGTGCTGGGGGAACTTGGCAGCCACATTCTGTTTACCCCCCTTCACAACCACTGAATGTCGGAGAAATAGGGTATTTTATTGTAAAATAATAGAAGGGGATCGAACTGCATCTGACAAGAAAGAACAGCGTCTATGATGAATGACAACAAACATAGAAACAAGAAGAAAATTGTTGACAGCATATGTGTGGAGCACAGCTCAGTCATCATTTGGTCTCTGTCCTGGTACTGGTTAGACTCGTATCATCATTGTTTCCTATTCTGAACTAACCTACACATTTCCCTGAAATTGTCACAGTCAGCAGCTATCTGATCTAAGTCTACATCTACTTCCTTTTTTATCTCCGCTTGTAATATATACCATACTATTCCCCAAAAATACCTTAGAACGTATTTTCCTTTTATTTCTCCAATTTTTTTCCCACAGATATCCTTGTCCCCCTACTATTTCTATAACCTATATGTTATTAACGTTGTCTGTCCATGCTATCATCTTCATACATCTGAAGAACAGCATTCCAAAAGGTTACTACCGTTTCTCTCTCTGTTTTTCCTACTGCCGGTATTTCATAAGTATACTGTGCTGTGCTCTACACATATACGTTTAACAATTTTCTTTTCTATGTCTGTTGTTTTTCATCATAAGCGCTGTTCTTTCTTGTTAGATGCAGTTCGATTTATTAGAAAACTATTCATTCGTCAAATGTCTAAATGTTGGGGGATATTCGCAGCCATAGGCTGCATAGCTCCTTCACTGAATCTAGGTGAAATAGGTAATAAAATTAGAAAACAATAGAATGGGAACCGAGCTACATACAGGCTGTGTGAGAATTTCAGTGAATTGTGTAGGCTAGCTCAGAATATAAATGAGTGCAGGAACGTGTCCATCCAGTTTTGAGACAGAAAACCTAATAACAAATAAATTAGCGCAAATAAATCTGATGATTATTATAAACAATTACAGGTGTCGGTTGTGAAATATCTGCAACTAAGGTTGACTGTGCGACAAGATATAGTGAAAAAATATTAAATCGGCAAATGTTCAAGTGCTGGGGGAACTTGGCAACCACAGGCTGCTAACCCCCCCTTCACAACCACTGAATGTCGGAGAAATGAGGTACATAATTGTCAAACAATAGAAGGGGATCGAACTGCATCTGACAAGAAAGAACAGAGTCTATAATGGAAGACAACAAACATAAATACAACAAAAAGATTGTTGACAGCATATGTGTGGAGCACAGCTCAGTCATCATTAGGTCTTCAGTCCTGGAACTGGTTAGACGCGTACCATCATTGTTTCCTATTCTGAACTAACGTTCACATTTCCTTGAAATTTGCACAGTCTGCATTTATCGCTATCTGATCTAGGTCTACATGTACTTTTTCTTCCTATCTCTGCTTGTAATATATCCCATACTATTCCCCAAAAATGCCTTAGAACGTATTCTGCCTTTATATGTCTTCTATTTTTTCCCACAGATATCCTTGTTCCCCTACTATTTCTATAACCTATTTGTTATGAACGTTGTCTATCATCCTCATATATTTGAAGCACAGCATTCCAAAAGGCTGCTGCCGTTTCTCTGTCTGGTTTTCCTACAGCCGGTATTTCATAGGTATACTGTGCTGTGCTTCACACATATGCTTTCAACAATTTTCTTCTTATTCTGTTTCTATGTTTGTTGTCTTTCATCATAGGCGCAGTTCTATCTTGTTAGATGCAGTTCGATTCCCTTCTATTGTTTTACAATTATATACCCTATTTCTTCGACATTCAGTGGTCGTGAAGGGGGGTTATGCTGCAATGCCGCCTAGCAGCATTGGTTATGTTCAAGTTTAAATTAATGTAATCTTTGGTTAATAAATCTGAAAAGTGAGGGTATTTATACTTGAAGAAATAAGGGAATTCAAGTAGTGGTGTTGGACATAATACTAAATATTAGTATTCTAGGATACAAAAATATTAGCTTCATTTTACAAGATAAGGCTCTTAAGGGAGAATTTAATGGCGGTGAATTTAAATCTAATCAGAGGACTAAATGGTTAAGCTGTAGGGCGTTTAATGATGAGAGGTGCAGGTTTACTAACTGCGAAAAAGATGATGACTCACCACCAACATACTGTTCATTATTTAGTGATGGTGGAAGTTTGGTAAATTGTTCTGAGGTTTACGAACAAGAACCACCCCCATACTATTTATTTTTTGGGGATCACGAAAAATTGCCACCTCCGTACGGTTCGTGGTTTACCAGAAATAATCCATGCCTACATCCAATACGTGAGATCTCCACACCATATGATGATTTGCTACCTTATGGAAGTGCTAGTTTAACTGAACATACTCAGGTTTTTGGAAGCTTGGTCCCAATCCAATTTGGTGAAGAAGTAGGGGAATATAAAGGGTTTCGAGCGCAAAATTTGTCAACACCCGTGTTGAGCACTATCAACCCTGGCGAGGATGAGTTACCTCGGAAGTACCGTAGGCACTGGAGCAACGGTGGGTGTTGTATACCCAAAACAGGTATTGGGTGAATCTTTGAATGAATGATTCGAGAGAGCGGACGTGTATATGTATGCATACACGTGGGGTTGTAGGTGTGAACTTTTATATAGTTATACATACGCTTTTGCACGAATGTGTTATCGAGTTGCTGGATTAAGGTTGGAATTTTTGTACATTACTGTTAACGTTACTGCTTATTGTTATGAATTTTGTGTGGAGTGTTAGGAGTTATTGGCTGTGTTTGATTTGGGGCCAACTTGTTTTAACTGTGGAATTTGCAGTGGTTGGTACAATATATAACAACCCGGCTTGAGGTAACTTTTGGTTAAGTAAGAGATGTTTCTTTTGTTGCATTCGAGTATGTTGATATGGGAAATGTGAATAGTTGTGTCACCATATTGGGGGTTGTTGAATTCGTTGCTTGGTGCGAATGTTGAGATATATATATATATATATATATATATATATATATATATATATATATATGTATTACAATTAAAGGGGGTTCGTTGAAATACATTTGGGTGCAGATGTTTTGTGGACTTTTGGGTGAGTTGACTCACCGGTATCGGTTTCAGAGTTCTGGGCCTGGCCACCCTGGGGTATGTCCGTGTGCTCTCCGCTGTGGAGTGGCCGAGGCGTTTGAGGGAAGTAGAGTGAAGTCTATTGGATCAGAAATAGTTGGCAACCTTATGAAATCGGTGAGTGAACCCTTGTGTTGCAATTTTGGACCATAAAGGGTGATGTGGAGTTGGCATTCGATTATATATGTATTGGGTGGCTCGTTCCTTGTTTCTTGGATTCCTACTTAGGTTAGTTGCTAGGTTAATGTTGGAATTTTTGGACATTATTATTAACGTTACCACTTATTATTAGTAATTTTGTGTAGAATATCAAGAGTTCTTGGTTATGTTTAATTCGGGGTCAATTTGTTTTAATTGTAGAATTTACATTGATTAGTACAGTGTATAACAACCCAGGTTAAGGTAACTTTTAGTTAAATAATAGATATTTTCTTGTTGCATGCATGTGTGACTTTTAATTTATTGGGTAAAAAACCAAGAAAGCAAAAGGTATGTCGATATAGGTAATGCATATAGTTATATCACCGTACCAAAGATTATTAAATTCATTACTTGATACAAATGTTGAAATACATATGTATGTTAACAATTAGGTGGGGATTGAAATATATTTAGTGGACAAGGATTTTGTAAACTCTCGGGTAAGTTAACTCACCAGTGTCGTTTTCAGAGTTCTATGCCTAACCACCCTGAGGAATGTCCATGTACTCTCCACTGTAGAGGAGCCGAGGTATTTGAGTGAAGTATAGTGATTGCTGTTGGATCAGAAATAGTCAACAACCTTGTGGAGCAGGTGAGTGGACCCTTGTATTGAAATCTTGAACTTTAAGAATTGATATTTGCATTTTATTTTATATATATTAGGTAACTGTTTTCTTGTTTCTTTGAGTGTAACTTAGGATAGAGAAAAAGGGCGGAGTGTTACATTGCCCAAGCAATGCATTTTACTGAATGAAAAATGCACGGTTGCCTAAATTAGAAACTATACCATTTAAAATTGAAGACCAACAGTTTGTTTATAAATTTAACCATCAAAAGGTTTCCAAATGAAAATCCAACCTTTTGATGATGATTGTTATTTGTATCTGAAGGTCGTGAAATTGCCTTCTAGCATACTGAGAGAAAATTTATCACCAAGGTCACTTATAACCGAGGCAAGATAAGCTCCAGGTCGCTAATAAAAATTTTATAGCCAAGGTATACACATTATTTTTTGTGCAAACATATACAGAGTTTTTCTCTACTCAATAAAACTATAATTAGAACTTAAATGTTAATGACACTACTACCGATTACAATATATTTGTAGTGGCCTTAATCACAATAGTGCTATGGAATTGAAATATTAAAACACTGACAGTTCTTAGAAATTCATGAAAATGTCAGATAGCGATTGTGATCGTTCAATTTTCTGCAATATTATTAATTCAACGCTTTCTGATTTAATATCTGAAAAGTTGAAATGGCAATATTATAAATGTAACAAAAATGTTAAAGAATGGTGTAGTAGGTAAAATATTAAGACGGTATAAGAAAACATTTTATAGGCTTATTTGATGGAAAATTCAGAAGTTGTAAGGAGTTCAACTTTATGGAGTATATATTCTATGTTGACATGTATGTTCGTCGTACGAGAAGGGATTGACGTGAAGAAGTTTATAAAGTTGGTACATTTTTTTAAAAAAAAAACAGTAGGGTTCACCAGGCACACAAATCATAAATTTTAACAAGTAAGGAAATTAATGTATTTCTGAAGTAAGCTGGCAATGCAAATTATTTATTGTGCAAGTTAAACACTACAAAGTAACTTGATCGATTCATTGTAATATTATTGTCATAGGTAGTTTTGATTAATATGAAAATCAGGAGCATTACGACGAGATGAATCAGTAAAACCTACCCTGTACAGTATTTGTTACATGCCAAATTTGACGTTACGATGGTAGGGGGAGGGGGGGAGGCATGAACAAACACGGTAAGCTCAAAGGAATGAACTAAACCGCGGCTCAGTTGGCTGCAGTCATGACGGTGTGGGGGCAAAATGGGGAGAGGAGGGAAAAGTAATAATAGTTATCTTGACTAAGCCGATGAATTCTGGGCACCACCCTTATTTTAGTAGAGTTCTGCCTGAAGTGGCATGGATTCACTGTCTTTTATAGGAGAACAGCAAAATAAGTGACAACTTATTCTTCTTGGACAAGAAACCCATATGACAAAATATGGGAATAACACTATTTCAAGTTATCAGCCAAGTTGTTGTACACCTCCTGTCTGTTTAAAAATGATCAATAATAATAATGCAAGTTGAACACTAACTTGTACTTGTACCGGTAATAGGGTTATTCTGAACTAGCTGGATTGAGTCTTTAAATTAAATATACTTGATCTGAATCCCTGTTCACAGTATTACTTAAACGCTTTATAAAATTATAATTTTAGAACGACAGAATTTGTTCTAATATAACCATATAGTAGTCTTTAACTGAACACCAAATCAACATTACTCACACCTCTAATTTATACAAAACCTCTATAACATGTTTCTATTAATTATAACCAATATTAATGTGTTGAGCAACAAACAATTCATGTACATTTAGTTTTCATTAATTCCTTATACCAACCCTAATGGATCCTCCTATCGCTGTATCAATAATGATTAAATTTACTAATTAAGTCAGCGTAAAATGAATATTTTAAAATAGTTTTATGCGTACGAAATTGAACATTATACGGAATTGTAAACAAGTTCAGTTTATAAAATCATATGACAATAATAACTTACAGTAGGGATGGTGAAACTACCGCAGGAATTCAGTTTTCAGGCTTCAGTTTACCTTAATTAATTTCGGGGCAATGTTGTACTCCAGGACGGTACATCAACCAATGGCTTAGAAAGAAGATGAATTTTGAATAAGCACCAAGAATCACGTGAGGTGATCGTTGATATAATGGATGGCAAATATTGGAATTTACTGGATTAAACTGGTTTGAATACCTTTGGGATAGCTAACAAAGAATAAAATACGATATGGTTCACTGGTCCAGTTCCCTATATTTTCGGATTAATAATTATCACTCGACACAACATTAAGTTCTCTGGTAAGCACTAAACTTATTATTAATCTTACAACGATAACAGTTTCCTATATTAACGTAAAACTAACTACGTGGGTCCGTTGGGCCAGGGTTTTATTTCTTCACAAAAAAACAATCTCAATGCAAAACGCCTCCGACGCAATTTAAATATTCCGTTACTTAATGACAACTATTAACGTGCAGGCTTTACAACCACTTTATTCAACGTGCTTAAAATCCTCCTTAAAAAAAATCGAGAGCAACTACGTCGTCCAAAGAAACCATTTGACTTTTGACATGACTGAACCAATTAATTATGCACGTCAATGTTTATTGTACTTCGCGCCTAAAAACTCTCCACAACTACATACTCTCAACCCTTCAAATACCCAACGTGAACTGAACTTAAAACTGTGACGATTAACCTTCTTCCCCTGTCCTCGCAAATTACCGGTAAGTGACATGAAACCCTCCAACTATTGTATTCAAGGGAGATAG
The DNA here is from genome assembly GCA_036346225.1 of Platerodrilus igneus. Classification (NCBI taxonomy): domain Eukaryota; kingdom Metazoa; phylum Arthropoda; class Insecta; order Coleoptera; family Lycidae; genus Platerodrilus; species Platerodrilus igneus. The sequence continues at coordinate 2,376,752 of JARFIW010001380.1, read as the reverse complement.
CAAACGGTAAACTATTTGAAACTAAAATACACGTGCTGCGTGTTTTCTTGGAACCCAACCAACCACCTGCCTTACAATCAGCTATTTTCCAAGTCCTAATAGGTTTTAGAATATTACCTTAAAATACTATTATGAAGAATATGAATTTTAGCATGAAAATATGTAGGGCAGTTGATGAGTATTTATAAAATAAAACCGAAGGTTACATATTCAAGAAGTAGTCTCTGTATTCATAGTAACATTTGTTACGGGTAAAAATGACGTTACCTTACAAATTTCGATTTGCCCAGAAGCAGCGGAATCTCATAACAATTTTAAAGGTGCTCCGACTAACTACAAAGGCGTGGAGGTGAGTTTCTTTGGAAAAAATAATATAACGTAATAAAAATTCCAAAATATAAACCTACTTTACAAAAACCACTTACCTTGAAAGGTTTTACTAGTTATCAAAAATAAGGGCGCTAAACCATCTTATCCTAGCAATTCCTTCCATATTTTTGCTATCTGTAAGGTGGTTATTCCTGATAGGTCTCCGTATTTTTGGTTTTTCTAAATCTTGTCAGCTCATACTCTACTTTCGTCTACCATACCTCAAAAATACTCACTGGATTTTTATCGAATTAAAAAATTTTTCAAAGTAACGGCCTCTCCCAACATACGATTTCATCACTGAGATAGCTGATATCCTTTCACACTAATTATAATTTCCTAGCTTATAAATAACTCCAAATAAAAATCCATCTAAACTTAAACTCTATCAAAGGTAATTCCGGAAATATACATACATTAACTTAAGAAAAAAAAAACCTAATATAACCTCCAACTTGCTAGATATTACAAACAAACCTTAAAAAAAGTATATTTTGTTTTACTCACAATAAAGAAATCTGATTTAAACATATTTATTGGTGATCCTAATCTAAACTTACTAGATAACACTTCCACTGAAGTAATTAACTATTTAACATGCTCTGGGCGATGTGGATATAATTCAGGTATTAATAAACCAACTAGAGTAATATAAATGACTAATTCATATATCAACCACATCAAATAGAAATAATAGGACTAAAAATTCACTGTTTTAACAATTAGGGATATTACTTAACAAGTTAACAGATCACTTTCCAATCATTTTGAAAATTGTGGGTTAAAGAAATAACATGCGTCTCGGGACGCGGTTGTTTTTGGCTGTATCAAGGTCAACTCTGACGTTTCAGTTAAAACTCATATTTAAATTATCCGTTAAAACTGAACTATCTATAATAGTATCTTTTAATTTGAACGGTAACGGAATCTAATTGCTAAAACGCCTCTTCCACTTATATTTTATAGATCTGTACATAAAATAAAACATATTTTTCGCATAAATATTATAATTATAAAACATCACCGCACCGCCCCATATAGGTTTTGATTTCCTTTTATTTTTTTTAACTTTGCATAGAATTATTAGAATTAGTATTAGATAATAAGTTTTGTTAATGAGTATTATAGAAGACGAAATTATTTGTGAAGAGTGCAAAGGTTAACATTTATACATCAAACATGACCTTGAGGCAGCCGGAAGTGATTGTGTCCCGAGATGCGTGTAAAGAAATATAGCAATAGAATATCATAAAAGCGTAGCTACTAATAAAGAAAATACGTATATAAGAAAAATAAAGCACACTTCTCTAAACAAGTTTCTTCAAGAAGAATTTTGGAGTAAAGTTGTAGATGCTATTGATGTCAACATCGCTGTAGAACAATTTATAAAATTATCTTGATACTGTAACTACCACCCACCGTATTGATGCAAAAACGTGTAATATTAAACCATGGATTACAAATAGTTTAGTGAATTCAATAAGACACAGAGATATAATCTATGCAAAAGAATGTTACACAGTCCACACAATGCACTACTTAAAATTGAATATAATTAATACAGAAACAAATTAAATAAGTTGATCATAATTACTAAAGAAAAATACTTTATAAACAAACTTCTTCTTTTAGTTCCGCATTTTTTCGACATGTTACGGAAGATGAAATTAGATGATACATCAAACCACTAAAAACACATTCTGCTCCTGGTATAGGTCAAATATATTCGCAAACTATAAAATTAATTTCTGCCAACATTACACATCCTCTGCAACACATTTTCAATTTGGCTATAACAAGAGGAGTCTTTCCACATACATTTAAACAAGCTCTTGTGTCTCCTATATTTAAATCAGGTGACAAAACCGAAAAGGAAAATTATAGGCCTATATCGGTAATAAATAATTTCGCTAAACTATTAGAAATATGCATAAAAACCAGATTGGATTAATACTTCAAAAAGCGTAATCTGCTAGAAGATTTTCAATATGGCTTTAGAGATTAATTAAGTACAGAAGCTATACAACTGTTTAGATAAAAATTAAAACAAATTGAGTCTTTGTTGACGTAGTTAAAGCGTTTGGTACCATCCCTCACAGTAGACTTTTATTAAGATTAGAAAAATATATAGACCATTTCGAATGGACCTGCACCTTGCCGAAGTTCTAAATTACTAGAACAGGTGAAATGGCTTGCGTGTTCTAATGAGCTAAAGAGCCAAACTACGGGTCCAACCAAAGTAGTAGGGTCGTTAGTGAGGAACCAGACTAAGACAAGTCCCTGAAAGAGGGCAGCGGCTCTTTCGGTACTTAGATTGGCAGAGACCATAGTGGTCGGTATGGCAGTCTAAGACACACTACCGCGATGTGGAAGGCAACGGGAAACCACCACATTATCTCCCTAGTACACAGCGTACCTAAATTGTAACAAACATGATGGCATTCTCTGGGGTAAAAGATTCCGGAGTTAAAATAGTCCCCCATTCGGATCTCCGGGAGGGGACTACTTCGGAGGATGCGATCGGAAAGTTAAAAATAAGAGTCGGAGCGTGGAATGTTAGAAGTATGAAGCAAGTAGGTAAGCTAGAGAACCTAAAATCGAAATGAATAGGTTATCACTAGACATAGTAGGGATCAGCGAAGTTCGGTGGCCAGAGACGGGGATTTTGGAGTGGAGACTTCAGGGTAATTCATACAGGAGCAGAGGACGGAAATTTGGGTGTGGGGATAGTTATGCGGAAAAGATAGGATACTGTGTAGAAAATTACTTACAAAAGAACGAAAGAGTACTCATGGTTAGATTAGAATCTAAACCGGTAAACACAGTAATAATACAAGTATACATGCCCACCTCTAGCTACAGTGACGAAGAGGTAGAAGCCATCCACAAAGATATCGAAGACATATTAAGATACGTAAAAGGACATGAAAATTTAATAATTACGGGGGATTTTAATGCCGTGGTAGGTGAGGGTAGGGAAGGAGCGGTAGTAGGTTTATTTGGTTTAGGCACGAGAAACGACAGGGGAAATAGGCTGGTAGAATTTTGCGACAAGAACAATTTAATCATCACAAACACATTATTTCAACATCATGCTAGAAGACGATATACGTGGAAGATGCCAGGATATATAGGATGATATCAAATAGATTACATTCTTGTTAGACAACGGTTTAGGAACCAAGTAAAAGACTGTAGAAGCTACCCAGAAGCAGATATAGAAACTGACCACAACATCGTAATTATGAAGGCCGCACTTAAATTTAAAAATCTGAAAAGAGGAACAGAAAAAGGCACTTGAACTTAGAGAAACTAAAAGACAAAGATATTCAAGTAAGATTCGAAAAAAAGTCAAATGAATTGCTGAATGATATCGGGAAAATATCTGAAACTAAGGAAGTAGAAACAGAATGGAATAACATTAAATCCAGCCTAGACATGGCGGCCAGAGATATTTTGGGGTATACACAAAAAGATAATAAGAAACCATAGATAACAAAGGATATCGTGAATTTAATAGAAGAAAAACGAAAATACAAAAATAAATCAGACGAAACAGGAAAACAGAGATACAAAGCCATAAAATGGGAAATTATTCGAAAATGCAGGAAAGCTAAAGAACAATGGATTGATGAAAAGTGCAAAGAAGTACAAACTGAGATGGAAATAGGAAAGACAGACGAAGCATACAAATTAATTAGAATGAATTTTAGGGATATAAAACCGTATAGCAAAAATATAAGGGACGCACAAGGAAACGTCATTATAGAAAACGTAGAGAAAGTGAGTAGATGGCAAGAATATATAGGGAATTTATATGCAGAAGAGGAACTAACTGCATTAGAACAGGAATCAGACATTGAAAATGATGACTTGGGATATCCTATACTTCGAGACGAGTTTGAATTAGCATTAAAGAGTCTGAAAAATGGTAAGGCGCCGGGTACAGATAAGCTGCAAGCAGAAACTCTAAAAGCCGCTGGACAAGCAGTAACAGAACGTCTCTTCCAACTTGTAAGCTATATGTATGAGACAGGCGAGATACCCAAAGATTTCAAACGTAGCATCATAGTAACTATACCAAAAAAGAAAGGCACGGATAGATGTGAAAATTTTCGAACAATAAGCTTGACAGCACACGTGTCAAAAATATTAACTAGAATTGTGCAAAGACGAATGGAAAAACGAGCTGAAGAAATACTAGGAGAAGACCAATTTGGGTTTAGGCGAAACAGGGGAACACGGGAGGCTATTTTAGCTCTGAGAGTGATAATGGAGAAAACAATAGAAAAAGGGGAAAGCATGCATATAGGGTTTGTAGATCTGGAAAAAGTAATCGACAATGTAAATTGGAAAAAAATGTTTGAAATACTCAAAAAGATTGGAATGAGTTATAGGGATCGACGAATAGTACATAGCTTATACAAAGAGCAAACAGCAGTAATAGAATTAGAGCAGGAACGTAGAGAAGTAAACATTAGGAAAGGGGTGAGACAGGGATGTGCCCTATCCCCATTGATTTTTAACCTGTACATAGAAGAGGCAATGAATACTGTCAAATGCAGAAAGACATTTGGAATTACTATGCAGGGACAAAAAATTGATATGCTTAGATTTGCAGATGATATAGCGGTATTAGCGTCTAGCAAGGAAGAGTTAGAAGCGGCTCTTAATGAAATGGAAACGGTTCTAACAGAGAGATACGGTATGAACATTAACAAAACTAAAACTAAAGTTCTAGTTTTCTAAGGTGGGGAAAATAAATCAAAAACAAGAATACAAGTATTTAACACGAACTTACAAGAGGTTAAGGATTTCTGCTACCTAGGAAGCCAAATAACGCAAGATGGGAAAAGCACAAAGATATAAAACAAAGATTAGCACAAGGTCGTGCTACATTTAACAAGAAAAAGCAACTATTGTGCTCAAAGACCACAAACATAGAAACAAGGAAAAGATTGCTTAAAACATATGTGTGGAGCACAGCACTGTACGGCTGTGAAGCCTGGACAGTAGGAGAAGCGGACAAGAAAAAGGTAGAAACCTTTGAAATGTGGTGTTACAGGCGTATGATGAAGATATCATGGACAGACAAAGTTAAGAACGAAGAGGTACTAAAAATGGCAGGGGAAGAAATAAATATGTGGAAAACGGTAAAAAATAGGAGAGATAGGATGATAGGCCACATACTACGGCATGAGGGAATAGTGCGGAATATTTTAGAAGCAGAGATAGGAAAAAAGAGAAGAAGAGGCAGACCTACATTAGGCTACTGCACACAGATAGTAAAAGATGTAGGCTGTAGAGGTTTCAGGGAGATGTGTAGGCTAGCCCAGAATAGAAATCAATGGAGGTACGCATCCAACCAATCCCAAGATGGATAAACTAATGACGAAAAGATAACTGTGCGTAAATGATGATTATTACAAGTAACTACAAGAATTGGTTGGGTAATATTCTCGAATAATGTTAAGTGTGTGAAAGGATTTACTGGAAAACCATTATTTCGTCAAATGTCTAAGTGTTGGGGGATCTTGGTAGCCACAGGTTGCTTAACCTCCTTCACTGAATCTCGGTAAAATAGGGTATAAAATTAGAAAACAATAGAAAGGAACGAGCTGAATACACATACTCCTGAAAAGAAGAAAAGAAGAAAACCACCAAAAACGCAAAATCAAAGAAGCTGCCTATATAACCATACATAAAAATAACTGCGTTGCAAACGAATCCGTGACTTTCAGTAAACAATGGATTCCGTTACTAAAAGAAATAACAAAAGAAATAACAAATGAAAATCAAATGCCCACAATATCTAGGTAGCATTGCAAGTTTTTCCTGGGTTTTCCTTGCGATATTAACATGAAATACAGCCTACATACATGATTTCTATTTATACATAAAATAACTAATTACATAAAAATAAGCATATTAACAATCCTTGTAAAACAGCATTGGTATCTGACAAGTATAAATCCACAATAAAGTTACCTCAAAACCATATACAATCTCCGTTGAACAGTATTGGTATCTGACAAGTGTAAACCCGCCACAGGGTCGCCTCAGATCCATATACAATCTTCATAGAACAACATTGGTATCTGACAAGTGTAAACCCGCCATAGAGTCGCCTCAGAACCATGTTAAAATCTACCAAAGAGGTAACTTAAATCATAATGAATTTTCCCCCTCAAAATAAATATAAAAACGACTACTTAAGCCTTTCAATAATGCAATCGCACACTTCTTTAATAACCATCCTCTCAATTGTATAAATAGAAACATGTTAAAAAATGTTTTCCAATTCCAAGTTATTAAATTTATATAAAATTCACCAATAAAAATTAATCAGCTGATTTCACGTTAAGCGTATTGGCTACCTAAAGAAAGCCGATCCCAGGTCGCAACACAAATTGAAGGCAATCATTCTGTTAAACTTTAAAATTTTTGATTAGTATACTCAAACCAAATATTTCAAACATCAGTAAATCAAAGTCACCTTCAATTTATGTCATAAATGCCAAACTTGAAGTTTTATTATAATTTTGACAACGATCCTAGGTCATGGATCGAAACGTAAATAAAGTTGATTTTAAAAACTATGAGTGGTTTAATTCCCAAAGAAGATTAACCTGAATACACATGCTGTGTGAGAATTTCAGGAACTATGTAGGCTAGCTCAGAATATAAATAAGTGCAGGTACGTATCCAAACAGTTTTGAGACGGAAAACCTAATGGCTGCGAAATACCTGCAACTAATGTTAACTGTGCGAAAAGATAAATTGGAAAATATATTAAATCGCCAAATGGTTAAGTGTTGGGAGAACTTGGCAGCCACAGACTGCTTACCTCCCTTCACAACCATTGAAGGTCGGAGAAATAGGCATATAACTGTAAAACAATAGAAAGTGATCGAACTGCATCTAACAAGAAAGAACATCGCCTATGAGGAAAGACAACAAACAGAATAAGAAGAAAATTGTTGAAAGCATATGTGTGGAGCACAGCACAGTATGCCTATAAAATACGGACAGGCTGAAATGCAGACAGAAAAACGGTAGCAGTCTTTTGAAATGATCCAGATGTATGAGGACGATAGCATGGACAGACAAAGATAATAACAAATAAGTTACAGAAATAGTAGGGGAACAAGGATATCTGGGGAAAAAGAGAAATAGTAGGGCGGAATACGTTCTAAGGCATTTTTGGAGAATAGTATGTGATATATTACAAGCAGAGATAGGGAAAAAGAGGTAGATGTAGACCTAGATCAGACAGTTATAGATGCAAACTGTGCATATTTCAGGGAAATCTGTAGGTTAGTTCAGAATAGGGAACAATGATGGTACGCGTCTAACCAGTTCTAGGACTGAAGACCTAATGATGATGATGAGAAAAATATGGTATTGGACGTATCCCTCTTAGGTTGATAACGAGTTATTTAACTAAACAACAACAATGCGTATAAGTAAATCGGACTTACAGCAATTGGAACATCGTAAATTATGGAATTCCACAAAGCATAACCTTAGGTTCCGTCTAATTTATTGTTATCAATGACTTAGCTAAATTACTAATAAAAGGAACCATAATATCATATACAGATGATACTGCTTTTTTGATTGAAGACTACAAGTGGAAATATCTGTCAAATAAAGTTGCCAAGAATTTTCTATTAATAAAAAATTGGTTTAGTTTACAATTTGCTGACCGTAAACCTAGAAAAACTAACTATATTCCCTTTAGCCTAACTATAGCTAACCAACAAGATTACTACAGATATAAAAATTTATGAAGATAAATGCCAAAACAATCTAGATTTGCTTGTAGAAGTTCTTTAAAAGTCACAGATAATATTAAATATTCAGGAATAACACTAGATAAACATGTAAAGCGAAAAATATGTGATATCAATCATGGCGAATCGTGGGCGGCTACCCTTGGTCATGAAGAGTGTGCCGTCTGCGTAAAGGGCACTTGTAATTTGGTCTCCACAGGTGGTGTCGTATATGTAGGCGTCGAGTAGAATAGCTGACAAGCACCTTCCTTGTGGCACCCCTGTGGTCATTGTAACTCGTTCAGAGAGAACTTTGTATACCCGTATTTCTAGGTCTTGTCTTTCAGATATCGATTGGTAAAAGATAATGAACTGATATTTGGTGGTATAGTGCCACACCCGGGTTCGAATCCCGACATGGTCCGCTTGAAAAATGTTAGGCGAGCATTTTTCACAAAAATACACCCTCGTTTGGATGAGAGGTAAAATGGAGGTCCCGTGTGTGAGTGTTGTTACGCACGTTAAAGATCCCTACCTTGCTTGGAACAGCAAGGGTTCGGCAAAATTCCAAATTTTCCAGGTAAAAAACTCACTTCCTGGCCAATGTAGTACCTGCGGGTGGAGCATTGGAAAAAATCACATGTAAGGTCGTGAAGGGGGCAGGTCCCGGGTTTGAATCCCGACAGGGTCCGCTTGAAGAATGTTAGGCGAGCATTTTTCACAAAAATACACCCTCGTTCGGATGAGAGGTAAAATGGGGGTCCCGTGTGTAAGTGTTGTCACGCACGTTGCTTGGAACAGCAAGAGTTTGGCAAAAATCCAAGTTTTCCAGGTAAAAAAAACCCGCTTTCTGGCCAATGTAGTACCTTCGGGTGGAGCATTGGGAAATCACATGTATGGTCGTGAAGGGAGGTATGTAGCATGTGGCTGCCAAGTTCCCCCCGCACTCGAACATTTACAATTAAAATTTTTTCCACTATATCTTTTCGCACAGTCAACCTTAGTTGCAGATATTTCACAACCAACACCGGTAGTTGTTTATAATAATCATCAGCTTTATCTGGGCTTATTTTTTTGTCATTAGGTTTTCCGTCTCAAAACTGGTTAGACACGTAGCCGCACTTATTTATATTCTTAGCTAGTCTACTCAGTTCCATAAAATTTTCACACAGCCTGTATACAGCTTGGTCATCCTTTTATTGTTTTGTAATTTTATGCCTTATTTCACCAAGGATCAGAGATGGGGGTTAAGCAACCTGTGGCTGCTAAGATCCCCCAACACTAAGACATTTGCCGAATTAATAGTTTTGCAGTAAATCCTTTTACACATTAACGTTATTCGAGAATACTGCCCAACCAATACTTGTAAATACTAATAATAATCATCAAGTTTAAGTACAGTTACTTTTTCGTCATTAATTTATCCATCTTGAGACTCGTTGGAGGCGTACCTCCATTGATTTCTATTCTGAGCTAGCCTACACATTTCCCTGAAATTTCTACAACCTACAACTTTTACTATCTGTGTGCGGTAGTCTAACCTAGGTCTACTTCTACGCCTCTTTTTTCCTATCTCTGCTTCTAATATATTCCGCACTACTCCCTCATGCCGTAGTATGTGGCGTATACTCCTATCTCTCCTATTTTTTTACCGTTTTCCACATATTTCTTTCTTCCCCTACCATTTTTCGTACCTCTTCGTTCCTTACTTTGTTTGTCCATGATATCTTTATCATACGTCTGTAGCATCACATTTCAAAGGCTTCTACCTTTTTCTTGTCCGCTTCTCCTACTGTCCAGGCATCACAGCCGTACAGTGTTGTACTCCACACATATGGTTTAGGCAATCTTTTTCTTGTTTCTATGTTTGTTGTCTTTGAACACAATAGTTGCATTTTCTAGTTAAATGCAGCACGACCTTGTGCTAATCTTTGTTTTATACTTTTTGTGCTTTTTCCATCTTGTGTTATTTGGCTTCCTAGGTAGAAGATATCCTTAACCTCTTGTAGGTTCTCGTTACCTATTTGTATTCTTGTTTTTGACTTATTTTCCCCTCCTTTACATACTAGTACTTTAGTTTTAGATTCGTTAATTTTCATACCGTATCTCTGTGTTAGAACTGTTTCCATTTCATTAAGAACAGCTTCTAATTCTTCCTTGCTAAATGCTAATACCGCTATATCATCTGCAAATCTAAGCGTATCAATTTTTTTGTTCCTGCATAGTAATTCCAAATGTCTTCCTGCGTTTGACAGTGTTCATTGCATCTTCAATGTACAAATTAAAAATTAATGGAGATAGGTCGCATCCCTCTCTCACCCCTTTCCTAATGTTTACTTCTCTACATTCCTGCTCTAATTCTATTACTGCTGTTTGCTCTTTGTATAAGCTATGTACTATTCGTCTATCCCTATAACTCATTCCAAACATTTTTTCCCATTTTACATTGTCGAATGCTTTTTCCAGATCTGCAAGTCCTATATACATTTTCTATTGTTTTCTCCATTATCAGCCTCAGAGTTGAAAAGCCTCCCGTGTGTTCCTGTTTTGCCTAAACCCAAATTGGTCTTCTCTTAGTATTTCTTCAGCTCGTTTTTCCATTCGTCTATCTACAAATTTTAGTTAATATTTTTGATACGTGTGCTGTCAAACTTATTGTTCGAAAATTTTCACATCTATCCGTACCTTTTTTTTTTGGTATAGTTACTATCATGTTACGTTTGAAATCTTTGGGTATCTCGCCTGTCTCATACTTATAGCTTACAAGTTGGAAGAGACGTTCTGTTACTGCTTGTCCAGCGGTTTTTAAAGTTTCTGCTTGTACCTTATCTGTACCCGGCGCCTTACCATTTTTCATAACCTTTAATGCTAATTCAAACTCATCTCTAAGTATAGGATATCCCAGTCACCATTTTCAATGTTTGATTCCTGTTCTAATGCTGTTAGTTCCTCTCCTGCATATAAATTCCCTATATGTTCTTGCCATCTACCCACTTTTTCTACATTTTCTATAATGATGTTTCCTCCCGCGTCCCTTGTATTTTTGCTATACGGTTTTATATCCCTAAAATTGATTCTAATTAGTTTGTATGCTTCATCTGTTTTTCCTACTTCCATCATAGTTTCTACCTCTTTGCACTTTTCATTAATCCATTGTTTTTTAGCTTTCCTGCATTTGCGAATAATTTCCCATTTTATGGGAAACTTAGTATGCCTATGAAATACCGGCAGTAGGAAAAGCAGACAGAAAAACGGCAGTAGCCTTTTAGAATGTTGTGCTTCAGATGAATGAGGATGAAGGCATGGACAGACAAAGTAAATAACAAATAGGTTAAGAAATAGTAAGGGAACAAGGATATCTGTGAAAAAAAATAGGAGAAATAAAAGGGCAGAATACGTTCTAAGGCGTTTTTGTGGAATAGTATGGGATATATTACAAGCAGAGATAGGAAAAAGGAGGTAGATGAAGACCCAGAATAGATAGTAAAAGATGCAGACTATGCAAATTTCGGGGAAATGTGAAGGTTAGTTCAGAGTAGGAAACAATGATGGTACGCGTCTAACAAGTTCTAGGACTGAAGAGAAGACCTAATAATAATGATGAACCGTAGAGAAATATAATAGGGATAATTTTTGTAGGAAATTTTATATAGATTAATTTTTCACATTGTGTTTTCTTAAACTCATAGTTTTCGAGATATTTGCGAAAAACTAATAAAAACGACATATAAACCCCCTTCTCCCTTTAGTATTTACATATCACTCAGCATCTTTTAGCATGTAGTTGCGGACACTCTCCACCACAACTCTACCAAATTTCAAATATACGCGACTTAATTTTTCTAATTGGTGTTTTTATCCTTTATTGCCTGTACTAAACATGTTAATGAGTTATAGTGGTTTAAACCTCGCATTTTGGTTTAAGTAGTCTACAATTAATCGATCCCAATAGACTAGACCCGCCCCGTACACCATTTAGGCTTACTGTGCATATTGGTGCATTCCAGTATGCTTGTGTTATAAAGTATAAATACAGTTGGAACACATAGCCTATTAAGCTTTAAACAAATAATTCCATCTTTTCAGCTGAATTTTTCTGGATTTAATTTTCTCCACTTAAAAAGCTACGGCAATATAGAATTGTGTGACCTTGTATACTCGACAAATATTACTTGGAATCTTTTCTTTTATTCTCGCATCAAATAAAATTTATGAACTGAAAGAATCTCAATTATCCTATGAGTTTTCATACCTTTATATAATTCCGTGCTCAGAAATGCTATCTTGTGATATACCGCCCAACTAACAATTCGTGGGCTGTGGATCCTATCATAGCATCTGTTGAGGACTTGAGCTTCGCTTGATTACATTCCATAACTGTAATATCTACTCCAAGTCAACCGAAAAGTCAGAACTCGCTTTGTCCGTTATCATATATGTTATCCATAGAAACGTGTGCGTAAGACAGATATTGCTGTATCTACTATTTCGAGCAGACAAGAATGAATTCTACATTGTATTTCAGGGGTTGGGCTTTGGTGGATTAAATCGCTTTCATTTTTTATGCGCAGGAAGTAGGAAGTAGAAAAAGGAGAAATTTGTAGTCATCGTAAGCGAAATGAAAGAAAGTGAAAGTTATAATACAAATAGTCTTCATTGTATATTTTACAGAAATGCAATTTGTCAGATTGCTTTCACGGATGGAGACCACATGATTGATTAAAGGACGATTTTCCTGCAAACGAATCAGTTGCTTAAATAAGGGTTTTGTTGATAATACCAAGTAGGGAGGTAGAATTTTGCAGAGAACCCCGTTAGAATTAGTTAATGCAACTTTTTGATATGGGAGTCCGTTCCATGAATATCAGAGTTACAACCCCCTCACAAAATCGTTTGAAATTGTACCAAATACACGAGAGTATTCACAGGATGCCGTTGCATGTGGGTATAAAATCAGTGACAAATGCTTAATAATGGATAAGCATGAAATTTTAGAATTAGGAATTGGTAATTTTGAGATATAGTTTCCGAGCGTGGTCAGCAGGATTTTGCAAGGTTTCTCCGTTACCTTTGCCTTCATTAGATATAACAGGTATCCGCCTAAAATGGGTATTACTTCGTTCTGCCGCCATTTTGATAGATATTATTTTTGCAGTTCATATTTGGCAGGTGTTGAGTAAAAATGTGGCAAATTGATTATAAATAATATTCAATAAATCAACGTGTTATAACTGTGAGGATGAGAAAGGTAAGTGAAACATTTGAGAGAAAAAACGTATTAAAAAAAGGTACTATTTACGGTGTAGTGAATAATTTCGAAGATAAATGATCTGTAGCTAAGAGGCCCACAACGTACTGCAACATCAGCTGAGAACGTTGCTGCTGTTTAAGAAAGTGTTAAAAACAATACATCTATCTTAATTCGACACCGTGCTCAGTGACTGTCTATGAAGAACGACTTTTGCTAAAGGATTTGAGTTTGTATTCACTTAGGATTCAATTAACACAAGAGCTTCTTCCACAAGACCATTTACGCCGCAGAACGTACCCTAATTGAATGTTACAGCTTGCCCATGGCAACTCTAATTTTTATGAAAAACTCATAATGAGTTACGAGGCGCATTTTCATCTGAATGGATATACGAATAAACCGAATAGTCGGTTCTGGGCAATAAACAACCCACAAATTATTCATGAGTCGCCTTTACATACTAATAAATGAAAATCTGGTGTGCGATTTGGTCAGGAGAAATCAGTGACACTACTTGTTTGAAAATGAAAACTTAACACTTGAAAACCGTATCGTGACTTGATTGAAAACTTTTTGACACAAGAACTGTATACTTTGGGCTTGTTTAACATGTGGTTCTAACAATTCAATACCACATCTCATGCGGCCACAATTACAGTGGAATTACTGCGATACTTTATTCCACAAGTCATCTCACGAAATGGTGATGTTGATTGGTCTCCACGATTGCCAGATTTGACTGCTCCGGACTTCTTCTTTGCCGTGATATCTGAAGAATAATATGCTACGTACCTAGACGTAACCGGAAGAAAAGTAAATATTAGGTTAACTACCAACCGCGGAGAGTGGGGGTATTCGTCTACATACCAAAAAAACAAAAAGAGCATGTCGCCTACGATTATCTATTAACAATCAAAATTAATTAAAATTTCTTGATTCACGTGGACAGAGGAAAGTATTAAATTTAAGTTATATTGTAAAGGACAAATTTTATAATGGATTCACGAAGTGCGCATTTCGTAGCTAACATGTAATAAAACTCATTGAAAAAAAAAGTAATGCATAATTTTCTCAATAGCAAGTGTGTTAAATTAAAGCATTCAATGTAGATTTTCTCAATAGCACGTGTGTTAAATTAAAGTATTAAATGTAGACCAAGTTGTAGTAAGAATTAAAGGAAATATAACCAGAATTCGCTCTTAAACGTGTATGGTGAACGGATTTCATCAACTGCTGATAAATATTGATCCTCGAGGTGCATAAAAGAAAACGAATCACATACCTCTATGCGTCGGGATGCTTATCTTGCAACCGTCGAGAGTGAGTCAGCACAGTAACGCCACGGTAGTCAGGATCCATTCGCCCTGCCACCGTAACTGCAACAGCGGTCTACAGACAAAAGCAGGTGGTCTACGTCAACGAACAGTTGGGCCTACATAAAGAAAGAACCCATTTGGCCTCTAGCTAAGAGCAATACACGCAAGATACCTCTTACTAGTCGAACAAAAAAACGTGCATCGCTTTTGAAGTACCGGAACGAGTAAAGTTAAAAATATTTTAACGCACAAGCAGCAGAATCAAATTAAAAATTGATTCAAATAACACGAGTTCAAACTACCATCCTCGCGTTATCAAAGCGCGATTAGCAAACTGGAAAACACGCTATCAAATAATAGTAGGATTAATTATTTCGACAAGTCTTTAAATAGGAAACACAAGAGAAAGCAATTATACGTTCTCGGAGTGTTTAACAAATTAGCGGATACCTAAAACAAGGTATTGACTATTTAATTTATCAAATAAATTTTCGTTTTAGAATGAATAGATTTGAAAGAAATGTTATGATTGCGCGTACTATTGTAACGAGGTAAAAATACAGGATGAGGTTTTGAATAGAAACAAAAGCTAGGTGAATGAGAAACAAATTACCACCAAAAAAGGACGTTTTTGAATCTACCGTCAAAAATAAACGTAACAAAGGTTTATGCAAACAAACCAGAAAATATTGAGCAACTTAAACAAAATATTTGTAATGAAATTAATGAAATACTGGGTGAAATGTGTCAAAATGTAATGACAAACGTGCTCAAAAGAGCCCGCATTTGTAAGACTAACAGAGGCGGTCATTTATCTAATATTGTATTCCATACACAATTGCTAACAATAAATAAATCAATTATCTACATAATTCATTCTGTTTTATTTATCCAGAATTTATGTTCCTTGCAGGCGGACACCCTGTATACTTAATATTTTACGTTACAGTTTGAAGCTGAAAAATGGTAAGGTTAGAAGTTTTTATTTAGGCATAATAAACACTAGTACATCTCTTCTTGAGCATGACATAACGCCTTGAAGATCATATACAGTTACGTAAACATGTTTCTAATTTAATCGTCGTTGGCAGTAACAATTCTTACAGTGTCAAAATATTGGTTCCAACATTCTTACTAGTAGATTTCTCTTATTAAACACAAATCGTGCATTTATGTCCATACTCATAACAAATATGTATCCTTCTCTTAAGGATTTAAGCAAATGCTGCATTTGTACTCTAACGTTCCAAAAATTCCCTTAAGCAATTTTTGAACCTGTGTCCGAAATTCAATCCTTTCAACCCCGTGAAATAATCAAAATTGTTACTATCCCTAATGATATACCCTGTATATATTCTAATACAAACTTTAATTTCCAATATGTTTCTTTTGGAACATCTGTACCTGCTTGTGTAGGGATTCCTTAGCTTGTGTCGTTTAAAAATAGGTGTTTTAAGGTTTGCTTTGAACAAACATACACTTATCGCAAGTTTAATATTCTTGTTTCACTACGTACCAACTGTTAACGCCAATGACGAGCGCGCATTTTCTAACGGGCGATCTTGTTTGTCCGTTATAATATAGACAGTTGGTCTTTAACCCTGGGCGAATAATGTCGTCTTTGATATCTTCGTCCGCCAATGGGCGTATCACAATATAATTAAAAATGTTGGACTCCGGATTTGCATTCCTTACAAACAAGAGATGTACGCGAATGTCGAGTTGAAACCACTTCGCAGTCTTAAAATCCAATAGCTACATGATACTCGGAAAACCTTGTATTTTTCCTCTCTTACCTTTCCAATTAAATTTGGGTAGTTGAAATGTTTCTTATAATAACTGGTGTGTTATAATACCATGGAAAGTCACAATTAAAGCAATGGCTTTAATTCGTCAAGTTTGATGATCATCTGTTATAGCGTTGTACATATGGTAAATGGATTCATACATTACTGGAATAGATAACGTACTTTTCATTTCAAATAGAAGCCACACGCAATTTTCTAAATTCCGGTGAGCTGGTACGTCAAGCTACTTAGCTGGTGATGAATAAGCTACTCTTAGGTAATATCCGCTTATTTAAATATTTCGGGGTAAGTGTACAACTGCATCAAGGTGCAGCATCAATTTTCAAAAAGTATATTATGTACTGTCATTTAATATAAGAGTAATATTTCACATAATTTTCATTATGAGAGTGTATTAAAGAAATACGGCTATATTTGTTTATGAAGTTTAATACGTCCTGTCATAAGATCTAGCAGTAATATTTTTTATTTCCATTATAAGACTGTATTAAAAATACAGGTATATATTTCTTTATAAAGTTTAATACGCCTTGTCATAAGAGCTAACACCATTATCTTGCACAATTCTTTTATGCAACTGCATCAAAGTGCAACATTATCTTTCATTAAATTTATTTACTACTGTCATAACATCTAACAGTTATATTTCAGTGAGCACCTTTGAGAATTGCTTATCTTATACATGTATACGTAGTTACAATGCTTATCTAAAAATGCTTTACGATACTTTAATTTAACACATCCATAATAGATCTATTACAGCTGTGGTCATATCCAATGTAAACGTAATATCTTATTTAAACAAGAGAATGTTCTTAGGATTAATTTTTTTATAAGAAATGTAAACACCTTTGTTCATGCTCTGAAAAAGAAATAAATTAAGTCAATTAAAACATTTACAACATATGACGTTATTATTTTTACGAAGGTAATAATCACTAACGTAAATTCAAACTCTTAAAGAGTGACTCATGGAAAATAGGCTCACAACGAGAGACGTTGCAGTGCAGTGTTCACTTGGGCAATCAGTAAGTGCTTTATATCTTTGTAAAGTACATCTAAGAAATTAGTTACATCTCAACCATGCGACAGGGTATAGTGGCGTCTTTTATGTCACCTGTTGTTCGTATATTTGACCACACGAATAAATTGCCATCTTGTAATACATCAAATATTCCAGCCCGCGCTCATTGCCTGCGCCTACCAAATAATTCCGCTAGCCGTTTTGTCAAATTAGGTTTTCTTACTCCTATTGGCCATTTACTAATATTTTGTTACGGTATTCCGTGCGGACAAAGAAGAAAGCATTAAAGTAAGTAACGAAAACCGCCTACGCCGAATACCGCAACAAAACAGGGAAAAGGATGGAATAGAAATCCAAAAGAATTAGATTTCAGGCTATCTCAAAATGTCCTAGAGTGGGGTGGATTATACAGTAAGAAAAATTGGAAACCTCAGTAAGTAGATTTATTACAGACCGTTAGTTAAACATACAGTCCAAAAGGAATATTTACAAAAGTGAAAAACGCACAATTACGTTGTCGTCCTGTTATACCGGTCAATTTGCACATAACACAATATAAACATAAACATTTAAACATCGATTACAAACTCTTAAAACCTAAATAGTACCTAGAATGATACTTACACAACGTTTCCAGCCCCAAATATATACAAAAAGTAATTAGACAGAGTACGGTAGTTTGTACCTGCTTAGGGAAATACACTTCGTAAGAATAAGAACGTAACATTAAACTTAGATAACGGTACCCTAACTTAAAGGAACCAAGTGCCAAGTGTTAATTAATTTGGTCAGCAAGATATTGACGTTAATATTCATGTACAAAGAAAAAGGAAATAGTAAAAAGTGCTCTAACGCAAGCTTTGGTTTAACTAATAGTAAATTGGAGAATAAGTTCATTATTGCTCATGCATTGAGAACGTGAATTTGTAACGTGCAGTCTGCAATTTATTGAGAAAAACATGAGTACGGAACTACAGAACCAGCAAAAGGAGTGTCTATCTTTCACAACAGCATCAAACTTAGAGAAAACAGAAAACTCTCTTAAACCAAGCTGTCTACCTCTGGAACCATTTTAGGATTAGGAAATGCGGCCTGCGTTTGTTGATAGACTGGGTGTTAAATGAACCAATTTAACTATACTGAACACTATGTGCAACGAAGCATTTTAACACAGCGAGGTTTCATTTCGCTCAAAGAACGTTGTGTATAATAGGACGCTGTGTAGAATAGGATAAAGTAGGCCTCTTTTGAAAGCTCAGCGTGTATCTATTCAGATTGACCAACGTGTTTCGAAACAATTACCACCGATAATGTGTGAAATATTCTGCGAACACAACTAAAAATATATTTTTCAGATAGCCGATGCAAATTATTCCTAGAAGAATAGTCAATTAACGCAAACAAACATATTATAATGACTTCTGTTAAAAAATTTTGTTTGCATGAAAAAGCAACATCTATTTTAAAGTAGCCGGTACGTATACAACCTTGCATACAGTCAAATAAAACAAAACGTTTAGCAGATTGCCTAACTTATAAAACCAATTGCAATGTGTTATATTATCGACCAAAAATACCAAAATACAATTAAATAGTGGAAGGTTTATCGCTTGTAAACTTGAACGATCTCGACATGTGCCAGATAACGAAATAAAGTTTCTCAGTAATTAAAAGCTTTTGTATTTGTACTATGCATCTTTTTCGAACATGGTTCCAAGAATACGCTATTGGAAATAATAAGCAGGTGCGGGACGTATTTCAGTAAATCTTTAAAACGAAGTGGTTGAACAATAAACAAATATTTTAGAAAAGTCTTGAATACGGTTGTAGAATATATTCCACGTACTAACACTTAAGGAAATTTTATAGGAGGTTTTATATATTCATTTTAATTGGGATAGCATAAAAAGCAGGCCGTCACTTAGATTAGAATTTATAAGAAGCGTTTATTAATACAAAGGAAATAAAGTAAACAGGGATTAAAATTTTTATGTAAGATCAGAAACTACTCGATTTCAGAAACTTAACGTAACAATTTCTAACCCTGGGTCATAATTTCAAAAACAGGAAATCTGAGCTCTTTTTGTTTTTGTTATAGTTTGTTTAGAGTCGTACCTATAACTAATCGAAGGTAGTATAATAAAACATTACAAGTTAATTGTACTATAAATACAATTTTATATTTTTATAACGTTCAATGCATTACCGTAATGAAAGCTAACAGTAATATTTTTCAAAATTTTCATTGTGGGATTGTATTAAAAATAAGATTTATAATTCATAACGTTCTGAGAACGACAAGATTAAAATAGTATAGTTCATTTTGTCTAACACATTTAAGAATTGTTTACCTTATATTGATGTGACAATGGTTCCACATTGGAGCGTCGCGAAAAGAGTGAAGTGAAAACGCCTTGCGTTGATGCGCCGCTAAATTATTGCTATGACAACGGCCGACGTTGGGCGTTGCTAAAAAAGAGTTGTGATACAGATACAGCAAATTGTAAAATTTCAAATTGTTGACTTACCGTCCTTTCTAACTTTATTTTGCCTGGCTAGCTCGACGGAAATGCTGGAGTTAACAAAATGAAATAAAACACAGCAGTGTTAGAAAAACATATATACAGTCTAAAATGTTTTCTCCCATCAAAAAAATATATAGAGCATTTACAGCATAATCCTTTTCAAGCATAAAATTATTCTTAACGAGTACTTATTACTTAATTATCAAAATGTTTCTCACCTTATTTATGTTTAAATTTGCAGAACTGAATCTTTCCCCTTATGGATAGTTAACCTGCCTTTGATCCCCACGCATGTAAGGTTTGTTTGGCCAAAAAATCCTTTACAGATAATCTATTTAAAAGGAATCAGAGTGTTTCAAACCCTGACCACAAACTTTTTTGACAAATACCCTTACAAAAGAAAATTTATATGATTACTATTTATTCTACTTTAAATTAACTAACAAACACTCAAATATAGCTACAAATGATAGATTCTAAAGGTAATACTTTAAAAATCCAAAAAGCGCTTATCGAATTCGTAATTAACAGTATTAAATATCTTCTGCTTCTTGGTTTTGTTTTAAATTGATGTACAAATCCCAACTTACAAAACCATCTATTCGCTTAAATCTTTATTTAGAAACATCAGTTTTCAAAGTACACTTTTAATTTAATTATTTAAGTTAATTTTTAAATAGCGTTGCATCGACGAATTTTCCTTTTTTATTGTACAGGGTGGGCCACGAATTAGTTAGCATTTGAAAAATTCGTATAAAAAAAAGCACACGACTTATTTTTAAAGTTATTTATTTATATGAAAACTAATTAATGGGAATTTATTTTTTAAAAATAATGTCATTTAAACGTCCGCCGTTTCGAGTTTTGCACTCTTGTAAACGCGTAACGAAATTTTTAAATACTCGTCGGCAAAGAGACCGCGAGATCGCCGACATTTCTTCGCTAATTTTTTCTTTTAACTGTTGTAGTGTATTTGGTTTTTCCACGTATACACGACTCTTCAAATAACCCCAAAAGAAGAAGTTTGCTGGCGAAAGATCTGGGTTCATGGGTGGCCATGGGATGTCGCCTCGTCTGGAAATCACATTTTCCGGAAACATTTATTTGACCACCGGTAGGGACTCGTTAGATGTGTGACAAGTGGCTCCATCTTGTTAAAACCATGCGTTACGATTGTAGCCAGCAAATTCCAGTAACATCGGTGCCAAGAACTCCCGCATAGAATTAACAGTAGCTGAACGGCCGCGAGAATCTTCGAAAAAGTAGGGTCCAATGATTCCTTTGGCAGAAACTGCAGCCCAAACAGTCACCTTAGGAGAGTGAAGTGGCCTTTCGTGCTTCTGTTTCGGATTTTTACTGCTCCAATATCTGCAATTCTGTTTGTTTACGTGTCCGTTGAGGTGGAAATGGGCTTCGTCGGAGAATAAGACGTTGTTAAAATCACTAAAACGATTTAACATCGTTTCGGCATACGACTTACGCAAATTTAATTCATTGGGTTTTGGTACCTGTACTATCTGGATTTTATATGGATGTAATTTTAAATCTAGCTTTAAAATACGGCGTAATGATGTGCAGGATAATCCTAATTCAGTCGAAAGTTTGCGCGTCGACAAATCTGGATGACGTCGAACTGAAGCAGAAACTTGCTGCACGTTCTCTTCGTTCCGAGAAGTCCGTGGGTCGCCGGTTTGCTTTACATTTACTGTTGATCCTGTCTCTTCGAACTTTTTCACCTATTTCTTTATTAAAGGTGCATTTGGACACTGACTAAGAACGCGTAAATCGTATTCAACGCGAAATAAGCGTCTCACAGTCATTAGCGAACTATTGTTTAAGTAAAACTGTTTCACACAAAAAGCGCGCTGCGGTACCGTGAAGCGATCCATGGCAACTAAATTTCGGAGAAACGAGTTAGCGGCACGACCCCTCCCCGCGCCCCGCGCTGCACGTGTTTGCGTAGGATTCAAAATTTAAATGTTAACGAATTCCTGGCCCACCAAATAATAAAATAACTGCTTTTAACAATTTTCAAACTATATCATATGTAGACCTTGCATGATATCCTTAACGGCATACTCAAGGTTGTTTTTACTTTGTTGATGCGAAATTATAAGTGCATTATTAAATTCTCGAATGCGAAAATTAGCATGAATCCAGTTGTTGAATCGATTTTCTTTACATCTTTTTTGGTTGACGCGAATTTATGAGTTAATTTCTCTTTCACAAAAGTTCCTGTTTATATACAATTTATTTTGATTACGTCAGTCCGTCTAGAATGTACGAGTTCCGTATGAAACGGTACACCGTAATGATGCAAGATTCAGCGACTTCCTCGTTTTAATACCTTATTAACGTTCAAATCTACGCGTTCGTTTATCCTTCTCTAATATATAAGGTTACTGCTCGCTTTGCATTTTCTCCTACAGTAATGCGAAAGATAATAACTAATTCGTATCAATTTTTATGGGTTTTTAATGTTCCCTAGAATAAATGTTTTGTTTATTAATGAGTTTATACCATATTTCTTATTAACTGACGTATTCTCCCGAAAATTCCTTCTTAATCTCGTATATTCCAGAGAATTCATTATTTAAATTTAAACAGAAGTCAATTTGGGTAATCAATTTACACTTTAATTGTTTTATCCACGGGTTTTGCACAAGCAGAATCTTGTTACAATAAATCCTTGCGGGTATTTTTCGTTGAGCATTATCATTGCTTCAATTATTTATTACCTTAAAGTGAGAACTCATTTTGACTAAATGGCTATTGCGATGCAGATAGCATCCTTATAGAAAAATATTCTGACCGGGTAGGGGTCTAGCAGGATACTAATTTGAAATAAACGAGCAAGTTGAGCGATAATCAATTGACCTTGCGTGACATGTGCGCTCAAAAGTGTACAACGAACTTGCGAAGCAATCTTGAATTTTCCAAATTACCCAGATAACAATAGCTTTATATTAAATAAAAGAATGTATAAATGTAAGTATCAAACACGTGGTGATGAAAAATAAACTGAGTGTCTTGTAACAATGAAAATTGATACTTTGTGCGTAAACTAAAGATGCTAGTTCAAATATATGATTTAGTAGGCAACAAATACAGGGCGATGCAACATTAAAAGCGTTACATGCGTATAAAGAACTAAAAGAATTATAGCTTAAAATAAAAACGTTAGAATTTTACTAGGAAACATAAGACTTGCACATGAATCTCCACTTGCTGCAAACCTTAATGTAATTGCTAACCTGTCATAAGCATGAATTCAGTCTTTATGATTTGTATTACCTTTACAAATTTTGTCATTAGTCAAAGGCAGTAAATAGTCAAAATCTTCTGATGCCATTCGACAAAAGCTTTTGTAATGACCACTTTCTTCCTGTCTTTGTATATGCACCATAATATCTCCCACATTATCTAGTCTTCTTCTTTGTAATAAATTAGCCACCCACCAACGTCTCTTTTTCAATTCTTTTTAAGTAATTGAGATAACGATAAATGCAGCACTTAAAAGCATAATATCGCTCTTCCTATCGGCCATAGTGAAGTGAGCCCGAGTACCGATCGTTGAATAATTGAGCAATGAACATTTGCTTGCCTTGATTGAATATCCCTAGAGCGTGTGCAAAACTTCTAATTCAATAATGTTCACGCTCTTGTTCGTTTGTATTCTTTTGGCGCAAATAACACGTAATAATTATCGTTTACACTAAGTTCACAAGAGAATTTTTGACAAATCTTTAGAAAATCTTCAAATCTGCTTGTCGGAGTCTGTATGAATGCATCTATTGTTTTAAAAAAAAACATTAACTTTAAATTTTACGTGGGCTATTATCTACGTGATCAGAAGCTAACTCATCATGAAATCTTTTCATTTTTGTAGATCTAACAGTTTGAAAATCAGTGGCAGTATTACATTTTGAAGCCATCTCTTTTGCTAACATTTCATATCTTGAGAACGTATCGTTGTTTCTCATATCTTTTAAGTCTTTCGTGGGTGCATATATGCGATTTGCCGCTATTGCTAAATTGTTTTAAGTTTTTTGTAAATAATTTGATATTATGTAAATTTTTCATAAAATATCTTTCCAGAAACAGAGCAAAAATTTAAACTCGACAGTTTCTATATAGCTTATGAGTCCATTTGCCTCAGCAATTTGTTTAACATTCACGTTGACTATCTCGCCCTCAACTATTTTTAAATTGTCTAGTGAATAGCAGATATGTTTAAGAAAATTGAATCAACTGTTCTCTTATGACTGGCCCAACCAGTGGTAAATGATTTTTTTAGTGATATATTTGTGGATTTGAATGGAGTTTGTTCAGTCTGGTTATGCACAGTCTGTATTTTTTCAAAGAGTTTTAACCGTGGAAAACTTTCTGAAATGTAAACGTAGATTTGCTCCATCGTACCAAAAAATAGTTTCGTTTCAAAGCATGTAGTAATAAAATCTACAAGAACTAAATTTATATTATGAGCACAACGGTGCACATATATTGCTTCTGGTACAAGTTGCTTTATTTTTTTTTGAAGCTTGCTAATATGTCCAGACATAACGTTGGCCCCATCATACGCTTGCCCATCGACAAAAAGCTATGTTTACATTTATTGAATTTAATTCTTTTAGTACAACATCAAAATATGTTTCTGCCGATACACTAGAAAGTTTAATGAATTTTAAAAATCTTGCTTCCGGAAATGCATTTTTTCCAACAAATCGAAGCGAGACAGCGCTACGTACATTTACGTAGCCTAAAAGGCAAAGGAAAAAAATCCCGTGCTCAGTTGGTGAGTAGGCGGGGTATTATAAATACAAAAAAAATCTAATTATGAGGGACAGCCTGAAATAAAAATAAGAAGTTAACAAAACGTATTAATACATATATTTAATCTTAATGACATTTTAAATGGACATAGCATAGTAGTATGACAAACAAACACAAAAAACCAAAAAAAGCAATAAACCCTCCCTTTACACATATCAAGAAGACAAAAGTAATAAACCTTCCCTATAAAATTGCGAGCTGCAGTTTCTAGGTCAATGCCCCTCTGAAATAATAACAAACCAACAAATTCAACACTAAATACAACTGCTCTAAATCCTTATAGTATACCTCAAATTACATATTATATATATATATATATATATATATATATATATATATATAATTGGAATAATAGAGAATGTCAAATATTTTTTGGGATGAATTTCGTTCGGATGGTTGTTTTTAATATTTAAATAAAAATCATTTGTTGATAATCAACGTTTCGGACTTTATTTAGATCCTAATCTTGATTCTAAAAGTATAATACATTAATAGCTAGAATAATGGTTGAGTACTTACAAAAACTTGATTTCTTAAAGAATTAAGTTGACAAACATTTTGACATTTGAGAAAATTATAGAGTATGAAAGTCAAATTGAAGTAGACTACTTATTTAAATGTATTTATAATGTAAACGTTTTTTTATTTTTATTTTTTTAAAAAAGGTTGTTAGAAGCAAGGTTGTAGGTAGGATTGTGTTTATCAACAAAGCTATAGACTATTGATTGAAATTATATAGTAGAGTGTAAATATTTGTGAGATTGTGTGTGTCTCTTTTAAAGTTTAAACTATTGATGTCTTTTTGTATATAGTATGATTCTAAAAACAATCTGTTAACATAGTTACATTCTATATCTAAAATTTTAGTGTCATCCCAGTTGACTATGTGTTTAGTCTCATGTATGTGTGATGTAAGAGCACTTGATTTTTTACCAATTTTGGCGTCACTTTTGTGTTGTGTGAGTCGAGATCTTAGCTACTGATTTGTTTGTCTTATATACGTCATGTTACACGAACACTTGATGCTGTATATTAAGTTACTACATATTGGTTTGATAGTTGCATTTTTAATTTTTGTAAAAAGATTGTTAATAGATTTATTGTATTGATAAACAATTTTGATATTATTGTTAATTATTGTTTGATGTATTGCCGGTGTAAGATTGTTAATATAAGGTATTTTTTTGTAAATAACGATGTTAGGAGGTTCTGTCTGTGTCGGTTCTATTTGTGTCGGTTTTTGTGTTTGAAAAATAAGTTTTTTTAGAAGTATTTTAGGATATGCATTATTTTCTAAAATGTTTTGTAATAATTTAAGATTTTCAGCTACAAACTGAATATCACATATTTTTATTATTCTATTTTTTAGGGCCAGTCAGTGTTTATTTTGTGTTGGTAAGAATGATTAGAAAAATAATTTATATAGCGACCAATGTTTGTTGGTTTTTTGTAATAGTTGAATATAATATGATTATCATCGCTTCTTATCACAAGCGTATCTAAAAAAGGGATGCTTTTATTTTTTTCTAATTCTAAAGTGAATTGCAGATGAGGATTGAATTGATTAAAACAAATTAAAGTTTCATTAATTTTATCATATGGTATAGAGCATAAAATGTCATCTACGTATTTAATTAAAAAAGATGTACGAAAGCTAAGGGATTGAATAACATTGTCCAATAAGTTATCTATCACTATTTGGGCAATTATGGGAGACAGTGGTAAGCCCATTGGTGTACCTGAGAGTTGTATATAGTATTGATTTTCAAAAATAAAAAATGTGTTATTGAAAATTAACCTTATTGTTGTGATGAAAGAATCTTTAGAAAATTTGCAGTGTGGTTCAATCATATTCCATTTTTCTGTTATTAGGTCTAGAACTAATTGTAATGGTATATTAGTGAAAAGGGATGTAACATCCAATGATATTAATATATGATTTTTAGGTAAACCAAAATTTCTATATTTATCAGTGAAGGAGAAAGTGTCTTTTGTGTTGTATCCTTCTAGAGGGAATGAAAGTGATAAAATTTTGGATATGTGTAGTGACAATTTATAAGTAGGAGTGTTGATAGAAGAGATTATAGGACGTAAAGATAAAGTTGGTTTATGGATTTTAGGTAAACCATAGTATTTTCCAGGGATTGAATTATTAATAGTGAGATTTTGTTTTTCTATTTTGGTTAGGTGGTTTTTTATTTTTTAGTAGCTTTAAATGATCATTGACTTTTTTTTGAGTGGTAAAGGTTGGATCTCTAGGTAATTTTTTATATATTTTGGTGTCATTTAGTAATTCTATTGATTTTTCAATGTATTGGGATTTTTTCATTACAGCAGTAATAGAACCTTTATCAGCCCTGGTGACTAAAATATCAGGGTGGTGTTCTAAGAATTTTTTTGCATTTTCGTAGTTACTTAAGTGTGAGTAACAATTTTTGTTGTTGTGGTTTTGAAGGTAGTTGGTAATAATGTTCGTAACTTTTGCCCTAAGAATATTTTTCTGTTTATTATCTAACTTATGTGAGTCTATAATGCCTTCAACACCTGCTAATAATTTACCTATGTGAACGTCTTTAGAAGATACTGGTAAATTAAATTTAGGCCCTAAGGATAACACATCTAATATTTTTTTTGGAATTACACTATTGCTAATGTTAACAATCCATTTGCTATTGTCATTGAATAAGACTTTGTAGTTGTTTTGATTATGTTTTAATTTATCAAACTTCTTTTGGTTAATTTTTTTAACTAATATGTATTTTTTATTATAGGAGTCTTTTTGTCTTCGTTCAAATTCGTTGAATATGTAAATTGGTAAGCTTTCTTGTAAAGAAGCTTTTACTAATTTTAGGGATTTATATAATGATTTTAATTTGGTATGTGTTATTTCTATTTCAAAATTTAGTATGGATTTCTCTAACCTGTGGTTATACTATATTATATTATATTATATTATATTATTATTATTATATTATTATTATTATATTATATTATATTCAACTATTACAAAAAACCAACAAACTCTGGTCGCTATATAAATTACTTTTCTAATCATTCTTACCAACACAAAATAAACACTTTACTGGCCCTAAAAAAGAGAATAATAAAAATATGTGATATTCAGTTTGTAGCTGAAAATCTTAAATTATTACAAAACATTTTAGAAAATAATGCATATTCTAAAATACTTTTAAAAAAACTTATTTTTTAAACACAAAAACCGACACAAATAGAACCGACACAGACAGAACCTCCTAACATCGTTATTTACAAAAAAATACCTTATATTAACAATCTTACACCGGCAATACATAAAACAATAATTAACAATAATATCAAAATTGTTTATCAATACAATAAATCTATTAACAATCTTTTACAAAATTAAAATGCAACTATCAAACCAATATGTAGTAACTTAATATACAGCATCAAGTGTTCTTGTAACATGACGTATATAGGACAAACAAATCAGTGGCTAAGATCTCGACTCACACAACACAAAAGTGACGCCAAAATTGGTAAAAAATCATGTGCTCTTGCATCACACATACATGAGACTAAACACATAGTCAACTGGGATAACACTAAGATTTTAGATATAGAATGTAACTATGTTAACAGATTGTTTTTAGAATCATACTATATACAAAAAGACATCAATAGTTTAAACTTTAAAACAGACACACACAATCTCACAAATATTTACACTCTACTATATAATTTCAATCAATAGTCTATAGCTTTGTTGATAAACACAATCTTACCTACAACCTTGTAACGGGCATTTTTTGTAGTTTAACATTTTCGCTTTACCAAATTTGTAAATACATTTCTGCAACTACTATCTCTATGTTTTATATTTATTAACTCGTTTGCGAATAATCCCTTTATATTATTTTACGCGATTATCGACTTTCACTCTCTACAATTCGATAGTGTGGTTAGGTGATCGAGATTGAAACCCATCCTTAGGTGAATGCGTCGTATTACAATAAGTGGATTGGATCGTTCTTGTCTAACCGCTGATATAAATTTTGTTCCTGATGTGGATATACCAGTCTAGATAAATAGTCGATAAGAGGTTAAGGTAACAACGATTGAACATAAACAGATGAGCAGTCGTAGTTTGTTCTTCGTTCCTATATATTAATTACGTTAAAAATACTGTTTGCTTGTTGCTTTGAAGATAGTGAGAATGAATGCGGGATAAATTTTAAAATTGTTCATGGATAAGCACGACACGGTTTTATTGCTTACGCGTTGCTTTACTAATTGTTTTTATTGTTGATTTTCTGTTGGAAATAAAAGTGGTAGAACTTGTTGGTCTCGCCCCGCACGTGTGTTTTAAGGACATTTTGACAGACGGTTTTACTTTAGTGATACACGTTGCTTTACTAATTGTGTTTTTTTGTGGCGTTGTCCTTTAGATATTTAATCTGTGTGTGCGATCTAGTTTCGCGGTCCTTTTTTTTATCAAAGTATCTAAAATAGATCATTGCTTACGCAAATTTCGTTATTTGCGAAATATAACAGATTACCGGTTTACAAAGGTATTGGTTGAAGTTTCTGACTGCTTTTTGGATGTTTATGAAGATAATATACATTTGGTCCCAGTTGAAATTAAACTAGTGCTACAACATATCTAGAAATTATTGCCTCAGAAAATAGAAGTAACAAGAAATTTATCAATGCTACATAGTCCCGTCGCGTGATAATGTCTGTTGCTAACACCAGTGAAATACGTAGGTGTGCTTAGGGTAACGTGTGATAAGTTCCATCAACCCAACTCCCCGTAAAGGGTGAAGTGCTTCGCTAGTGCAGGACCACGTGAATCCCACACTTCAAATGCAAGGAAGCGTTCCTGAAGGACTTTTTGTAAGTTGAACTATTTCCTACTTATAAGTACTTTAAATATCTATCCGTGTTTTGCCATATCTTCGTCGTTCTGATACCTTTCACAATAGACTTGCCTGCGATTAAGAAAAAAAAAGGAAAGAAAAAAAAACAATACTGCTGAATTACTCATACCAATTGTGTCTTACCTATTTATCTTTTGTTAATATTTTGTCTGATTTATGTTTAATTGGTGTGTGAGGAAACGTTTCTGCTACTCCCCAATATTACCTCACTTTGTACTAAACATTTGTTTGTATTGCTTTTACCGTTGTTATATTATATAGATTATCCAAACAGTTTCTTTTTTTTACATTCTACAAAGTACTGAATAATTTAGACTTTTCATTACTGCTATACTTTTTCTTTATTTCAGGTTTGCAAGACTAATCTTTTTTTTTATTGCAGGTTTGCTATTCTAATTTCTTTTATTGCAGGTACTGTTACTAACTCCTTACCGCCGCATACATCATATGTCAGTCTGCTTTCTACAACCCCCCCTAATCTCCGATTGAGCCCGGTCATTTCTTTGATTTTCTTTGGGTTACGTAGCATAAATTTGGCGCCCTACGTGCCTGCCACGAAATAAACGTAACAACCTTGCTTCTAACCTTTTTTAAAAAATAAAAATAAAAAAAACGTTTACATATTAAATACATTTAAATAAGTAGTCTACTTCAATTTGACTTTCATACTCTATAATTTTCTCAAATGTCAAAATGTTTGTCAATTTAATTCTTTAAGAAATCAAGTTTTTGTAAGTACTCAACCGTTATTCTAGCTATTAATGTATTATAGTTTTAGAATCAAGATTAAGGTCTAAATAAAGTCCGAAACGTTGATTATCAACAAATGATTTTCATTTAAATATTAAAAAAAAACCATCCGAACGAAATTCATCCCAAAAATTATTTGACATTCTTTATTATTCCAATTGTATTATACGTTCGAAAAAGAAAAAGAAACTCATTACTATATATATATATATATATATATATATATATATATATATATATATATATATATATATATAGTTGGCGCTACAATGTCTTAATTAAAAGAGGCTTACAACCCCTGAAAAAAAGGGAAAGCGATTAGTGCTGAATCGCCATCGTGAGTATGCAACTAACTAGGTGGAATGGTCCTCGTACATACAATATTAATATTAACTAGTCCCTCCCGTAAAAATAATCATGCTCCCAAGAACAAAGAAAACCCACCAAGTTTAGGCGTTAAGTTGACTTTGATAAGCATATCGTTGTGACCATTTCATAAGGGCCAATGCCACAATAAAAAGAATCGTAAATTAACACTCACCGATGTGTCCAAGGAGCATGCGGTCTGTGGGGTGTCCCCTCATAACAACAGGAGCGGCAATCCAACGGGGCTTTAGGGACACCTTTAGGGAAGAAGCTAAAATAATTACAGGCAAATTAATTTATTGTCGCCAAAAAGTATCGGTTTGTAAAATCACTATTACGCACCACGCTATATTGCGTGCGCGAAATGCCAAAAAGAAAACAGAAACAAAAATATAACAGCACCGACGAATTTTTTGTCGTGTATATGGAAAAGAAATTGTATCATGATTCCTTTTAAATTAACAAGAATCCAACTCATTGCTAGTGTTATCAAAACATAATAACAGCTGATTAAGAAACTCGAAACACGGTTTATCGGATAGTTCAATACGTTATTTGAACGAGTTTCAGATTGAAACAGTAGAGAAAGTAATTACACGCTATCACAATGTATAACAAGCTCACGGATACCTAAAACAGAGTATAGACTATTTAATTTATATAATAAACTTTTTGTTTTAAAGCAAATAGATTTGAAATTGAAAATTATTAGAAAGAATATCCATTGTAGGAAGATCCAATATACCGGGTGTTGTTGGAGGATATGAGCAGAATCTAAGCAATGGAATAGTGAATAAAAAAGGGTGTGGTTTTAACTTACCATCGTAAAGTAAACGTAACAAAAAACAATTGTTCATTTTTTGATACATCATGAGTAGAATCCAAAATTAAAGTAAATTATTTTGAAAAATTAATGTTCTATATAATTTTTGCAAAGACTTCTTCCGCCATTAGTTTAAGAATTTCGTTTTGAACTATGTGGCTTGAGTATTTAGCAATTCGTTTTGCATTTGTAAAATGTTCAGCTAAAACTATGTCGTATTTTCTAATCAAATCTAGAAGTTCTAAAAAATTTCCCTTATTGCTACTTACATCGCCTTCACGGTGCCCTCTAAAAGGTAAGTTTAGTTTTGATAAATAATTATTATGTCAAATATTCTCTTTAAAGTTCCCCTGTTTTTCTCTACTTGGGTTTTTTCTGCTAGGAGATGTTTGTTCTTCAATTATAGTACTATTTCTTACAATACGAAATTTAGTTAAAATAAACTTACTATGATGACGTTGATGAGCTGCACTATTTTCGTGTAATTGAATTTTCTCAGTTGCTTTTTTATAATTTGAAAAGTCTTGATTAGGATCGGCCCAAACAGATTTTTTTCTATATCACACACAAAAACAAGAAAAATAAAACATTTTGTTCGCACGGGTAGAGTAAACCAACCAAGCTCGAATACACGAAGAACCAGAATTTGTGTATCTCTTGAATACCACGAAACATTAAATTTTCTTTTTTGGCAGCTGGAAACTTGTTAAAATTGTCTCCTAATCCTCGGTTGGCAAGGTCCTTCTACAATCAATTTACGAATTATCTCGGGCGTTAGTTCAATGTTTTTGAAAAGGATCGGATCAGACGAATAGAAATCATCATCGTACATGGTTTCATATCTTATATCTATGGCATTATCTGAAAAATCAAATTATTTTTTATCTATTGCAGTAGTGTACGCTTTTGTCTAGTGCAAGGAAAGAAATTGCTCTACAACTAATAAATGTGTGGATAGATACATGCTAAATTGATTTTATTAATCAACAATAATAACTTACCAACTTTTTGAATGCTTCTGTTTTGAGAATCTGACATTTACTCATCGGCGTCTTTTCTTCTGGCTTGCAAACTTCCATTTCAATTTCGTTATCAAGAGCCGCGCGATTTTTTAACTCGGAATTTTTTGATGTTGAGGGAACATTGGATATTGTTGCCTCTATCTCTGAGTCGGAGATATTTATGTCAGAAAGCGAAGGCGATTGAAAATGCTTTTTCAGATTCATATGACTTGTCGACATACCTAAGTTTTCTCATATTTTCCTCGAGCTTCTTTTTGTATTCCCAGCCAGATTTCTTCTTTTTGTCCATTGTATTGTGCTTAGAATTCTATAACTAAAAAACGTAATTTAAAAAACAGGGCCTGAAACATTCACACAAAACTAATAACATAACATAGAAAAAGTTTAACCATAATAATGTTGCTTTATTTACCCAATCTAAACTGGATCACGTTTGCTCATAACTACCCGTTTTAGCTAATTACGACTGTTCAAAAAACAAAAGGCCGTCAGTGGTACTATTTTTATTGGGTTTCAGCAATTTACACGGCGAAATGTGCAATACAAATTAATGATATAAACCTGAATTAATTGATATACTACTTGAATTAAAATAATGATCAAATAATTAACAGAATGGTTGAAATTAAACTTTACTTTGTTTCGTACTAGACGTAGCCGGAAGAAAAGTAAATACCAGGCTAACTATCAAACGCGGAGAGTGGAGGAATTCGCCTAAATACCAAAAAGAAACAAAAAAACACATCGCCTACGATTATCTATTAACACATAAAAATAAATAAAGGTTTCTGTACAAACAAGCAAAAAGAAAATAAATTAGGTGTTATTATATCACAGTAAACAAATATATTGTACGGATAATTTAGAAATGTAGATACGAAGTGCGCATTACGTATTTACACAAAATAAAATAAATCAGCAGTAAATCAATATGTGAGAGCTTTTGTCAAGCGTTTTCAAAATTTTACCTAATACTTTTTGTAAAATAAACTAATTAGTAGGAGAGAATTAACGTGTGAGTTGTTTTGACAAGCAAGTTTAAAAATAGTACATCGCATCTGTAGAGCGATAATATCGAGCCGCTGCAACAAACAATGGCCCTACAGTGTCACATTTGTTATAAACGTAACTGCACCAAACGTTGATACGGAATATGTCATTGACACACACAAAAGAACACAAGTTGTATACCGGTAGGTGTCCGGATACTTAGCTCGCAAGTCGTCAAGGGTGAGTCAGTACAGCAAAGCCATGGTCGTCAGGATCTATTTACCCCGCTACCATAACTGCAGCAGCGGTCTACGGATAAAAACAGTTGGTCTACACACAAAAGCAGTTGGTTTACAGAAAGAAAGAACCCATTTGGCCTCTAGCTAAAAAAAAGCAATACACGCAAGACACCTCCTAGTTGTCGAACAGAACAAAACAAAGGTGCATTGCTTTTAAAATACGGTGACGAATAACGTAGGTAAATATTTTGACGTACAAGCTGTAGAATCAAATTCAACAATGGTTCAAACAACACCGAGTCGAACTGCAAATCCTAGCTTATCGAAGCGCGGCAAAACTGGAAAACTCGGCTTATATCGGATAGTGCGCGATCTTATTTCAATAAGTTGTTACATTGGAACAATAGAGAAAACCATTATACGGCGGTCCTAAGGTATACCAAGATAACGGGTACCTAAAAACAGGAGACAACTATTGAATTGCAGCATAAAATTGTCGAAAAATTTAAGAGATTACCGAATACCTATCACAAGGCGTAGACTATTTAATTTATCGAATAAATTTTCGTTGTAAAAAAAGGATTTGAGTTAAGGAATTTATTCGAGAGCGTGTTTATTATTAATTATGTTAAGCGGGCTTATACTGAACAGGTACACTATATAGGGGGTTGTTGAAGAATTTAAAAATGGAAACAGAGTTTATTCAAACGAGTAAAGAATGAACAAAGGGAGAAAAATAGGGTAATTAATTTATACAAAAAATAAACGTAACAACTTAAAAATGTATTGCAAGCAAAAGGCCAGTTAACAGTCAGCATTGTAAACAACACACGTGTTATTCAACAAGTCAGGGTCAACCTAACGGCAAACGAAAACGGATCCTCTCTTATCTTTGATCATAAAATATGAGAAACGTATAAGATGCTACTCCGGCGACACAGCTTCACATTTGTTACCTAAAATTCTTAGAAAGGTTCGCCAAAACAAGTGCCTTATCGAATGAATTTCTATGGCTATACACGAAGTATAACTAGCTCTTGAGTCTTTAGTTATATTTGTATCTAACTATCGCGATAGGAAAGTTTTCGGTGTTAAATAATGTTTTCAGCTTAATTTATGTATTTTTAATTCAGATAGGTACTTTAATGTTATGTATTTTTACAAATTATTAAAATTAGTTAGTAATAAATGCATTTTTTTATAGAATTGTGAGATAGATTTATAGCAAAAGGCGCCAGGTCACCAAGGCAGGGTTCTTGTTCTAGCTATACGCTCTTTGGGTTTAAATCGACCTTTACTCAACAACGGGATTCGATCGTGGAATTCAGTAGTCGCAATCGTTTATGTAACGTAATTCGGAAGGAATCGTTTTTCCCACACTAGTTGGAAGCGCTTGGACTCGATTTCGGGTCTTGGGATCGGTGCTTTTAAAAAGTATTTTCAAGTCTTCCTAACAATTTATTGGTTCAACTTAAACAGAAATTAATACAGAATTTTGAAAAACTGGTATTAATTATTCTAAGTCGAAATAAACTGATTATGAGTCGCCTAAGTAAACTGCAATGCTAAAGCTGAATACTTTGACTGACTTCGGGTCTTGGGGTTCCTGCACTATTTATAATGTCCCTGTCCCTCACAATTCTGTGGGAACTTGCAGAGCTCATGTCTGCTTATTCTTAATTTTACACTTTGTTACATTGTTACAATCTTACTTTCTAGGTAATTGCGATATCTTAACCGTCTGTGATCTGCCACCTACAGTGTCACTATCGTCTGGAATACATTGTATTGCATCCGTTCTCATGAACTGTTAATAACCTTCTTATATTTATCCTTCAATTACATTGTTGTAATTGACTTATGATTTCTTTAACAATTCTAATAATTTCCTATTAGGTTCTATTATTTAAATAATATATATATATATATATATATATATATATATATATATATATTGGGGGATACACAACTCGCGGCCGCCCAGCAAAAGTTATAGTGCAGTTTTAAAAACGGTTTGGGACTTGTGACAGCATCTCTCAAATAGACGCCTCGATGCTTTGTATCGACAAATGAGCTCACTGCGTCGGCTCTAGGTATCTCTAAAAATAAACCAATCTTTATGCTGTAGCGTCATTTACATCCGATCTGTTCTTTAGACAGGTAGGAGGTGGGCTTAAGAGTTCAAAATCATGTTTTGACGCAAGATTTCTTTTATTATAACGTAAGTATCATAAATAGACTGAGTTAAATATTGAAGATTTTCACAAAAGTAATCTTCTTTCTGATGTTCACACTACTCAATTTTTATTATCCAGATTTATAACATAATATTACATAGAATCCTAAATAATCAAATTGATTACCCGTATTTACTGAATAAAATAGGCTTTCCTGTCCTTGTATCACATTTTGGTCGTCTTAAGTATCTTTTTTATAGATACTGGCATTTAGAACAGAACTAATGCGCAATTCATCAATATCGAAAGTACTTTCAGCATATAGCTCTTACCGTCCCAACAAATTATTATAGCCCGGGAGCCAGTATCACCGATTTAAGTAAGATTTATTTAAGATTTGTTTAATGCTTTTTGTATCACATTAGAGTTGCACTAACATACAATGGACTCCTGCAGGCGCACCCGCGGGACAACAATTAACAGGAACACGTTAATTATATTTTTAAAAAAATGTCAGTGTGTTAAATGTTTATAGTTTAAAATCTGTGTATTGTTTAAAGACATCTTTTAAGTTGTAATATAACTTCCTGCCATTTCTCTCGCAAACCCGTGTACTCCTGCCATTGACCTGATTATGCTAAAATATATATATATATATATATATATATATATATATATATATATATTGAAATTAATAAGATGAAATAATAACTTAGACTTTTTAAGTAAAGCCCAAATGATCACTTCAAATCGAGCTAGTAATTGAAAGAAGGAAAATATAAGGCCTTGGACAGAATTTGAACCTGCATCTCAGTTTTGCCGGAACTGTGCGTTATCCAATTACGCTACCGAGGCCGATGGCTATAATTGGGAAATTTACAAATCCAAATCGTGTACAGTACCATATATAAA
The DNA here is from genome assembly GCA_036346225.1 of Platerodrilus igneus. NCBI lineage: Eukaryota > Metazoa > Arthropoda > Insecta > Coleoptera > Lycidae > Platerodrilus > Platerodrilus igneus. The sequence goes on along the minus strand of JARFIW010001380.1, from coordinate 2,339,650 downwards.
CCTAACTTTCAATTACGTTTAGCATTTTTGTCAATCATATCTGAAATTGTCAAGTTTTTGACTTATGTCAGATATAGACAGGAAGCACCGCTCAAAATCACGGCTATAAGCCAAGTATTAATATATATATAAATATTATAAGTAGTTTTTTACACAAGGTAAGTTGATAAATACTTACGTATTGAAATTAATAAGATGAAATAATAACTTAGACTTTTTAAGTAAAGCCCAAATGATCACTTCAAATCGAGCTAGTAATTGAAAGAAGGAAAATATAAGGCCTTGGACAGAATTTGAACCTGCATCTCAGTTTTGCCGGAACTGTGCGTTATCCAATTACGCTACCGAGGCCGATGGCTATAATTGGGAAATTTACAAATCCAAATCGTGTACAGTACCATATATAAACCTAACTTTCAATTACGTTTAGCATTTTTGTCAATCATATCTGAAATTGTCAAGTTTTTGACTTATGTCAGATATAGACAGGAAGCACCGCTCAAAATCACGGCTATAAGCCAAGTATTAATATATATATAAATATTATAAGTAGTTTTTTACACAAGGTAAGTTGATAAATACTTACGTATTGAAATTAATAAGATGAAATAATAACTTAGACTTTTTAAGTAAAGCCCAAATGATCACTTCAAATCGAGCTAGTAATTGAAAGAAGGAAAATATAAGGCCTTGGACAGGATTTGAACCTGCATCTCAGTTTTGCCGGAACTGTGCGTTATCCAATTACGCTACCGAGGCCGATGGCTATAATTGGGAAATTTACAAATCCAAATCGTGTACAATACCATATATAAACCTAACTTTCAATTACGTTTAGCATTTTTGTCAATCATATCTGAAATTGTCAAGTTTTTGACTTATGTCAGATATAGACAGGAAGCACCGCTCAAAATCACGGCTATAAGCCAAGTATTAATATATATAAATATTATAAGTAGTTTTTTACACAAGGTAAGTTGATAAATACTTACGTATTGAAATTAATAAGATGAAATAATAACTTAGACTTTTTAAGTAAAGCCCAAATGATCACTTCAAATCGAGCTAGTAATTGAAAGAAGGAAAATATAAGGCCTTGGACAGGATTTGAACCTGCATCTCAGTTTTGCCGGAACTGTGCGTTATCCAATTACGCTACCGAGGCCGATGGCTATAATTGGGAAATTTACAAATCCAAATCGTGTACAGTACCATATATAAACCTAACTTTCAATTACGTTTAGCATTTTGTCAATCATATCTGAAATTGTCAAGTTTTTGACTTATGTCAGATATAGACAGGAAGCACCAAAAAGCATATCATAAATCACAGTGATCTGATAGTATTGACCATGAATTGAAATTTAGTACTATATAACTGCATATCTAATTAATTTAAATTGTCATATTAAATTGTAAGTGAGTTAACTAAATCACATAAGATTAAAATTAAATAAAGAGTTTTCACAAGGTAAGTTGATAAATACTTACGTATTGAAATTTCAGATTTTCAGAATTTCAGATATGATTGACAAAATGCTAAACGTAATTGAAAGTAAGGTAATATATAGGCCTTGGACACGAATTTGTGCATTTCGTAATTTGCGGACTTGGATCAATTATAGAGGCCTGATGCTATATTGGATCGACAATTGAGCAAACTCGAAATCGACAGGTATCCAATATAAACCTAATCTTTCAATAGCGTTTAGTCATTTTCAATCTATCTGAAATTGCAATTTGACTAGTCAGATTTGACGAGCCCTGTCAAAATCACTGGTTGAAGCAAGCTTTATTTAACAAGTATATAAGTTAATTATTTCATAAGTATCTTATTAAATTTAATACTAATTTATTTATCAGATTATCACATATGATTGACAAAATGCTAAATAATCAAGTTATTATATAGTATGATATACAATTGGCTTTAGTCTTGTATCACAATTATAGCGTGCTTATATCGTTATATCTGGACATATAGCAATTCAAACTAATGCAGCAATTTCAGATATGATTACTTTAATAATAGCTAATACGTAATTGAAAGTTAAGTTTATTATGGTACTGTATCACGATTTGAGATTTGTAAATTTTCAATTATATGCCATCGCTATCTACGATAATTGATAACTACAAGTTCCGGCAACTGAGAGCGGTTCAAATCCATGTCAACAAGAGCCTTAATTTCATATTTCAAAATGTACGTAGTCGAATGTTATAGTACTGTAATCATTTGGATTTGATTAAAATCTTAAGTTATTATTTCATGCCATTAATTGCCTCGAATACGTAATGATAATGCAAGTTACCTTGTGCTAAATAACTAGGCTATAATATATTTACTATCATATTAGCTATATATTTCTTTAATATATATATATATATATATATATATATATGTGTTACAAATGTTTGTGGCTGAAAATTTATTTGTCATTAAAGTATCCGCTCAGGAAGTGAAAAAGTCTATACTGCCGATTATTTGACGGAACCTGGCTTCGGCAGGAACAAAATCGTCGCGCACAAATGTATACAGTATTATACTATAGTTTCTTTAAAAGTGAGAACCCCTATGAGCCCTTGTCTCTCCCTACAAAAGGGCAAGGCAGAGGTGCCACATTCCTACGACCATTGGAAACCGATCTGTTCATTCAGTTCGCCATTTACTGTCCTGTAACATACACGTAAAGACGAATTTCTACGTTGGTTAAGTCCATTTGCGTATTTTGCGGTTCCAAAAGGAAAAAATACTTATGTTCACACAAGAACGTTTAAGTAAGTGTGTTTCAATCTTAAAAATCCGTCAGAAAATCATTTGCACGGGAACACTGTAGAATTGTCATCGTGCTTAAGAGATGATCAAGGTTATCATTCTAAATGTTTGAGTAATTTTACGGCATTAAAACATCGGTTGACGAAGCGGTTTCTGATAAAAGTGAACATTGTAGAAACTTTATTGCATGCATCGCAAATACCAGTTTCACTGAATTTCAAAATCACTGAGCAACTTGATATGGTATGGATGCTTTATCTTAAACTTGAAATCAAAAAAATGCCGATGTGGGTCGGTTATAATAGTTTGCTATAGGACGATACATCCGAACAACAAAAAATTTCATAATTGACTACTATTCATGAATCTCCAACATGTACTAGCGTTGTTATTGAGACAATAGTGCAATGTTAAAACGCTGCCCAAAAATTTGGGAAACAATAAATGCAAGTCACATATGACTTGGGTATCGCGAAAATAGCACTCCAAATACAAAGTAGAAAAAAACGTCGTTTTGACAACCTCTTTATACACATTGGACCATTCCATATCATGAAGGCTTATTTCAAGGCTAACGGTAAATATATTAACAACTGCGGGTTAACAAATATCATGGTTGACTCCGAACTTTTAGCGAGTGGGTCTGTAAATGGTTTTATTACTGGAAAGCATTTCAGTAGAAGTAAAAGACTTTATCCACTTGTTTATTTAGCAATGCAAATTTTGCACTATGGAAGTTTTGCGGAATTAAAAAAATATTGAAATAACTGATAAACACGGCAATATCTTGAAGACTTTAAAAATAAACGCCAACTTAATCCTACTATCGATGATAAACATTTACTATATATATTGAGGGAGTACGAAAAATATGAGGCGAGTAAATTAGCTGGAGATCATGAGAAAACCCCGCAATTCTACTTAATATGCGTTAATTTTGTTCATTATTATCTTATTTTGAACCGAAGCACACGATGTGGAGACTTTGAAATGTTTAAAGTTGTACTTCCACAAATCACCTACTTTTTTCATATTCAATCAACAAAATTACTCAAAATATCTGGTTAAATATAGAGGCAATCCTCCAAAAGTGGATGAGACTCACCCCGAATTGAAGCAGCAGTTTGAAAATATTTTTTAGAATTAAAAGGACTAGCAAGCCTTTCTCCCGCCAACCAATAGATCTGGTGCTTGAACAAACAATAAATGCTGACGCTGCCAATAAATTAACCGGTGTTATTCATGCGACAAATTCTATATCGGCACGACAACGGTGGTGTAAAAGCCACAGTATACGAGTAAAAATAATTATTACCCATGTTATGGAAAAATCTGGACTGAGGAATCGACAAGATGTTACATCAGATCTGCAATAAAGTTATATTGGTCATCGACCAAACAATTTAAAACTTTAATTGCCAATATCAAACAAAATATCGATCCTTTCTCAAACACATGAGATAAACATGATCTACACCACATTTCCAGGCGACTACAGCAAATGTTTCACAATTCCTTCTCAACGTTGAGAAGAATGGTAATGAACAAAGGGGAAGAGTTTACCACAGAATGTGCTGCAGATCAAGAACGATTTGAAAAGGCAATAGAGAAAAATAAAATCTACAGCTTTGTTGATTTATTAAAGAAAACAGTTAATATGTCTGGAAAAATAGTTCACAACTAGGAATTTCTCTAGAAAATTCAATAGATTTTACAAAAATTATAAGCTATCCTCTAACTCCAGTTCCACTATCACTGTGCCACATTGACGGAACTATGTGCAAGACTGATTAACCTGTTCTCTTGCAATTACTGGAAAATAAAATTGATCAGGAAAAACTACCACCTGTAGACGTCATAATTTATGATGGGTTTTTCATGCTACACCTTATGAGAGACATCCCACTAACTTTTGGAAAAACTTCCCAAAAGCTTTTACAAATTTTCACGCGAAACGCAGCGCGCACTATAATTATAACATTTGATCAGTATTTCTCTCCATCTATAAAAGACAATGAGCATACATTGCGTGGAACTAGCAGAAAGGAAAGATACCATATCAACGTTGAAGATAAAAAACAGCCTATAGATTTTGCTTCAGAAATGAAAAATATCAACCTTAAAGAGGAATTAGTAAATTTTATTTTGAATCATTGAAGAAATTCTATAATGGCACCTTTCATGAAAAACAAAATAGTTTATATTAATCATAATCATGCTTCCGATATAAAGACATTAATGACACTATTGTGAGAACTGAGGTAGAAGATTTGGCATGCTTTTCACATGAGGAATTAGACACAAAAGTAATTTTTCATGCTTGTAAATTGGGATGTGATTTAAGTGTTGTCATAAGATGTTCAGACACATATATTTTGATTACAGTGCAACCTTTCTACTTTAAGTTCTTATTGTGTTAGACTTAAGACACACCTAGTCGAACATCTTTCTACCAAAAGTCGTGCAGAAGATGTTGATTTATCCGTATTAACACAAACTGACTTTTGTAGACTTCCATACTAACTCTGAACTCTATCTTCAGCGGTTTTTAGAAACTATCAGGGAGACGTTAAATAAATACGGATGGGTAGGACGCCACTGTACTTATGCAAAGTATAGAAACAAGGAGAATCGCCAAGAAAAATACAGGAACCTCAACAAATATATTCTGTTATTGGAATGTAAGATTTTGTATTCATAGATGGTACAAACGTTTATCCTGAAATAAAATATAGCACACAGAATTACAATGGAGGCAGCAGTTCGCGTCTCAAAATAATAAAATTAATAAATCAGACGTGTTCTGTGCACTCATAGAATTTTGCTGGCGACCATTGGTGCATGGACACTCTACTTATTAAATTTAGACACTATTGGTTGATATAAAATTTATAGAATCTAAAATATATATTAGATAGAATAAATATGACTTCTTAAGTGTTTCTTTAAGTGCGATTAACCATTTCTAAATTTATAAAAAATTAGAGTTCTTGGAAACTAATTCATATATTAACTAAAAATAATTTTATTTCGCATTGATAGGCATGTACAATAAATTTTGTGAGTGCTTGATTAAATTTTATCAAATTCTATTTTATCAAAGTCTTGATTATATAAAAGCCTCTAAAGCAAATAGGCATTATAAATATCATTAACAAAATTATTAGCTTTCTGTCATTTTGTCAGTACTGATTAAACGACGTACATTCTTATAAAGTTACTTCTGTAATAGGGTCTTCTAATTAATACTTAAGCTTTATTAAAAATTATCAAGTATATGAAAGTACTCAACTGTATAACAAATAATCATCACGAATAAGGAAATTTTAGTTATCAAATCGTTTAGGTATTAATTTATAATCTAAGTTCATAAACAGTTCGATAGAGCAAAAATTTAATTGAGTATAAAATCCGAAAATCTAACTTACTTTTAAATATTTTCTTTAAGATGTTAGTTTTTATGAAGTCAAACTATCAAGGTTACGGCATAATCACGAAGCGTTGTACTCCACACAGATGGTTTTCATAACAAAAGAAAACGAACGACTTACCGACCTTGAAAGTAAAGTTCAAGTTGCTACAAGCCATTAAACACATAAGCTCGAACTATATGAGGGCCTCCAAAACTGAACATATACTGCAAAACTTGTTGTCTACTTTGTTGCGGCGACGCCTCAAATTTCGAAATCATAAAACCAAAAGGGTGGAATCCACGAAAAAAAGGGATATCACATCTAATAACAGCTTAAACTACAAATTCCATTACTGTAGATCTTCATGTGTATACATTCTATACGTTACAAATTAACTGCTTCGTACAACCATCATTAACATATTAGCTCGTTTTTAAAGCAAAGCTTCTGTGTTGCGCTAAGAAAAACAAAAAAAAATTAGTTTTAATCGTGTAAAACAGAAATTACAAACCATGATGAACTTCTATGCTCACGGATCGATGTACTGCATATAAGGAATAGCAAGCCTCAAGTCGCCCTTTAATATCAACTTTTCCATGTTATCGCATGGACGATAAAGTGCAGGCTGGCGTAGTCTGGCAACAATCCTCATCTCAACACTTGAGTATTGAAAAACAACCAGCTGTGCATAATCGCACTAAATTGTATTACCTTGAAGATTATTTATGTAATTTCTGAATAATATGAGCGACTTTTAACAGGATTTTAAAATACAAAGTGAAGTATTTATAACGATGGATTTATTTACTATACAAACTGAACGAAAGAACAATAAATAGGGTGTTGCAAAATTACGATAACTTTCTTTTAATTAAGCATAAGTTCGAGATATACGATTCGTATTAATTTATAACAAGAAAATTAAAACTTTGTAACACAAAACAGAATTTATATGTGTTTCGGCTAGAAAGGAAAAACAGAACGTTACAATAGCACTAGGGAACATAGAATATTTGAATGAGAATGTAAAAATTTGGTTGAATTTGGTAACCACGAGAGATGTATAAATGTAAATAAACTGTACGAAACATTAGTACAAAACTTATGCCGGACATTTCCAGGGTTTCACGCATTCACGGGTTGTGATTTCAATCCTTCTTCTTTCAAAAAAGTCAAGAAACGATCTTTCACAATTTTACAAACCTTCACACAATTTATAGATGCCTTTTCGAAAATGTATAGCTATCCAGACATCGAAATCGATGATATTATTCCAGCTCTGGAAAAATATGTTTGTGAGATGTACGCCTGCAAACGATTAGGCAACGTGGATGAAGCACGATTAATCTTATTAATGCAAGTGTTTCAGTACCACCCTGCAAGTTGGAGTGGCACCAACAAATCTTGAGGGCAATTTATATCTCCAGTGTGTGGTGCAACGCTCATCTCCGACATCTAACCGTGTTGTTGCCTCTCAATTGCGGATGGGAAGAAATCGAAAATAAATGGGTATTTCGATGGTTTGAGGGCGATCAATTGCCAGCTGCTGTCAGTGACGTTTGAATTGAAGATGTTTATAAAATCAGCGACATGTGTAATTTTAACAATTTTTCTACGCTCAAAGAGTGATTTGTTCCAAAAAAATATGTTGCCACTGCTTTCAAAATTATTTTTTATTTATTTCCAGACTCTAGTTTGGGCAATGAAGAAGATAAAGAAAGTGACAAAGATCGTGAGGAACAAGACAGTGGTAATGAAGAAAATTCGGACGTTGAAGATTTGTTTTGTTTTGTGGAAACAGTTTAGCAAACGTTCGATGAAGATGCGTGCGCATAAAATTTTTATGGGTGTACACATTATCAATTTATTGTACACGTGCATGAAAATCAATAAATAAAACTTCTATATTATTTCATTCGCTATGCAGCAACTTTGATTGATCCTGTTGAAGCCAGGTTCCGTCAAATAACCAGCAGTGTAAGTTTTTCACTGACTGAACAATGACAAATAAATTTTCAGTCATAAACATTTGAACACATTTTTTTCAACATAATGAGTCAATGACAGGAGTACACTGGTCTGCGATAAGACAGGAAATTATTTAACAGCCTAATAAGATGTCTTTAAATAATAAACAGTTTTTATACTATGAACATTTATCACACTGACATTTTTTTTAAATTTAATTAATATGCTCCTTTTAATTGTTGTCCTGCTGACGAGGTGGCAGAAGTTGATTTTGTTGACAGGCAACATTATTAGAATAATAAAAAAAATAACAAAGCTTAAACAGATATAGCAACGAAAAGTTATGCTGGCTTCCGGATTATTATCATTGGTCACAAGTAATGAATACGAATTTAAAACATATTACACACGCGCGGATACACTACACATACGTTTACACATTATACACATACACACGCATGCGTGCGCACTCACACATCTAATTAGAACTTGCTCTGTATATTTCAATTTCAATAAATAAATTAATAGAATTATTGATTATCAGGAAAATCACAATAATTCACTGTTTAAAATCTTGGGTTAAATGCTTTCGTGTCAATTCTATATCATATTCCCATCCAATGGAGGAATTATCTGGTTTTGCGGTTTATCCTAGTGAAAGCTCTTTTACAGGAATGGATATTGGCAGACCGTTTTCCATTCTTGTAAGACGTTCACAAGGAGTAAAATCGACTAAAGCATGTATATACTTAGTCATGTGATTAACCACGAGGAATTACATCTTGGATTGATCTTTTTCATGATCGTCTTAGATAGTTTTATTCGTCGTAGAAACGTAGAAAAAAATGTTTAAATTTATTCTGACAATTGACGTATAAGCCTGCTGTAAAGTTATTCAACTGGCTGATAAACCTGCACAAGAGATATTTTATGCAAAAGTTTATATCTCAATTTTGCAACAAATGGTCCAATGCTAAAGCTACTCTGCAACCGGTACAAGTTGTGCATTTTGTTTGAAATAACCCCAAGTTGCTATAAATGACTATAAAACATTATATAAATCACCGGTTCTAAATAATTAAAAAAATTCACTGGATACCCCATTATTCTTGGTTCACGATAGTATACGAATCTTGTAAACGTAATCCCGTGTAATTACATAAACAGATCAATTAAGTACTTACCGCTGTGAACATGCAACGCTGAGATGGCTTCCTACGAGCTTAATCAAATTTCAGGTAATTGAACACACAAAGATATAATAAATACGTTATTGGAAATTAGTCGTAAAATAGAGCTTAAAATGAAACGCTTTAAAGACTGGAAACACTAATAACAGTTCAAGCTGCCTTAATTGCATATCGGTGTACCATCTGCAGCCAATAGGCCGATATTACAGTAAGGAGAATTCTATTTATAAGGGTTAGTATTGTTACAACTCACGTAAAATTTTACTCTCACAGCAGGTCTCTTTATAGCAAAATGATCGATTATATACCCTTGTGTTGCTGTAAATAAATGCTGCTTGGAAATCTAGTTCAAAATAAAATGCACGTGAGGTTTCGAACAACTAAATTAGCTCAATTCACCTTTGATAAAAATTAGTTATTAGTAAATAAATAACATTTAACTCAATTACACTAATAAGGCTTAAACATTTCAGATGACACTTCCATAAAGTATAGGTGGAGAACAGTATGGTATACAGGTGCCCAAGTGTCCGATCTTTTAGTTAACAAAACTTCATAGACAGATTCATCGGTATTTATTCTGTAGTGTTCTGGTTGTCTGGGGTCAGCTTGTTAGGTACAAAACCCTGCAAGCATTGTCTTTTGCATGAATATTAATTAATACTACTTTTATCTAAAACACCAAAAAAATTATAAGTAAATGATAAAAGTAATCGATCATCAAGCTCGATTTTCTTTCACGTGAAATTAGTGCTATTCTATAAAATTTCATCAAGTATTTACTCCATAAATTTTACTTTATAAAATCAAATAACTGCTTAACAACTTCACGTTACAAAGTCATCATAAATGTACTGTTTCACCCGTATCGAATACGTTTCAACCTCAGCTGCACATATTCATGACTTTCTTTTAAAGGACAAAGCCGCTTAACCATCTGCCTAGTAAATGAACACTTGGAATGGGTTTGTTATCTATACCAAGTTTATACTCCATCAAGCGGTATGCTTACATGCAGCGGTGCAGGTGTTCAAACCAATAAGATTGTCTCCTTACTGTTAAGAATTCTTGGTAGCTGTTTTCGCCTTGTTGGCAAGTTGTTGCAGCTGGTATATTTTTGCACTTACAATGATATTTTTGAACGCCATACACTTTGCCCATAGGTGGTTCTTTTTTTATAACTGCAAACCGTGCTTTGAAAGCGGAACATACTTTACCTTTCTTTCTTTCGTTTTTGCTCTTCATACTTACCCAACCCCGTAAGGGTCCAGATTGCAATAGCCCCACAATACGACCTTTCTGTCGCAAGAGGCGACTAAGGCGGTCCAACACACACATACACACACACACGCATGTACGCACACTTGCTCTTCCTCTCACAAATACATATTTTTGATCGTTCTTTCTTTTTTTCAGCTTTGATACTGCTTACTTATGGTTTTATTTTTAGGTTAAAGTTTTTTATTTTTAGTTTTACTTTTTCGTTCCTTTTGATCCACTTTCCTTTCCCGTTCCTTCTGCTGGTTTTATTACTGTCAGTTCTCATACCAACTGGGTTAAATTTTTCGATCTGCTTCCTATGGTAGGTGCTTTCTAGACCTTCATTCTTTTCTTCAGAAACCACAACTTAGTCAACTTTTAGGCCTAGTTAGCTATTCTTTTCTTTGATTGTTCGCTTAATATGTTTCTTTGTTATCACAGCTTGAAGTATCTCAACTTATCTATCCAGCAATCTTGTTGTTCCCCTACATACTTTGAGGCTTAACAGTTATTGTCTCGTTTTGACTTGTAGTGTTGATTTTCCTTCTCGTTCCTTTTTTTACGTTGGGTTTTTTCGCTGGAAACCAATTTTTTTTTGTGAGTTTGAAGATTTTACTGTTTCTTTACTAAGATACATCCGTCTTTCGAATTTTTTGCAGTGTTCGGTCATTTCATCCTTGCTTCGGTGACTGCTACCGTATACCTTTCCTTTTCCTAAATCCCTTACACTTCTTGACTTGCTCCGGTGTACTGTTCCTTCAAGCTGGAAAAAAAATCTTGTGTTAGTTCTGGAGGTTTTCTTGTAGTTTTGTAAGACGATTTTTTTATTTATCCTATTATTGTGTACTTGTCCTTCAAGCCGGATAAAAATCCTTTTGTTGCTTTTTGAGTTTTTCTGTAGTTTTCTTAAACGAATATTCTTATAGTGTACTACTTGCTTCGTTGCTTATGTTTTCTACTTCGACCCTTTAATTTTGCTAGGGGTATTTGTTACTTCAAAACCTCTGCAAGCAATATTTTCTGTATGTTTATTAATTCATACTACTTTTATTTAAAACATCCATGCATTTCAAAGCAAATCATATAAGATATCGATCATCAAGCTTGATTTCCTTCCACTTGGAATTAGTGCTATTTTATAAAATTTTGCCTTATAAAATCATACAGCTGCTTAGCAACTTCAGGTTACAAAGTCACTACACATGTATTCTACCACCTGCAGTGAATACGCTTCAACCACAACTGCACATATTTATAGCTTTCTTTTGAAAGATAAGGCCGCTTAACCGTCTGCCTACCAAATAAACACTTGGAATGTGTTTGTTATTTACACTAAGTTCATACTCCATCAAGAGGTATGCATTTCTTGTAGATGTTCAAAGCAATAGGGTTGTCGTCTTTTTGTTAAAAATTCTGGGTAGTCGTTATCTCCTTGTTGGCAAGCTGTTACATCTGGTAGATGTTTGCAGCTGCTATCCGAGAATTCTTCACACCTGATCTTGCGGCGATATTTTCGAGAGCCAAACACCTTGCCCATACGTGGTTCTTTTCTTATACATACACACCGTGCATTGGAAGCAGGGCATTCAATACAGCATCTTTGTGGCGAGACAAGGTGTTGTGAGTTGCGAAGTTAAAATGCTTTCTGTGCTAGTATAATTTAAATTGGTGGTTCTAGCACCCAGCGTAGACATCATTTCCTCGCCCTAACATGGTACCAGATAAAAGCCGATAGCTCAAGGTACAGTGAATTTTTCTATTTGCTTTATGTGTGTTGCTGTTTTGGAAGATAGACACTTCTCTTTTTGGGTTGATTCCCCATAAAATTACAGACTATACGTTACCAAATGCGCATTCACAACACGAACAATTATGTGCTTTATTCTGAAAGCTTGCCTTAGAGCACTTTAGACCGTTTACTTTTTTATATAAATTAATGTTAACGGCAACAACTTGCTAATTACTCTTTGATTAAGCTAGTTAAAATTTAATGTTTCGCTATTTCTTAAATTTTGCGAGGTTCACTCGCCAACGCAGATGTTATTATATAATTTTTTTATTTCTTGTACATATTTAGTGCTGATTATGTTGTAAGTATTCTTGTATTTAGATAATAAAATTTTATTCTCGATATTTTAAAATGTTTACGTTTATACTGTATTATATGTAAATTGACGCTTTGTGTGCATCATGTTATACCGAACTGTTACGTAAATGTGTTTTGACTTTTGTGAATAGTCTTTTGGGACTGTATGTTAACAATATAGTTTTACTGAGATTTCCAATTTGTTTTTTCTGATTCACCCACTCTTCGACGTTTTTGAGCTAGCTCAAAATCTAATATTTTTGATTTCGATTCTACCATTTTGCCGTTTTGTTACGGTATTCGGTCTAAGCGATTCTCTTTACTGACTTTACTGCTTTCTTTCGTGTTTGTACGGACTATAGTAACAACCTGGTTAATGCTTTGTAGTAACACAGCATTTATTTACAGGTTAAAATATTTATATGAACTTATTATACATTAACAACAAAACCATGGCACGCACAAGGAACTATTTATAAATAGTTTTGGGTGCGTAATTACATTGCAAATGTCTTTAACATTATAATTAAAAGCACTTTAGCTTATAAAGTTGCGGAACCACTTTCTATGTTGAAGAACTGTATATCGCGGTTTTACAACGCAGAGGTAAGCGTCATGTGTAGATTCCAAATGGCAAATGCCTTTAACGCTGGAATTAAAAACACTTTAGTTTGTAAAGTTGTGAAACGACTTTCTTTTGTATGTTCAAGAATTGGATAATACGGCTTCGCGACAAAGACCTGCGTGTGGGTTTATGTAGGCGATGATGTTCTCAGTTGTAAGTAACCCATGTCAGGGTTACGCTGAATGCAATGTGGCATTTCGTGAAAGTCCGATGTCCATAAGCTTTTGTACCTTGCGGCTGTGAGTGGTCGCTGGCGTACGGACGACTTCTTTGGTTGGTAGAACTTGAAGCGGGCTGTTCAGGGAATGTTTCCAATCCTGGCATGCTTGTTGATGTCACGTGCTTTAGGAAGTGGTACTGATATCTATGGCTTTGGAAGTGCTAAATCTGAGTTATGACGCGATCTTGTCCGTAGTGTTGTGAGTGTTTAGTTCAATTAAATAAAATAATCACCATTACCATTGATAGACTGTTGCTAAGGTTTAGGCAATGCGTTGTAACTTTTAAAGAGTGAATGTGTGTTTTTATGACCCAGAGATTCTTTAAATGCATCACTTGTAAAGTCTTGGCTAATAAATCGGCGATTGTGCAAACGGAAACAATGGCAATCGGTGTGTGATCAGTAAACGGAAAGAGTTTGCATTTTAACTCAGGACAGCTGTCTCAATGTCAATTGTAAGTTCATAGTTAGTCGTCTACCTGAATCATTTTTCAAAGAAAATTTTCGTTGTGAAAATTTGCAAACCAACGGTGCTTAGTACGTTTGTTCCAAGCGTTCTTTCTAAATACCTGATAAATTTCATTAGCCGCTGCTGTACCATTTAGACCTATTTTAAAGTGAACAAGTTTTGATATCCTGCGTTAACAACATTTTTGGAACTTTTTTAAGAGTTATTAAGGACTTTATTTCAAATAACGAAAAATTAGTGTTTATTATTCGTCGTACCAAAAGAAAATAACGGCGCTAATAAACCAAAGCCAAGTTGATTAAAACCATCGATGCCTTTAAAGTTTAATCAATTGAACATTTCATATGCAATGGCTTAGTGCATTAGTTTAAAATTTATAGTATACAAAACTGCAAATGCGAATGAGAAAATACAGTTAGACAAAAAGTATTACCTATAAACGTAGAAAAAGAGCATCCCAAAAGTTTATTATTTAATACACGTAGAAGTAATAGAAGTAGCATTAAAATAATAATATGTTGACGCAAAAATGCCTGGCTTTACGAAGGATGTTTTTTTTGTCTTGCATACTGGGAGATGCATATCAGTGTTATTTATTTCATAATAATAAAGCTTTCTTATAATGACATGAATATTTTGTTTATCCTTTTGTGATTTAAAATACTGTGTGAACCTAAGTTCCGTTTCAATATGTATTTATCGGAAATAAAATCATGCTTTTGTGGTTTCTATGTCAATGATTTTAATTGAACTAGCAACTTACTGAAAATACTGTTTCCTTCAATATTAATTTTATCCCTTTGAGATTATTTTTTCTCTTTTTGGCTTCGGTCTCTTTTAGCGTAACGCCGACACGTTACAAAGTTTTAAATTTTCAGTTAAGAAGCTTGGTTTTCTTGCCAATGTATATCTTCGGATGGAGCATTAGACTATTCAAATATTAAGCGTAACTTTGTTATAGCTGATTGAATAAGACTCGTATATAATAGTATAGCATTCAGCATAAAATCAAAGACTTTGAAACAAAGCAAAGGGATTTAAAGGATTTTTATAAATATAGGTAAGCTTGGCAATTCCGTTAACGGTTTCATAAGCCTATGAATATTATTATTTTACCATCAACCATTCGGTCTTACAATTAGGAAGCCACACGGGTTTCAATTCCCGTATTAGTTAAATATAAACTAATCCCCTTCAACATCATTATTATTTACACACTCATGGTTTTGTTGTTATCATGCTTTATTATAAAGTCTTAGCTATGAGTGCAGCTTATATTTAAACAAAGCTTTTATGTCCGTTCGTTACTGTTGGACTATAAGCCTATAAGACGACGATTCATCCAAATTGCTTAGTTTATGCTTACAGATTTGGACATTCAGAATATTGCTCCTTGAAACCACACCGACAATGACACAAAAGTGCTTTTGTAGGCTTTAATGGCGCTTATTTCCCTTACATATCCAAATATACACCGGTAAGTGCTAAATTTGATGCATATTGGTTAACCACTACAGAAAATCTCTATATACCAATCCTACTGCTCCTCTTCATTCCGTTGCTTTCACCCCTATCATTTACCTAGCGGTTTTGTTTCCAAAGTGAAATAGCAACTTCCTCAAATATATTGCTCAAGCTGCAAAATTTGTGCGTGTATCATGGTAGAATACCTTTAAGTATAAAGCAGAATCAGCTTGAGTAGTAAATTCTGGTGGGAAAGCTACATATTGCTGTTTATATTCGCACAACCATGCATTTAGTTAAAATTAAGCAAAGATTACGTTTTTAGAGAATTTTGCGTTAATTAATTTTAATTCTAAACTTAAACTAAAATATATTATCGCTTTGCCGTCGTAGGAACGGTGAGAAAAAGTAAATCCGAAAAATTCAATCGTAGTTGAAACTTCAAACACAAGTCAGTCTTCATGTTTCAATTATAGTAAATACTGTTGCGAGCCACTATTAGGCAACCCCTCAAACACACAAGCGCGGTAAGCAACGTATATTCTACAGAAGCCTAGAATTTTCTAGCATTATACTGGAGAATGAATCATCCTTTTTTAATTCAGGGTATATATAACACCGCTGATAAATGTAAGAGTTAGTCTATATCAGAATGTCGAATATAAATTATATCGTGTAAAGTTAATTAGTTACGCTTTTGGAAGTCCAAGAGTAAATATAAATTTGTGTTATGTGAACGTGTATATTGTACCACCAGCTTGTAAAATACATAAATAGACAAAAGTGTAATAAATAAATTATAGTAGTGTTTAGTGTTCAAGACTTATAGTTAAGGAACTAGTTTAAGAAAATATTAGTGCTGGTAAATTCATTAGTGTGATAGTGCTTCATTGTTAATTGGACTGAAAACATCTCTAAATAAGGCGTATATTGTTAATTAGACTTGTGAACAGTGAGTAATAAAGACTCTTGTTATTACTTGTTTTAAATCAGTGAAACGCGGTAGTAGTAGCCCGCTACAATACCATTGCACATCTAAAAATCAAAAAATTCAACAAAGATTGAAGCCGAAAGAAGATAAGGTTGAATTTCGAAAAAAAAGTATTACTAGAGAAGCAACCTCAATAATTAGGGAAAAAAGGATATGAGTAGAAATCCGCAGTAGTTAGATTTATGAATATGAAGAACACTTTTGACAATGTAGATAAGAATAAACTTTTTATAATTTTAAAGAAAACAAAACTAAATTGCAAGAAAGAACTGGTAATTTGAAATTTACACAGACTATGGTAGAAATAGGCAATGAGCTAAGAGAATCGCCAAGGAAAAAGACAGGTATGTGTTGTATCATTAATCTTATTTAATTTTTTTATGAAGCAAGTAATAAATGACATTAAAAAAGTAAAAGTGAAAATTTTTGTCATTTACAGAGAAAAAGTTCAAATGCTAAAGTATGTAGATGATATAGTTTATTATCAGAAACATACAAAAAAATTATAAATAAGACTAAGAAAATGTAAAAGAATTTTAGAGTTAAAGATTAAGAATATCAAAACAAAAATATCGGAGCAGTAAAATAGCTAATGTTAGAAAGATGATAATAAGGCCACTATCATATATATTACAAGAAGTTAAAAAGTTTTTTTGCTACTTAGAAAGTGGGTTTACAAATGGCAACACAAGTAAAAAGATTGTGTAAAGACTAGGGATAATGGGTGCCATTCTAAAATTGAGGATGACTGATAGGAAAATTATTGAAAACTTATATGGTGCGTAGCAAAATACGATTACGAAATATTGACACTTGACAAGAAAAAGATTAGAAAGCTAAGAACTTGCAACGGTCATAGCCCGCTAAAATAATGTAAATTTAAAATAGTTTTGATACCAATTCTGCACCTTGTGGTCATTAGCAAAATTGCAATTTTATACTGTAATTGGATTGCAGTGTGTTTATTGGACGAAGAAGGCACCCTTGATACATGCGTCTGACAATATCCCTCGCCTTTGATAGAATAGAAGACACTTTGGATCCGGCCAGCAGAAAAAACGCATGCGAGTAGAGTTAGAAATCTGAGGTAACCTTAGTTTTGACGATTCAGTGCTATAGCTGATCAACGTAATTTGAAAGGATTGTCGCGCTTGGAGTGCTATTTCAACTTTAATACAATGCAACCACGCGCCTTTCGTTATGTCAACACGTTTTCAAAAAACTCTATTTTACTATACAATACTACGGTCTATCCCCGCACTATATTAGTATTGACGCTTGCATACTCAATAAGTACATGCAGGGCTTGATATTACGCACTATATAATGCTCTAACATTATGAGCCATACTTCTTGTTATACCAGGTTATCATAAAGTAAGGGATATATTTTAAATCATTACAACTTTTTAATAAATTAAGTTAGTAACATAAAATAAACGAAATCTAGTTGCTTAATGAATGGGATTTTACCGTATCTATGAGAAACAAAAGCGTTGTCATAACAATTGTTGACACTAGTGTCAAAACGAAATTATTCAATTTGAAGTTTTATTTTGAAATTAAAACTCAAGTAAACGTTGAGTTCAAACGACTCAACTGTAATAACATGGATTTATAAACAAGAATTGGTTTAGTTCAGTGCTATTATGAATCCGGCAGAAATTACACCGTTGGATTACGAAGATTTCGCACGAGAATGGGTTTGAGAGCGGGACCCTGTCAAATGAAAGCGTACCGCAATTTGATACAAAAATTTGAAAAAACAGGGTCTGTAACTGACTTACCAAGATCAGGAAGACCAATAATTAGTGATGTCCAAGTTGCAGAGGTTCTTCATGAAAATCAAGACATAGCCAGAAGCAATTCACTCGCAATCAGTAGTGCAAATGCGATATCCAAGCGATTGCAAATGCCGTATACCACGGTTTGGAAAATTTTACGCAAAATTCTAAACATGTATCCATATAAACTGAAAATGCTGTTTGAATTAAAGGACGCAGATTTGGCTACTAGGTACGATCTTTCTTTGCGAGTAATGGCTCAGATGGAAATTGAACCCGAATGGTTATCCCGTATTTTATGGACAGATGAGGCACATTTTACTCTGAATGGTGGAGTCAATACTCAAAACTGTAGAATCTGGTCTGCAGAAAATCCGCAACAAATCGTTCAAAAGGTCTTCATGACAAGAAAGTCACCGTTTGGTGCGGTTTTACAGCTGATTTTATTATTGGTCCGTATTTCTACGAGGAAATGCAGAATGGACCAGCCGTATCTGTAACTGTAAATGGTGAACGATACTTGCAAATGTTACAAAATTATGTTATTCCACAGCTGCAAAACGAGCACTACGGAATTGAAAACATCATTTTTATGCAGGATGGAGCACCCCCGCACATTTTTCGACCAGTCAAAGAATTGTTAACCAACGTTTTTCAAGATCGCGTGTTAAGCAGACATTTCGTAAATTCATGGCCACCAAGATCACCTGATCTAAACCCAGCGGATTACTGGCTGTGGGGTTATTTAAAAAGTTTAGTGTTTAGAAGACGACCAACTACGCTACAAGAATTAAAAGACAGTATTACGGAGCAAATTGGTACAATTCAACCAGAAATGTTACGAAATGCTGTGTACAATTTGGAGGTAAGGATGGTGATCTTACAACAACAAAATGGAGGTCATATTGAGCAATTGCCGTAACCTGTTTTGGGCATACTAAATCCCATTTCATAAGCAATTAGATTTCATTTATTTCTTGTTATTAACTTAATTTGTTAAAAAGTTATCATAATTTAAAATATATCCCTTACTTTATGATAACCCTATATTTAAAAGCCTGCTTAATATACGTCTCTTGCCATCGGAGGAACGAGGCAAGATTGATAGATTCCTTTCGTGTTCAAATATTCGTGTGGTAAATTTGTCATTTTAATCTTGAAGCACGACTTGCGGATAACCTTAAAATTTTGTTGAAGATAGGATGTATGTCCTATATAAAGTTAAACCCTCCATTCTAACCAACGGTTGGTATAAAATAAATACAAGTGTTTATTTAATATTTTTCTTACGTCACAATCACAGACTAGTAATCACTAGTAATCACAGATTTACATTATTAAAGTTTTACATAATTTCTGGCCGGACATTTCTTCTCAAGGGTCACGTAAACATTCTTATTACACATTCATTTAAAATATTCTGGAACAAGAACTTTCCTAAATGCAATGAGCTTTTAGTACTTGTTTTTAGAGAGTTACCATATAATACTTAATAACTTTTCCTTTCTTACGTTGCAAATTTGGTTCTTAGATGTAAGCATTAGAATATTTTGCTATTTTGTTAGAGGCAACTTTTATATTAGATATATCTTTGTACAAGAAAGTATGTCTGTAAGTAAAATTTGAAGTAAAAAATTTGTTAAAAACTCTCGTATAAACTGGTAAAGAAGGGAAGTCTAACATTTATATTTGAATTACTGTGAATTTTGTTATTAATTTAAAAATCTAAAGTTTGGTCATGGTTTAAAAATGATTATTAAATATTTTGTCCTTTATTATGAAATGTACAAGATATGTCTACTTTGTTTAACTAAACTTCTAACACCTCCCGCTTTTAGAATTTATAATCCGTAATTTGTTTAAGCGTAGAGTGAAACTAGATATGAAATAGATCAGTAATATTAAACAGTAATTTAAAAGAAAAAACATCAAACAAGAAAATTTTCTTTACCTCTAGTTAATAGACATACATGTTTATGTTTTGTTTTTGTTGTTGAGTAGCTACGGTAGAATCTTTAAACCTGCAGAGGTTCATCTAAATATTATTATTTATTTTATTATTATTTTGATATGCAAACCGCTGTCCTCTATTGTATTATAATAACTTGTTTTTATTTCAGCCATACCTAGATTTCGATAGTCACAGATGATGGAGAATAGTGGACGTGTAGATAATAAACAAAGTTTATAAAAAATCTAAGCGGCACCTTCAACTACTTACCCATAATAGAACTGCAGCGGCGGCTATGGCAGGAACGAGAAGCAGTCGACCAGTTGCGGAACTCAAACTTCTATAGCACTATAGCTACAATAATACACCTACCTTCTTACAACTTTAACGACTGGTACAACAGTGCGACACACACAAAACAAAGTACTTGAAGGTTAATCGAGGTAAAACAATTGATTATACTGTCTATACGATAGAGGGGAATTGACTTACAATCTACATCTTATGCGATAATTAATGTTAATTATAGTTGCAAACGCAACACTGTTCATAGTCAATATTTTTGTTAATAGGTATACATACTTTAGGGTTCCTACACCATCCCTAGTGTCATAACAACTAGTGGTTCCTGCTTTTGATTTTTTCACACCTTAGTTTTAGAGGCAACTTCCCTTCTTGTTGCTTTAACACCGGAGTAAAATCCAGAGTTATCAAATACACTTTTATTATCTTAGCCCCGGGCAAAAGTGCTTCAATGTTATCAGCTTGATAATGATAATAATATACCGGAAGAATAATCAATTTGGATTGCAGTAAATTGAAGTTCACCTGCAAAATTTAGGGTTTATTCTGTTTGATAACTTATGTCTGTTCCCAATTAACGAGACATCTTACCCTGCACTTTTTGATGGATCAATACAGCCGATGCGAGGTATCAAAGTATCAGTAGTAATAATTAGTAAAGGCGTACAGGAAACGAGTTGAAAATGATAAAAATAGTAAAATAATACTTTCGAGTAGTGATTAACGGAATAATTATATAAACACTACGTGCGTATCGCTTTACTGTTAATTATTCTATACCTATTTATTAGTAGGTTTGTATGCCAGTTGTATACTGTTGGAATCAAATTGTTAAATATATTATAAAATACTCAAGTCCTCAATCAGTGTTTGGATTTTATTTGGTATGCCCACCTAGGCAACAATGCTCTATGTTCCATCAACAGATTATGCCCGTTACAATCTTGTAATGTAAGTTAAAGGAGAACGCTGAACTTATTAAAATCATACCTAGACATAAAAGCCCATCTCAATTGTAAGCGGGCACAAGCAAATGAAGTGGGCAAGAATTTCTGGGGATTTGTTGTCACAAAGACAATAAAGGGAAAGAGATAGTTTGAGTTGGCGAAGTTTGCTATTGAATTCAACATGGCCCGAAAATATTGTACAGTGTTAAGACTCAAGAATACAATATGAGGTTGATATAACGACCGCTAGAAGAAGAAACCATTATTGTTGCCAGGTATGTGGCGAAGTTTTAGATTCGTGACTTTATTTCTATTTTAGGTAAAGTGGGGTACTTGTCAGAAATGAAGATTGCATGACTGAGTATGATGAGTAGGTTATGCTTTAGGCTTCGAATTTGTATTGCTGCTTTGAGTTTCATTTCTATAAGTGAGACATACAAAGCGGCAGTGAAAGTGGTTCCGTAGGCTTCACAGTTGTACAACAAGAAATTTCCTATGTTAGTCTGTTTTAGAATTAATCTACTTGTTTGGATGGTTAGTTGGACTGCGCTAGAGAGGGAAGGATAAAGATTTGCAGGATGATTTTGGGACAGTCCTGAGTTGCAGATTTGGTATTAGGGTAAAAGTGGGTGGCAAGGGCTGTAGTGCAGAATGTAAGGTATAATTGTACAATTAGGGAGGTGTTGAAGGGAAAATTTGCTAATTTCATTTGGTTAAGTAGTTAAGCCACGAAAGGAGATTAAACGCTGCACAGAAATCTAGAAAGCGGGCGATGAAATATTTATGGGGTGAGGTTTGGACAGCGGAGATGAGATTGAATTGTTTGTTCCGCACTATGTTTAGGACGAAAGTTATGCTGGTGAGGGAACAGATACGCGAAGCTATTTTATAAAGGAAGACGCATTCGAGGAATTTACCTAGTGTTGGAGGTAGAAAAATCGGCTCATCAGATTTTGGATAGTCGGGACACCTTTTTGGTTTAAGGGTAACGGATATGGAAGCGGTTTTGAATATTTTAGAAAGGTCCTAAGGATAGACGTTTTTCAAATAGTACGTGAATTGCTTCTCTAATTAGAAACCAGGATTTTTCAAAATTGTCTAAGTCAGGGCCAACGGCTTTTCTATGGTTTACTTTGATAATCGGGGTATCCAGAAGTGAAATATCTAGTTCATCGTGTGGATACGTTTCAAAAAATGTTTGTTTGTTACGTTGCTCTAATTTGGGCACGTCGAAAGATGCAGAAAAAATTGCGGTACCCAAAAGGGTAGGAAGTGTGGTTTAATAAATGGCTAAAGTTTCATTAATAAGAGCTGGTAGGACATGGGTTGGGGGAAAGGAGGATTAAGTTTCTGTATGAGGTCCAAGTGTCATCGTGGTTGTTTTGCATTATATTATTTTATGCATATGTGGTTTTCTTGCGGTTATTATTTGATTTTTGTATTGTCATCCATTGTTTGTGTAAGTGTTCGTCAGAGTGGCGATTATATCAGGGTTAACGTTTGTTCGTCTGACTGTTTGTAATCAATGCCGTGTTTGTGCAAGTGTTCGTTTGGTCGTTGTCAGTTTAGATGTCCACCAAGGCGTTGTTTGTAGAGATATATGTAAATGTTCTAGTGAGCATATGTGGTGGGGTCTTAAGTGTAAGTTTAAATAGATGGGAGGTCCAATCTGCTTTACGGGTGTTAAAGGAAGGTGTTTTCTTATATGAGGAGGGAGGAAAGTTTAAAACGATATCCAAAATAATAGAGCTGTGATTGTTGAACTGATGGATGTGGGACACTCTCCAGAAGCTAAACAGGTTAGCGGCAGATGGGGAGAATACGGTCAGATCATTGTTGGAGCGGCTATTTTGGAATTTTAGATTTCTGGGTGGGGATTATCGTAAGAGCATTGTATATGTGTAAGTAGTGGTAGTGTAGGAATTCTTCAAGTACGGAGCCGTTATAGTTTGCTTCGTCAATGTGCCAGAGTACTGATTTTGGGGTAGCATCTACTGCTAAGATAGTAAATGTGTTTTTGTTTATTGTCAGTAGGTAGCCCAGATGTTACAAATACGTGTTTATATTAATATTGTATTGGAAATATGATGATGTATGGAAGGTGGACATCGGTGGATTTGTTGGTTAGGTAAAAATAGGAGCAAGTTTGTTTTTATTACCCTAAGGTGTTCAAGTGGGGTGCTATCAGAATTTGTCGGTTTCAAAATTACTGTAAAAAGCGGTTTAGTTAAATGTGCATATTGGGGTGATGGAGAAATTGGTGTTTTCCCAATTGCGACATTTGTAGGAGTAATTAGTGTGGGTTGTATTTGTACAATTATTCTCATTGGCTTTTCTTTAAATTTCATAGTTGTTGAGCGTTTGTGGTTTGCTTCAGATAAATTGCTTCTCTGTATCGCTTACTTTGCAATAAAAGCAGCTTGATCAAATTTTTGTGGTAGATAGTTCGCAATGTTTTGTTGACTTTGTTATTGCATTTGAAGAAAAAATCAGTTACATCTTTCTTTATTAAATTGATGTTGTGCAATGTCATAGCTGGAGTATGTATTTCTTGATCTTATTCAACCCAGACTCTTCGTGGGTTAGGGGTTACGGATGAAGACCTAAATCTGGGGTCTTATATGAAGCACATGGAGAACGGCATGTTCTGGCCGAACGGCAAATCAACTCAGTGCCTCTAATGAAAAGGATGGTTGCATAATGCTTGTGGTTGGTTGTCCCGTCAGAACATGTGTAACTTTTCGAGCTCTGCTTAACACAGGTTCACTCTCTCTACCGGCATGGTGGTTTATATACGTTGTTGTGGATGTTAAAAAGAACAATACCTGCTGCGACATCATTACGGGTATCGATATGAGGTTCTTACAATTCTTATTGTATATGCCAATAATACATTTTCCGCGCGCAATTATAGGTCTAGTGCTAGTGCATTTGAATTATATATATCCATCTCTTCAATTTGTTATTTAACGCAGTAAACAAAATTCGAAGTAACACGTTGAATACTAGGTATTTTGCGTAGCTGTGTATAGAAAATTACAAAAGCTTTCATCGATTGCTTCTTCACACTGAAATACACTGGCTGTCGAAAGGCTTATGTTTACAAGATTTTTTTCACTTATTGAGACAGTTTTGGGGTTCTTGAATGACAAAGATCCTATTTTAAGAGAAAATTTAATTAAGTGAAAACCAAACGTTGCTTACCTAACAGATTTGTGTACTAAATTTGATGAGGTAACTTGCAATTACAGTTTAAATTAGACAGAAACAAAGTCCGTAATTTCAGCTTTTTTGTCGGAATTAAACTAATGAAGCAAAATATTGGACGGAACGACGATTCACAATTTGTCACAGACAAACTGCCAGAAGCATGATATCCCAATCTACCTTCAACATTTAAATACGCTTCACACAGACTTTGAAACTAGGTTTGAGGATGTTTTGACTATGGAATTAGCACAGGGTATCATCGATCTATACGGTGACATTAAAGAAACGGATATCATGCTACAAGAAGAACGGATCGGAATAAGGATTACCAATATCTGCAACTAGATTTCAGAGAGACATACATATTATTTATCCTGCATTATGAACTATCGCGAGTAACTATTTGACAGCTTTTCTGTCTTCATACCTTGTGAAAATGAGTTACAACAGTGTTGCCAATCTTCTTACAAAAAAGAAACAGATTAGAAATCATAGATCGAGAAAATTCAAGCCAAATATTGAAAATTTGCTATTTTTTCTATTGAATGCATTTATTTTATGTATAATTTTAATAAATTTGCATTTTGTGTCAATTTAATTAATTTATTAATTTAATCAAATTCACATTTGTTTTAATAACTTTTTCACTCTGCAATTAAACCTACTAAAAAGTGAGCAGCACTGTATGAGCTGTTAAAAACACACTTCAAGTTGAATTTGTAGCATTTTGATATTGAAAAGCGGGGGCGGAATACCCAAAACACAAAAAATTTTGCACGTGGTCTACAAGACAACACATTCTTAACTAGACTTGAAATAGCATTCCGCCTTCTCTTACTTTCTGTACACTTGATTGACGCTTTCTATTAATGTTCTTATGGCAGAAATTGCAAGAATTTCTTGTGAAAAAAGCACATGTCAATTTATTCCAGATATATTAGTACTTCAGTCAATTTGTGCTCAAAAAGGCCCCTCGCGGGAAAGCTTTGAGATAGTTTTAATTTTTTCTTCTCTGTTTCTTGTAGTGCTAAATCCGAACCTAAGGTTTCCTATCAAAATTTCGTTACGCAATACTGAAAAAATTCAAAAAATGTAAAAAATCTTATTTTTTTATGTTTTTTGCTTATAACTAGAAAACTATCGACTATTCTTAAATAACCTCCATTTACAAAATGAAATAATATAAAACTTCCTACATATATCACTATTTAGGTATGTTTCGCCGATGAACTGTTTTGGGCTCTAATGTCAGTTGAAGATAGGGGTATCCGCAAAAACCCATTTTTTCCACTCCAAAACTCTCTATTATTAAAGGTTGCCATTTAATGAATTCTTCCCAGTTTTCTGCAAATACCTTATGTAAGGCGTATATGTAATGATACAGGTCATTTTTCAAAAATAACATAATGTTCCAAGTTATTAAATAAGTCCGAAACTATACAATTCCAGTTATATAAAGTTTGAAATTCCGACGAAAAATCTTGAGAAATGGTTGCATATTATATATTGCATTACATATGATTATGTATTACCTAGTTATATGATATAAAATTACTTGACCCGTTGTCGTTTAGAGGGTTCTGAACGAGGTTCTCTGAAGACAGGATCTGGCACAGGTTCGAAGTATTCTATCGCAAGCGGAGGGGCTTGCTTATCTGGTAAATGGAGAAGTAGTGAGAACACAACAACTTGTGATCATATCTCAACGAAATAGATTGTGAGATTAGACATACCTTCCTCATCATGTAATTGTCTTTCTTCAGTCTGTTATCGGTGTCTATCTTCGCATTTTCTTCATCTTATATGTCAATATTATGTAGCGGATGATTGACGTTATCACACAGCCCTTTGCACCATGTACACATCAGGGAACAATAAAGGCTTGGCTTTCTGCATCCACAATTCTGTTGGTAGTCTTTTTTACATTTACAAGAAATGTGCCGGTGTGGCCAGTGTGTCCGCTGCAGGGTTCGAAATGATTGACACTGGTACAAAACCATTCCTTATTTTTTTCCACCCTTGCTCATTTGGGTCTCGTTGTTTGCTGAGTGTGGTTTGCTCGGATAACAACTGCTACACCCGAAGGTAAACTCTCAGTGAACGTTTTTGTGCAGCAGCTTCGGTGGGGGTAGTAAGGCAATGTTGATTTTACTTTTATACAATAAAGATACATATTTCCAGTATTTCAAATTGATCAAGCTAGTCCTATGTTCTTTCCCATAAAGAGCAATAGGAAACGCGTTTTCTGCTTCAGCAATTTTGTCTTGGTGTGCATGATGGTCATTGAAAGCATAAATGACTGGTTGCAAGTAATTATTCTTCGGCAGAATTTTGAGAGATTGTAATTTTCAAAATAAAGCAGAAGTGGTGTCACAACCACTCATCGCGTGCAGGAATAATATGTGGTCTGATAGGGTTTTGTCAGCGGCAAGATGAGGTTTGTATATGGTTTGAGACACTTTTCCTTTTCCTGGTTACAAAAAGAAAACATTCTTTATATCAGGGCTAAGCAGGCCGATCAAATTCACCAAAAGATCGATATCTTCCCCACTACTGTCACATATTCATTTGACAAAGCTAACACAAGGACTGGTGTAATGAGTAGGATATCGGCGTCCTCCACAGCTTGCTATGAATCACTTTTTGCATTATCAAATTATTCCATTAGCATTGTTAGCAATCGGCTCTTGTTTTTGGAGTTTGCAGGAAAATTTTCCTGTGAGACAGTGGGCACCATCAATTCGGTAAATGATACTGCAACAGACTGTTCTTTTTGCGTTCTTTTCAATCGTTCTATGCGCTTAATGGATTCAAAAGCTTCGCCAGGATAGCCATCGAAAATGACAGCGGCATTTGATTTGTAATTTGACTTGACATATGATACAAAACTGCTGCAAATTTCTGAATATGTCTGGTCGATGCAACAGAAACCCTCCGTCGATAACATATTTTGAATCGTTTAAGCCCGCATGTTCAGTCGATACGAAAGCCCTGTACAAGCTCGATTTTGATCCTTTCCTCATCCCATGCTCCCCGAAAAAAGAGAAAAAAAAGGAGGCTAAACTGTTAACGCAAAAATTATCGCAGCTCTTAAATGAATGTTTCACGATGGTCAATCGTTGAAAAAGTGTAGCTGGATTGATAACTAGAGCCGTGTCTTCTATCTGAATCCAGTTGTTCGTGATTGCAAGAGGCCGCACTCTTTCGCTTTGTTTGAATTGTACAACTTGAGAATCACCACCAACAATGCGCTATACGTCTTTAATGCCCATCTCCTTAGACAAGTGGCAGTTGATTCTCTCATCTGCGATAACACCTGTACTTAGTGACATTAGATCAGTGAACTCTGGGAAAGAAAATCCTTATGGAAACAATTCACTAACTTTTACGCGTCAGTGTTGTCTCGTTTTTCCATAGCATCTCTGCTTTCAACGTGTTGTTTTGACGTTGCGAGTTCTACTCTCGTAAAGTGCTCTAATTCTTGGCACACATTATGCAGTGCTGTCAGCTCTTGTATTCTGGTTATCACAACATTTGCAGTTACTCCACGGCCATGAATAAAACCGTCACTTGGCTTCATTGACTTCATTAGAGTTTGTTCAATTGCTACATCACTCTAGGTGCCACACCATAATTTCTCACTCTTACAAATGGTGAAATATTCTTAGGTGATGAAATATTCGTATTCTGCAGATGACATTACAGTTTTCAAGTTAAGCATGATCTGGAGGTTAAAATGGTTGCATTTGGCATACCGATTATGACCACTGGTGTGAAGGAAGAGGGCATTTCGTATATGGTGTGGAGGTGTAGATCCCAGTTGTTGCTTTTTCTGCTTCAATAAAGTGCTTTATCGGTCACCATTTTAAAATATGCAACCCAGAGCTTGGCATTGGGGCCACGCTGCGCCAATAGTTGAAGCTTAGCTCTGAATTTTTTTGCACATCCTTAACAAATCCTTCACATCATTAGAAAGAATCGCTGTTCTGTCCATGTTCAACAAGATTTCCTTTAGTTAATCCACCACCGTTAGCGACAGAGCGATTGATTGAATCACTATTTTAGCCAAAGTTCTGTGAGCTAACATATGAACTAGTACTGCTCTCGCGTAGGCATGGCCATTTATGATTTCTTCAATTGCGTTCGATGCGTACATGTTATTGAAAAGTTCCGTCAATGCACTAACTTGCATAATATAACCAATTGCCCCTATGAAGGACATCCGTTTATGAAATCTACCGAGCCTTATAACTACATTTTAACAGAACAGGATTATCGGGACGGCTAACAAGAATATCTCGTGCCTTGAAGTAAAGGGGTCGGTCAAATGTCACCAGACAGGTAACTTGGTTTAATAATTTAGTTTTCTCTACTCCGGTCAACAATGTTGTGAATATTGTATCCTAATCCCTTGTAGGAACATTGATAAATGGCTGGTAACTAACAAACGTTAGTTCATATGGGATGTCTCTTGTGACATCTTCCTTAAATCCATTCCATCCGGAGTGACCTGGAATGTCTTTGCTTTTCGGATACAGCCACAGAAGATCAGGCACAGATGGAATTATATTTACAGTTGGTATGTACATGTACTTGAGACCTCTTATCTGGATTTTAGCTAAACTTTCAAGTGTTGTCCTTTCAAAATGGATCAGTTGAACAGCTCCATAACTTCCAGAAATCTTAGGTGAGGGTAACACTTTCAGTCAAGGAATGAATTTATTGGGGCTGTTGCATGTCCTGGTGTAATACAGAAAATGCCGCCCTTGACGTGAAAAGTGTTGTATTCGTTGATTTTATTTACGTTAAAATCAGCGTTATCGTACACCTGCTCTGAAAAGCACGACTGGTTAACTTCCAATGGATCGCCGTTGATTGCTGATGCTTTCAGGCGAATAGTTTCTGTAGAAGACGAACAAAATTCCTATGAGGAAACCACATCGATCAATTTCCTTGGGCCGTATTTGTACAGAAACACTTCTAGCCCTACGAAAACCGATGAGACAAACGATCTGGGTGTCATTGCTGCTGAAAAACTAAGAGCAAACGCCGTGTTCTTCTTCGTCCACATATCGTGGTCTTTGTTTCAGGAATGAGTTCCTTATTTCCTTCCAAAAACGTATCCTGTGGGGGTGCCATAAACCTGGCTCCGAATATCCTCAACAATAATTGCAGCAACCATCTTAACAATTCTGAGTCTTTTTTCGTGCTAATTTTTTAACACCTGCTGGTACCAAGCATCATTTAAAATTTTACATCCTGTGTTTTTAAAGCACACTACCTACTTCTTGTTTAGAGAAAAGGTAAATACTATATCGCTTCAATATATTTTGGGTAGAAAAACTCTGACCGTTATTTTGTCAGGACGATAATCATTTCTGATTTGGTCCATCAAAATGTCGAACGGAAATTGACACTCTCTATCACTATTCTCAAGATGAATGGTGACACTTTTGATTTCTACTTCAACTTTATTGGCGCATAAACCTCTCTTCCCACTTCTTGAGTTTTTGGGCGATTGTACAGTTTTCTGAAGCATAGACTATGGTACTGATTATCAGAGGCTACCAAGTCTGAAACAGAAAAATACGTTTGATTACAGTCTGACCATACTCATCACCGCGTTCTTCTGCTCTTGTTATAATAGTTTCCTTCACCTTCAAAACTCGAACCTGATACACAATACTGTGATTGGTTTCCATTTTTCTTTGTCGTTCTATAAACTCGGATGGTTTGACAATCTACACATAAAGCAATGAATTGTATAACTAGAATGTGCAGTAGAACGTCTTTTGACTTGCTCCCTACCCTGTTCCAACTTTTTCAAATGAGCGGCGATAAGTTTTCCATTAATGTAGTTTTTGCGATTTAGCTCATAAACCTCAAATGCAGATTGTTTGCTAAGCTGAGTATGCTCACAATTTTTCCTCTTGTTGCCCGATTCCTTAAGCGTTTTCAAATCGTTTTCCGGAACCGTTATCATCTCCTCTACATCACTTTTAAAGTCATTTCTAACCTTACTGGTGTCGTTGTACTCTTTAGGATCGAACTATTCCTTTCGCATCACACTGTCGCACTGAAATGAACATGTTGCCTGCATGCTTTTTGGTGGTTGTTGAGAAGAGGACCCTCATATCGCAGATTTAAAATATTTATTATCAGTAATATTACATGAACAGTAAGTCAAAGTCTACATTTGATACTACTGATAACGTGGGATATGTAAACTTGGGTTTAAATTGGTTATATATCAACACAATATTTAAAATGTCTAAGTTCTTAAATGCAGCAATTTTGGTTAAGAGTAATAATGTTAATAGAAAGGTTCTGTACTCAAAGAAACTATTTTAGTAGCGCATTTTCCACGTCATCATAAATTCCAATCTTGTAAGATATTAAGTTCTAGGAGACGACACTCTTGTTTTAGTATGTTTTATTTTGTATAAAAAATTTTATTTTAGTAACTGATGTACTTACAGTTCTTCAAATGTGTTACACACACACACACACAAATACTTGCCGAATAAAATGTTTTTCTTATGATAAAGAATTTTACCTGTATTTAAACCAGAGTCCTGAACACGTCTAAATTATAATACATCCGAAGTAGTAACCATTACGTTATAAGATCATATAGTTGAAAACAGTCTACGTTGTATTCAGCTTAAAACTAGGAGATTTTCACTAAATGACAGCATTTAATAACAATAAATTAGAGTTTTAGTATGGACAAATTACGTTTGCTTGGCGGAAACACCCGATATACGCTAATTTTCAACTAGCGCTTGAACCCGGACAATTCGTTGGACAAACAAGCTATAGTAAAAAATGTAGGAAATTTTATGTACCTTCATTTTGTGAATGATGGTTATTTACGAAAAATTGATAGTTTCGAGTTACAAACAAAAACTGCCAAAAAACAAGATTAAAGGTGACAACAGAAATACGACCAAATTTCAACTGGCGCTATAGCTCAAACGGTTTATCGCAGAAACAAACCTGAATAGTAAAATTTGTAGGAAATCGTATGTGCTTTCATCTTGTAAATAGAAGTTATTTACAAAAAGTTGATAGTTTTTGAGTTGTATGCAAAAATCCGTTAAAAAATAGGATTTTTTTACTTTTTGCATTTTTTTTAATGCTGTGAGATAGGTTTTGGGCCTCTTGGAGCGGCTTTTTAAAAAAAGCTTTTCCAAAAAACTTCTTCTATCAAATTTATTTTATACTGAATTATAATTAATTTTTAATTTACAAGAGGAGATCGAAATAATTCTAAGTTGAAATTCACTTTGATTTAATTAATTAAATTTATGGCGAGTAGCTGAACTACTAACAATATTAAAGTTGTGAAGCTCTAGACTGACCGACCATCTTAGGCTCTCGAGAGTATTTTTGCTGTCCCTGCCCCTCACTATTGCTTGTGGGAACTGCAGAGCTCATGTCTGCTAATTTCTGTATTTAATGCAATGTAATAATCTTAATTCTAATAATTGCTGTCTTATAACCTACTGTGATTTGCACCTGCAGTATCACGTTACGTCTGGAATACAATGTCTGTTTCCGTTCTCACAGTCTGACTTGTTGAACTTTCATTAACCTTTTTATTATGTCTTTCAATTTATACAATGTAACATTTAGCTAAAGTTTTAATAATTCAATTTGTTTAGAGATATATATCCTAATTTGGGAAATATGTAACTTGCGTCATGAAATTTTGGTGGGCACCTCAGATTCATATTCAGCACCCCATCATCATCATTAGGTCTTCAGTCCTAGAACTGGTTAGACGCGTACCATCATTGTTCCCTATTCTGAACTAACCTACAGATTTCCCTGAAATATGCACAGTTTGCATCTATAACTGTCTGATCTAGGTCTACATCTACCTCTTTTTTCTTATCTCTGCTTGTAATATATCACATACTATTCCCCAAAAATGCCTTAGAACGTATTCCGCCCTACTATTTCTCTTTTTCCCCATATATCCTTGTTCCCATACTATTTCTGTAACTTATTTGTTATTATCTTTGTCTGTCCATGCTATCGTCCTCATACATCTGAAGCATTTCAAAAGACTGCTACCGTTTTTGTGTCTGCATTTCAGCCAACATTTTTTAACATGTTTCTATTTATACAATTGAGAGGATGGTTATTAAAGAAGTGTGCGATTGCATTATTGAAAGGCTTAAGTAGTGGTTTTTTTTTATATTTATTTTGAGGGGGAAAATTCATTATGATTTAAGTTACCTCTTTGGTAGATTTTAACATGGTTCTGAGGCGACTCTATGGCGGGTTTACACTTGTCAGATACCACTGTTGTTCTATGAAGATTGTATATGGATCTGAGGCGACCCTATGGCGGGTTTACACTTGTCAGATACCAATGTTGTTCTATGCAGATTGTATATGGATCTGAGGCGACCCTATGGCGGGTTTACACTTGTCAGATACCAATGTTGTTCTATGAAGATTGTATATGGATCTGAGGCGACCCTATGGCGGGTTTACACTTGTCAGATACCAATGTTGTTCTATGAAGATTGTATATGGATCTGAGGCGACCCTATGGCGGGTTTACACTTGTCAGATACCAATGTTGTTCTATGCAGATTGTATATGGATCTGAGGCGACCTTATGGCGGGTTTACACTTGTCAGATACCAATGTTGTTCTATGAAGATTGTATATGGATCTGAGGCGACCCTATGGCACCCCAAGAAACATAAAATGAAAGAAATCAAAATTTCCTCAAAACTTTTCTGTCTAAAATACAATTTGACTAGAACTATAATGGTAAGCATAAAAGGTCAAGACAGAATTAGTGTCCAATTCATCATTCACTTTTTTAATTAAGTTTAAAACTAAATCAATAAAACGAGTGCATGGAATTTGAGGTAGTAACACAAGACCTAATAATCCATGCAATAAATATCTAAGACAATACCTTTATGTTTAGTACAAACAAATTTCATTCATCAGTTTCGCCTTTCGTAAAAATTGTCTTTTTTTCTGTGTTGCGTCAATTTGCATAATAAAAAAATATACAGATGCAGAACCACTTATCTCAGCTCAAGCGCCCGCCGTTGCGATTGCCATCCATATCCGGTACCTCATTATTTGTAATTGTAAACATTGCAATCTCATGATAACCCACTAAATTATGTAATACGTAACGTTCTACATACATTTTTTCTATTAACATCAGCATCTAACGCAGTGATTCGATTCCACTATCAACTTGCTCGCTGCCAGACAAACGTGTAAGTTCAAGCATTCTTGAAAACGAGTTTCGAAAACAACGATATCCTTAACAGAAAACTGCTTTCTATAGAAAATCTGCATAAATAAAATGTGTCAACGAAAGTAAATACGCTATTTTCAACCATCACTCAAACGCAATTTTGACAAGAAATTTACTTTTGTGACAACCCCGAGGCAGAACCGCATTTCTGAAAGTATTTAATTATAGCCGAGGTCCTAAATCTTAAAAATAGCGTTTCTGCAAAAATACAACGAAAGCTATATTATAACTTCCACTTCGCTTCATTTCAGTTAAGATGATCACAAATTGCTTTCTCTTTTACCCCTACCACCAGACTGTAAAAACGAAAGTGATACAATTCAACAACAACCGACCTTTGAAATACAATATAGAATTCATTTTTGTCTTTTTGAAATAGTACAGATACCGCGATATCTATCCTGCGCACATGTTTCTACGGATAACGTAGATGAAAACCAACAATGCGCCTTTCTGAACTTTCTGTCGATTTTGAAGGGAAGTTATAGTTATGGAATGTAATCAAACAAAGCTCAAGTTCTCAACCGATACTGTTATAGGATCTGCGGTTTTCAAATTATAATACGTGCGGTATATCACTTAGTATCACTAAGCAGTCATTTAAATTGAAACGCAACTGCTTCGCTTCATAGATTTTATTGAACTGAGTTTAAAAGCATATACTTGAAGCTATAATTAAAGAATATTAGTAATAGCTACGAAACTTTATAATCAGGCGCGAGATAGATTTTGGGTCGTTAGGAGCTTCTTTTTAAAAAGTTTTATTCCCAATAACATTTCTATCAAATTTATTTTTAACTGTATAATTACTAAAATTGATTTATTTTTTTTTACAACTTGAGCGTTTATTCATTGTTCATTCAACGAGATCTAATTGAAGTCAACAAAAGTATCCTATGTTACTATTTTAACAAATCAATAATTAAAAATTACAATGAGCAGCTTGAACCACCAACAATGTTAAAGTTGTGAATTTCAAAGGCTGACTGGCAATCAGGGACTCCTCACAGTATTTATGAAGCCTCTGGTCTCACTCGATCTTGTGAGAAAAAGCAGATTTTGCTATCTGCAGTTTCTGGATAATCATACAATGTCTTATTCTAAGTAAATTTAATTAAGACTGTGTATGAATTTAAGTGCAGGTGTATTATTTATGTACTATATCTTGTATCGGTGTACATGGATATTGCTAATTTAAGACCAGTTGTTTATTATTGACAGTAGTAGTTGAATAAAATTGTATGTACACCGACAGAGTTTTTTGGTCTCATATAAAATTGTGTTATTATTTCAAAATAAAAGGTGAAACGAACCTATAAACATAGCCATTACAGTCCACTAGTGTTTTATGACCTTACAGACTGCTTCATTGTAGTTCACTGTTTCTGCACCTGCAGTATCAGGTTACGTCTGGAATACAAAGTAGTCGTTTCCTTTCCTACTTTTGATATGAACTCTGTTAAACCTTAATTATATAACCTTCATTTAAGACAATGTAACATGCTTATTACTAAGACATAATAATTACATTTGTTTTATATACATTTTAATGTGGAGGTTGTGTAGCTCGCGGATCCAGGGAGGGGCTAACACGAGTTATAGCCCCCTCCCCCTACTGTTACGAAACATGCACTGGAAAAATGGAATTCTTATTAATTGTCGTTAGAGGTGACAATTTTAATTCATGACTATCTACATTAAAATTTATATTTCACAAGAGTCATCATCTTTAGGTCTTCGGTCCTGAAACTGGTTAGATGCGTACCCTCATTGTTTTCTATTCTGAGCTAACCTATTCATTTCCCTGAAATTTTCACAGTGTGCATCTTTCACTATATGCGTGGATTATTCTGATCTAGGCCTACGCCTACCTCTTTTTTTCCTATCCCTGCTTGTAATATATCCAGCACTATTCCCCAAAAATGCTTCACAACATTTCCTGCCCTTCTACCTCTCCTATATGTTTTTTGTTTTTCACGTATGCTTTCAACAATTTTCTCCTTGTTTCTATGTTAGTTGTCTTCGACCATAGCCGCTGCTCGTTTCTTGTTTGATGCAGATCGGTACCCCTTCTACTGTTTTACAAATATATACCTTTTTTCCCGATGGTA
The DNA here is from genome assembly GCA_036346225.1 of Platerodrilus igneus. Taxonomy (NCBI): domain Eukaryota; kingdom Metazoa; phylum Arthropoda; class Insecta; order Coleoptera; family Lycidae; genus Platerodrilus; species Platerodrilus igneus. The sequence goes on along the minus strand of JARFIW010001380.1, from coordinate 2,303,582 downwards.
TGTGAAGGGGGTTAAGTAACCTGCGGCTACCAAGATCCCTCAACACTCGAACATTTGCCGAATTAATAGTTTACCAATATATCCTTTCGAACAAGGTTTATCGTGTTGAAACTGGTTGGATGCATACTTCTACTTATTTATATTCGGAGATAGCCTACACAGTTCCCTGAAATTTCCACAGCCTCAATACATTATAATTTGAATAAGGGCCGCTATACTTGCGGCCACGTCCCCAATGCTCCACCCGGAGGTACTACATTGACAGCCTCAATACAGCTCGATTCCGTTTCTGTTGTTTTCTAATAATATTTTCTGTTTTACCGAGATTCGGTAGTATGTGAAGAGAATTAAGCAGCCTATGACTGCCAAGATTCCCGAACACTTAGACATTTCTCAAATTAATAGTTTTCCAGTAAGTGCTTTCGCACAATTAACATTAGTTGAGAATATTGCAAAACCAATACCTGTAGTTAGTTGTTTATAATAATTATCACGTTTAAGTACAATTATTTTTTTCGTCATTAAATTTTCTCTCTTGGAACTTGTTGGACGCATGCCTTAATTGATTTCTATTCTGAGCTAGTCTACATATTTCCCTAAAATTCCCAAAGTCCACATCTTTAACTATCCGTGTACAATAGTCCAACCTAGATCTACCTCTACCTTTCTTTTTTTTCCAATCTCTGCTTTTAATATATTTCGCACTATTCCCTCATACCTAAGTGTGTAACCTATCATCCTGTTTCTCATATTTTTTACTGTTTTCCACATATTTCTTTATTCCCTTACCATTTCTAGCACCTCTTTGTTTTTAACTTTGTCTGTCCATGATATCTTCATCATAGTTCTGTAGCACAACATTGCAAAGGCCATCTTCTTCCTATCCGCATTCCTTACTGTCCAAGTTTCACAGCCGTAGAATACTGTGCTCCACACAATCCAATCCCTTCCTTGTTTCTATGTTTGTTGTCTTTGAACACAGTAGTTGCTTTTTCTTGTTAAATGTAGCACGACCTTGTGCTAATCTATGTTCTATATCTTTTGTGCTGTTCCCATCTTACGTTACTTGGCTTCCTAGGTAGCAGAAATCCTTAACCACTTGTAAGTTCTAGTTACCTGTATTCTTGTTTTTGATTTATTTTTCTCTCCTTTTCATACTGTATCTCTCTGTTAGAACTGTTTCCATTTCATTAAGAGCAGTTTCTAACACTTTCTTGCTAGATGCTAATACCGCTACATCATCTGCAAATCTAAGCATATCAGTCTTTTGTCTCTGCATAATAATTCCAAAAGTCTTCCTGCATTTGAGAGCATTCATTGCCTCTTCGATGTACAAATTAAAAACTAATGAGGATAGGGCACATCCCAGTATCAGACCTTTCCTAATATTTACTTGTCTACCTTCCTGCTCTAATTCTATTACCGGTGTTTACTCTTTGTATAAGCTGTGTATTATCCATCTATCCCTATAACTCGTTCCAATCGTTTTGAGTATTTCGAACATTTTTCCCACTATACGTTTTACAGGAAACTGTGCAGGCTAGTTCAGAACATAAATAAGTTGAGGTATGAGTCCAACCAGTTTCAAAACGGCAAACCTAATGACGAAAAAATAAGCGCACTTAAATCTGATGATTATTATAAACAACTACAGATGTAGGTTGTGAAATATTTTCAACTAATGTTGATTGTGCGAAAGGATATATTGAAAAAATTATTAATTCGACAAATGTTTAAGTGTTGGAGCAACTTGACAGCCAAAGGCTGCTTACCCCCCTTCACATACCCTACATGTGATTTTTCCAATGCTCCACCCGATTGTACTACATTGTCCAGGAAACGAATTTTGTTTTACTTAAAAACTTTTTTTAAATTTTACCGAACCCTTGCTGTTCCGAGCAAGGTTGGTATCTATAACGTGCGTGACAACATTCACACACAAGACCTCCATTTGACTTCTCATCCCAACGGGGGCGTATTTTTATGAAAAAGACGCGCCTAACATTTTTCAAGTGGTCCGTGTCGGGATTCAAACCCGGGACCTCAGACGTAGTAGTCACACGCATACCAACTACACCACGAAGCAGGCGCTTTTCACATTCACGAAGGTACTGCATTGGCCAGGAAGCAAATTTTTTATTACCTACAGAATTTTGAATTTTGTCGAACACTTGCTGTTTCAAGCAAGGCAGGATCTTTAACGTGCATGACAACACTCCACACACGAAACATCCATTTTACTTCTCATCCGAACAAGGGCGTATTCTTGTGAAAAATGTTCTCCTAACATTTTTCAAGCGGACCCTGTCAGGATTTGAACCAGAGACCTCGGGCTAGTAGTCACGCGCATAGCAACTACGCCACGGAGCCGCCCCCTTAACATACCACTAATATCGGGGAAATAGGGTATACAATTGTAAAACAATAGAAGGTTACAGAACTGCATCAAACAAGAGAAAACAGCAGCTATGTTCAAAGACAACAAACATAGAAACAAGAAGAAAATTATTTAAAGCATATGTATGGAGCACAGCACAGTACGCCTATGAAATAGAGGCAGAAGGAAAAGCAGACAGAGAGAGAAAGAAGCCTTTTGGAATGTTGTGCTTCATATGTATGAGGATGTAGCATGGACAGACAAAGTTAATAATAAGTACGTTATAGAAATAGTAGAGGAATTAAGATATCTATGGAAAACAAAAATATAGGAAATATAACAGAGCAAGATACGTTCGTATGCAATTTTGGGGATACGAAAAAAGAGGCAGAGGTAGGCCGAGATCAGACTTTCGTATGCAGATAGTGATATATGCAGACTGTGCAAATTTCAGGGAAATACCGTTAGTTCAGAATAGGAAACACTGAGGTACGCGTCTAACAAGTACCAGGACATTAGCGAATGCTTTTTCCAGTTCTACAAACCCTGTATAGATGCTTTCCTCTATTTTATTCTCCATTATCACCCTCAGAGCTAAAATAGCTTCCCGTGTTCCCCTGTTTTGCCTAAACCCAAATTGATCTGCTCCTAATATTTCTTAAGCACGTTTGGCCATTCGTCTTTGTACAATTCTAGTTAGTATTTTTGAGACGTGTGCTCTCAAACTTATTGTTCAAAAATGTCCACATCTATTTGCGCCTTTCTTTACTTTTTTTTTGGTATAGTGACTACGATGCTACGTTTGAAATCTTTGGGTATCTCGCCTGTTTCATACATGTAGCTTACAAGTTGGAAAAGACGTTCTGGTGCTGCTTGTCCAGCGGCTTTTAGAGTTTTTGCTTGTTTCTTATCTGTAGCAGGCGCCTTACTATTTTTCAGACCCTTTAATGCTAATTCAAACTCATCTCTAAGTATAGGTTATCCCAAGTCATCCTTTTCAATGTCTGATTCCTTTTCTAATGCTGTTATTTCCTCTATATGTAATAAATACCCTATATATTCTTGCCATCTAACCATTGTCTCCACATTTTCTATAATGACGTTTCCTTTCGCGTTTCTTATATTTTTGCTATTCGGTTTTATATCCCTAAAATTTATTCTAATTAGTTTGTATTCTTCGTCTGCCTTTTCTCTTTCCATCTTAGTTTGCACCTCTTTTCACTTTTCATCAATCCATTGTTCTTTAGCTTTTCTGCATTTGCGAATAATTTCCCATTTTATGGCTTTGTATCTCTGTTTTCCTGTTGCATCTGGTCTATTTTTGTATTTTCGTCTTCCTTCTATTAAATTTAGGATATCCTTTTTTATTCATGGTTTTGTATTTTCTTTTTGTGTACACCCCAGAATGTCTCTGGCCGTCATGTCTAACCTAGATTTAATGTTATTCCATTTTGTTTCTACTTCTTTAGTATAAGAAATTTTTCCGACATCTTTCAGCAATTTATTTGACTTTTTTCAAATCTTTCGTAGATATCTTTATCTTTTAGTTTCACAAAGTCAAAGTGCTTTTTTCCGTTTCTTTTTTTCAAATTTTTAAATTTAAGAGCAGTCTTCATAGTTACGATGTTGTGGCTAGTATCTACATCTGATTCTGTGTAGCTTCTACAGTCTATTACTTGATTCCTAAACCGTTGTCTAAGAACATTGTAATCTATTTGATATCTACCTGTATTCCCTGGCATCTTCCACGTGTATCGTGTTCTAGATGATGTTGAAATAATGTGTTTGTGATGGTTAAATTGTTTTTGTAGCAAAATTCTACCAACATATTTCCCCTGCCGTTTTCGTGCCTAAACCAAATAAACCTACTACCGCTCCTTCCATACCCTCACCTACCACATTTTATTCCTCTAGAGAATTAATTCCGTCTAACTTTTCAAAACATGAAGTTTTGAAAGCCTCACAAATGTACTATAAAAACATCATTGCACTCTTTACAAATATTTCAATTTTACAACAAATATTTGCGACTTTGAATGTTTCAACAACCACAGCAGAAAGAAATTTATCGTGTTCAAAATGGCTGAAGACTTACCTTTGTTCGACCATGACCGAGAAGCGGTTGAACTTCTACGCTTTAGCCGACATTCATAAGAAAGCTGCGAAATAAAAAGTCATAAAACATTTTAGTCAAACTAAACTTAGTAGGATGCATCTAAATAACTGGTTTGCTGAATAAGATAATCAGCGTTTTCATTAGATTTAAATAAAACAAAAGAAATATTTTAGAGCAATAGGTTTGTCTTTGTGGTATAGACGTCGCAAACGGTATAGTACAATTTACGAAGGGACGGGAAGCGGGCATCTGTAACCCCCCACTATTTGATACTGTATTTTTATTACGGTTGGACTATAACCTAATGATAGCATAATAATATGTTATTTTGCAAGTTTTTCTTCGTATCCCCAAACCCGCGGGAAGGGTCGCCTCCCTTTATGGAAATCCTGGATCAGCCACTATTTATAATGTCACAATTACTAAGCCCGATATCACTTATATCTAAATCGTTGAAAAGTGAAGGAAAGACTCATCCACTAAAAGAAAGGGCTTTGCAATATTGCTAACAAAACTGCTAATATTTTTCAGCTACGACTTGGGATGCAGACAAACGTGAAAGGTTTGTCTAACATCTAGCTAATAACTTATACCTGTGGTTGTGTATATGTTAGCGGTAAAGCCCAGTGTCGCTAAACTTAAGTTTGCCTAGGCGAACTGCGCATTGCCCGAACTCTCCAAACAAAGTCCCAAATTATTTCGTACTGCGGACTTTGTCTGATGCGTAAACCAGTAGTCTTAAGTTTCTCAGATTGTGTTCGGCAAGTTTGAAATATCTATATGTAGGCGTTTAAAATAAGCGAAGAAGCCGTTGAAACTATTTTTAACTAGCTTGCACCTTTTCTACCTACCAGGAATGAACTTATGCTACGCATCCCTTCGCTTCGTTTTCAGATCGTATTCTATAATCTAGTTCTGTGTTAGTGTAGCTGTTTAGTTGCGTCAGTATGTTGATGCATTACAAATGAGTAAAAGTGAAAACACTGATCTAGCTAAAGAAAGAAGAGGTCATGATGAGATGCGAAGTAAATTTATGAAGAAATTGGAAAGCGCTAAGAAGCCAATAAAATCGTTTTATATTGAATCACGCTAACGGTATGAAAAAGTACTTAAAGAAGTAGAAGATGCCAAAAAACTTGCTAAGAAATCGACGAAGCAATATCGACGTCGTAAACGCCTTAATATTCTGTGTGTCGGAGATAGTTGCGGTTTCTGTGAAGGAGCTGTAGTGTTGCATAACCCCTAATTTTTGGCAAAACGGCAATAAATATTAATACTAATTAATATTAACTATTATATGTTAGTAACTTGTTTATTATATATATATATATATATATATATATATATATATTAAGCATTTTTACTTGAAATTCGGTAACTATACTGCTGTAAGTGTCGGCAATAAAAGTTGCAGCAGCGTACTCTGTTATTAAACCACTTTATACCTAAAGTATAAACATAACGAAAACGAGTTTATGTACCGCAAGATTCAGATTTGTGCATTTTAGCCAATAAACGCAAGGAAAAACAGTGGGGTTCTGGGAGAATATGCATACCCTTCAGTACTGGAATGAGTACTGTTCCGTCTGTACTATTAACGACATTAGATTTATTAATTAAATCGTGAATTGATTGTCAGAACTTTTAAATTTGGTCAACCATGTTTTGTGTTAATAGGTTGACTTATGTGGTGAATGCTTCTCAAAGAGTGACTTCTTGTGCTCATTGAATGATGGAATAATTCTGCTAACAATACATTACTTTTTATTTTATATAGTAGTGTACGTCATTTAACGACTACTTAAAACTATATAGTTTTTGTAGTATGGGTGTTTTTTGGTGAGACTGATTGTATTACGCTTTGATTGTCAAAGGTTATAAACTTATTAAACCGTTTTTATCTTAAAAAGTGGAATTATCTAGGAAATTGTTATTAATGTGTTAATATTTATGACTTTTGTGTATCTTTAAAATTCTACTTTACAATTAAATTTTGCAGAAGATGAACTAAATTCAGCGATTGATGCTTATCCTACGTTAATAAAACAGCGATTGTAAACTAAACTTCCCATTATTTACCCAAGATATAAATACATATATCTTAAGGATGCTACGGCACTTTTACAATTTTTGATTAGTAATAATTTGGAAGATGTTTTTCGCAAGTCCAAAAATTACTGTAAATTTTAAAAACAGTACCACTGACTACATCTGAAGCCGAACGTTGTCTTTCTACTTCGAAACGAATTCAAAACATTCTTTGTAACAGCATATCTCAAGATCGCTTTACATCTCTGGTGGTATTTATCGATTGAACAAAAATTTATAACAATGTCAAATTTCAATGAAAGAGTAATTGACAGTGTACAAGCAAACAGCATCGGCGTATGGACTTCGTTTACAAAAAAATAAACGGGAAGTTTAGAAAAATAATCTTGTGTCATATTTTACTCTGTAACGTTAAACTTCCGAAATGGATTGATTTCTGCATACTTCAAATAACTTGTAACTTCCTAATTACGTTGTTCTACTTCTTTTATATAAACGGTTGCTAAAGTTTTTAATCTAAACGACTTTACACTTTTTATGCTTTTTACAAATCGTACGAACTGTCATTTAACAAACTCAATTGAAATAAATACTTATTTAAACCATGCTATAAAAATTTTCTTTATGTGTTTAATACGACAATAAATACGTGAAACCTATTTTATAAGCTTGCTTTGCCTTGCAAAGTAAGAAGCCTTACTTTATTTGTCGAAGGAAGCAAGCATTTGCTTATCGCCAAGATACTTTTAATAGTTTGTTCTTTGAGATACGTCCAGTAAAAATAAAAGCTTTAAAGGTACTCAAAAATTCTATAAACGCAGAATGTCGTTGTCAATGCAGGTATGCGACTCGCTCAAGTTTATGGCAATAAAGTCGCCCCCCTCATTAAATCCATTCTCGGTATTGTATCGATAATATAACAAACCACTTTGGTTGCTGTTACAGTTAAGCAACTTGTGAGACATTTCGCACCATAGCAGCGCTGCATGGAAGGTTACTAATCTACCGAATAATTTAAACAGACACCCTTGCTTATGAGCACAACAAAATTCAGTGTAATTCATTATATTATATTGCTTGCGTTAATTGGCTTTTCTTCTTGGAATACCTAGCAGCTGCTGTCCGGAAAATATACTTTTACAGGTGGTGTTTGCAGAATATTTAACATTGAATCGCTAGAAATTGTTTTAAAACACGTAGGTCAGTCTTTATAAATACACCATAAGCTTCTGAAAAAAGCTATTCCATACAACGTCCTTTTATCGAAAGGAAATGTTGTAAGTCGCGTTTCTAAGATGCTTTGTTGTACTTACTATTACAATCTACTTAAATTGTGTCATCCAGAATCCAGTGAGTCAGCAAGTGCAGCACGCATTTTCAAATCCTTTACGATAGCAACAGAGGCTGTTAGCATGTTTTAAGTTACACTTATTCTGTTTTCTTTCTCTCTGATGCTGCTATGTAAGACACTTCTTCTGCTGGCTGTTAAAGAACTGTAGTTTTCTTACTTGTGGTTGCACAATAAAGTTACAGACTGCACGATGCACAAGTGACTATATAATTATTTTTCAGTCACACAAACTCGTGTACTTTTTAGTTTCCTTTTTTTTTAAATTACTATTACAAAATACTAACAAACTAGTTACTAAATTATGATCTAGATTAAAGTTAACAATTGATTTATTTCAGTTAGGATTACGAAATGCACTTTACAAATCAGATAAAACTATTGTATATACTATGTCTAAGTTTCTTCTTGTATACATAAAATTTTGTCCCCGATTTTTGAATACCTCTATTCTTACTCAACGTTTAGTCCGAAATTTTCTGTACATACACCTTTTCGTCCTAATAAAAATTGTTTGCGCCCGTTTTATTGTCTCTTGTTCGAAACTTGGTGACACGGTAGATTTTTCTTTAGGCCTAATTACCAGAATTGCGTTTTCGTTGTCAATTCGAATTTTTGGAAACACTGGCGTCCAAATCCTAATCCTACTTCCACTTCTAATTTACTGGTATTTTGATACTCTATTGTGATACGTTTCTAGTTTACTACTTCGTTTGTTTTGGTATAGCTCGTGTATACTATAGTATATTGTTGTTTCTAGTGACTATTTCTGAAAATGGGTGGTGGTTATTGGAAGTAGTTAAACGTTGATCGATGACACGAAACCGAACTGAAGTATGAGGTTAGCTCTTGTGGGTTTGATGCTCAGAGAAAGAGAGAAGGGAGAAAAAGAAAAAAAAGAGAGACAGGGAAGCTGTACTATGTACGTGTACCTTATAGTCCGTTAAATTTTCAGGTGGTTGACTACATAAAAGATATTATAGAAATATTATTTGAAGTAATTCCTGAAATTAAAATTTTAAATTAAAACGTTTGCAATAAGCCAAAAATTTTCAACAGATCAGTCGGTAATCATTATTAAAGTGTCAGTCTAGAATTTACAATCAATATTCATTGTTATAGCGGTATTACTAATAAGAACCTTCTATTTATCAAGCTTAATATTAATACAACCCTCATAGAGTTCAACTCGCTCAAGCAACCTACCATTAAAGTGAAGTAATCAATAATATACGCTGTGTTGCTTTAAATAATAGCTGCTTTCCACCTAGTTCAACATGAAACGCGCTTGGGGGTACAAACTTTAGGTAATTGATTCGCGGTATGTCTAAATTATAATAGTAACTGAATTAAGTAGATTTAATCTTAGAATATACTAATTATAAGCAAATTGCTTTAAAATATTTAGCTAACATTAACTAATGAATATTTGATCATATCAGCAAAATACTTTCAAAGCAATGTGCAATTGAAAATCGTATGATAAAGAAAGTCATAACACGATTACTGTACGTTCTTTAAATACTGAAAATAGATATCGTACGGCAACTTTAATTTGCAGTTCTTTATTTGCTCACGTATAAGTCCGATTATTAACAGATATTTATAGATAATTCTCAATATACTCAAAATATGCTACAGAGATCAGATGAGAACTACCTCAATATTTACTGCACTGATTTATTTCTGCACACAGCGATTATACTACTTTTATTACTCGTTTATCTATGCAAGTATTCACTATACTATTTTAACTTACATAGATATTAAACCTAATTATTTAAACCAATTGAATAAAAAATTTTCACAACACATAGATTAATTCCCGGACTAACATCCCTACAGAATCGTAGGGTTTATATATCGAGCTATAGTTGTTCCATATCTTAACTGAACTTTCTTGATTCTATCAGATCTTAAACGAATCGTTCCTTTTATTTGCTTTATATTAATTCTTCAAATATATCCTTGTAAAGTTCAATCAATCCATTGGTCGTTTAATGGCTTTGTACCTTTAACTCTAAATCCTTCCAAATCATAGTTACAATACTTATAGTTGTAGACTATCATACGGTCTAATGCACCATACATGAGCCATGGGACTTGGTCTAAAATGCTAACTACAGTAACGCTCAGTTGGTCATATTTGCCTCGAACAAGTTCTTGGGTGTATTCCTTTATTTAGCCTTAAACCTTGATAATGCATGGGTGAAGCAATACGTCCCGCAAAATTAAACTGCTTATACTGACAGGACTAAATTATTACGTCGAAGATGTACATAGAAGAAATTATTTAAGTGAGTATTACGACGTTAAAGATAATCCAGATCCCTTTGACGAATGTAGTGATATAAATGACAGTATGGAAAAATAAAAATTTGGAAAACCTGTTCGTTCCACAGACGACAGCGAGGCTAGTACCAAACTGTCATCAAATGACAATAATATTGATAGTATAGGTAAAAACAAAGTACCAATCGTTATGATAAGTTGTTACTTGTCAATTAGAGAGTCAAAACGTAATATAGTTCATTGCTTGTCACGCAGAGAGAGTAATCGGTTTCACATAAATTTACATTCAAAATTATTTAAATAATTTACAAAATGAACATAAGCTACGTATACTAGAATTAATATTACCTTTAGTTCTCCTAAATAATTAAATAACGGTAAAGCCTATGAATTAATACTTGATTACAGTGTTTGTCGCGCTGTAACATTATTGATTTTATTCGTCTATATAAACCGGGCCGTAAATCCAAATCTTTTCTTTATACAGACTTAGCGGACAGAGTCCATATATACCTACAACACTAAAAGAACACGACAAAGATAAAAAGGCGACGAATCAAGTAGGAATGGACGGGTGAACTCCATACACTAAGACAATACACAGTCCTCGAGCTTCGATAGTAAGTAGAATTCCTCTTGGCCGCCGTTGTTTTTTTAACTGTCCACTACACCTGTACGTATCGCATTTTTATTGGTCAAAACAATGACACACATTCCTTCAAATGGTGGGAAACGTTTACATCACAGGCTACTTATTAATAATTATAATTAATTTCCCCAAGCAGTGCTGGTAGCTCAAAAAACATCTTTAGTAATAAAAACTAATTCTAAAAAGTCTGGAGAATAATTATATGACATACATTCTAGCTGAATTACAATGTGTAATACCTCTAGATTAATTAAAAAAATAAAATGGTTGTAAAGTCAAATGAGGTATATCAACTTGTGCAGCATTACTACTGGATCACAATAATATAGAAGCTACTTTTATAACTTTATTCAATTTTTGTTTGGTTGGACGATTATTTTCAAGATGCTTGGTAACCTACTTCAGCATTTATAAGCTCCCTTCATAATTATTAAAAATTTCTTGTCTCGTATATATTGTGGCGCCGATCGGTCTACCTTTAATCAGAATAATTACATTAGAATGCAAAGCGAGACGTTTGTACACAAACGATGATTGGTAACTCACTTTTCAGATGGCTTTGATTGACAGGTTCAACAGTTTTGCATTTAATGGTTATTTAGATTACAATAGGTACATTCGACATGTTATTTACATAATTTCTAGTACGTTTTAGAATAGTCTAGAGGTTTTGTATATGTATATAAATTGCCGTTGAAGTTCAGTTCTGATTGAAGCAATTATTACAATATGTTCTAGTTAACACTTTAAAAAATGTGATATAAATTACTGTTGATATACATTATAGTGGTGATTATATAAACTAATTAGTAGCTGAAACGGTTCGTGCAGTCAGTTGATAATTAAGAACTGTGGTTATCACAAAGAGAGTTTTCGTTACAATATCTAATAACCGTTTCACTTTTATACCGCGTGCGTGTTATGTGTGCTATGAGGGGAAGTTGATGAAGATCTTATGCAACATTTTTGCAAATTCCGTGTTATTATCATGGAAGTAGGGCTTATCTGTAAACTTAACCTGTATACAAGTCTGATTTGTACAACAATCAATAAAAGAGTAAAATACCGATGAATGAAAAGCGTATGATTATTAGAAATAGCAAAATTTAGTGGACGAAGGTCTTTTGTACCATATAAGCCGTTCTTCCATTAATAGTGCTTTACACTGCAGTAACATAAGCCATTTATCTAAAAGTTAGTTAATGTTAGTAGGGAATAAATAAATGATGCTCTTTGATCGGTTCCTTTACTCTCTGTTTATATACTCATATTTCGTATTGTAATTTTGTACAAGCATTAAATGTAAGTTCTAGAACACATAAATCAGTAATATTGCCTTTACAGTTATCTAATAAAGCATCAAATAAAGCCAAATCAAAAATACATTATGTTTTAGAAGAGCATAACAAAGAAATTGATTAGCAGCTAATTTACAACATACATATCAAGAAAGATAGTCCTTTCAAGGCGGGCGGTATGTTGAGATTTGTATTACTGCTTTTAATTTTTTAAATTGTATTGGTATCGCCCTCTTGTGGGTTTTAACTTAAAATGTACGTTACCGATCACATATATGCGTGCGAAACCCAGTTGGGAGGAGAAGTGTTCGTGCAACCAATTTTATATTTTATATTTTATAGTAATAATGTAAGAAACTATGTAACTATTCTTGCTAGACCCACGTTGGATGGGCGCCACTGAAATGACTTCTGTTTTACAAAAGGCTGAAACGTCTTTTTTCTACATTAAGGCGCTAGTGAACAAAAATCTTTCGACATAGCTAGGGGTCTATTCCTGGGTAGAGCAATGAGAAGTGGGGGGGTAAGTCGAATTCTGTTTGCAAACCAAAGTTAAGCTAAATCAAATAGGCGCCACCATGTCCTGAGATAATTACGATAATTGCAAAGCACAGTTTTATAGGCGGACGTGGAAACCTAAAGATAAAATGATCGCCTTCGTTAACAAAAACCTGTCTTATTAAAATAAGACGCAGCTCCTGTAAAAAATTGCAAAGGTTAAATAAATAAAAAAGTAGAACACCATTTGTGTCCTATAAAAGTATATAAAGAAATAATAAAAAAAATATTTCCAATAGAATATTGGCATCAAATTATTACTCAGAAAAATTTTATCTTTATGTAATTAGATTTGATCGCATTTGATTAAAATAAAAACCTTAAATTTTGAACTAATTGTTTATTAAAAAAACTCTTTTAAAATATCGGAACTTGTAACAAAAAATTGTCATAATCAACTACATCAAAGTTAAAGTTTTGACCTTCCTTTTTTTTTCATTAAACAACCAACTGTACTTTAAACATGAACTTGTTATAAATATTAAAGTGATAATGATTTGTAAGCATAACACAGTGAATTACGTTCTAACCTGGGCAGATCTTTTCAGGTAGATTACAAATTACTAGAACCTAACATAATGAGAATTTGAACTTTCATATTTACGTTTAATAATTTATGTATGGATAAAAGCTGATCACAAAAATAGGAATGTTTGTTTAAATTCCATTACAACATCTGTCAACTGTGCAAAACAAAAAAAATATGACGTCGAAAACATACGTTGAACTTATCGAAGGTTCATATGGAACAAAGCATGTTATTATAGAAAGCTAATCCGACAAAATTTCGTTTTACGGCTTATAAAACCAGCTCAACAATTGGAATTTACACAATTTACGTGTTATAAACATAATATCAAGTTTACGTGTTCTAACCTTTAAAACACATGCAAGAAATATCTTACAACTAATAACGAACCCAACTGCTATTTGTTGCTTCATGAAAAATTATGACGGGATTTCCGTTCTTCAAACAAGGTTACCAGCCATTCTAATTTGATACGACTGCATCCAAATTAACATCCATAATTTCTTATCAAACAAATTTCCTATTAGGCAATTTTCAAATCGACTGTTCCTACATAATGGTAATTCTTTACTTTTTTTTTGGATTCTAGTTGACAAATTCTGCATGTTTCATTCTACGTTGTCGCATTCTACATTGTCGCGCTAAATAAATTACCTCAAATTACATTAGTTCGTAAAATATATACTTTACCAACCGTTATTAGAAGATATCCCAACGATTAATAGTTGATGCGAAGGTTGCCAGCCTTCAGCCGAAAATACATCTTAACAACGCTGTTGCCGGCGGCCGACTAACTTGTCGAAACCAGAGCTGAGTGGTCGCGCCGTCAGAGGCGGGGAACACGAAACAAACAAATAGAGATGTGCTTGGAAATAGCTTTATGCGACACAGATATATTAATATAAGTAGATCCCTAAGGAACAGTGCACGCTTAGCGCATTATTCTTGTAATTCAATGCAATTAAATTATGACTGAAAATAAAAATGTTACAACTAATTGAATATATACAGGGTTGGACTGAACAACTTCCCACGGCCATAATTATGTTCTCCAAATCAAAAAGAAAATTATAACCATCTTCCAGCATATGTAGAACGGAATATACCAAAAAGTGGGATGCCGCAAAACAAACAAAATAGCATTAGAATCACTACACGGCCAAATATTTTTCATTCTAACTTATATAAGAAAGACAGAAGAATAAAGTTACATAACATCCAGAAAATTGTAACTATAAATCGACCCTATAGCAGATCCAGCTATTGCTGGCTGTTGTTTTAGGCGTTGTTCGCGGGCTACCGCTTTACAACCAACCGTAGTTTGGAGAATGCAAAGTATCTCCTACAGCTCGCTAAGTGCGCGTCACTGTAGTCGGCGCACATTGCCAAAACGTCACTGCATTTGGAGCAGTTATCGCTGATGTGGCCGCCGACGACCTTGACGTGCTTTGGCATGGCCTTTCAGTTCGTCTGGGTGTACCCGAATCGCTGGCACTGATGTCATTGTCCTTTTTTTTGGTCGCATTACTTCCACCTGTACTTGCAGGTGCAACACATCGTGAAGCTTAATGATTCTATTCACCAGGTAGACTTGGCCAAAGTGACCATTACCTGAGGCAGGACCCGTCTTGATCGCTTCTTGTGCATACGTGTGCACGTCAGTACTGAGGATCTGTGTATGAGTAGCCCGGTTCAGTCGTCCACGGCGACGATGCCTTCCCGTATAATCCTCAAGACAACCTTAAGCGGCTTATCGTTCTGGAGGCGGAACGTGTAGTACTCTTCGCCTCTTTCAAGCAGGAAAGCCGTCGTCCCACGGTAGTCTTTAACGCAGTAATTCAAACCAACGCTCGCGGTTTAAATTGTAACGAAGAGGACTTTGTGTAAAAACGCAGTGGTCCGTACGAGTACTGCACCCACGCATTAACACTAGCACTAAATGATTCTACTACGCGTTTTCAGATCGATTACCTATGGATTAGCAGAGTCACCAACCCAATAACTGTTCAAGGCGACCTAAGCTAGGTAATCGAAGCCGAAGTTCATCTAAGGACTTCAATACTACAATGCTATAGAAGCACGAAATGGAATTGCGCTGCTATTCTCTTTGTAAATGCAATGAAAAGTGCAGAGCTTTAGAACAACGTTCTAATGTTCCTTATTTTGGTCCTGCTTTATAAGGTGAAGCTCAAAGAGTTGTGGATGTCAGTTGCTAAAATAAGTAAAACTGAAAAGTGCTATTTAGCTGAAAGCTTTGTAATTATCTGGTCTGTGTGGTTGTGTCTAGGAAGGTCAGACTGCGAGCATCAAGTTTATAACTACCAGCAAATTGCACATCCACTGTTATTTGTGGAGATGCCGATTTACGTCACTGAAGGGCTATTTTGTGGAAACAAGGAAGGTAGAACTAGCACTAAAGTTGCTTTAGCTTCCACGGAGGTGGTAACTTAAATTTACTATATTTTGTGACAAGATGTTAGAATTGCATGTCGCCGAAACCCCAGATACCGCGTTTTCTTAAATTACAACTCATAATCCTTGTATTAGATTAAAATTCGCGAAAAAGTTGTAGTATATACACACTTAACATATTTTTATAACTGACGCCAAATTACTGATAACAAAATATTCTAAACTATATTATTTTAAGAACACGTTACTGCAAAGTAAGAATTTCATCTCCTTTTGAAATACACATATTCAAAGATGCTGTTAGGATTAAAACTCTAACCTAAATATTAGTTGTTTTGCGCAGATGTGTAATTAATTGTTAATTAACTTGTAATGTTTAAATTCATTGTTTTAAATGCTCCAGAGGCTTTGAGCACGTCAAACTAATTCGGTTCCTTAACAGAAAAACATTTTGCGTGAAATTAAAATTAATAATTTTTATAGAATTTATTAAACCTTAGCATTTGCATGTATATTTGTTCTGTTTTAATTGACACTAATAAATACTTTGAGATTAATATATTTGCTGAATATGGCAAACTCCTAGTTCTAAGCTATATTGTAAAGATTGATTACGGTCGAAATTTAAAAAATTAGTCTGGCATAGTCATAATTTCCATTCTGAACGGACCTGCACCTTGACGAAGTTCTAAAATACTAGAACGGGTTGAATGGCTTGCGTGTTTCAATGGGCTAAAGAGCCAAACTATAGGTTTAACCAAATTGGTGGGGTCTTTAGTGAGAAACCAGACTAAGACAGGTACCCGAGAGAGGACAACAGCTTTTTCGGTAATAGAGTAGCAGAGACCATAGGGGTAGGAATGACATTCTACGACACACTACTGCGATGTGGAAGGCACCGGGAAACCATCACATTACCTCCCAAGTACACTGCATACAGAAATTGTTAGTAAAGATAAAATTTCATGGCAATGTGTAGGTTAGCTCAGAAGTAGGGCGAATTAACCAATTCTGAAAAGAAAAAGACTCCCATTTAAATAACATTGTCATCTTAAATTTGACTCCCATAAGCAATACACATGCAAAAAATTGCATAAATCTGATATTTCGCACAATAGTTTTCTTCGACTAAGCATCTTTTGGCGAAAATCGCAAATAATTTCAACATTTGCAGCGAATTCGCACACTTAGTAGCAAAAATCTGCACAATAGTTTTCTTCAACTAAGCAATTTCTAGCCCCAGGCATGGCTAATTTAATTAAATTCTAATTTACGCAATTATTCGCACATCGGCGAGGGGTCAGCACCCCGATCTGGCACGGATCTTGTTCTCATCTGGACCATCTACCCTTTAATCGGCAAATATTCGCCTAAATTTGCACAATAGTTTTCTTCAAGTAAGCATTTTATAGCTCCAGGCATGGCTCGTGCTAGTCATCATAAAATTTGACTCCCATAAGCAATACACAGGCAAAAGAATTGCGCAATAGTCATCATAAATTTGACTCCATAAGCAATACACAGGTAAAAATTGCACAAATCTGATATTTGCACAATAGTTTTCTTCGACTAAGTATCTTTTGTCGGCGCCCTGATCTGGACCGTCGGACCCCCCGGCATCCTCCCCAGGACCGCCGAATAGGCAAATTCTTCCGCTAATTATTTAATCTTTTAAACTAGCTAGTCATCATAAATTTGACTCCCATAAGCAATACACATGCAAAAATTGCGCTAATTTATTTAATCTTTTAAACTAATCTAATTACATAACTAGATTAATCCATTAACCCTAATGCAATCTTTTGCAAATTAAATTTTATTTACCACAATCCACCGTCGGGGGCCCCGAGTCAGATAGGCAAATTCTTCCGCTAATTATTTAATCTTTTAAACTAGCTAGTCATCATAAATTTGACTCCCATAAGCAATACACATGCAAAAAATTGCGCTAATTTATTTAATCTTTTAAACTAATCTAATACATAACTAGATTAATCCATTAACCCTAATGCCATCTTTTGCAAATTAAATTCTTATTTGCCACAATCCACCGTCGGGGCCCCGACAGGGGCACCAGATAGGCAAATTCTTCCGGATTAAGCTGATTAAGAGTCAATATAATTACATCAATTAATTATTTATTTATTAAAGAATTACATAATAAAATACAAAGTCGTCTTAAAATTGACTCCCATATAACAATATGCATGACAATTTCTAAATTTACCTTAATCATGGCTTGGGATGCAGAGATGATTAAGAGTCAATATAATTACGTCGATTAATTATTTATTTATTAAAGAATTATATAATAAAATACAAAGGCATCTTAAAATTGACTCCCATTTGAGCATATGCATGGCAATTTTTAAATTCACCCTCATCATCTTAACACACCCAGATCTTTACCACTACCACACAAATCAAACCACACCAAAGTTTGCCGAAAAAGGCACCAATTTTGACTGTGACATCACAGTAGTATCATCTACAGGAATGCATCGTTAATCTAATACAGACGCCAACATTTCGCAATAAGCGCAAACAATCGGTTACCATTCTTTGCCACACAGGTTTAACACTACATCATTTAGCACAAATTTGTATTTTATATAATCCAAGTTTACAATAGGTATTTTTGCATGCATTTCGCACAAACATTTATGAAATGCAGCTTTAGGTCTTCTTCTATCACCAGTATAATTACTAGGCTTAATAACCTGCTTGTGGATAAAGTATTTTAGTGTAAAAATTTGCAAAACATATTGTTGAATGGCAATGTGTCATATGCAAAACAATTTTATTTGTTAATACGTTTCTGTTAAAGACAGGTTTCACGCGTAATAAAATACAGTTCTAGCTCAAAGCGAAAACATTAGTTTGGATAATGATGTAGTTAATATATATCTATAACCGTTCTAGAGGTGTATTTAATGAATATTGTGGTACAAGTTTTCACATCCATTTAAACCTAATGCAAACGCTTGCAAATAATTTAGGGATGACTTAACAGCATTTGCAAACTATCATTTTGAGTTCATTATTACGTTTATAGCACTAACCATATTTTTTAGAATGTAATGAAATGTAATCAATAGTTTATACAGTTTATTCGGTATACTAATCATTAATAGCACAAATTTGCATTGCAAACAATTTTATCTGTTAATTGATGCAAGAATAATAATTTTAAACTAAAAAGGACTTACCTCCTGCTCGCACATCGTTCTTCGGAAGTTAAAACAGATATTTTTGAAATAGAAACCCTAGACCAATACTTATATGAATCGACGCATCCTTTCCAATCAACATAAATCCTGTTATAAAAACACGACCGTCGACTTTGATACCCTTTCACCGAACGCAGTACTTTCATATTGTTTATGGGAAATTCGAAAATGTTTCTTAACCTTAAGGTATTTTTGATGAGGTTACATTAAATCGCGATAATTACGTGGTTTTAAATGGAGGTATTGCCAAACTAAAGCAGCTAAAATACATATTGCAAAAACAGTCTTTGAGAAGAATTCGTACTTTAGATATGCGTAAATAAAATTCAAACTGTAACAATATCTAAACCAAAAACGCTCCGTATTTAAAATGAAATCTTTCACGTGAAAACGCCATGGTAATTACATCACATCTTGATTTTACCCATTTTCATTAACGCTTCAACAGGATGGAATTTGTAAAAAAATTAGAAGCATCGTGTTTATTGGAACAGAAACTCGACCTGTCCCAAATTATATTAAACCAGATTATATTATATGTCATAATTCGCGATGAAAAATTATATTCAAGCGAAATAATAGAAATCACATTTACAGTATTTTTTAAATGATTGTAATTATGCCAAATCACCATAAATAAAACCAATAGACTCATTTTTTAGCAAAGGATGGTAAACATGGACCTTTGCTCCCATCTAACATACGAGCTGTATTCGCGGGACCATCGAGTTGTGGAGAAACAAACGCTTTAATATCTCTGATCTTGCACGAGAACGGTCTTAGATTCCAAAATGTCTACGTATTTTCCAAAAGTTTATATCAGCCGAAATACGAATTGTTAAGAAGTGTATTTGAACCTCTTAAAGACGTAATTGGTTACCATGAGTTTGAAAATTACGACGATTTGATTGAACCCGGAGAGACCAAAGAAGATTCAATTATGGTTTTTGATGATATACCTGCAAACGAGCAAAGCAAAATCACACAATTTTTCTCGTTCGGCCGACATAAAGCAATAGATTCATTCTACCTATGTCAAACTTACGCTAGCATCTTAAAACATAGACTCAGAGATAACGCCAATGTAATCGCATTATGGAAACAGGATGACACAAACCTTCGCCATATCTTTCTTGATCATATAAGCGGTGACATGACATATCCAAAATTTAAAGAGATGTGCTTACAGTGTTGGGGTGACTCAAAACATAATTTTATAACTATTGTGAAAGATTTTGATTTGGATAAGGGTCGGTATCGGAAGAATTTCGACGAGTATATAAATATAAACAAAGTTGCTAATGGTTAGTCCCAGTCCAAAGTTTCATGATGACGGACGTTAACAATTTTATTGCAAATAAACGTACGCTTCATTTTATGCAGGATGTCGTACGAAAAAAGTTTGTGGCGTACAAAAAGGGTGACACTACAACCCAGCAAAAATTCAAAGAAACTCATAAACAATTGATCGATCCCTTGCAAGTAACCGCTTCCCAGTTGCAAGCAATTGCCGAAAAATTCCCACACCTACAACAAGAGTTAAAGTTGAAGACATGGAAGTACCTATAAAGAAAATTAAGCAACTCGTTCCAGAAGAACCGTACCATCTTTACTATGCGGATGTGTTAGCTAGAGGTGAAGATGAAAATATCGACAAATCAATTTATGGAGTAAAGTATAATACCGAAACCGATTCATGGAGTTTGTGGAAAAGTGTATTGGAAATCAACCCGAAAACTAGCGATATAACATTAAATAATGTGATATACCCGGGTACGATGGGTTTATACAATCTGTTGGTTTATAAAGACATCAGTCCCGAGGAAGGCGATTTTAATTTGCATGAAGATTTACCGAATTACTTGGAAATGATCAAATCGGCATCGATTTTGAGAAGAAAGTTTAACCCATTTGCACCGCGGATTCCCAACACATAACAAAAAGTTTAACAAATATGTGCATAAATATCCCACAGAATTTCGGATGAATCCCGAAAGAAAACAGCCAAAGAGAAGAAAACAGTCTAAGGGAGCGGGCTTAGGCTTTTCTAATCGGTTTTACAAAAGTTTAAATTCAAAGTCAGTGCAATATGTCTACTGGAATAATGTACATGAACTTGTGGATCGACTGAGATTGTTGAACGCCTCAAACCGAGCCGGAAATACAAGTGAGGAAAACATTAACGAGATGGTCGCCATAATAGACGAGTTGAGAGAAGAAGGTATAATACAGTGAGCTCGGTAAATAATTACACAGTTTTAAAATGCCTATCGATCGCTTCGGACGTTCAGAGCGTAAAGATGCCGATATTCGGCGTGGTCCTCCAGGTCGAGGATTTGTGCTAACGTTGGATGGTGATGGATACGATATGCAGCAAAGAAGGTTAGTGAATTCATCAGATCCGAAAGAAGATTATGATTGTGTTAATCAGAGAAGCACTATAGTATTCAAGTCTGGAGAAGAAACAATTAGTTTTCGTAAAAGAAGATTAGTTGATGTAATGGATCCTAAAGATGATAGTGATTGTGTTAATAAGAAATCTGTAATCAAGCTCGTGAATCAAGCCTTTTCATACTGTCTAAAAAGTTCTGATGATATACAGAGTAAAGATAAAGCTTTCAATGCAAGAAACCAGCGTATCGCAATGCTTGCGCAACCAGTTGAGCCATCTGATGCAGTTAATAAACAGTATGTAAATGAAAAATTGGATAAGCTTGTATCCGACTTTAAAACGTTTTTTATTAATTTGACTGCAACTTCTGAAACAAACGAGAAGGAGCTCGGTCTCGCAATATCATCGATTTACGATGCGTCACCAGCAGCTATAAAAAACAAATACTACAAACCAAAGCTTCAGTTTATGTCAAAGGTGCAATTGGATAAAGATAGCCCTATTAGTTTAGCAGCAGTGTTAAGCAAAAATGAGTAAAGAAATCATCGTTAACGAATTATTTAAACCTGCAAGAAAAAATTTTCGGCGTCGTTGTACAAATCTGAAACATGTTAAACGCGATCTTATCCAATCGGACTTGTGCGAAATGCAGCCTTACGCTCGTGTGAACAATGGGTACAGATATATTATAATAGCAGTGGACTGTTTCACAAAATATGCTTTAGCAGAACCTTTAAAAAATAAAACTGGATCAGAAGTTACAAATGCGGTGAAAAAAATATTGGGCAAAATGTTGCAAGAAGAAAATAGCGTAAAAATCAATCTACAAACGGATTTTGGGAAAGAGTACTACAACCGCTGGTTTAAAAATCTTATGCAAAAATATAAGATAAACCATTACTCTACGTATTCCACAATCAAGGCTAGTATGGTTGAGCGGTTAATCAGAACAATCAAAAACAAATTGTACAGAAGATTTTACTTGCAAGGCAGTCATAAATGGGTGAATATTTTGCCTAAGGTTATGGATGAATACAATAATACACCACATCGGGCTATTAACATGACGCCTATGGAGGCAGAAGAACATCCGGAAAGAATAAAACTTTACACCGCTAACAGTGCTTCTAGAAGTCGCAAGAAGTTGGAGAAATTGTGCGTATATCAAAATATAAAGCTGTATTCGATCGAGGATTTTATCCAAACTGGAGTACAGAACTATTCAAAATTGTTAAAGTGCAACAAACGATACCGATAACCTATCTGCTACAAGATTTGGAAGGTCGACCAATTCTAGGTGCTTTCTACGGCGATGAAATTCAGCTCACAGCAGCACCTGACACGTACTTAGTGGAAAAAGTTTTACGGAAACGGAAGCATGGGCGTGAACTATTAGTCTCGTGGCTGGGGGATGGTAAAAGTTGGATTAAGAAAACAGATCTGCTTTAGCATCAACCAGAGTTCTAGATATTTACCCAGTTGAAAAAAAATCATAAAAGGAGGGGGTAAAGATTCCTAGCCGGATAGATAGATTTGCTTTGAAATCCATTACCATCTATAATTTGATGCAGGAAGCATGTGCTTCATAATCGATTTACAAGGATATCAATACAAAACTAGTGATTTCTATTGCAAGGAGATTGCCATTTTGGATGTGGCGAATAATGTAATATGGCATGAGATACTGGACATGGTTGTGGAGTATAACACCCTAAGTGATGATTTCAAAAAGCAAGTTCGGTGGTTAAAGGAAAGAATCCATGGCCTATGCTGGCATGAGCAGTCTACAAGTGGATATACAAATGTGGGTGATTTGCTGAAAAAAGTCATACCTCCCGATGCGACTGTCTATGTTAAAGGTGAACAGAAGAAGCAGTTACTATCAAAATATTTATCAAACAACATTCTAAACATGGAAAGCGTATTTTCACTTCCAAGACTCAAAGAATTAAGAAAATTTGGCGATGAATACAACCACTGCCTAAACCATTGTTTAAATAATTTAAATTGCTCGAAGGAAAATGTTTTGCTATTGAAGCCTTTTGTTAAGATATTTAATTTTTAATAAAATATTTGTGGAAATTGTTTTTTTTTATGCGGAAGGTATTACGCCTCGAGATCAACATCAATAAATTAATTGCAATGCAGTCATAGATAGTCGGATATTTCACCGAAGGTTATAGAAGAATTCAATAATAATACGTCACAGTGAGTTACTGGCTTAACATTCCATGGACATAAATGTATTTTTATTTTTTAATTGAAATAAATGATTTTATTAAAATTTTTTTTGCCTATCTCGGAAGGTTTAAACCGAAACATTTTGCTTAAAATAGGAGATATAGTACATATAACTAAATAAGACGGTTTTTGATAGCGGTTATTTCCCCTGTCGTTTAAAGTAGCAGTATTTGTAAAAGCAACTCATAAACTTGTTTAAGACCTTATTACAAAGCTGATTAACGTATTGCTAAAATTTGATAAATTATATATAGAAATAAAAAGTCTTAGATTAAAACTTCTATTTTTTATTTTTTACAATATTTTTTCTTTAATGTTGCCCAATATTGTGACGATGTATATGGCCTTCTATTAGGCGTATAGGGCCCGAATCTAGATCCACATCTACAATAATGAAATTATAATTTTATTTACATGTATGATTCATAAAACTTACCACCGACGTGTGATTTCTGGACCCTCGGTCCTATCACCAACATGTTGCACTTCGTCACAGATATTGGGGATTACATTGTGCGCTTCGACTTTTGGAGTCGTTACATCTAAAAAGAAAATATATGTATTTATTATAGCATACATTAATAACGTATCTGCAAAATCACGCATTGTAGTTGAGTAGATATAACCGCCAACCTCGCCCGGTATTTTATATAGTTCATCAATGTCAAATTCCAGAGCATACATTAGTATATGTATCATTAGGCTTTCACCGCAAAGGTGAAGTTACTGGTACACCTGATTAAGCTAATGACTACCGCCCGCCGTGAGGTGCATAGCCATAGTATTATTAAGACTTATTTGCACTAAAAATTGCTTAGTTGGAGAAAAACCATTGTACTTCTAGTTAAAGTTAATTAATTATAGCGATTTGATGTAAATGTAGTTTTACTAATTATTTTGGAGTCACAAAAATATTTTTGAGAATTTTTTCTACTTTGGTTTTGCGAGTAATGTATCGCAATGCATACATAGAGCTTCCCAACAAAATTACCATCTATTAATTATATTACATTTTAATGAGGTCGAAGACGTTATTTATTATTTGTTTTATGGATATTTCCGTAATTAAATCCATTTCTTGGGTAATATTTTTTCGCGAATTACCAATAAGTATAAAGTTAAAATAAAAAAGCATGTTAGATATTTACTTCAAATTGCATCAATTCAAAATCCATTTCTATGTAAAAAATGTTATTGTTAATGCGAACATTTTCCCCAAATTTATATCTAACAAGTAATGTATCATAAGTATGAAAGGAATTTGTTTCGGTCAACAAAATTTTCCGGTTATGTTGTTTACATTCTAATGACGTAGAATATTGCTAAAAAATGTGTCTATTGGGTTTATTTATGGTGATTTGGCATAATTACAATCATTTAAAAAATACTGTAAATGCAATTTCTATTATTTTCGCTTGAATATAATTTTTCATCGCGAATTATGACATATAATATAATCTGGTTTAATATAATTTGGGACAGGTCGAGTTTCTGTTCCAATAAACACGCTGCTTCTAATTTTTTTACAAATTCCATCCTGTTGAAGCGTTAATGAAAATGGGTAAAATCAAGATGTGATGTAATTACCATGGCGTTTTCACGTGAAAGATTTCATTTTAAATACGGAGCGTTTTTGGTTTAGATATTGTTACAGTTTGAATTTTATTTACGCATATCTAAAGTACGAATCCTTCTCAAAGACTGTTTTTGCAATATGTATTTTAGCTGCTTTAGTTTGGCAATACCTCCATTTAAAACCACGTAATTATCGCGATTTAATGTAACCTCATCAAAAATACCTTAAGGTTAAGAAACATTTTCGAATTTCCCATAAACAATATGAAAGTACTGCGTTCGGTGAAAGGGTATCAAAGTCGACGGTCGTGTTTTTATAACAGGATTTATGTTGATTGGAAAGGATGCGTCGATTCATATAAGTATTGGTCTAGGGTTTCTATTTCAAAATATCTGTTTTAACTTCCGAAGAACGATGTGCGAGCAGGAGGTAAGTCCTTTTTAGTTTAAAATTATTATTCTTGCATCAATTAACAGATAAAATTGTTTGCAATGCAAATTTGTGCTATTAATGATTAGTATACCGAATAAACTGTATAAACTATTGATTACATTTCATTACATTCTAAAAATATGGTTAGTGCTATAAACGTAATAATGAACTCAAAATGATAGTTTGCAAATGCTGTTAAGTCATCCCTAAATTATTTGCAAGCGTTTGCATTAGGTTTAAATGGATGTGAAAACTTGTACCACAATATTCATTAAATACACCTCTAGAACGGTTATAGATATATATTAACTACATCATTATCCAAACTAATGTTTTCGCTTTGAGCTAGAACTGTATTTTATTACGCGTGAAACCTGTCTTTAACAGAAACGTATTAACAAATAAAATTGTTTGCATATGACACATTGCCATTCAACAATATGTTTTGCAAATTTTTACACTAAAATACTTTATCCACAAGCAGGTTATTAAGCCTAGTAATTATACTGGTGATAGAAGAAGACCTAAAGCTGCATTTCATAAATGTTTGTGCGAAATGCATGCAAAAATACTTATTGTAAACTTGGATTATATAAAATACAAATTTGTGCTAAATGATATAGTGTTAAACCTGTGTGGCAAAGAATGGTAACCGATTGTTTGCGCTTATTGCGAAATGTTGGCGTCTGTATTAGATTAACGATGCATTCCTGTAGATGATACTACTGTGATGTCACAGTCAAAATTGGTGCCTTTTTCGGCAAACTTTGGTGTGGTTTGATTTGTGTGGTAGTGGTAAAGATCTGGGTGAGTTAAGATGATGAGGGTGAATTTAAAAATTGCCATGCATATGCTCAAATGGGAGTCAATTTTAAGATGCCTTTGTATTTTATTATATAATTCTTTAATAAATAAATAATTAATCGACGTAATTATATTGACTCTTAATCATCTCTGCATCCCAAGCCATGATTAAGGTAAATTTAGAAATTGTCATGCATATTGTTATATGGGAGTCAATTTTAAGACGACTTTGTATTTTTATTATGTAATTCTTTAATAAATAAATAATTAATTGATGTAATTATATTGACTCTTAATCAGCTTAATCCGGAAGAATTTGCCTATCTGGTGCCCTGTCGGGGCCCCGACAGTGGATTGTGGCAAATAAGAATTTAATTTGCAAAAGATGGCATTAGGGTTAATGGATTAATCTAGTTATGTATTAGATTAGTTTAAAAGATTAAATAAATTAGCGCAATTTTTGCATGTGTATTGCTTATGGGAGTCAAATTTATGATGACTAGCTAGTTTAAAAGATTAAATAATTAGCGGAAGAATTTGCCTATCTGACTCGAGGGCCCCGACGGTGGATTGTGGTAAATAAAATTTAATTTGCAAAAGATTGCATTAGGGTTAATGGATTAATCTAGTTATGTAATTAGATTAGTTTAAAAGATTAAATAAATTAGCGCAATTTTTGCATGTGTATTGCTTATGGGAGTCAAATTTATGATGACTAGCTAGTTTAAAAGATTAAATAATTAGCGGAAGAATTTGCCTATCCGGCGGTCCTGGGGAAGGATGCCGGGGTCCGACGGTCCAGATCAGGGCGCCGACAAAAGATACTTAGTCGAAGAAAACTATTGTGCAAATATCAGATTTGTGCAATTTTTACCTGTGTATTGCTTATGGAGTCAAATTTATGATGACTATTGCGCAATTTTTTGCCTGTGTATTGCTTATGGGAGTCAAATTTTATGATGACTAGCACGAGCCATGCCTGGAGCTATAAAATGCTTACTTGAAGAAAACTATTGTGCAAATTTAGGCGAATATTTGCCGATTAAAGGGTAGATGGTCCAGATGAGAACAAGATCCGTGCCAGATCGGGGTGCTGACCCCTCGCCGATGTGCGAATAATTGCGTAAATTAGAATTTAATTAAATTAGCCATGCCTGGGGCTAGAAATTGCTTAGTTGAAGAAAACTATTGTGCAGATTTTTGCTACTAAGTGTGCGAATTCGCTGCAAATGTTGAAATTATTTGCGATTTTCGCCAAAAGATGCTTAGTCGAAGAAAACTATTGTGCGAAATATCAGATTTTTGCAATTTTTTGCATGTGTATTGCTTATGGGAGTCAAATTTAAGATGACAATGTTATTTAAATGGGAGTCTTTTTCTTTTCAGAATTGGTTAATTCGCCCTACTCTCAGAATAGGAAACAATGAGGGTACGCGTCAAACCAGTTCCAGGACTGAAGATCCAATGATGAGGATAATAAATACCAGCATCAAGATAGGAATTTATGTTAAGGTAATCAAAGACGGGTAGTATTTATTTTTGCGAAGGTTTTCTGCACTATATAAATCCTACGGGATATTATTGATAAATGTTTTGTTCTATAAGAGTTGATGTTCCTTGTTTTAAGTGTAAAATTTTTGAAGGGTTTGCAAATAAATTTCTTTTTTGTGGTTTGATCCACCCTAGTCTACGACGTTTTTAGCTAGCACGGCATTAATTCTTTGAATTTCCATTGTTTTTGTTGCGGTACTCGGTACGGGATTACTGATACTTTGATTTCTGAACTTTACTTTTCTCTTATCCGCACGGATTTCCGTAACAACGCGCTCACGATTTTCGAAACCTTCCGTCAATTTCTCTTTCTCTGGAATCCTTTTGTTACTTAAAGTTTGTCCCCGATTTTTGGAAACCTCTACCTTTACTTAACGTTTGGTCCCGTATTTGTCTGTATATACACCGTTTTGTCCTGGCAAAAATTTCAGTTGCTTTCGTTTTATGGTTCTTTGTTCGATACTTGGTGATTTTCTGTAGATTTTTCTTTATGCCGAATTGCCAAAATTGTGTTTTGCTAAAAACACCGGCGCCTATTTTTATTAATATTCCTAGATTCTATTTTTCGCTCTTACGAGTTATGTGCCTCTCTATTTCAATTTTTTCCTTTCAAGTATATTCAGATTCTGTTGGTTCTTACCTTCTTTTATTGAGTCAAAATGATTGACTATAGGATGGATAAAAATCAGTTGCATAAAGACGAAATTACTTTTGAACTCTTGATTGGAAAAACAATTTTGTTGACTACGGACATAAAAGAACGTGTTTGTGTTTTGATCAAAGTGGAATTAGCTGAGGGATCTTTTGTTGATTTATTCTATGAAGTTTGCGCTGGCTTTAGAGTGACGTCACGTTGATGTCATGCCATATATTCTGGTTCTATATGAATGCGCCAATTATAAAGCCTCACTCATAGATAACCAGTTTTCTACTATTTTACTATTTTTACCATGACGTCCTAAGAACGTCCTGGAATAGCATGGTATTGACGTATTGGAATTATGTGAAATTGACGTTCTGGAACAAAGTGATATTAACCTGGTAAAATGCTGTGGTATTGACGTTTGAAACTGACGTAATATCACGCCGTGAAATGACGTTATTGGGCTGTGACACATTGACGTCATGTTTAGGTGACTGTTACGTCGAATTTGATGTAAACCATGACCAAATTAAGACGCCAAAATGGCATGCCCATGCTAGCTGGGAACGTTTTTAACATAATATTAACCAAAAAGGGCTAGACGTAATTGGAAACAAACAAGCATCCTGTAAAACTCATAGAGAGTGGATTGACTTCATATACTTCTAGACTACATAAATAGGTCTCAAGAAGAAAAATGTGTTTAAAGAACCAAACATGAACGGTTAAGCAAGAGCAGCTAATATATTTCCGAAATTTACGATAGCCATCGAGATTTTTTTTAAAATAATTCCAATTTGTTGCGTTCTTGGCGCTAGCTACTTGAATTAATTTCCCTCTGCAAAAGAGAAACAGTAAACAATGCATCTATTAACTTTCTATGGTGAGAGATGGTTTTCATAAAAGCAAATACAAACTTTTTAGAGGAATACTTTCACTTAATACTTTCTGTTTAATAAAAAGCTGTTGAAGGTCAATCACATAGATTTGAGTCTCGCTAGAAGATAGGTTTTCTAAGAGATTATTTTGATGGTTTTAACTGCAATATAGGTTAATATAGCCTTGCGTATACCTTTCTTCACCTGTTACTGCTTTAAAATAAAAATAATAGGATAACTCCAAGTTTTTAACTATGTTGTCCAAACATGAACGCCACAGTATATCACAAACACAACAAAATGAAAAACTGAGGTTTATTTCATTTGACCAAAATATGTATATCTAAAAAAAAAATAGAACGTCGTAATTTATCAATTATAGGTAGTCAACCTTATTAACTGCTCCATATAATTTAGGCAGATACAATTGGGGGGGTTTTTCTACATTAGAATTTCCTGTTTATAATACGCTTTTAACTAAACCTGCGCCAACGTAAAAGTCCTCTTATTAAAAATAAGTTTTGTACAACCAATTACAAAATATACGTTGGCATGAAATTTATAGCAATTTCTAAATTGCGTTTATGTTCGAGTTTGGGCATTTGTTTTCCTAACAATCATGAGTTTTAACTACCGTCGCATGAATTACTTGACCTTTAACCCGTTTACAATGATTATGTGTTAATCAAATAACTGAAGATATAAAACTTCTAGCCCCTCTATTACAATCTGTCGTTATTTATAATATACAATATTTCAAGTAATTAGCCGATTTCCTTTATTCACACGGATAGCGCATCAAAAGTTGTCCTATATTGAGTTCAATGTCATCTGGTTTTTATACTTTTAAAAGCGGCGTGGTTGTGTATGTTACAGCGCAATTTTTGTGACTGTAAGTTTAAGAGTTTATTTAAATTAGTGTAATTTACATTGTTTTCGGTTTCCTTAAACCCGTTTTCCTAGGCTGCTGATTTACATGAATGTATCGGTGTTTTCAGTGGCGTAACTACGATTTTTGGGCCCCCCCGCAAAAATTTTAAAGTGGGCTCTCTTTAAAATGTATTACTTTTACTGGCTTATATTTAGCCATATTTTTAAATTATAGTACATGTAGAGAAGGAAGCAGTATAGAATTAAATACATATACTATATTAATCAAGTGCTTTATTAATTATAAAACCAAATTACATAAATTCAAACTTATAAGTTAATTAATATTAAATCTACATATTTATACGCCGCACAAAATTATTTACACCTAAAAATTTGATACAGTAAAAACCTATGAGCTAGCAGACATTCCAAATCAAATTCAAAATTTTGTTTTTCTTGCATGTTTTGCTGCAAACGCGTTTATTGTATCCTCTATATTCATATTTTTGGCAGTGTCATGTTCTACTGCTAAGAGGGATAAATCGTCTAATCTATCTTGTGAAGTGCGGTTCCTAAGATAATTTTAATAATTTTTAATTTTTAGAAAGATCTCTCCGCACTTGCAACGCTAACAGGTAAAGTTAGGTATAACATTAAGGCTGTTATGGTGTTTGGAAAACTGCTAGAACCTGTAGATTTGGAAAGTACTAGATATTCTAAAAATTGTAAGATACCGTTAACATTTTTTAATTCATCACAAATAAGTCTATTATTTTTGAGTGTAGTAAGTTCTATACCTATAGCATCATTTAAATCTTTGTAGTAAAATTTTGCAATTGTTTTGCCTTAGATAAAATATCGTCTGCAGTTAAATTCAAAAATACATTAGGTTCTAAGAAATTAAACTTTTCGTTTACATGAAAAAGCGATTTAAAACGATTCGACAGCTGTGAAATTATAATATCCATTACGCGATAAAATACATTTATTTTAAATTTAAATTCTTCATCATTAAATCGATAATCATTGGATAATTCATCGTAATGCTTTTTTATTTTTGGTTGCCTTTTTTTTATAAATTCCGGTTTAATATTCCATTGCCCTGCAACTTTCGCTGCTTCCTCCTTGATGTTGGAATAGTTATTTCTTGTTTCCTTGAAAATTTTAAAGTTTTTGAAATAAGAGAGTTATCTGATTAATATTCGCCTTTTCACTCTGAGCAGTTTGTGAGAGCTTGTTAAGCTCTTCTAGAATTTGACTTAAAAAAACACTTAAAAAATAAAATTAAAATTATCCATGCTAGTTAATATTTGCTTTGCGTCATTTCGTTCATCTGTTTTTTGATATCATAATAATTTTATTAAGAGACATTACTATATCTTTATACCGAATTCTTATGGCAGCTAAAGATTTTACTCGATCCGCCCAACGTGTCGGATTTAAGCGTTTCAATTGTGTGAAATTTTCTTTAAAAACAGAAAGCCAATTCCATCTTACTATACTATTAGCAAAAAATGTATATATGTTTTCTAAAAGTAGAAAAAACGATTCTATTTCTTTTATACCTTTAACGGCATCATTTATGACTAGATTTAAGTTATGGGCACTACAGTGCATATATAAGGCTGCAGGCTCTATGTTTAAAATTCTCTTTTGCACGCCAGAATACGTACCGCTCATAACGTTAGCTCCATCGTAGCCCTGCCCTCTACATTTATTTATATCTAATTGCATGTTGGTTAAATTGCTTAATATAGTATTACATAGTCCTTCAGCAGATTGGGACTCTACTTTTGTAAAACCCACAAAAGTTTCACAAATATCTATTTTGGTTACCTCTCCCAAGCTGTCTTTTTAAAATCAATATATCTTACAATTTTACTTAATTGATCAATCTTAGTTATATCCTGTGTAGTGTCTATTATGATTGAGAAAAAGGAGCGGATCTAATTTTATTTAATAAAATATTTTTAAGTGTGCGCTTAAAGTATTAATAATATCGTTTTGAATTTTTGGGAAAGATATTTAATTGAACCTTTGGGTCGTTCAAGCACTTTTGTAATATAAGATCATAGTTACTAATTAAATGAACTAAACTTAAGAAATTACCGTTGTAACTGTCTTTTGAATCAGAAAACTTTCTCTATGTCCTCGAAATGACAGCATGCGCTGGGATAGTGTTAAAGTAACATTGAAAAGTCTGTGTAAAACATTTTTCCAAAATTCAGTTTCTTGTTTTAATAGTAGAGTATCTTTCTTATCTATGGTATAATTTTTTTCCACATATCGTAAATAAAACAACAAGTTAAATGAGATTGAGCAAGCAAATGCTCTTTAATTTTTTGATAAACCCTGCCAATCATTAATTCCGGTCGTCCAACTTGACCTTACTGAAGCAAACAGCCAACATGGTTGACAATAAACACAATTTTTAATTTAGAATAACACAACCACCCATTTGAATTGTGTGGTAAGTTTAACGTATTGCTTTTATTTTCGCTTGCAGTTATTAAGTAATAATAGTGAACTGAAAAACTTCTATTTTTATTATCTTTAGGAAACGCACCATCTGGTCTACACAATCCGTAATTAATTATTTCTTTTCTTAAATTGTCATGTTGTAAAACATTGATTTTTAAAAATGTGCAAAATCGGTTGGATATTCTTTCGTCAGATCCATAGATAGTTCATTAAGTGAAAAGTACTACTCACATTTACCTCTGTAATTGTAGTGGTATCTAGTTCCAAATTTCTATCGCGGCCGTCATTATGTGATGTACTTGCGCCCTGGGTGAGAGTTTTTAAAATTGTTGACGACTGCTGTTCGTCTGTAGCGGAACTAGTAGATGCTACTGTCGAAAGCCCAATTTCTTTCATAGATTGTTCTTGTTTTTCGGACTCTTTAGAAGTAAAAAGGAACTTATTTTGGAATCTTGCTCTTTGATTCTTCCAATAGTTTCCTTTTCGTTTTTTGCAGCGCCGCTTGTAGTGCTCATTGTATATTATTTCCTGCAATTTTGAATGAAATTAATTATAATGTAATTAGATAAGTAATAATTATTTAAAAGCCTTTTGAAATTACAAATAACACATACATACTTTGCTTTAAATGCTTTAATTAACAAAATATAAATGATTTTTATTGAATGCTTAAAGATTTATTTATATGTATTTCTCAGCGCGACTTCAACTATGATCAAATCAATAGTAGTTTAATAAAAATAGATATAAATACTTACGTTTAAATATGAAAGACCTCCTGTAATACGAACACAACACTATTGAGTAAAACGTACTGGAATGCTTTTTACTTCCTTTCCGTTATATATAATGCAGCTAATGCAAATACGTTGCAACCAGCTGACTAGAAACCACAAAATGAATTTCTTTCTAGTATTATATTTCTAGAAAGCGAAGGTTACTAAGCTACCTGCCATCCTGTGAATCTGTACTGTACAGACAATAGCCCTTTTATTCCTATTTAAAATCCCACAAACCAAACTAACCCTACTATACGTCGTTTAATAATGCTTTACCACTTTATACAACTTATCACTTAAGAATAATATAGACATCTTTGTTATTAAAGTTTACAGTCTCTTTCATCTGTTTATTAACCCTTACAAAATAGGACAGAACGGATAGAAAGAAGAAAGGATGCAGGCTGCAGGTGGTGTTCAGTATTTATCTTAATTATTATTTCTTGTATTTCAGCAGTTCCTAGTAGTAACATCAAGAAAACGTTCGTTAACCTGCGGTTTCTGAATTATCTGCAATATTTTCTTGACCGTTTCTTACCTGCCAAATACGTTGAAGATGAATAAGTTGAGTTTATTATCGTTGGGGCCTTCTTGCACTTGGGGCCCCCCCGCATAGCGGGGGCTGGCAGGGGTGTAGTTACGCCACTGGGTGTTTTTCTAAATAATGCGAAAAGTATAAGATCCTTATTCTTATCAGTGGTTGTATTCAATATATATTAAATAATTCCTGTTTTTTCTTTACTTTATGTTAGTTTTAAAATTAAATTGCCACGATATTAATATGAACTAAAACTTATGTAATTTCTTCAGGAATTTTTTGTGTTAAATCTTATTTAGCTAACGGAAATTAGTATATCCCTTTATATTTACTAATGTTTGCTTAAATAACGCACTGGCGTTACAAATATTGCAAAAGGTCCGGCGGCGGCCATTTAAGTGATATTATTACTAATAACATTTTGCGTATAACATTTTTGACTAATAAAAAGATCCGGACGTATCCTATTTTTAAATAGTTTAGAAGTTCTATTGGAACACCTCTTATAAAAGAATTAACTAAATTCAAAACGTCAGTAACATAATCAGCAAATAACGCTCAAATATAGCCCTTGGAACGCAGTCTTTGGCAAAACATTTTTCTTGAACAGTACAGTACAAATATTTTCTTATGTAAAAGCAGTGCTCTGGTTTATACACATTTAAATTAGCATCTGTTTACGTAAGTTTACGAAACTCCAGGAGATAAAAGGCTATGCTGCTTGGATTCATTGCACATTCCGCAAATCAGTTCTAATGCTAACGCTAGTAAGCTCTCGCGAAAAATCTAACTGATTCACTAGTAATACACTTGGTGTCGCTTTTACTGTTAAATAATTTATGTTGAAAAATTTGAGAAAAACGAGATGTAGAAATAGAAAGCACCAACGATAGTAAAGTTTGAGATTCTATTGCCATTTTATGGAATTGGAGGAAAGCTTCCGTGTATATTTATAGAGAAGTCTTATTTGTTTTAAAAAGTAACAGTAATGTAATGTTAAAAACGTTGAAAGATTTTGATATTTATCTACGGAGCTATACATTAAGCAAGGTTCTGAATGGCTATTCTCAGAAAAGATTAGCTCTGATGTACTACTGTAGCCTTGCGAAGTCTTTAAAATATATTATAGTTAAAAAATCTACATATTATTCTATGAAGTAAAAGTACGCATTGCATTCAGTTTAGGGCACACCTTTTTCTTACTCAATACAGTCTACTGAAATACCCTAGACGTATAACTTTACGACCTAGTCTCCCAATATTGTTACATTGCAGCCAGTCATCCAAAAAAGTCCCGACTATCTTTGCAAAGAGAGCAGAAGAGCTTATAAAATATTTCAGCACTCTTTTATCCTGGGGAAAAGAAAACCCCCCTGAATACGTTGAACCACTAGTATGCAACGGTGTAAAAATTGAAAAGGAAACGCAAAACCACTGCCTTAAAAATCCTTAATTGTCCAGTACGTGAGGGTTTTTTGAATGCAAAAGGTGGGGGTAGAAGCGATTTTTTTAGTTTATTGTTAGGCTTGGGGCCCTAATGAAAAATTCAAGTTTTCGACCTCGAGGCGTATGCACTTGAGCCGCCATCTTAGATTTTAGGTACAAAAAACGGTGGCATTCATGACATAAGATGTTGCATACAAAGTCAAAGAGGACAAAATTTCCTACATTTTTGTAGAAAATTTTTTTGTAGCACACATGTGTTACGAGTTACAACTCCGTGAAGTTGCACTATTTGAAAAAAAGATGCGGAAACTTCATTTTGATTGAGTTTTATTTTATTAATCTTATTACATATCATTATATTTTTGCATAATTATAAAAAAAGCTAAAAGGTACATGAATATTATCATTTAACAGTATTATACTTTTCGTAAACAAAGTTAAAGCCTAAAAGTATATCGCTTTTTTTTTTTAAATTTAAGAATAGTAAATTATGATTTTAGAGCGATACAAAAATTAATTTCTATTACATTTTAGTACGTTTCGATAGTCCGGGTTAATTATTGTCGGTGTCCTGGCTGTAGTTGTCTGTGCCCTGGTCGTAGCTTTCGTCCGTAGCCTGAAAAATGTCGTCATCCTTGTCCTCGCTTTCAATGCGGATTTCCGGCATATTTCCGCAAGATTCTTCGTTGCAGAAGCCACATACAACCGTACATTTAAGTCCAGCCTTTCGGCAGCTGCATGCCCCACCACACCTCTTTTTGCAGTTACAAGATACCGATTTTAATAATAAATCGTGAGCTGGTTTTCCGCCATTGTTTTGGGAGTGAGCCCTTAAGCGCCATGCTTCTAACCTCAGTCTTCAGGATTTTGTCTCTATGCCTCTCTATTACTGTACTTGGTGGTACGTCCTAAAAGCGTGGAATTGCACCGCGTCTTTTGTAGGTGGCAAAGAGGCAAGATTAAATTTGTTTTTCAGCGTAGATTTGGCAAAGCGTTGGAAACGAATCTCTTCCAAACTCTTTTTATCCGTGTTGCCATCATATAAAGCTACAAAAAAGCGTACTTCGGCCTCGGCAATCTCCTCTAGCATGGCATTTTGTTGGTTAAAAATTTCAATTATTTCATGAACCGCTCTGTTCTTTTCTATCAGCGTACAAAATTTAGCTTCTCCCTGAACCCTGATTGAATAGGGATGACATAGTGCCACAACCGCTGAAGGCATGTAAGAACAGAATGTGGTTGGTTGCTTCTTTGTATTTTAGGCTACTTGCTGAATATATCCTCTCAACAGTTTTTCCTTTTCCAGGTTTACAGAAGTAAATAGAACTTTCGGCTGGTGCTAAGGCTGTAAGAAATACTAAAAGGTCAACGTTTTTCCAGACCACAAAAACAGCATTAAATATCGATTCACTGCATAATGAAATTACAGTGTTGTCAATTAGCACATCGGCATCATTTTTAGCTTGTTTCACTGTGCCTTAAAATTAAAACTTGAGGTTCGTGTCTTTTTTACGAAAATACGCAGTTATTAGTTGTTAAGGCTTTATAAGTATTTTGGTTGTAGTGTAGTATGCCAATCACAATTAATTTAAGTCCTTAAACTATTCCCACCTAGAAACCCTCCATTATCCCTACCTTTAGTGCAACGACATAAAGGGTTGGTAATGTACGAGTGGACGACAATTCAACTTCGTTCTCGCTTGGCTTTGGTTCGTGATTTAGTTCGGTGCATCGAGCATCAGTAATTAGCAACAATTAGTGAACATTATACATACAGTCCATAATTATCTGATAGCAGTGCAAGTACAATCAACCACTACAACCAGTGAAAGGTAGGTGATATATTCCTTTAAATTATCATTTCCTTTGTGTGATTGTAAATGCAAATTAACATTTTGATTAACATTTTTGGTCCTTTGAGCAAATATTTTGCTTATTAATTGGTTTATTATTGGCATTTTTGGCATTCAATTTAACTACATTGTTAATTGCTCTTCGCTTAAATTAGGGGTTGACCGCATTTAGAAGAAAAGTGTAGTCATACCACCAGTTTCATAGTCAATTGTGTAAACTAACTTATAGTAGATGCAATCTCGCATTAAATTTGAAATTTTGTACTGATACAGAATCTTATAAAGCCTTAAAAATGACAAATCTTTGTAAATTTTAGGGATAGTTAACGTAAGAATTTGTAGTCAGAAAAGTGTTTAAGCAATACAGTTATTTTAAACTTGTAATTCAAGTTCGCTATAGAATTCAGGTATTCGTAAAACCGGGTAGAATAAAACCCTTTGCTCTTTGTCATATTGAAACTTGCAAGCTCCCGTTAGGCACGTTGTAGTAAAAATTCTTTAACAGGTAGTTCAACATTACCCTTGGTATATCCTATTATTAGGTGAACAAACCCTTCATTTTTGTAGCTGAAATCAATATAAAATCGATATTAGTAACCTTGTTCGTTAGGATGGCACATATTTCATCGGATAGGTTGATAGTGGATTTAAAGGCCGCACTCGATAGATTATCTGATATATCTGGTGCGATAGATAAATTGGAGCATATTAAAGGCAATTGTATTTCTGTTAATATTATGGCTGAAAGCGCCTTTGATATCAAAAACGATGTAGATACATCTTATAAAACGTGCATATTGGATGAGGACAACTCGGAATTATTAAATGAAGTTACAACATTAAGAATTGAAATAGATAGGTCTTTGTTAAACATTAAAATTATTAAGGCACAATTTGATAATATATCCACTGCTGAAAAATGCTTGACTGAAAATATTACTAGCATCGGCTCATGTACTAATATTCGTCTCCTCGGATAGAAATGAAAAATTTTCTGGAAAAATAGAACATTTCAAGAGTTTATTCAATTTTTAATAATTTAGTTCATGAAAATAATCAATTGCTACCGATCGAAAAGTTCTATTTTTAATTGATGCGTTGGATTTTAAGTCTAGAGAACTCATTAGACATTTGCAAATTTCGAATAATAATTATATGCTAGCTTATTCAATTATTGTGGAGAGGTTTAATTCAAAACGTTTAATTGCAAACACGCATTGGAATGCTTTAGAATCGTCACCAAAAGCAAAATTTAATTCACATACAGATTTAAGAGAATTGCTTAATTGCTTTACGGAAAATATATCAAGCTTACGTCAAACTAAGATTGATTTGCTCGACTTCGTATTGTTTAATTTGTTATCAAAAAAGGTAGATACAAATCTGTTGAAAACATTTGAATTAGAAAATACATCAGACATTCCATCTTATGATCAATTAAAATTATTTCTAGAAAAACATTGCAAGGCATTAGAAATTAGCAATATGGTTGTTTCCGATACACCGTCCAAATTTAATACGTCCGTTAAACAAACCATATCATCTAGTGTACCTTCTAAACGTTCCTTTGAATATTCAAAACCCCAAGTTCGAAAGTCATTCGTAACAACTTCATTCGCTCAGAAATGCAGTCTTTGCAGTGGTACTCATAACTTATACCAATGTGAAATGTTTCTGAATAAATCGCCACAAGACCGTTATAACTTTGTTAAAGACAAACACTTATGCATTAATTGTCTTCGCAACTCTCATATGGTTACACGCTGCTCTTCCAAACTTGTTTGTAAAAAGTGTGCAAGGGTCATCATACTTTATTGCACTTTGAAAACCCTACAGTTGCACAGAAACCTGCAATCACTCAGGCAACAGATCAACTTCCCGAACCCACCTGCAACACTACTACAAGTACGTTGTTATCATCTAGATCGTCCAACACAATGACGTTATTAGGCACCGCAAGAATTTCAATTACAGATGGGTTTGGTAAAGTTCAGACAGTAAGAGCACTTGTAGATAGTGCATCAATGGAAAATTTCATGACTGATAAGTGTTGTCGACGCTTAGGTTTAAGAAAATCGAATATTTCAATGAAGGTTGAAGGCTTAGGTCTATCTGCTTCTCATGCGTATGGACAAGTATCGTGTAAAATTAGTCCTCAAGGTAAAACTGTTCCAGAGTACAGTATTGATTGTTTTGTTTTACCAGACATTTGTGGAACCCTTCCTTCATCAAGGATCTCACCAAATAGTTGGCCTCACATAGTTGGATTAGATTTAGCAGATTCGGACTTCGACAAACCTAGCCATATCGATTTATTGTTAGGTGCAGATTTGTTCGCGCGTGTTTTATTAAACGCAACTCGCATTGGGTCACTAGAAGAACCCGTGGCAATTCACACTACCTTTGGGTGGATATTAACAGGAAGGTTCTTTCTTCTGTTACATCTCGTATATCATTAGCTGCACTTGTAGAAGATGCTAACATTACTCGATTTTGGGAACTGGAAAATATTCCAGATTCTAACAAATTATCTCCTCATGCGGAAATTTGTGAAAGGCATTTTGTGGACACTCACAAGCAGGATGACACCGGTCGTTTTATTGTTTTGTTACCTTTCAATGGTCCTGAACCGCTATTTGCTGGCTCTCGGAAATAGCACTTCGAAGATTTCTTTCACTAGAACGCCGTTTGAAATAAATCCTCAACTGTATAATTCGTACAGAGAATTTATGCAGAATTATATCGATAGTGGTCACATGTCTCGTATTGTATCGGATTCAACTCGATCGTCTACATTATCGCCGGTATATTACATACCACATCACGCCGTGTTCAAACCAGACAGTACAACTACAAAACTTCGTGTCGTATTTGATGCTTCAGCCAGCGCTCAAAGTGGAGGGTCTTTAAATGATCATTTACTCGCAGGCCCCCTCTTCAAAAGATATCATGGAGTTGTTATTACACTTTCGTTTACATTCTGTAGTTTTAACTGCGGACATTAAGCAAATGTATAGACAGATTCTTATTTCTACTAGCCATCGAGACTATCAACGTATAGTTTGGAGATTTAAGTCCTCGGAGTCTGTTATCGATTATCAGCTAAACACTGTTACATACGGCATCACATCATCACCATTTTAGCCATGCGTGTAATTCAAGAACTTGCAAAAGTCAATCGTTACGTTTTCCTATTGCTTCCAAGATTTTAGCATCGGATACGTACGTGGATGATTTGATTACAGGGTGTGATTCGATAGAGGATGGCAAACGACTCGTGTATGAATTAAACCAAATTTGCCAATCAGGTGGTTTTATGTTGCGAAAGTGGAATAGCAACGTGCCAAGTGTCATTGGCCATTTACCTGATTCCGTTCGGTATCAGCAAGCATTTTTGTTTGAAGAGGTAAACAATACTTCTCAAAAAATTTTAGGACTGCAATGGCAACCATTGAGTGATGTGTTGTTTTACAATCTTAATATCGTTGATCGGCCTTGTACCAAAAGGAATATGGTTTCGGAAATTGCAAGGATCTTTGACCCTCTGGGGTTATTATCACCATTGGTCTTCTTCGCAAAACATTTGATTCAATCTGTATGGATATTAGGAATTGGCTGGGATGAACTTCCTCCCAACAAATTGTTTTAAAATGGAATCTGTATCTTCAACAATTACCCGAGTTATTGAAAATTGAAATTCCTCGACGGATTCTTTGCGATAACCATCAAACTGTACAAATTCATGCATTTTGTGATGCATCGGAAGCTGGATATGCAGCAGCAGTTTATCTCCGCTGTGTCGATGAGAAAGGGAACATCCAAGTATCATTGGTCTGTGCCAAATCTAAGGTCGCACCAACCAATCGTATATCATTACCTCGATTAGAATTGTGTGGTGCAGTGTTGTTGTCGAACTTGGTCGAGTATGTGCAAAATACGTATAGAGATAATTTAGTATTGGACGATACATTTGCGTGGTCAGATTCCACAGTAGCATTAGCATGGATTCGATCTTCGTCGTATAATTGGAAGACCTTTATTAGCAATCGTGTCTCGCATATCCAAGAACGAGTGGCTCCATCATCGTGGCATCATATTAAATCACAGGATAATCCTGCTGATTGTGCATCAAGAGGATTATTAGCTGCTGAGCTTGTTAATCATCCTTTGTGGTGGACGGCTCCACCATGGTTACTATTACCTAAAGAGAATTGGCCTGCTCATATGGAACCAACTCTTACAGATCACACTCAGATGCACATTGAAAAAGAACTTTATCCCTTAATATACACGTTGCAGATCATTTCGTAGACTCGATGGTAAATCAATTTTCAGATTTGCGAAAAATATGCAGGATTCTGGTATATATTTGTCAGTTCATTCGTAACTTGAAAGTTCGTGCAAATTTGGATATTCGAAACTTAGAACAATTATTGGTCTCCCCCGAACAGTATGCACTTCATTTATTAATAAAACGGGTTCAAGAACAAGTTTTCAGTCAGGACATTGATATCATTCGAAAGGAAAACTTAGTAATAAACAACTTCGACCTCTCAGTCCTTTCCTTGACAGTGATGGGTTGTTAAGGGTGGGCGGCCGGTTGCGAAATGCAGACGTATCTTATGATACAAAATTTCCTTTGCTACTTCCTCGGTCACACCGGGTGACAGAGCTCATTATTCGAGATTGCCATACGAAATATTTACACCCTGGACTTAGAACTACTCATTTTTGTTAGTACAAAATTTTGGATTCTGTCTGCAAAAGGGCTATTCAACAGTGCCTAAACTCTTGTATTCGATGTTTTCGTCAAAACCTATTTCGCTATGCCCTCCTATGGGCGACTTGCCCCCGCTAGACTTACTGCCGGTAAAGCGTTTCTACATACTGGGGTAGACTACGGTGGACCCTTTTCTATCACCATGAATCGTATTAGAGGTGCCAAATCATTGAAAGCCTATGTTTGTTTATTTGTTTGTCTTAGTACAAAAGCGATACATCTGGAGTTGGCATCAAACCTATCTAAAGAAGCCTTTATTGCAGCTTTACGGCGGTTTGTAGCACGCAGAGGTAAATGCTTGCAAATTCATAGTGACTGTGGAACAAATTTTATCGGAGCATCTCGGGAACTAATCGAATATATGAAGCAGTCATCTGAAACGGAAGGTATTCACTTTGTTTTAATCCTCCGTCGGCTCCTCACTTTGGGGAATGTGGGAAGCTGGGATAAAATCTGTAAAGTCCCATCTCAAGAAGGTGGTAGGCGAACAAATTCTCTCGTACGAAGAATTTAACACCATTCTTGCTCAAATTGAAGCCATATTAAACTCCAGACCTTTATGTCCAATGAGTAACGATCCCACTGATTTTTCATTCTTAAGTCCTGGTCATTTTCTGAACGTAGAACCAGTGTCTGTCATTCCCGACCCTAATGTCTTAGATCTGAAACTATCTTCTTTAAATCGTTGGCAACTGGTTCAACGTATTCAGCAATCATTTTGGAAACGGTGGCATTTGGAGTACCTGCACACTTCAACAGAAAACCAAATGGTTTCTGCTAATTATTCGTTAATGGTGGGAACGTTGGTGTTGATTAAAGATACTCAAGTGTCTCCATTACAGTGGAAAATGGGACGTATACATACGTTGCATTATGGAAAGGACAATGTTTGTCGTGTGGCTACCGTGGCAACATCCCAGGGACTATTTAAAAGGCCCGTGGTAAAATTGTGCCCTCTCCCATTTCAGAGGCAACTTAGTATTATAGTTAGTATATTAGGGTAAGTTAACTTTTAAATTTACGATTATATATATATATATATTTTTTTTTTTTGCTCGTTTAACACACTTAGAAAATAAGTTCCTAATACTTATTTTGGTGGGCGGTATGTTAAGGCTTTATAAGTATTTTGGTTGTAGTGTAGTATGCCAATCACAATTAATTTAAGTCCTTAAACTATTCCCACCTAGAAACCCTCCATTATCCCTACCTTTAGTGCAACGACATAAAAGGGTTGGTAATGTACGAGTGGACGACAATTCAACTTCGTTCTCGCTTGGCTTTGGTTCGTGATTTAGTTCGGTGCATCGAGCATCAGTAATTAGCAACAATTAGTGAACATTATACATACAGTCCATAATTATCTGATAGCAGTGCAAGTACAATCAACCACTACAACCAGTGAAAGGTAGGTGATATATTCCTTTAAATTATCATTTCCTTTGTGTGATTGTAAATGCAAATTAACATTTTGATTAACATTAGTTTTTCATTAATATAATTTTTTTGACATACGGCATGCACAGTTACAGAAGATAATGTTCTCAAAATGCGCGTATGTACGCGATTACCTCGTAACTCGCTCGATTTTAAAAGTGTCTTTAGTCCTCTTTTCTTTACAACGACAATTCACTTTCACTTAAAGTTTTCCTCATAAATATAGCACAAATCAGCTAAGGGATTTTCCATTATAACAGCGTAACTTTCTGCAAGCTAGACAATAAGCACACTGACGCATACAGACTCAATGCACTGAAGGTCATTTATGACCTTCTCTCAATACCTACTCGACAGCAGCTGTGCTCTGGCTACCTGCCTATCCGTTAAAATTTAGGGCAACCTATTAATATAAAATTAAACTAGTCTTTTTAAAAATTATTTCAATATGATTCGCATTTGTTTAAATTATTTATTTTAGTTATTAAAAGCCAAATAGCAAAATATGATACTTTTATTTTCAAATAGTGCAAGTTCGCGGAGCTGTAACTCCTTACATATGTGTGTTACAAAAAATAATTTCTACAAAAAATGTAGGAAATTTTGTTCTCTTTAACTTTGTATAGAACATCTTTTGTCGTAAAAGTCACCGTTTTTGAGTTAATATCAAAAACTAAATTTTTGTACCTAAAATCCAAAATGGCGGCTCGAGCGCACGCGCCTCGAGGTCGAAAACTTAGATTTTTCGTTAGGGCCCAAAGCCTA
This sequence comes from Platerodrilus igneus, assembly GCA_036346225.1. Taxonomy (NCBI): domain Eukaryota; kingdom Metazoa; phylum Arthropoda; class Insecta; order Coleoptera; family Lycidae; genus Platerodrilus; species Platerodrilus igneus. The sequence goes on along the minus strand of JARFIW010001380.1, from coordinate 2,259,255 downwards.
ACAACATACTAAAAAATCGCTACTATGACACCTTTTGCATTCAAACACCCCTTTTTGATACCCACGTACTGGACTATAAGAATATCCCATGAAAGTATAACTATGTAAAATTATGATGACGCGCTCTTTAGTGAAATATTCCAAAAGTAAACTTGTCTCCAGTGCGAATCTCAGGGTGGAGTCTGCTATGTAGGACATCAAAAAGGATACGTATAAAAATAGCAGTTTATGAAACAAATCGTGGAAAGTTGAGAGTCTAAGGTTGGTTGATTAGAAGACTTAAAGTGAAAGATAAATAGGTTCGAAATAGTTATATTGGCAATGAGAGGTTCTATCGAAAGAAGAAAACTTCTGATCATAGGGCAGAAAACGAACACTCTATGGATGAGATCGTGGAGTGGTAAGAGTCAATATATAGTTAGTAGACTACAAAATTTTAATAGACGTAAGTAGATTGAAGTAAATCCTGTATGTATAGGAAGATTCTAAGAAAACTTTTGGTCAGGGACGCTGTTCTAATTTCTAAGACATCATGCAACAAACAGGTAAAAGTAGGATTTGTAATTTACAGAAAGTTAAGATAACACTTGCGTTTTTATAATTACCTGAAATAATATGCGTCTGTATAACGACAATTGGTCATATCATGAAGAGGCGCAGATTGTTTATGAAGAAGAAAGACACACTATGAGGTATGTTGTACGAGTGGAAAATTTAATTAAGATAAGATATTGGAATGCTAATGCCGGTAAAGGATAAGAAGAATAAATTGTTGGGAAAATAAATCGAAAAAAGAAATAATATGAATATAAATACAAACCAGTAATACCACATACTCCCTACAAAAGTCGAATGATAAAATTATTTACATGAAGTCAACCAGGAGATATAGACACCAGCTCGACTATATTATAATGAAACAGAGCGTTTAGAAATTTGACAAGATATTGAGCAGCGATCACGACCTAGTTATGATGAAATGCCACCTATATTTCAAAAACCTACCAGAAACATTCGAAAAGAAAAACTGAAATGTAAGGAAACCATAATTAGAGGAACTAAGGAAAAATTTCGATATGGTATACGAACGGCGTTAATAGCAAAAGAAATGAGAAAACTGCAAAAGAGTGCATAAACACTAGGCATCAAATGGCGGAATAATTTGTAAGAGCAATTTTGAACTAGACTAAATAGGAAAGGTAACGCAGCTAAAGAAAAATCTGTTAGTAAAAAGTGTTCGAAAGCTGAAATACAATTGATTGTTGGCAAAGTATTTTGGTAAAAGTAAAGCAAATTCTAATACTTTACTATGCAAAGATGGAAGGCCTGTACGGTAGCGAAAAGAACAACAAAACATATTGAGGAACTATATACGGGAAATAAGTACAACGTTTATCTAATAGAAGAAGAAGAAGTGGAGGTGCATAAAATAAGTGACCTGACCCTGTGTTTGAAATTTGAAAAGCTATTACGAGATTTAGATACCGGCAATTAGGTAAAAACATATAATTTACCCGTGGAATTATTATAACCTTCAGAATAAACAGGGCAAAATGGCTTTTTCAGATTCATTTGTAAGGTATATGAAACTGGAGAAATACTGTAAGATTTTACAGAAGTGTTTTTGGAATAATACCAAAGAGAGGAAAGTCATACAGAAGTAAGGCTTATAGAACAAACAGTTTTACGTCGATTGCATCAAAAAAAATCATAAAACAGTTGAAGAGCATTAATTTGGTTTTATAAGAAAATTGTACAAGAGAAGCAGTCGTATGTCATGTTGCTGATAGAAGGTAGAAAAATATCCATATGTATTTGGTTTTCGAAGATTTAGATAAAGCATTTGATAATGTTAAATGTATTGATACCTGTGACATATAACAAAAGATGGGTTTGGAATGTAAAGGCAAACGAGTAATTGCAAAATTTTTAAAAAGAAAATAGCTAAATTTACAGTAAACTTCCAAGACGACAAAATATCTATGCTGATTTGTGAATTACATGGTACTTTTAGCCAATAACACAGTCAATCCAGAAAACATTTAATCAATATGGATAGAATAATGTGACAGAGCTGCAAAGTAAGAAAATCTAAGTCGGTAATAAATTTTCTGGGTAACTACTAAAACTTATAGGAAAACGAAGAGATCTAACAAAAATACTTTATTTCAGGGTACGTGGAAAGGGATATAATAATAAAGGTTGTTACGTTCAAAACCTAGCAAGCGATTTTTTCTGCATGAATATTAATTTATGCTACTTCTATTTAAAACACCATAAAATTTCTAAACAAATCATAAAAGGTATCGATCAACAAGCTCGAATTTCTTCCACTTGAAATTAGTTTTCATCAAGCATTTACTCTATATATTTTGCCTTATAAAATCAAACAGCTGCTTAGCAACCTTACGTTACAAAATCACTACAAATAAGTTTTATCACCCGCAGTAAATACGTTTCAACTACAACTGCACCTATTCATGGCTTTCAATTAAAAGATAAAACCGCCTAACTACCTGCTTAGTAAATGAACACTTGGAATGAATTTGTTATCTATACCAAGCTGTACTTCCATCAAGTGGTGTGCTTTATCTTGCAGCTATACTGTAGCCTTTTAAATTCCGATTTAGTTTAACGAGAATTTCCGATAATTAGAAATGGAGCCCACGGCAAATTAAGATGGAAGGTGGCTCTAGGTTGAGGAAATCTCAAAGGCAAAGCGGCTAGTCGAACTATATGCTCTGGGTAGAGAATGAGCTGTGGGTCGGGGTGTAATTGCAACCACTAACAATAAAAATAAGGCGCCACCGTATTTTTTTATACTGAGAAGACCTAATACAAGTCCCTTGTACAAGGCAAATGCGGAAACCTTTTTTCTATAACCGCTATATAATTTTTAAAGACCTCCTAATCTTTAAAGTATCTTACCTTATGGCTCGACCTTGACCTTAGCAATCCTCCATTGCACCTGTGAACAAATTAAACAAAGAAAAGCACTGTTTGTGCATTCAAACTCAAAATAATTAAATACAATCAGAATCGACTTTCATTCCTCTTAAATAAAAGATAGTCTTTAGTCCGAAAATAAGAATCTATTCTTTTGGTATCCAATAAAGTAATTTTACAAAAATATGTCTTCCTTTATAAGTTAATTTAAATTAGGAAGAGTTAATTACAATGGTACTGAATATATCCGTACCAATTACTATTTAATGAAGTTTATATAACAGATTGACAAAGCATAAAATTGCTTATTTATAGAAAGAGTTAATTATGGTAAATTTACCTTAATTTCACAGTAAATAATTACAGATAATTGTTCATAAAATATCAAATGTAGAAATTTAATTTCTAAAGGTTCAAAGTTAGAAGAATTTACTTTATCTAATTAGTAGTGACATCTTTTGATGTTTCATTGAGTTAATAAAAGAATTTGTAGGAACAAATTACAGATTCATATCGTATAACTACGAAAAATATAATTGAGGTCTGTCCTTGACCTGTTCAAAGTTAACACAAGTCGGTTAAAGTAAAATTTATCTCGTTACTACGTCGACAGTTCAAACAACATACGAACATAATTTTTTGTACATACCAGAACTCCAAATTGCACATAAATACTTGCTTGAAAGCTGACGTATGTATTAACAACGGAAAATTCCATTCCAAACAAACAGCTGCGCTGCATACTGAAAAACACGTCACTTGGCTTCCATTATCTGCGTTTCAATTTACAGATGTTCCAGGCGTAATTCACACCACAAGAAAGCAAATGTTGTTTGTAATTAACTTGAATAAATTATAAATGTGATTCCATATTATACAAGAATAGAATTGTTTTCATTTAATTTTCGCATGAATACTATTCAGAAAAGTTGCATATTTATAATTTACGTTGCAATATATTTTAAAATAAATTATTCCCAAAGTTACATGTTCCTAATGGTCTTTTTAACAAAAACTTCATCGTTCTTCACGACTGGTTTCAACACAAAATGGACCATCCAAAACAATTTATGAAGATAGCATACACGTGCAATCTTCCATCGTGCACGCTTCCAACAGCAAAAATCAATGACGGACATCGCTCCTAAGAACAACTTTCGACCTGCTTGAACCCCAGCTGTGTTAGAAGTCCTGGCCGAGCTTGTTGCTGCCCAGTAACAAAGTTACTTTGCAGTTATTGAGTAGAGGGGGCTTTAAGAAGGATACCAAACAAAAGCTTTTATATTGTCTCCGTAGAATTTAACTTTTAACATGAACTAAATACTAGTTCTTTATTGGACAATAGATGTTATTAAATTAAGTGGATTGGATAACATTATAATGTATTATATTATTTAATATTTAATAAAAGGATTGATTATACAGATATATATATTAGGTGGAAAATAAAATTGCTACAATACATGTGTTCAAAGTAATAAGGTTGTTTCCTTTTGTTAACAATGCTTCATCAAATGAATCTTACGTATTCACTTCCTCCTCAGACTGTGCCTCCTTCACGAGACCATACTCAAAAATCAGTGACTTACAGGTAACCACTCAAGAGATTGTTTCTACTTATAACTTGTAGTACTGACAGAGAAGGTCCTGTTGAAATTAGTGAACTCGTAGCTATAATGCCTGTTGCTGTTGTTGTCAAAGTTTTATCTAATCCTCTTTCTTTACCAGCTGTTCTCGAAGAAGCAATTCCTCTTGTGGCTGAAGCTCTTCCTGATTTTACCCCTTTTGATAAAGTTCTTCTTGATTCTGCTCCTCTATTTAACGTTGATGAAATTCTACTTGATTCTGTTTCTTTATCTTAAGTGAATGATATTCTATCTGATTCTGCTCCTTTATCTAATGTTGATAAAAGTTCAATTGATTCCGTTTCTTTTTGTATTGTTGAATCTCTTACAGCCAATGCTGCTTCTCGTTCTAACGTTGACTTTCTAACGACCAATACTAAAAACAAACCAGTTTTTTCAATAACGTGTGACGACTTTCCTAAACTACGACAAGCACAACTACCTCCATCCGCGTCACCACCTCCTCAAGCGCGTGTTACAACTACTACACCCCCTGTTAGTCCTGTTGCGAGGAAAACCGTCTAACTAATACTACCCTCTGCTCCAGTATCTCAACCAACGAAAACGGTTAACTAAGGAAATAAGAGGCGGAAAATATTCTTTATTGAATCAGAATCCGCAGATGTAGGTTATCAAAACCCCAATCTTTTTGATTTTGCTTCGTTTTCCTGCTTGCGACGCAAACGTTTTAAGCCCAGTTACTAGTCCACCACGTTGCCAGTTTATATGCTGACTTCGCCCTTCCTCACCACTTGATTTTTGGATTTTAAGAATTTTTGTTTTCTAATAATTTTATTGTTCTGACTGTTTTTTTTCTCTCCTTTCCTTTTTATCCCCCGTACTTAATTAACCCCGTGTGGGTTTAGATTAGAATATTCCAACGGTATGACCTGCCTGTTGTAAGGGAAAAATCAGAAGAACAGAATCATTCGACTGTCTTTTCTTTCCGAAGAACCGTTCACAACTTTTATTTTTCTTATGGCCTCCACTTTGGATATAAAATGAATATTATAAGCTTTAAAATTACCTTTTCATTGATATGTTGCATGTCTAATAAAAAATGCAAAAACTATTTTCAATTTTAAAAATAATGAATTTTGTATGTTTTTTGAACGTGTGGTAATGCTAACGCAGTAAAAATTTTATTATAAGCGTATTTTGCATGAGTGCTGCAGGTAACTACATTGCACCAATGTTGATTTATTCTATAAAAAGAATGGCACCTGCGTGCAAAAAAAAGGTCAATTGGTGCCAGCTATAAATGTTTAACGAATGGATGGATAAATCCTCAACATTTTCTTGATTGGTTATTGCACACAAAACTAAGCAAAATCTGCGTTAAATAACCTGCTTCTCCTTGTTCTTGACAATCATTGCAGTCTTGTTTCTATAGAAGCATACGATTTCCATAGAGGCATACGATTTCCATAATACAAACCCTATTCATATGGTGTTTCTACCACCACACACTTCCCATCACCTTCAGCCTTACGCTTAACTTTTTCAGCCCTTTAAAAAATGCACGTACAGGGAGTATGATATTTATCTAACTACAACAGGATATGAATAAATCACTGAGTATGACGTAGCTGAACAGTTAAGTAAAGCGTTCATCAAAGTAGCTTTTATGGAGAAAGCAGTTTCGAGATTTCGTTCTTCTGGAATATATCCGTTTAATTCCGACAAATTTAACAAAGACGATTTCGCCACCAATGAAATGAGACAATTCGTGGTAGAATGTTCTCTCCAACGTAGTACTTCTCATTTATTAACACTTGCATCCTTGTCACACCCAAAAAGAATTCTTATCACGGCAATACCTAAACCTAGAAAAAAATCAGACGGTGAAGATGAATAGCCCGTCTTTTGTCAAAGCGACAACCGCATGCACCACCTGTTAAAGGTTATCTACCATCTACATCAACCTCTAAACAAGACTATCTACCTTTTACATCTATTTCTGGCCAAACCATCTTTCATCTACATCCACCTATGAACAAGACTATCTACTATTTACATATAAATTAAATAACTCGTTTTTCCAATTTACTCCAATTCCAAGGAAAGAAAAAAAAGAACAATGAAAGGAGTTTCTCGTTCGAAGTAACATTCAGAAATACTAATTAACACACCAATGAAGAAAAGATTAAAAGAAGCTCAAGAAATGAAAACTAAAAAAGAAGCGTAGAAAAAAGACAAGAAAAAATTAAAAGTATCTCAAAACGCGAACTTCAAGCAGAAGAACGTGACGATGAAGAAAATGTAGATAATGTTTATTTCTCGATTCCAACTCACACGTTGTATAGAAGTGCTAAAGGAAAGAGGACCATAAAAAAAATGTTACAAAAAGAATAATAGAACGCATATTCCAGTTTCTAGAAATTAAAAGAAGGAAGAAAAAGGACGAACAACGCCTGATTCGTCAACGTATCGCATATAAACGATAGTGACATTTGTGACGACGATGAGGTAGATGATATCAATCCCAACAATGCTACATGTGGAACCGACCATTACGCGTATTCTGAATTATGTGACATATGTGGGGGAAAGGGAAAAGAGAACTATGATACATTTGCCACTTATGTCAAGAGTAAACCGATACATAGCATTATATATAATCGCAGATTACAATAAATATTTTTTCTTGCATATAAAACTACTAGTTTTTTCCAAGCTACCTACAATGGAATTTTGACAAACTTGATTAAAATACTCTAAGTCGAAATAAAATAATAATTGAATTAATATTAGGGCGAGTAGCTTAAGCAAACGGCAATATTAAAGCTGAAATACTCTAGACTGACTGATGGTCTTGGGGTTTCCGGGGTATTTATGTTGTCCCTGCCCCTTACATGTTTGTGGGAACTTGCAGAGCTCATGTCTGCTTATTTCTTAATTCTATTCATTATGCAATGTAACAATCTTAATTTCTATGTAATTGCGGTTTCTTAACCATCTGTTGCCTGTATCTGCCGTAACACTTACGTCTGGAATACAATGCATTACATCCGTTCTCACAATTTGCTTGTGAACTTTTCATAACCTTTCTGATTTATGCTTGAATTTACAATGTTGCATGTAACTTAAGTTTTTTCATAATTTTCTAATAATTCCTATTAAATTCTGTTTTGCTATATATATATAGATTGGGGTATACGCGCACCATTCCCCACCCTGTGCGCACAGTTATCTCAAGGGGCGGGGAACATTGCACAAATGCAATTTTTTACTTTTTTCAATTGTATCATTTATATTGAGAAATATCGTGATACATACTGCAAGTAGGACAATTAGTACTTCAGATAACGTTTTTTTTTCTTTTCTAGAATTTAACAATTGAGCTACACAACGATTTTGCTTAATTGCGCGCCCTTTCCCCCACTTTCAAACACTTTACCCTGCTTTAAAAACGTTTCGTAATGCTCATATTGGTTGTATATCTTTAACCAACGAATAACAGATTTTTTTAGTTTCGTTTGGTTTTAGAATTTTATTTCCCAATCCCACAAACAATAAATTATTTCGGGCATGAAGCTAATTCCTCACGTTATAAATTTTTATAAACGCTAACGTGGATGACTTAACAATTTTCTATAGAGACCAATCGATAAATAACATCGAAAGAGTACTCCAACAACAACTAAACAAACTAGTATCCAAAGCATATTCTAGACACTTCTAAATATCTGAAACAAAAACCACATGTACCCACTTCTGCCGCTTGCGAATATTACGTCCACACCCAGAAATATTTCTAAACACGAATAAAATTCCAGTAAGAGAAGCAACAAAGTTTTTGAGTATGATTCTGGACAAAAAAACTATATTAGGGAGAACACATTACCAAACTCGAAACCCAATGCAGAAAAGCATTAAACAATATAAAATGTGTTAGAAACATAAAGTGGGGAGCAAGTCGAGAAGTACTCCTAACAATGTACAGAGCATTCGTGATGTCTCGCATGGAATATGGTTGCATTGTTTACTCAACCGCTAGAATAACAAGACTCCAACAATTGGACCTAATACACATAACAGGATTACGTATATGCGTAGGAGCTTTCCGAACGAGTCCAACGATTGCAATTGCCTGTGAAACTGGTGTCCACCCCCACCCCCCCTCGCATATAAAGGAACATAAGCCTCTTAAAATACACATCTAAAATAACATCATAAATAACCATATCAACCATGGATTATTCAAAGATCTAAAACATAATCCGTATGCAACATTGCCTACTAGAGCCAGACCAGCCTTCATTAGAACAGGCGAGTTGACGACACTATGGAACATCGCCCTCATCGATGCACTACCATTACGTCCATCAGAAACAGCCCTTGTGTACAAAAGAAATTGAAATACTCAAACACCTGAGCTGTTACCCAAAAGAATGTACTCCTAACAATGTATACCATTCTCTATTCCGACCATTACTAGAAATTTTTCAAAACGCCAAAAAAACTACACTGACGGCTCAAAGTCAAGTACAGGTGTCGGTAGTGTCTTTCACTTCGATGAAAACACACACACATGGACGCTTTGCAAACAGTCTATCACCTTCACAGCGGAAGCTTACGCGATTTGGCAAGCCCTTCTATATTGCTTGTATACTAACCACCCGCAGTTCGTTATATTCACGGACTCGTTAAGTATCCTAGAAAGTATCAAAAACTCATTTACCACAAACTCCCTGACTCAGCGCATTATTAACATTCACCATCATCTTAACGATCTCGGAAAACGAGTTACTTTTGTATGGATTCCTAGTCATAAAGGAATTGAGGGAAACGAAGTAACTGATAGGGGTGCTTTTCGTGCAAGTTTACAAAAAACACTAGATGCAACTTATTGTGACAATACGCAGATATCAATAGATACATGCGCAAGTCTCTATTAGATCAATGGCAGAAAGAATGGTCAAACTATGGTGGAAATGTAATAGCGGTTAAAAAAAATTTTCAAGCATGGCCGTCACCATGCAAAGAAAGGAAGGGGTCGTCCTCTGTCGTCTAAGAATTGGCCATACATACTTTACAACTTCATATATTTTAACTGGAACAAATCCATTAGTGTGTGAAGAATGTGGACGTTGTCTGACTGTCCGATATGTTCTCATCTTCTGCAAAAAATTCATTGGCCAACGACAATACTACAACGAGTATTACATCTTGCCTAAATTACTGTAAAAACATTGAAATGTTTATAAAAATCTAAATATTAAAATATATGACGAAAACTATATACGAACTAGTACAGATCGATATAATATATTAACTGACACTTTTTAAGGCTAATGACCTTTGCAGTCGATGCCAAATTAAAAAAAAACGCTAACGACCCTTTTTTGTTAATAAGTTGATTAAATGGGTTTCTTACAATATGTACATTTCACTTTAGGTTTTTAGGCACTATTATATAGGTGCAACATTATTATAGTTGCTCCATTTTATCTGTTTTATAATATAAACATTCGAAGAATCCTTTTCCAAACCGTTCAAACATTTTGGAGCATGCAGCCTTAAAGAGAGTAGTAAAAATTAGGGCCTTTGATTCAATCAGTGAAGTAATTTACCTCGAGAAAACTAAAAAGAATCGCTTAAGTACATTATGTATTTTGCAAAATATTTTTCTATCCTAAGTCTATAAATTATAACGAAATTTACACCCACATAACGAAGTTATATTAGTGGTATTTGTAAAATTAAGCTGGAAAATCAACGGCTGTTAAACAATAGGACATTGTATGGGACTGGAGAAACTCTTGAATTCAAATTGGTTTCATTTACAGAGCATGGAATATAAAAGAAACGTTAAGTTTCTTACAACAGTAAATAATACTGTAAGTTCATAAAAAAAGGAAACCTAATTTATTAAACAAGATCATATCTGCGTTGGTGTAAAGTTTAATAAAGTCCTCGTAAGCTAGCGGGCATTTAATGCTTATGTTATACGTTGACAACATAATCATAAAAGAGAAGACAATTCTTATTTCCGTTTCAATTACATAACTACGTTATCTTCAAGTAAGATGAATGTGTCCAATTATTTCAAAAACGCTCGTACAGTTGGAAGATAGAACTGTGTTATTTCCGATGCTACCTTGAACCAGTTTTGAAATGAGATTCAAAGCAAAATTTGCACGTTTATCATTTCCATCTAAAGTGAAATCCCGCGGTATAGAAATTTATTTTTATTACTATAGTCAATAGTAGAAAGATAAAAAATGCTTTAAAATTAAAACCCATAGAACAGAAAATAATTTAGAGGTATCCACTGGAGTATTTTGTTATTTTTTTGTTAGTAGATGAGCGAGAATTGTAATAAGATAAAATTTGAAAAACTCATCTGCTCATCAATCATTTATAAACGTACAGTAACTAATGAGAACGTTTTGTGGATAATCTCGAATTCAACGAAAATGAACCAGTCCATAATATGCATATTATTAACTAATTAGAAAACCCTGAAATGTGTAACGCGTTTACGCCACTTTATTTATAAATCAGATAAGAAGATATGAATATTAAATTTGGATGGGCAGACTGAATGGACACATACTGTATAATAGATTTCATAGATAGTTAATGTTAATTAAGCAAGATATTTCCATTTTTCTTTCCGTAAAGGTAATTCATATAATAAGGTAACACATTATTTTTCTGAAATACATTATTAACTTTATAATCCAGGACAATTTATTTCAAAACCGCAAAGGCAATCAGATCTAAATGTCACAGGAGGCTATGTAAGCACTTCCCATGGAATAATAATTTACAATAGACATTTGCCACACGTCCTGACGAGCAAGTGCATTTAAATTACATCACACTACGCCAATAATTTAAATTACTTATCAAGTACGTAACATTTATGTAATTAGCGTGATAAAAAATTTTTATTCAGCAAATACATAATGTGCTACATTGTGTGAACGCAATTTTGACCGCGACTACTATGTATGACAAAAAGGATAAAATATTTTTTAATAACTATGTCAGAAAAAGCTAGTAAAGTTGGATGTAGCACAGCTTCAAGACGTAAATACAGATTTCTCCGAAGGAACAACAAGTGGTGCGCGAGGTTTCGATTTAATTCACTTCCAAATGCTGGCAAAGGATAGTAGCTCGTGCAGGGTAACTTGGAAACTCGTGGGAACACCGCAGAAAGAAGTTTTGTACCTGCAGGGCAGCTCAAATAAAAGGGTTCGTTTTGTGCTAAAGGAGCTGCTATTAAATGGAGATTAATGAAAAACTGGTGCTACAGGAGCTCCTTAAGTTTTAAAGATGTAATAAAAATTAAGCGATGAGTAAAATATGAGCTTTTGGGATTATAATTTATTACTATGTGGGTTTTGAATGTAAATGACATGTATCTATATAGTCCAAAATTAACAAAACTTAAAAATGGCAATTTTGTTGGCCTATAAAGTAGCGACGCAACTCGTTTTGCTTTATGTTTAAGTATAATATTATCGGGAAATACAATTTGAACGTTTCGAAAGATTAGGAAATAGGTGTGTATTAATTTTAAAGTACTTTTAATGGACAATTGAATAATGAAAAAGAAAAGTTGGTATCAAACTAGGTTTGTGTATTGTTAATAATGACATTTCCAGAATTGGGATTTAGAATGTCATGTAAATCAATATTGGAAATTGAAACAATGGAATAGTAGTGTTAGTAGCTGATTTTATGTTTTTTTAAGATTCCTTTTCTTAATATCTGGCCAGTTTGATGTTTGGAAATTAGTTTTTAAAAAAAGTATATTTGTATTCATATTGCAATTATCTATTACTAATAGAAGTTATACATATGTAGAGCTTTATTTGGACTTACTTTTGAACTAGGTAAAAATAAAAAAGTTTGTGCCGGGATATCCAGCTACCCCAACGACGAAGTCGTAATTGGGAGAAAAAAAATTTTTGATATGCAAAATTTAATAAGTAGTTATAATGTGCTGCAGAAAAAGGCAAACTATAAGTTGACGAGATTTAGGAAACCAAAAGCAAAGCAGACCTATTTGGAATAATCGTTTTCCACATAGGGCAAGTATGAACAATGATTGCTAAGACAAGACGGTTTGACGTTCCTTAATTATGAATACAAAATAATTTCAAAGCAAACAGTTATTGCAACGTAGTACCTTTGTATATCAACCATTTTATTTTTATTGTTTAGTTATTTTTATTATTTTTCCCCTTAGAAAACGCACCAGCACCACCGTAGTTAGCCGGTGCACCCTAAAATTGTTATAGTGTTCCCTCTACTTCAGGGTTAATCGAAATTTATGACGTACCGCTTATATTGCCTTAACAAAAGATTCCAGATACGAATAAGTGGTATTGTACATGATGGTGGGCAAATTCGTACGTTAAGTAACACACAAGTGTAGTTACTGCGCCGGTAATGTTTATGTCCTTATACGTACAAATTTTAGATACGTCCACTTCTTCTATTCCAATGTATCCAATGTTAAACGCAAGAGTTGCATCATTTTGCAATTCTCTTAGTTCTTTGGACAGGATTCTGAAGACGATTCTACGATTGTCATGCAGATAAACTTTCAACTGTTACAAATCATGTTTACAACAAGAGGTAGATACTCGAAGTGGAGTTTTTTATATGTTTGACTAGCAGAAGAAAATGAGAATTTTTAAGGTGAAAGCAAAACTTCATCAACCCCAGCGGTAGCCAGAACTGCCACACAGTTATTCAGAAAATCTACCTTCCGATTAGACTTTGTTTTCGTTACGTAGGTTAGTGTTCAAAAGCTTTAACATGGACGAGGGAGTTCAAAGACCTTTCAAGGTAAGCATACAGGTATTTAATGGGAATACCACAACTTGTATATCCTTATAAGTATTATATTTGCTTTTCATAGAACTCACTTGGCACCACCGTAAGCTAGTTGTTGCACCAAATAACTAGTACGTCACTCGCCTTCTGTAGAATAAAAATAATTAAACATCAATACGTCATTTCAGTTCGTAACAACTTTTATATATGGTACTGAAATTTCTTAAATTATTGTTTCCCTTTGGTGTTCTTTGAAGTCACATCACAGTGCACTCTTTGGTGCTATAGTTGCACGTGCTTAGTACGCTAATTGTTAATCTGTATGCTCTGCACTAAAGCTACGAACCAAATTGCTATAGGCGTCATTGGTACGGCACTAGTCAAGTATTTGCGTGGGCACACTTAAAGTTCAAGTAATATTGGCGCACTAAATACAGTCACTAATTGTCATAACGGATCACTCACACATAACCTCTCACTACATTGTTTGACATTCAACCAACTAAACCCCTCCTTTTTTCAATATTTCATACAGCCTTTTCAATTAGATCGGTAATCATATTTTCTGCATTATCATGATATGACAAGGACGTCCAAACATGCACCCTCGTTATGTGCATTGACACTGAACTGAGTCTGACTACAAATGCTTTATGACTAACCGCTTCAGCACCTTTTATTTTGTTGCTTGCTCATTATTATAAAATCTTCACATGGAAAATAAGAACCAGAACTTGCGCATAACACCTGCAATACTCCTGTGACTTACATCGGTTTAAAAAAAAATCACTGTCTTAACAAATACCATGTTTATTATATGCTTATATAAATTACTTGCTTCTAATGAAAAATCTTACAATATCATTTAGGCTTATTTTTCTTATATAAAATTTCGTTAAAATCGAAATATCTTTTGCGATCCTCTTCTTATGGTACGCCAAAATCTTTGCAATGTTTTAAAGGTCAACGTACAAGTTTGCCCTTACCTTCGTTTGTTTATGCATGTAAACACGAGTTCAAATATCTTGCTGGTACTCCATCTGTAAAGATAACCAGTCGTTCTCATTCGTTCAAAGAGAACGGTTAAAAAGAATGTTGATGGCTAAAAGTGATATTTGAAGTTTCCAAGACAATTTTAGCGTAACCAAATAAGAGACGAGCACAATTAATACATCTAGTGTTATTGGATGCCGTATTAAATCTGCGTAACGCAATCTAATCTTCAAGTATTGAAGAAATTTGACTTTAGTAAATGCAAAGCTGATTTTGTTGGTTTTTCTGTTCGTTCATATTTTATTGTGTTAAAGTTGTTCTGTAATTCACGATGTCGAGCACGAAGGCAATGAGCTGGCTAATGAGGCGCAATAGGGAAATTCCGTGCGCTGGCTGTATTCATTGACACCAAGGTTGTTAATGAGAAGAAAGCTGCGAGAAAAATCAGTTCGGCAATGGGAAAAGAGATGGAATAACCCTGCCACGGGCAGGTTAACCTACAAGTTCATACCGAGTACAGAAGAACACCACAAGATAGAGGAGGTAAAGATAGACCACAAGAAGCGCAGCTAGTAACTGCGCATGGGGCTCTAAAAACCTACCTACGACGATTCAAATTAAACGAAAACAACCACTACGAAGGCAGGCCAAGGTGGGAAAAGATCCAAACACGTGATGTTTGACTACCCGATCGAGACGGCTAACAGAGGTTTGTCGGACAAGCAACTAGCTGTCGAGGGGCTTACTCGGAGTAGAGAAAATGCCATTAGGAGTGACGGGGGAAGAAAGAACAATAAATAGAACCGTAACACAAGGAAAGCAAAATATGGTAAGCGTACGAAGAGATGACGTAAATGGTAGCAACGATAATAAGAGGACATACGCAGAGATAGTAGCCTCGAACATCAAGTAGGCAAGATTTTTAGATACAGACAAGTCAAACGACGCAGATATAGAAATTAGTAAATATGAAACATGCGCGCAAGTTTATAAAACTTGATGTGGAAAATGATTTAAAAGTTAACGAAGAAAATGATTTACTACTTATAATAAAATTACAAGTAGAAGGAAAAGAGATTAAATTACTTTTTGATACAGGAACTGAAGCAACATTAGTAAGTGAAGGTTTTATTAAAAATAATTCAGAGGAGTTAATGCAGAAAGTTCTCCCTATTAAAAAAAATAATTTAGTATTGCCGACTAATCAGGAGTTTGCAGTATCATAGTTCTGAAAGTGAAGTTGGGAAGGATTGAGGTTCGGCAAAAGTTTTTAATAGTGCCAGTGTTAAGAGTTAATGCCATTCTGAGAATATATTTTATTAATAAAGTGAAAGGTATAATAGATACGGAGAATAGAGTGATGATTATGGGGGTTGAAAGGATTAAATGAGACGAGGAAGTCCATATGGAGATAGAAGAGGATTGTATGAATTTGAATCAATTTGAGAAGGCGATGAGACTTTAAGTATTAAGTGCCCTGGTAAAGTTAGAAGAGAAGTAGCGTTTTTAAATAAAAAGTCAGAATTATGGGAAGCTGCAGAAGATATTATTGAAGAGATAGAAATAAGAGATGAAACTGATGAAAATAGTATGATTACAGGTATTGAAAAGTAGAAAAAAGGAACTTTCTGTGAATGCAATTTTTTAAAATAAAGTGAATAAAGGTAGTAAAATATTAGATAATGATAAAATAATTTGGAAAGAAGAGCTTAATAATTCATTTGGGATCATTTCTATTAAAGAATCAAATCTTTCTGTGAAATGGCGTATGTATAGATATGGAGGAAGGGCGTTTGGTTTGTTAAAACAGTCATTTAAATATGCAGATGTAAGAAAGAATTGGAAGAGTAGACAAAAAAGGTATTGATGAAGTGGAAGAGAACGAGGAAATAAAAAGAATTAATATAAATTAGTGTGAGAAAGAAGTAGAGGAGGAAGCAAGAATTGCTGTCAAACGTCCAGGTGAAGTTATGAATGAAGTAGATTCGTTATTAAAGGAGGAATATTCTCAATTGGTAAAAAGAGAATCAAGAATTGCTACAGGTGATAAAATAAGTTAGAAGTTTTTGATAGTGAACTTTTTAAGGCTAAAACTTTATGCGTACAATGAAGATTGATTAAAAGATGTCTGATTTGAAAGTAACGTAAGTAGGCTAGATATAAGGATTCTAGGCCACAAATATTTATGACATGAGTAGTACAGCTGTGTAGTTATTGACTCAACTTCATGAAAATTTTATACCCCATATTTTTACAAGATTGTGATAGTTTAAAGAGGAATACGTATAATATGTTGAGTGGAGTATGCAAATAAGGAGAGTTGTGTTTGAGATGAAACTTGATGAGACCGTGTATAAATACGAGAAAGCTAAAATACAAGATAGCAATTTGAGATTCTAGATGATTTTAAGATAGAATTAATGGCAGTTTAATTAATTTTAGGATAGAAACAGATAAATTATAAAGCGAAAAGCCCCAGTATGAAAAGAATTACGCGGTTGTATTATAAGTCTTGTAGAAATAGTTGTAGATAGTATATAATTAGAAATAACAACGATAAAATTACTCATTCAAGCAAAAATATGACAGATTTCGAATAAAAGCCTACTTAGTAAAAACGAGTTTTCATTAATAATAGATAAAACACATTTTTCTTGCATTTATCAACATACTAAATTAAATTTTTTTTCATAATAATGCATTAAAATTCATTTGATTTCTCGTGCATAACATAATTATTTCAAGTAATAAAAATCAACCCATTTATTTCATTTATTATATAACACACTTCCCGTGTATTGTACAATCATTAAGCCATTTAATACGCGTAAGAAGAAAACCAATTTACTATCTTTATTAATTAAATTACTTAATAAATAATTTTGTGTATAAAAACACATTTTGTTTATCGTGAAACCAATCTTTTGTTACAATGATTAAATTGCAAATTAATTTTAAGATAAAAATAAAAATCGTTTTCAAGTATTAATTTTATTTGTTTACAAATCAACCGTATGAAAAATCAAATCCGTACTTCAATATTTATCCCATGGGTGTAAACTTGAAAAATTAAATAAAGAGCTTTTCTCTAATTTTCGGGATTAGTAAAGAAAATAACGGATACGTGAAATCTCAAAAAATGTTTTAAAAAACTATTAAATAGATAATAATGAATAAACTCCAAATCAAGAAACTTGCGCGGGTATTAAAAATCTATAAAATCAGTAAGAATTAATTTATAGCTTTTCGCAAAAATGTCACGCAAACATAAACGGCAAGTTTCACGATTCGTCATTTGTCATGTAAGATTTAAAACAGAATTGTATGCCATAAATTAGTTTACATCATGACAATTGATACGTTTTGAGTATTTTCCGACAGAAAAGTTATAAATTGTAATTATTGTGAAAGACATGATTGTTTTGTAAAATACAAAAAAAATTAAACATTCTTTGATACAATAGCGTCTTTATAGCTAATTAATTAAGCATAAAAGAAGATGCACTTTTGCTAACTGATATTCTAAATGGAGATTTGAGGTAATATGGACAGCCGTGTAAGCTGAAATTTCAACGTCAATTTAAAAATGGAATCAGGAAGTATTTAAAATCATTCACTACGTTGCATATGAGACAAGAGTAAGCGTTATATGACCTGCAAATATAAATTTTAAAATTTTCGTTTGTAACTGATAAAAAGTATTTGTGTATTAGTAAGCTAGAATTAGGCTTAATCGTATAATTTTTTTGTGAGCGGATGATTCGCTGAGAATTTGAAGGTCAAGGTTTGCAGCCTTTTGACCTTTAGTGAAATATTTGTGAAGCGTTTTTGGCCAAACATACTTACGAGAGTAGTAATAAGCGATAAGCAAATTAACCAGCTATTAATGAAGGAAGATTTGTATTTTTTAATCAATATTAGGTAAAGAACATTTTAATAATTATGTAACTTGTAGGGATTATTGTATGTATAAACTGAAACTGTAATTTGTTTTATAAACTGTTTTGTATGAAAGGAAAATGTTTTTGAATGTATAGATGTTTTTTTGAGATTACTGTGTTTTATTTCATTTTGTAAATTCCATAACTTTCATTGAGCTAGCCTGCAAAGAAAAGAAAGACAATAATTTCTAATTTTCCATTTTTATAGTCGTGTCTCCAAAGAGAGCATGTCACATCTATACATATACATATATATATATATATATATATATATATATATATATATAGATGTAATGATGAAGTCGCAAACGGTGATTGAGCACTATATTTCGTAAGAAAACAGACTCGAAAATAAAATGATAATACTTCCAGAATATAATCAAAAGGTTCGAGACCTTTGACGTATTTAAAATTTAATTATATAAAAAGGCATTTAAATGAGGGGCGAGTGATTCAAGATTCGGCATTCAAAATGTAACATTGAAGTTTTGGATATAAGTTATGAGACATGCGATTATTGATAGATAATTATTTGATGAAGTACAAAAACAGTTCATTCTTTCAATATAAATAATCTTGGTGCAAAGTCACACGCTTGTTTAATCTATAAAAGTATTTTCAAAAACGTACACTCTGGCGGATAAAAATTAATTAAAGTGGAGCTTTAAAACTTTGGAACCAGGAACTTTTTAATGCAGTTAATTACAATAAAAGCAATACTTTTATAAACAAAACAGGTGGTCATAAAGAAGAATATCAGCAAGAATTTGACGATCCAAACCGCAAGTATAAATGTGTATGTAACCTAAAAACATTTGAGTATCATTAAGTAGATTAAGCCTGGATAAATTTTTATTTTGCGTATAAATATTATTTGTAAATATGATTCTAGCAATCAAGGTGTTTTGGCCCTTACCAAAAATTTTTGTTCAATGTCGTTAATCACCTACATTGACATAGGAACTTGGAACTGTTGGATGTGATTGATAAACTTGCCAACCATAATCGAAGACTAGCTTCATAAAATGGTAGCATGTTCGATCATATTAACCCATTTTTGATTGAACAACATTTCAGTACTAGCAGAAAGGTTCCGGTTTCAAATCCTGTCTATAGCCTTATATTTTTCTTCTTTTAATTACTAGTTCAATTTTCGGTATTCACTTAGCTTTACACAATAGCTTAAATTGCAGCTTTTGCTATCAACTAATACACGAGATAGGTTTTGGGCCTTTGGGAGCTTTTTTTTAAAAAGACTTTATTTCCAAATTGACACTTTTATAAAGTGTATTTTAATTTATACAGAAATTAAAAGTGATTTCAACAAATGGTCACGTTATGTTCATTAACGTTTAAAAATAAAAATAATCAAAGCTACTTTTACTAGTTAATTAAGTAAAACTAAATGACTAGCTTGAACGACCAACAATGTTAAAGGTGTGAAGCTCGAGACTGACTATTTTTAAATCAATAACTGATATTTACAAATGAGTAGCTTTGAACCACTAGCAATGCTAAAGTTATAAAGTTCTCAAACTGACTGATTTTCCTGGGGTTCTCAAGGTATTTATGCTATCTCTGCTCTTACATCACTTCGTGGGAAATGCAGATCTCATGTCTGCTATTTCTTAATACAATACAAAGTATTACATTTTAATAATCTTAATTCTAATAATTGCTGTATTATTGTCTACTGTGACCTGCACCTGCAGTGTTATATTTCCCCTGGAATACAATGTAACTGTTTCCGTTCTTATGTCTGGTGTGTGAACTTTCATTAGCCTTTTGGTATGTCCTTCAATTATATAATGTAACAATAATTCTTAAATTTCAATAATTCCATTTAAATATACACGTATATATATATATATATATATATATATATATATATATATATATATATATTGATTTGGGGAATATGTAACTCGCGCGGTACTTAAAACGACTTGCTCGGAGTAACAAAGACACATAGATAACAGAAATATCAAATAAACTTTATAAGATTGCAAAAAAAAAAAGTAAATTAAAATCCGAAGAAAATTTCTATTAGACGCCGTATTCAGCATATTTGAGAAAATTAGAATTACTTTTGACAATATTGTACTATTTTTATAAGGATAATCCAAAGAGCTTCATACAGTAACTACATTTAAATTCAAATTGTACACAATAAATTTTGATATTGCTGAGTATCTATTTCCAAGCAGACTGCTGATAGCCTCAAAGCAATCTAATCCAGCATTTTACATACAATTTTGAATATACCATCACTTTACGGCAACATCAAAGGTGTAATATTTTCGCTTGAGAATCTTTTATATTACGTTTCTCGAATCCAACGGCAATCTTTTAAATCCCCAGGGTGAACTACAAAAAATAGATATCAAAAGGGATGACAGTTTATCTACATCAAGCGAAGCAAAAGTGCAGTTCAAACTCCAACATAAAGTGGCAAAAGAAATGAACAGCACTGAACCTTTATTAATGGCAATATGGATCCTGACACAACGAAATGAAAACCTTTCTCAAAGCTCTAACCGCATCCGTATGTAGGACCGTACAGCATTAAAGAATTAGTGAATATCGTTAGAGTTTTCCTTTGACATAATCAAATAGGAGAGCTCCAAATTAAAAAGAGATCTTGAGTGCATTGGTAATTATAAAAATTTTGGTTTTCGCGCCAAAGCTCAGCAAGATGTCACAAAAATGTATACTGATAATCCTCAATAACGCTCAAAATGGCTCAAATTGAAAGCAGCAATGAAGCTTCATGATACATTAATGTCAAATAGAATTAAGGAAACCTTTGCCTATATCCTGAAAGTAGTTTCTGAAAATTAACATATAATTTGTGAAATTTTTTTTATTTGTAAGAAATAAAGACTGTCTGCAAGTCACATCAGGAGGTATAATTTATTAGACAGGACCATATATTTTTGTTTCTCTGCATTGATGTAAAAAGTTTCATATAGACTTCCTAACAACAGGGGCTCATAATACTCTTCTTACTTCGCAGCATGATCATAAAAGTTGGGACTGTTATTATTTCCGTGTCAGTGCTTCAACTTTTCTACCTTCAAGTACTATGTATGAGTATGTGTTCAATTATTTCCAGAACGCATTGTAGCTATACTCCCTATATGTTATATTACGTTGGATCCTACTATGAACCAGTTTTAAATTGAACTTACAACTATGATTAAAATCTTTGCGTGATGTGAAGGTACTGTCAATTTGCGTTATTATAATTGTAAAATAAGCTGTAAAACTTCAATAGTCACAGACTATAAGAATTTAGCGTAAAGGCGTCAACTATGTACGTCTGTGTTGTGTAATGAACTCACACAGGTTAAAACTTAAAAGAAAGAGGATTCCAAACGCCCACAACAAAACATGTGGCAGATAGCACCCGTGAAGTGTTGACTCTATTTGCAAGACGTTGCTTGAAGGTTAAAATCGCAATCAATAATAATTGCTAATAGGGTAGTTTAAGGGTAGATTAAGTTATAGGGATCGTAGGATAAATATAAGCAACTTTAACTTTAAAAAAATCAAATAATTCCAGAAATTATAAGAGTAAATCGACGATTCTACATAATGTCAATTAAGAGGACACTCTATATAAAAGACATGTAATTGAATGCAGGAGAACATAAAGATGTTTAAGTATAGTTTACAAGTAAAGATAAGATTTGAAAACGCAACAAATTGCATCAAATTAAATTACCGGGAAACATAGATAAATTGGCATTGCAAATATTTAACAATTGCGTCGAAAATGTCAACGTAAACGATTCCTAAACAATTCATTATTAGAAAATCGTTACGTGACTAGAGAAGAACACATTTGTTCAGAAAACCAATATTCCGTGGAATACAAATAAACACCAGGCAGTTCAATTATATGATAAATTAACAAACATCAAATACGTGAGTTAATAAACAGCCAAAAGTTGGAAATCCTTGAATAATTCTGCAATATGCTGAATGCGGACGTGACGAACAGAGTATTCGTCAAAGATTTAAACTAGGTAATTTGTAAAAATTCCGAGTTCTGCTAGATAAGGCAAAAGTATCAGCCTAGATTGTAAATACGCCAATGAAAACAATCGGAGGAAGGGCTTATATATACAATAGAAACTGAACGACATTTTATTCTATATTTAACTGAGCAACAACTATGTTCGAAGGTGTTAAAAACTCACGCAATTAGTGAAATAAAAATTAAACAAATCAGATTTAAAAGTGCGAGAATTTGTGCAACGAAATATAAGCCGATCTATAGGTAAACGTAAATTAAACAACTTAATTGAATTAATTTCTAATATTAACGAAACAGGGCTTTTCTAACTTTGGTGATATTCTAATATGGGTGATATTTTAATCTGGACATATTCAGATTTGGAATGTCTAATTTTGGTGATATTCTAATTTGGACACATTCCAATTTGGGATGTTTGATATTTTAATTTGGTCATATTTTAATTTGGACACATTCTAATTTGAGACGTTTAATTTTGGATGTTCTGTAATTTGGTACGATTTTAATTGGAAGCGATTTATGGGAGGCGATTCTTATATGGGGCCGGCATACCAATAAACAAAGCGGACACAGCAAGGGGATGCAGATCATAGACTAGGATGGAACTCAAGAACCCATTCCAGGTTAGCAATTTTTAATACACTGTATTATTGAAAGACTGTTTTAAATTTAATATTTTCTATGCATTGTATATTTGTAAGAGTCATCAAAAAGGTCACTTAAATAATATGAAAACAGAGGAAGGTATCTTGGAACGTTTGAAGGTCCCTGAATATAATTAAAAGAAATTTTTCCTGGCTTTCAGAAAAGCATAAATCTAGTATATGTAGATATTTTGTACAAAAGAAAAATTTTGAGTGTTGTAAATTTTATCAATTATTATATTGTGTGTTCTAGAATTGCTTTATTTGATTTAATAATATTTATTCAGTAAGCTAGTCGGAGTAAAAACCTTAAAATTAATATTTCATATAATAAAGGGAATAGCACAGCAATAATATAGGGCATATCACAGCAATTTAATGGTACGCCCAATCGTGGGGCGAATATCACAGCAATTTTATGACATGCCCAATCGTGGGGCGAATAGCACAGGTATATACCGGGTGTAACAAAATAAGTGTAAAACATTTCAGGAGGTAATTTCTCATCGTAAAACTGATAGGGTCTTTTATATAAAGAAATTTTATTGGAGCATTCCTTATTAAGATACAGCCCCTTAAAGGGGGTACATAAAATTTGTTTTTAATTTTTTTACAAACACTAAAAAAGTTACAAAATTGAAATTAAGGTGACATTTTTTACTATCAAAAATACACTTATTCAGTAATTTATTTTGTTTACACCATGATTGTATGGTGTGGAAAACGCAACCCCTAAAATTTATTTCCAATGTAACTTTTGTCTTATTATTTGTTTGCCATTTAAAATTTTATTTCCAATAGCTTATTACATTCTAAACAAAACGTATTGTGATGTGCTACACACATATGCTTTCAACAGTCTTTTCCTTGTTTCTATATTTGTTGTCATCGAACGTAGCCGCTGTTCTTTCTTGTTAGATGCAGTTCGGTTCCTCTTCTATTGTTTTAAAAATGTATACCCTATTTCCCCGATATTCAGTGGTATGTGAAGGGGGTTAAGCAGCCTGCGGCTACCAAGATTCCACAACACTTAAACATATTATTCCAATATATTCTTTCGCACAATCAACATTAGTTAAAAATGTTTCAAAATCAACACTTGTGGTTGTTTATAATAATCATCAGATTTAATTGCCATTATTTTTTTTGTTATTAGGTTTCCGTCCTGAAACTGGATGGACGAGTACCTCCACTTATTTCTATTCTAAGCTTCTGAGCTAGCTTACACAGTTCCCTGAAATTCCCACACCCTAGATACAGCTCGGTTCCTCTTCTATTGTTTTTTAATTATACAGCCCAATTCACCGAGTTTCAGTGGTGTGTGAAGAGCGTTAAGCAGCCTGTGGTTACTAACATCTCCCAACATTTAGAAATTGTCGAATTAATAGTTTTCCAGTAAATCATTTCGCACAATTAACATTAGTTGAGATAATTACAAAACCAATGCCTGTATTTGTTAATAATAATCAGCAGGTACAGTCATTTTATTTGTCATTGGGTTTTCTATCTAGGAACTGGTTGGACACGCACCTCCATTGATTTCTACTCTGAGATAGCATTCACATTTTCCTGAAATTCCCACAGCCTATATCCTTCACTATCTGTGTGCAATAGTCTAACCTAGATCTACATCTATCCCCTTTTTTCCTATATCTGCAATTAATATATTCCGCACCACTGCTTCGTGCCTTTGTAAGTGACCTATCATTCCATCTATCCTATTTTTTACTATTTTTCACATATTTCTTTCTTCCCCTACCATTTCTAGTACCTCTTTGTTCATAACTTTGTCTGTCCATTTTATCTTCATTATAAGTTTGTAGCACCACATTCCAAAGACTTCTATCTTTTTCCTGTCCACCCTCTACTGTCCAAGTTTTGCAACCGTACAGTGCTGTGCTCCACGCATATGTTATAAGCAATATTTTCCTTGTTTCTATGTTTATTGTCTCTGAACACAGTAGTTGCTTTTTGTTGTTAAACGTAGCACAACCCTGTGCTAATATTTGTTTTATATCTTTTGCGCTCTTCCCACCTTGCATTATTTGGTAGCTGAGAAATCCATAACCTATTGTGAGTGCTCGTTACATATATGTATTCTAATTTTTGATTTATTTTCCCCTCCTTTACATACTAGAAATTTTCATACCGTATCTCTCTGTTAGAATTGTTTCCATTTCATAAAGACCAGCTGCTAATTCTTCCTTGATAGTTGCTAACACGGCTATATCATCTGAAAATCCAAGCATATCAATCTTTTGTCCCTGCATAATAATCCCAAACGTCTTCCTGCATTTGACAGTATCTATCGGCTATTTGCCGTATAGGTTAAAAATTAATGAGAATAGGGCACATCCTTGTCACACGCCTTTCCTAATATTTACTTCTCTATGTTCCTGCTCTAATTCTATTACCGCTGTTTGTTCTTTGTACAAGCTATGTACTATCCGTCTATCCCTAAAACTCATTCCAATCTTTTTGCATATTTCAAACATTTTGTTATATTTTACATTGTCGAATAGTTTTCCAGATCTACAAACCTTCTATACATGCTTTTTCCTTTCTCTTTTGTTTTTCCATTATCACCCTCAGAGCTAAAATAGCCTCCCGTGTTCCCCTGTTTCGCCTAAACCCAAGTTGATCATCTCATCGTGTTTCTTCGGCTCTTTCTCCATTCGTGTTTGTACAATTCTTGTTAATATTTTGGACACGTGTGCTGTCAAACTTAATGTTCGAAAATTTTGACATCTATCCGCGCTTTTCCTTTTTGGTTTAGTGACTATGATGTTACGTTTGAAATCGTTGGATATATTGCCTGTCTGATACACATAGCTTACAAGTAGGAAGAAACGTTCTGTTACTGTTCGTCCAGCGGCTTTTAGCGTTCCTGCTTGCACCATATCTGTACCCGGTGCCTTGCCATTTCTCAAACCCTTTAATGCTAATTCAAACTCATCTCTTAGTATATGATATCCCAAGTCATCATTTTCAATGTCTGATTCCTGTTCTAACGATGTTAGTTTCTCTCCTGCATATAAATTCCTTATATATTCTTGCCCTCTAACCACTTTCTCTACATCTTATATAATGATGTTTCCTCCCGCACTCCTTATATTTTTGCTAAACGGTTTTATATCCCTAAAATTCACTCTAATTAGTTTGTATGCTTCATCTATATTTCATACTTCCATCTTAGTTTGTAGCTGCTTGCACTTTTCATCAAGCCATTGTTCTTTAGCTTTTGTGCATTTGCAAATAATTTCCCATTTTATGGCTTTGTATCTCTGTTTTCCTGTTTTGTCTGATCTATTTTTGTATTTTCGTCTTCCCTCTACTAAATTCGGCATATCCTTTGTTATCTATGGTTTTTTATTTTCTTTTTGTGTATACCACAGAATACCTCTGGCCACCATGTCTAAGTTGGATTTAATGTTATTCCGTTCTGTTTCTACTTCCTTAGTATAAGAAATTTTCTCGATATCTTTCCGCAATTCATTTGACTTTTTTTTCAAATCTTTTATCTTTTAGTTTCTCAAAGTCAAAGTGCCATTTTTAGTTCATTCTTTCGTAATTTTTAAATTTAAGAGCGGTCTTCATAATTACAATGTTGTGTTTATGTTGTGTTTATATCTGCAGCTTCTAGCTTCTACAGTCTTTTACTTGATTCCTGTCTGACAAGAATGTGATCTATTTGATATTTTCCTATATCTTCTGGCATCTTCCACGTGTATCGTCTTCAAGCATGATGTTGAAATAAAATATTTGTGATAGTTAAATTGTTTTTGTCCAAAATGTACCAGCCTATTTCTTCTGTTGTTTCTTGTGCCTAAACCAAATAAACCTACTACCGCTCCTTCTCGACCGTCACCTACCACCGCATTAAAATCACCCTTAATTATTAAACTTTCGTGTCCTTTTACATATCTTAATATGTCTTCAATATCTTTGTAGATCGCATCTACCTCTTACTCTCTGTATCAAGAGGTGGGCATGTATACTTGTATTATTACTGTATTTACCGGTTTAGATTCTAATCCAACCATGAGTACCCTTTCGGTCTTTTATAAGTAGTTTTCTTCACAGTGTCCTATCTATTTTGCATCACTCTCACGACTCCCGAATTTCCTTCCCCTGATCCTGTATGTATAACCCTAAAGTCTCCACTCCAAAAATTCCCGTCTCTAGCCACCGAACTTCCCTAATCCCAACTACGTCTAATGCTAACCTATCAATTTCAATTTTCAAGTTCTCTAGCTTAACTACTTGCTTCATACTTCTGACATTTCACGTTCCGACTAGCAGAATAGTCTCTGCCCTTCCTATAAACTTCCCGATCACATCCTCCGAAGTAGTTCCATCCCGCACATCCGAATGGGGAACTATTTTAATTCCGGAATTTTTTACCCGAGAGGATGTCATAATCTTAATTACAATTTAAGTTTGCTGTGCACTTGGGAGATAATGTCGTTGTTTCCTGTTGCCTTCCACATCGCAGTAGTGTGTCTCAGAATGCCATACCGATCTTTATGGTCTCTGCCGATCTAATTACCGAAAGAGCTGCTGCTCTCTTTCGGGGACCTGTCTTAGTCTGTTTCCTCACTAAAGATCCTACTAATTTGGTTGAACCTATAGTTCGGCTCTTTAAATCACTGGAACGCGCAAGCCATTCCACCTGTTCTAGTAATCTAGAACTTCTTCAAGGTACAGATCCATTCGGAACGCTGCTATGAAAATAAAATGATCTTGAGATGCCCGTATTATCTTGCTAACTCGGATGGAATGAAACAACGGAATTTTAGCATCAGAATTATAATAACATAAAATATTTATCAACAATCTTTCAAATTATTATAATCGCTACATTTACAAACATCATTATTCATCATATTACCAATGTACCCACTCTCAGGGCATTTATATGAGAAATGGCCACCCAGCTGTCATCTTTGGTTTCCTTCGCAATTTGGGGAAAGGTCTTTAGTATACTATTTTCGGTTCCATCATATGATATGAATAAATTTCCTAGTTAGCGTACCGTCCGTCCTTTTGAATTTTAACTTTGTTATATTCTCAATGACCCAAACCGCTCGTTTATTTGACCAATTTCTGGGTATCTCTCTTTATAGAGCTTTTGGATACTTTTATCCATGTTGAAGTTGTGGTTTTACTATCACCACCTCAACGTCATCCCTAGTGTACAATAATTTCCAATGATTATCTCCGTGATTGCGAAGTACTTAGGGTCCTACTCTTTAGAGCCAATACTTCTCCGCACGTGCCGTAAGTATTTATTGTTGGCAGCACTGTTAGAGGTTCCTCCGTATGGGGCTCGTTTGGGTTCCCATATTTCTTGTAATTGTAGTCATATTCTGTCTATCAAGTCGATCGGCTGCCTTTTGTGTGACATGTCTGATGAACCTTATTTTAAATCCGGCATTGTCGCCCTGGTTTGTTTTTGCAATCTCTTCTTCAAGGTAGTATATTCTGATCTTTGTTGAACGCCATATCTTTTCTGAGTAATTGATTTTTTATTTTTAACTGACTTATTGTGGCTCTATAGTCATTTCTGTGCACATAACATTCTTTGTAAGTCCTTTTAATCTACTTTTGCGCTCTCAGGCTTCTTTTACTTCCATCTACCATTAGGTTCAAGAAACGTTTTTGTTTGCCGGAGTTTAATCTATTTGCGAGGTCTCTCATTCTTCCTATTAAATCTTTAAGTTCTCTCTTAGTGTATGGGTTTGCCTCAACTGTTGCGAACGCTGAGGCTATCTCTTCCTGTAATGTTTTCATTAATTCCTGTATAACGTTCAGGGTTTTGGTAATTTTCGGTTCTTCTTCATCCTTGGCTTTCTATTTCGCTTTCTGCTGTCATTAATTTCCTCAGCAGAACCATCCATTTCGGACTGTGTTAAATCTTCTATGCTTCTTGTGCCGCGTTCCTTGCTGTTTTCTCTATTCTTCTGTTTGGGAGTATTATATTCATACTCCTCTTCTGGTTCGGTTCGGTTTAATTTAATTTAATACGAAGGCTTGTAAAGTACTGATAGTTACCAACATTTCTATTTAGTGTTCATGGTGATCTCCTATTTATTTCTACATCCTGTTTTAATATTACATTGTAATAACAACTTTATGAGGTGTAAATTGCAAAAGCTTATAAATTGCACAGGGTACTTTCTTGTTAACAGCTAATTTATCTATCCTTAATTAATAAATTCAGTTTATTTTCGGCATAAATTAAAATACCTTTTTTTCCGTTTTAATTCATTATCCATTCACATAGATTCTGTTTCTACTTTTCAATAGTCCAACACCATCTTGTATATTTCACCTTCTTACAATAAGTTCGTTTATTATAGTTTCAATGAAACTCATTTGCTGCGAATTTGGAAAGCTTCCGTTCTAAATTAAATAGTCTGTACTTTGTTTTAGCTGTCCGCTGGCTTGCTACATATGCTTATAGCATATAATTACTTTCTAAATGTTACTACCGAAGGATTAGTCGAAATAATCGATCATACTATTATTTGATAAGCGTGTTTCGAGTTTCTAATCACATTTGATAACGCGAGGATTGACGTTCGAATTCTTGTTATTAAACGAAATATAATTTGATTCTGCAACTTGTGTGTTGAGGTATTTATCTACATTACTCGTGCTAGTACTTCAAGAGCGATGCACGTTTTTTTGTTCGACAAGTAGGGGATATCTTGGGTGCATTGGCAAGTGCTTCCGCGCTAACTCATCCTAATAAGATTCTTCCTTTAGATCTTAGTTGTGGGCCAAATTAGTTTTTATCTAGGCCCGACTGTTGTTTGCCACAGACCAACTGCTTTTACCTGTAGATCGCTGGTGCCGTTATGATAACAGAGTAAATGAATCATGACTACCGTGGTGATGCTGTGCTGATTCACTTCCGATGGCGTGCAAGCTAAGTATCACGATACGTGCAGGTATATAACTTGTTTTCCTTTTGTGTCTATATCAAGGGAGTATTCCTTGTCAGCGTTTGGTGTAGTTACGTGACAAGAACCGTGAAACTGTAGGACTATTGTTTGTTGCTGCGAATCGATATTAAAATCGCTTTACATGTGCGATGTATCATTTCTAAACATACTTGTCAAAAGAACGCACACGTTTATTCTCTTTACTGATTAGTCTATTTTTCAACAGATATTATGTACAATTTCAAAATTTTTTGACAAAAGCTCTCACACGTTTATTTTCTTTACTGATTAGTTTTTCTTTTATGTAAAATACGAAATGCGCACTTTGTATCTAAATTACTAAATTGTTCGAAAAATATAATTGCTTGCTTTTAAATAGTGACCCTTAATTTGTTTCTCTTGGTTGATTGTATAGAATCCTTTATTTATTCTTGTTGTTAATAGAAAATGGTTGGCGATGCGCTTTTTAGTATTTTATGAATCCTGCCCACTCTCCGCATTTGGTAGTTAGCCTGGTATTTCTAGGTTTTTTTCAGCTACGTCTAGGTCGTAGCATATCTGCCACTTGTCAACAAGAAAAAAAAGTGCATCGTTCTTGAAGTACCAGGAGGAGAAATGTAGAAAAATACCTCAACGCACAAGCTGCAGGATCAAATTACAATTCGTTTAATAATAATAATTCGAACTTCAATCTTCGAAACACGCTTATTAAATAACAGTATGAGCCATTATTTCAACGAATCCTTCGGTCGTAACATTTAGGAAGTAATTATACGCTATAAGCATATGTAGCAAGCCAGCGGACAGCTAAAACAAGGTACAGACTATTTAATTTAGAGCGGAAACTTTCCAAATTTGCAGCAAATGCAGCATTGAAATTATAATAAACGGACTTATTGTAAAAAGGTGAAACATACAGGATGGTGTTGGAGTATTGAAAAGTAGAAACAGAATCTATGTGAATGGATAATGAATTTAAAAGAAAAAATGGGTGTTTTAATTTATGCCGAAAATAAACGTAACAAATGCCAATCAGTAAAATTAAGAGGTCGGGGTAGGAAAACAATAGTAATAAAGCGGACAGTACAGTACTAACAGAAAGAAAACGAAATAAAAAAATTGGCTTAAGAAAACTCCAAAAAAAAGCCAACAAATCAACTAATATCCGGTTCGAAAAGCCAATATATAATAATAGGATGACCAAAAGAAAAGGAAAAGAGAAAAAATTCGATTAGCGAAATAAAACACAACAAAAGAAAACACTCCAAAACAAAAAAAAAGGAATTCTGATCCGGTTTGAAAACCCAAGGTATCGGACAAAACCAAGAAAAGGAAAAAAAAGTTAAAGAGAACCGCAGAGAAAGATAGGTAGGTAATAGTAATGAGCAAGGACAAAAGTAGAATGGCGTCAACACTGCTAAAGTCGTCAAAGGACGGATGCTTCTTCAGAAAAAAAACAGTAAAGTCTTCAACTTCAAACGACGATTGGTTCCCTGCAGAAAACCAACAGTAAAAGAAAGAAACGAGGAAGAAACCCAACAGTAACTGTCAAAATGACAAAAGTGTCAAGCCTCAAGGTATGTTCAGGAACAACAAAAATGCTGATTGGAAAAAAAAATAAAATTACTTTAAACTGTGGTTCTCAAGAATCGCAACAACCGAAGAACCAAAGAAAAGAAATGCTAACTAGTCCTAAAGTCGACTAAATCGGACTAGAAAGCTCCTACCACAGGAAGTGGATCGAGAGATAAAATTTTTAAAAGCACGAAGACCGACAGAAAGTAACACCAGCCACAGGAAAAAAGGAAAGGAATGTGAAACTAAAGGAACGAGGAAAAAAAGAAAAACCAAAAAGAATAACACCAAGCAACAAGTACAAGAACCAAAAAAACCTAAGAATCGCACAAAAGAAAATAAAACAGAATCCCAGTGTAGTTATGTATGACTATGTGTGTGCGTGTGCGTGCATGCGTGTGTGTGTTTATGTATGAGTATGTGTCAGTGTGGATGGGGGTGTAAGAAGTGTGTGCGTGTGTATGTGTTGGACCGCTTCAGTCGCTTCTTACGACAGGCAGGTCGTACCGTGGGACTATTCTATTCCCCGAACCACACGGGGTGAAAAAAAAGAAAGATAACCCACCAAAACAGAGAAGTAAAAAGAAATCGTAACGTTCAGAAATCAAGTCCTAAGGAGGACAAAATCGACATAAGAATCTGGGGCGCGAGGACTAGGCATTGAGTTTAAGACGTTTGCGCTGCCAGCATAAAAACGCAGTGAAGTCAAGAACATTAGGATTTAGGCGACATACATCTTCAGGTTCTAATTCAGCATAGACCAATTTATGTCTTTTTTGGGCAGTTTTCGGCAAAACAGGAACAGTATGGGGTGTAGTAGTTGTAGCACGCGGTTGAGGAGGTGACGGCGAGGGTAATTTAGGAAACTCAAAACGCGTTATGGAAAAAAGTGGTTTGTTTTTAGAATTGGTTGAAAGAAAGTTGACGGGTTGTCAGGATATTAACCGTAAAAAAAAAGTATTGGCTGTAAGAGAATCAACCATACAAGGACAAACGCAAGTAGAGCACACTTCAGTTGCGGTAGACAAAAAGGACAGAAACAGATAAAATTATATTGATGTTAGATAAAGGACTAGCAGTATCACAGTTAGGAAAGGAAACAGCATTGGCTGTAAGAGTATCCCCCCTACTTGTCGAACAAAAAAACGTGCATCATTTTTGAAGTACTAGGACGAGTACTGTAGAGAAATACTTCAACGCACAAGCTGCAGAATCAAATTAAAATTCGTTTAATAACAAGAGCTCGAACTTCAATCCTCGCGTTATCAAATGTGATTAGAAACTTTAAATACGCTTATCAAATAATAGTATAATCCATTATTTCGACGAATCTTTCGGTTGTAACATTTAGGAAGTAATCATACGCTATAAGCATATGTAGAAAGCCAGCGGACAGCTAAAACAAGATACAGACTATTTAATTTAGAACGGAAACTTTCCAAATTCGCAGCAAATGAGTTTCATTGAAATTATGATAAACGGGCTTATTGCAAGAAGGTAAAATATACAGGATGGTGTTAGAGTATTGAAAAGTAGAAGCAGGATCTATGTGAATGCATAATGAATTAAAAAGGGAAAAAGGGGTATTTTAATTTATGCTGAAAATAAACGTAACATACTACCTAATGTTTACTTAAGTAACGCTCCAGCGTTACAAAACTGCTGAAAACTTCAAGTGGGTTGTAGAAATGATTGCACCCCATGCACTGTAGCTACTAGTCAGTTAGAAGCTTGAGTGTATCTGAGACTAGCAACAATGCTGTTGGCGATACGTTGTTCTGAAACGATATCTCACTTCGGTGCTTAGCAAGGACTGAAACAAATTGTTTCTCTTTTCTAACAGCGAACTGCTTACAAACTTTTGTGCATCGTACGAGTGCTCAAATTTGACTCGAAAACAAAACTTATTTTTACTATTAGACTCTCATGTAACCTCTTACATTTTATTGAAATTCCTATTTTGTATTTTGGACAAAATTCCTTACTTGTTTGAAAACTGTTGCGGGGCGTATAATAGATTTACTTTTGCCCTATTAAAATTAAATTAGCTTGGTAAATATCAATATACAATATTCTGGAACGGATATTAAACTCTCAAACTACGTAATTTATACCTTGAATTCCGCGATACAGCCAGATATAAGATTAAATGGATTTTATTGAAGGCATTCCCGCTGTAGTAAATATTTAGCATTTAGGTAAAGAGAAGTTACGGTAACTGAAAGTTCCAAATTGTTTTAAAACCATAGAAGCAATTACCCACTATGCACGATGTCTATAAACAGGAATTTAACTTTATTATTAAATATTTCCCAAACTGAAAATTAGAAAAATTAATTTAAACTTAACTTAGATATAATGTTGGATTGAGTTATTTAAGTCTTGCATAAATACCAGAAAACGTCTACCTAGCTTTAGAAATTAAGGTGTTTCGAGAGCGCAATGTATAAGCAAACCGTTAATTAACGCTAAGGGTTTAATTAAAAGTTTCTTTGCTCTTATACTATTACAGTAATTTATTTGAAGAGGATTATAGACTTAATTTACCAAATCTCTTTACTTGAAACTTGTTGAATAATAGACCACAGCTTAATAAAATTTAATACAAGCTCAACTAATCCCTTGATTGCCAAAACTCAAGTTTTAAATACCTTACCTTATTTGGAAGACTTAGCTGTATGACAGAGAAAATGAAACCAAAACCACAAACAATGGCGTTCAAACTGCAGGAAAAGATAGAAACATGTTAAACCGCATAAGAGAAGGAAGAAGTTTGATTAAACGCGGTTTAGAGAAAGACCCTGTAATCAAGCATTCGATATAAACAATCAATCCTTGCCCGGAAGTCAATTTTTCGTACAAAACGATTGATTATAGAAATTTCTGCCTTGATCATGCAACAGCATTTTTGTTTTAATTAAAGCTGGCATTGTTCCATTATTCGTAGTAAGACACTGGGAAAATCTTTCCTCTTGCCGGTTTTATCAATAACGTTGTTTGCAACTTTAGATAACTCTCTCTTTAGCGGAGTTGATGCTGATCGTTGTTATTGCACAGTGATTACAACAACTTTCTATCGTGGCTAAAAACATTTACACACGATTTAAAGATAATTTACCTTAGCACCTATGGAAGCTTTTATAACATGTTTTGGTACATCATCACAAAACCTCGTTATTTTTAGTTGGGTCGTATATACGATGTTTCAACTTTTCAAAAGTTTATGTGATTTTGTCAAAACTACCTTTCTTTCGTTTCATCTAGTTTCTTTTTTCTCATTTTTGTCGGTAATTTATCAATTTTAATCTTTGGGTTTCTTTAGAATCCCTCAATATAGAATAACAAATAGTAGATTTTATATAAATTATTTATTTAAAGGGGGAACATGATACATTTAAGCACAATTACAGACCACAATTAATAAACGACTATCAAAGTATGATAAGCAATGTGAAGTAAAATAGATATTTACGTAAGCAGTTATGAAAAGACTAATTTTTTTTTGACAAATGTAATATTTGCCAAAACGAGCAAACGCAGTAAGCAAGTTTTGCAAATTACATAGCACAATATTCACTTTTTCTTAACCATTCCAATGTCCATTAAAAATAATTTAAAGTCAATATGTACATAAAGTCAAAACCAGTTAAGCTGACCGATGACTCATCTTGTTAAAGCATATGCATCAATGCATCAGAACGTATTTCTAGCATTCTGGATTAGTTCAGTTGTTTATACAAAATGGCGCATGCAGTTTATATTGTGACAAATACTAGCTGAGAATGTATGTCCCAGGGCTTTTATAAATGATCCTTTAATTTCTACGAATTATAAGAAATGTTTGTTGGATATACAGTTGCCAACGGCGTTAACATAAGTATCAAATACATTTTTCTTTTATAAAAATTAAACCAAAACATTTAAGGTAAATTGGAAGTTTGGAAGGGAAATAGACCAACATTTTATTTAGATGAATTGTGTTTAAATGAAGATATTAATAATATGGAAATGGACAAGCTATTTTCAGGAATGTAGATAAAATCTTAGTTTAGAAATGTACTGCAGATACTGGATATTTAGCATGGTGTCGCAATATTGTTGGTTTTTGAAAACAAAGTGAATTTTCAAGATATTATATTGTTATTAAGTATAAAGATGCGTGTGTTCTAATTGATTCGATAATATCTGAAGACTAATAATTTCTGTTGAAATTAGACTTGTTATTCACACAATTATCAAGGAAATTGTAGTTTCGGGATTTTATTTTATTCCTGTTTTATATGGTTAACAAGCATGGTTGTACATATAAAAGTGTATTTGTAAATATTTAATCAAATTTAGTATTAAATAAACAAAACGGTATTGTATTATTTTATTGTAATATTGTTCTACTACATTAAGAAGTATAAATCTAGGACACCACTTCATTTTATATTAATCAATTATTCTGAAATTGAATCATCTCCATAAGAGTCGTTGCTGCTTGAATCCTCTAAGTTGATAATGTTTTTTTTTCAATTTGTCACCATTCTATCATACATTTTTCTGAATGGTAAGTGCATTTTTGCCAATATTTGTCATCTATCCTTCCAAGTGCTTCATGCTATATTAATTGTACGTGCTCGTCATTAAATCTTCCAATATTGTCGTAATAGCCTTTGCAATTACCCCAAATTAATTCTATTGGATTAAATTGGCAATGGTATGGAGGGAGCCTTAATACTTTATGGCCACTTTGTGCTGCAAGTTCATCAAGTATGTATATTTTTGGTTGAACATTTTCCTTTACTAATGCAAGTAATTTTCTTTTTAACATTGAAGTGTCAGCAAATACGTTATGTCGAAGCAAATAATTAATTAATTCCTCTTTATTTGAAAAATTGTTAGGAACCTTTTTGACTAATTGCGAATGATATGAAGCATTATCTAGCACGATTAAACTTGGACCGCTTAAATTTGGTAATAAACTTTCTGGGAACCATTTTGTGAACATTTCTGTGTTCATATCACCATGATAATCTGCATATTGTGATTTTGAAGAAAACAAAAGAGATGCATCATGTATAAAACCATTTTTATTTCCAGCATGTATCACAATAAATTTAAAACAACATTTGGTAACTATACAAAGCACAGTGACAGCAACAAATTAACAACTAACCGTCTTCCTGTTCCAAATGGCTTCTTCTTGATGCTTTTGTGAGAATTATCATGCCAATTCTTTTTGGCAGATCCCCTACTAAAAAGCCAAGTCTCGTCAAGAAAACAGGTTCATATAGTTGCGTTTCCTTATTGCAATGGTAATCCTTTAAGAATTTCATTCGTGCAGCAGCTATATGTTGTTTCTCGAACAATCCTTGCCTTCCATCATCTACTTTATAAAAAATCCTATAGTAGGTAAAAGTCTTCTTAAGCTAGTTAATTTGAAATTACATATGCCGGCAGTAACAAGCTCTTTTTGGAGTGCTTGTGCAGCTACATGAAGTCCTACAAATATAAAAATTAGTTACTAATTACAATTAATTTTTATATTACTTTTCGAGTGCATCTCATAAATTTTACGTTTAACTGCATGTTTTATAAAATCTTCAACATCGCAAGATCTGCTTTTTGTTTGGTTGCGTTTCCTGCACGTCGAATGAATTGGAAAATTTTCCTTTAGAGCTTGTGAGCCTCCTCTCTTAATCCTAGTTAAAACACTAAGGCTAAACCACATATTTCAGAGGTTTGCTGAAGAAATAATTAATTGATTTGAAGGATTAAGTGTATTTATTTTTGTACCTGCATAACACTCCCAAACGAAACTAAAACACATTCATTATCACGCTCTCTTTCAAAATAATCCATGACGTTCAAAATCACCTGGTGTGTTTGGGGTTTGAGATGTTTGTTTCGAAGCATTTTGAACAACTAAAAAGCAAAGAGGTGATAGTATTTTGTATTGTTATAGAATGGCTGTATTTACCTTTTATAATGTGTAAGAAATCCTTTGACTTTTGAAAAAAACTTTTATATTTGCGATTTGAACTAAATGTAAAAACATAAATACAACAAAAAATCAAGAACTACGTGAAAAGACAACAAAAAGTGACAGAAAACTAAAATTATTTATAGGTTATAATAATACATAAATATTAGTTATAACAGACATACGTTTTGATGCTGCCATACCAATCCTTAAAAGACGTATTTTTTTTCTATCCATCCTGTTTTAGGGCAAATAGTTACATGTACTGACAAAGACATGCAATTTTCATTATCATTTCTAATAATGTACCGCGGTGAGTCATCGGTCAGTTTAAATGGTTTTGACTATATTTCTAAATGCTTTGAAAATATACCATTGTGCTTTAGTTTAACCAATACTCGTGGCGTTCCTAAATCATCGTTCAATACTATAATTACTTTCACTTTCATTCATTTCCTATTACTTGAATTGAAATCATTGGTTGCTTCCAATACTGTTTTTACGGTTTGCACTAAAATCGATCGGTAAGCTACTTCATATAGAGCACTTTAGAGTGTTATTGTTCGCACTTAGTTTGAAATAACTGTCAATTTTCTCGTTGATGTCTGGTACCATACTGAGCCATTGTTTAAATTTCTCTTGTACATATACGTTTGTTTCCTCCAATTCGTACGATTCCGGTTCAATAATTATTTTATACTGCTCTGAATCATCAAAATACAAAACATTGTTCCCAGAGTGCACGTACTGCACAGTGTTACAAGTGGACAACCCCACTAAGCCCAAAGAATATTCACCTTCCTGCTTTAATTTGATTGGTGGGTAAATAGATCTGTCGAAATGACATTACCATACCCGAACACGCTCATTGTTTTGGCCATTGTCACTAAGAAACTTTAAAACTAAATGCCCGCCATTGTACGTGTTGTAAGTCTGCTCCGGTAAACTGCTGTAGTAAATTCTGCAACCTCGAAAATAACTCCTCACTTCTTTCGGTGGTCTCAAGTCACCGTCACCGTAGATCAATGTAGTAAGCATAAGACCACAGATCCCAAGGCCCTGGGTTCGAATTCCGACACGGCCGACTGCTTGAAAAATGGCAGGTAAGCATTTTTCACAAAAATTACGCTCTCGTTCGGATGAGAGGTTAACTGGAAGTCTCGTGTGTGAGTGTTGTCACGCAAGTTCAAGATCCCTACCTTGCCTGAAACGGCAAGGATTTGGCAAAATTCTAAATTTCCAGGCAACAAAAACTCGCCTCCTGGCCAATGTAGTACCTTCGGGTGGAACATTGATAATGTAAATGCACGGTTTCAAGTCTCCAAACGAGTCGTAATATAACACACTATTTCCACGTTTTTGGTATCTCACATAATAAATCCCTGGCCCGCTTGCCGTATCCAAATTAATCACACCCGACTCGTTGACATGCGATCTAATCTTGTGTAAATGATCTCTTGAAAACACATCGCAAAAATGAGGAATGGTAGATGCGTAGTTCCTTATATCCACTTCGGTGAGAGTTCTTCGAGGTAACTTGCTTAGTTTTTTGATACTCTTTTAGACCGTCCGCGTTACTTGCATAGTTTTAAAAATAGCGCAGTACCGTTCTTGAAAGGTTTTAAAAATAGTCCATTTCCTTTTTCTCAGTGGCAATGGCCTTCATAGATCTGTTGTGCCATTCACTCTCCTTAAGCTGCTCGTTGGCTGTCTTGGCATCATTTACTGCTTAAGCTATCCCCGCAGCGCCACCTGTTAGAACACTTAGTCCTGCGAATATCGGAATCAATAATAGAAAACCTCCTTTCTGTGGAACGCGTATCATACGTGGAACTTTAATTTTGTTTCTCTCACCAGCTGCTTTTATGATTTTTTTGCCAATTAGAATACCGACGTCTAGTAGCTTTTTCAAGTTGCCGGAACCAACTCGGTCTATTGCAGATCGTATTTTCTTTAAGAATCCTCCTTTGATACTTGTTTTTCTTCTTCATACCCACACCCATTCTCTTCTTTACTTTTATAGCGTTTGTCACAAACTAAGCTGCATCCTTTTCCTTAAACTTTGCGTCCTTGGACATAACTCTTCCCCAAGCTTCTTCTTCTAAAATTTTATCTGTTTGATGTCTAGTTGGGAGGTCGTCGGGGTAGTTCGAGTATGCAATGTCGTAGTTCCTGCACAAGAGATCCAACATCTTTATTCCAGGATCACCTCGGGCTAATCGCTCTTCTAATCGGGTCCCAGGACCGCAATAAGAATAACTTGGAATGTGGAGCTCGAATGATACATTATTTATAGCTTTGTTAACTAATCCCCTCGGAATGCACAATCATGGATCTGCACCCTTCAACAAACTCTAACTAAATGAACAATAACAATGTAAAACATCTCTATTTATACTTTTTACAGCTATATACAGATTTTACAAAATTTGTACATAACAATAATTTAAACAAAGTTCTCATTACACAAAATCCTTTTAATTTACTGGAAACGATTGCCACCGTCTTCCTCTTCGCCATTGTTTTTATTTAAAGAATTTGATAAATGCTTTTTCCTTTTATTTAAAATGTTTTTATATGACCGAGCTTGAATTATCCGAAATTTTCCATTGCTTACATATTTTCAAACGCGATCGCGCTTGTAGCACGTCCTTAACATATCTATCAGGGCTACACATGATTATTTCTAAAGTAGTTAAATAATTCTTGCTATTTCCATCGCTGAATAGATAATTACATCTCGAATATCGCTTTCCAGCAAAATTTTTGTTCGTTCCTCTTCTTGTGTTAACTTTACTTTATCGTTGAAGTTAGAGTCGGCAAAAAAGCACACTAATCCATTGTAAAACGGTTGAAATTCTCGATTATTTATTTGGTTTAATTTATAAGTCAGTAACTCCCGCATGCGAAACAATCTCTGTAACTCCTGTTCACTCAAAGAGATAACAATAACGCTCTTTGTAAGTTGTAGTATAAACGCATCCTCTTCTTCTTCTTAAAACCACTTCCGACCATAACAGTCTTTGCACACCATTTATTTGCTTCCAATCTCAAATCATACTTGTTACCAAGTTGAAAATGCATGTCGTCTATTTCTACATCCAAATCAGTAACATCTTGAGCAAATCGGTTCACCATAAGTTCTACTCGGAGATCGCAAAAGTTATTCCAATCTTCAACTTCCAATTTGATAGAATAACTGTTGCAGCTTCTATTGCAACACGCAATTTGAAGTACTGGTCATAAATCTCCATACAAGTCAAAACCAATTTCCACATTATGGTGATGAGAAAAAGCAGGCAATACGAATTCCCTTAAATTGTACGTAATTTTTTCCACTAATCTGTTAACGTCTACTGGCGGCACTCTCACATCTGGCGTAACATCGAAACCAGAGAATGCTTCATGCGGTTGGTGAGAGAAAAACTAGAAGACAATGATGCGGTCAAAGTGAAAGTAAAGCTATTTGGAGTCTAAGCCAAGATGAGCGACGGTTGAGATGTAGATGATGTTAAATCGTTTAATACCAAGAACCAAGTTGTCATCCAATCATCGAACCCGGGTGAGATCTACAAACCTGTGACACGGGTAATTGATGCAAAGTTCGAGGAGTTGCAGGGCCGGGAATTGGGATGGAGTTTGAAAAATTTTTTGTACCTTGAACTCAATATCAATAAGTACACACCTTCCCGAGGTTCATTTTACATCGAGCTGCCTAAGTGGTTTAAAAATAAGAAGGCAGTAATCAACATCTAAAATGAAGACTTGGCATGCTTTGCATGGTCGGTGATGGCGACCTTACAGTCCGTTGGCCAAAATCCTGAAAGGGTATCTAAGTATCAACACTAAAACTTCATCCTAAATTTGCATGGGACTGAACTACCGGTAAAAATACCCGATACACCAAAATTTGAGCGGTTAAGCGATGTCAGCATCAACGCTTTTGAAGTAGAAGGCAAATCGATCGTAGGTCCGTTGCATTTCACCGATAACAGAAAACTCCGGCATATCAACTTATTGTTCATACAAAATGGAGAAAACAACTATTACTGTTATATTAAAAATCTGAGCAAATTGGTCGATAGTCAACTATCTAAGCGGGGTCACCAACCATGGTTATACGACGGGTGTTTGATTTACTTCCGATCCGAAGAGGAACTTCGACATGAGTGTAACCATATAGTTACAAAAATGCTGAATGCCTTCAACAACATTATCGAATTCAAAAATATTCACAAACAGATAAGAACGACGTTTGCGATATATGCAGATTTCGAATCGGTGCTGGAACCCATCAGCTCTACTGCTCCTGATGCATCCGCTTCCTTCACTAATAATGTGCAGGAATAATGTGCAGCTTTGCGTATTATGTCAAATTCAGTTACGACGACAACTTATCAAAGTATGAGATATACAGGGGTACTGATGCTGCAAGCTTTTTATAGAAAAAATGACGGTGGAGGCTCGCCGGTTAGGATCTATCTTGAAAACCAATGGTCCCATCTTACCGCTTGAACCACTGGATGAGCTAGTCTTTCACTTAGCGGCGGATTGCGGAATTTGCAAAAAACCGTTGGGGGAAGAGAGGGCGCGAGACCACAACCGCTTGAACGGAAAAATTTTGCTTCGCGGCTCATAGCCATTGCAATTTGCATTATAAAGTACTCAACTTCATCCCAGTGATTTTCCACAGTTTAAGTGGGTATGATGCTCACACTATAGTTAAGGAGCTAGGATGCGATCAGGAAAATGTTGGCGTCCTACCAAACAACAAGGAAAGGTATATCTCGTTCACAAAAAATGTTAAACTGGATGGCGATGATTGTATGAACGATGATGAAGGCTCTATTCAACTCCGTTTCATCGACTCGCTGCGGTTCATGTCGAATACGTAGGATTTTCTATTTTAGATTTATATAAAAGTTTACTGTGCGACATCCGTCATAATGTTATTGCGGCGCATGAACGATGATCAAATTCAACTTCCTCTATACAGACACCGACTCGTTAGTTTATAGTGTATAAACTGATGACCTATATTTAGATATTAGGAATAAAATCAAAGATTTCGACACCAGTGATTATCTTATAAACAAGAGATACAAAATGCTATTAGTTAATAAGAAAGTGGTAAATAAATTTAAGGACGAGTTCAACTGGGATTTGGTTCTAGAGTTTGTGAGTACTAGAACTAAATCATATTGTATAATAAGTGAGAAGAATATTATTAAAAAAATTAAAGGTATTAACCGTAGTGTTGTGAACAATATTAGTGTCAGTAGTTTTAAGGATATTGCTCAAAATAATATGGGCATACCATGACATCTAGTAGAAGCAGTAAAAACATGAACTGTACACGAAGATTATAAACAAGTTCAACTTATCCGAGGATGACGACAAACGGTTCATCATTCCAGGAACTATCAATACGTACGCTTGGGGGCACCGTAAAATAGACGATTTTTTTCACCTAGTTTTAAGTTGTTATAGGTTAAGTTTTATGTATATAATAGCTTTAACATTTTCTGTATTGAGGAGTTTTTGCATAGATTAGTTGCTGATTAATTTTATGTTTAAATTGTTTAATAAATTTTTTATTTATACATTGTCTTTTTATTTTATCGCCAAAATCCTATGATTAAAAATAGCATCTCTACGAGTTATGTTATCATATGCCTTTGGAGTCTAGTGGTGATGTGATGCAAATTGCACTCGGAAGTCCCGAGTTCCTTTAAGAATTGCGTGGCGTAATTAAAGATGGTTGCGTGTTAAAGA
The DNA here is from genome assembly GCA_036346225.1 of Platerodrilus igneus. Lineage (NCBI taxonomy): Eukaryota > Metazoa > Arthropoda > Insecta > Coleoptera > Lycidae > Platerodrilus > Platerodrilus igneus. The sequence continues at coordinate 2,215,997 of JARFIW010001380.1, read as the reverse complement.
TGGTCGTTGTGACGTAATGAGTGTGTAAAGAGTTGCAGACATTCCAGAGGCAATACGGTGTGAGGCGTTCAGGAGGCGCTGTCTGCGCATTGTGAGTTGTCTTACCTAAGTTATATGTGTATTGTGGGTTGTTTAACCTAAGCTATTGTGGAATTCAAACATTCAGGAGGAGGGTGGGAAGAGAGGACAGAGAAGAGGAGGGCGGAGAGCGGAGGGAGGAAGAAGGAGAGAGGAGGGATGAGAAAAGATGGAAGAGGAAGGAGGGAGGAGGGAGGAGGGATGAAGGAGGAGGGAGGAAGGACGAAAAAGAAAGGAGGCGGAAAGAGGGAGGAAGACGTAGGGGGGATTGAGGAAGGAAAAAAGAGGAGAAAAGAGGAAGGAGTGAGAAAAGAGGAGGGAGGAGGGGTGAGTGACGAAAGAGGTGGGAGGAAGGAGGAGGGAGGAGGGATGAGCGATAAGAGAGGGGAGGAGGGGGAGGAAAGAAGAAGGCGGGAAAACGGAAGAGAGAGTAGAGAGCAGGGAGGACGGTGGAGAGAGACGGGGGGGATGAGGTAGGGAGGAGAGGTAGGGAAGAGGAAGGAGCGGGAGGACGAAGAGAGAAGCAAGGGAGAGGGGGCAGACAGGAAGGAGGGAGGAAGGAAAAGGGAGGAAGGAAGAGGGAGGAGGGAAAAGGGAAGACGGAGGAGAAAGGAGGGAGAAAGGAGGAGGGAAAAGGGAGAAGGGAGGAGAAAGGAGGCAGGAGGAAGGAAGACGGAGGGAGGAGGGAGAAAAGAAGAGGAGGAAGAAGGGAAAGGGAAATGGATGAGAGGTGGTGGATAAGGAAGGAGGGATGAGGGAGGAAAAAGGAAGGAGGGGGAAGAGGGGGAGGGGGAGGGATGGGGAGGAGAGAGGAGGAAGGATGAATGAGGAAGGACGTAGAATGGAGGATGGATGAGGGAGGAGGGAGGAGGGAAAATGGCGAAAGGAGGATGGCGGTGGGAGGAGGAAGGTGGTAGGGGGAGGGGGAAGAGATTAGGAGAAGGGTGAAGTGAGGAGGGAGTAGAGGAAGGAGGGAAAAGGAGGCACCAGGATCGGTCAATCCTACTACTAACGCTAATTGAAGATTTTCTATGGGAATTTACTAACGATGTTTAAAACTACCTGCTGCAACCCCAAATTGTAACCACAACGGTTTGTGTGTAACACGCTAGAGATTCATAGAACATGCAAATAAGCACTTTAAATTTAATCTTACCCTATATAAATCCATCTATATTGTAACAGTTCTTTTTAAAGAAATAAATTCCTAGTTGAAACAAATTAAACGCATAAAGGTAAAAGAGGAAGAAGAAAAGAATTGAAAAAATTTGCAAAGAATATTCGTTTGCAAGATTAAATAGATTCTCAATCTTTAATACGTCCTGGGTCCCATATGGAAAACAACATACAACTCTTTATTTTCTAATTTGGTACAATTACACAGCTAAGTTTAACATTTTGTACTCACAATCAAGTAGAAAGCAATTCAGCTGTTTGAAACCTGGTTTATTAAGTCATAAATAGCTATTTAATCTTTCAAAAGTTCGAGTAAACGCCTCATTGTTCAAGAAATACCTAACAGTTTTCAATTTCTTTGATACAAACGGCTCGTGGGCATTAAATTTTTGTTCTGATAAGACTTCCCCCGTTTGAACTATCTTTGCAAGAAATTTTCTAAATTCGCCAGCTTCCACATCATCTTCGTGTCAATCAATTTGGAAAGTCATTAATGGTGATATATACGGTCAAAACTTTATGTGCATTAATCGATTTTTATTACAGTGCGAACCCGCAGTAGGGCTTACAACCACAACAGCCAGACAATAGGCCGTAGATTCTAAAGCCACTCGCTAATCCACATGGATCCTCTTTCCGATCAAAATTTTTTGAACATTGTCAAGCGAATCCATTACGTACCACATCATTCTGAAGCCATCGCTTTCTATTACCCAGCTGGAACCTGTGCATGAAACCAGCTTAAACGTAGCCGCCAGCAACCAGTGGTTAGGGATGAGTGATTTTTGTTGGATCCCAAAAGGATCAGTTAAATTGTTTTGCAACCACTGTTCCACAACGGCTATGTCTCGACCCGCCAAGGAAAAATGTTAATCGTATCAGTCTGTAAAACCCGGCATCCCACTGTCAAAAATAATAATCTTATGTCGACTATTTACTTTTTCTTAGAGTATACTTTTTCTTGAAAGTAATATTTGTTCTAAATCTAGTATGTTTGAGATTTTCAATAATAATAATTACAACAATTTGAGTTACAGTTTTGCTTAAGTTTGGACGTGATTATCAGATCTGATGCTCATATAAATCGTAAGGGACAAAATGTTGTTTATCGAATAATTTTTTATATCACTAGCACATGAGAATTTACTTAACATTTTTATAGTTGGATAAAACTTATTTGTTATATAATTTATACCTTATAATTTTAATATATTCCAATTTCTAAAAAGGGTAAATAAAAAATTTTAAATGATCCAATCCGATAGAGTCTCTGGATCTACCCTAACATCACATCTTTTTAATACTTGCTAGATACAGTGGCGTCTAACTTCACTTTATTTAGTTTTCCGTTTCACGAAGAATATTTCAACTCTACCCTTCTCGTTATCTCTCATGGGATAATAGGAATGCTAGCCGCCGGCGCAGCAAGTTCTTATAGTTCCACTCCGCACGTATAAAATGTTCAAGGCCCTTTAAATTCCGAGTTGTTCTATTTTCTCCCTAGGAGCTGAAGAATATAATTGCTACATTAGCGCCCAACGCTTTGGCGCTCGAACTGAGTAACCATTTACGCACACTATCTATATAATAAAAAAAATCGAAATTGCAACATTGGCACCGCATCGTGGAGTCTATATTTGAAAACAAACGCTTTGCTAGTACACGACTATTGTAGAAGAATTACAATTGACTTGGTTCTAGTTTTAAAAGCTCTTCAACCGGTTAGGATTTAAATAAAGTTCTCAAAAGTGAGCTCTAAGGCACTGGTAATTAAGTGCGGGTTATAGTAGAAATCAGGAAAGGAGATATCTACGTCATAGGTGTCTGACTAAATTCACAACATAACTTAAGATTCTTTAAACGTTTAACCATGCATGTGCTAAAGATAGTAATACGATTTGTGCGTATTTGTACGTTGTAACTTTAGTCAGACACCTATAACGTACAAATCTTTTTTCCTAGTTCCTCCTATATGTTTATCTCTACTTACAATTTTAAATTAATATAACCCAGAACGAAACAAAAGTTTGTTTAAGTTCCGAGTTTATTCCAATTATTACATACTTCATAGTGTCGCATTGTGTAACAAACGTTTAACAATTGGATTAAAAAATAAAGTTATCCTCAAGTCGGCGAAATAGATTGTTAAAAACATTAGTTATGCTTACCGTTTAACCAGTTCTTCTAACACAACAAAGGACTACACACGATACAATAGATAACTTGCTTACGACATCTTATCCCCTTGTAAATCATTATAATGAATCAGGAACGGTCGGGAAGACACGATTGATGCGAATAAGCATTAATCACCACTGAATATTGGTCGCTTATTACTGTTTGTATATAATGTACATAAATATACTTGAGGAAGCAATAGAATTAATGTGTATGTTATAAGATAGTCGTAGTGCTACACATCATTTTGAAGCGTATCAAAACCCTTTTATTATTAATTATATATATATATATATATATATATATATATATATATATATAGTTTCATCGTAACCATATACTTAATTAAACGCCTTTTCTGAACATTTACGTTACCTCTTGTTGAGGTTTATGTTCTAGGCTATCAACGTTCGCATGATTATCGTAAGGCAATGACAATTGACTCGTACGACGAGTGGAAAGTTCGATAGCTTTCCCGACAGTAACGGAATGTATTTACCGGCACCTTGAAGCTGTGAGCTGTGCAGAAGAAGCAATTGATTACAATATACTTTCCCAATATATTTTGAATCGAGCTGAAGAAGCTGTACCCAAGATAATAGTATATTATTTAGCGAGCGAATTATAATAGTCATAGGTTTGCCCCGCGAACCCGCTAGGACGAATGACTATGGCCATAGCTCGCGAATGGAATACTATAATTTTCACGCGACTACACACATCTTCATTATTAGATATTTTCTGAATGTTTAAACTAAAATAACAAACACTGACAAGCAAAAATTTATTTGTCAAAGTGTAACAGCTTACTTCGCATGATACAAAAATTATACCTTGTGGATTATGAAAAATGGAGGTTTGTACTGATTGGTTAGAGATGGATTATGATCATAGCCCACGCTCTGGATGTTCCTGATAGGTTAAAGATATTGGATTATAAATTCATATACACCTGCAGAATAATGAGTACTATTACTTACTTGCTCACTCTTAAATGCATATGAAGTGCATTACTGAATAGTGAGAAAATACATTTTTTAGGTGTACAATTTTCATTATCGTTTAACTACCGTATTAGTCAATCTTCCTTGTAGATCTTCGCCAATCAGCTTTGGTGTTTCTTAGGATCGTCGGTATAGTACTTTAAAATTTTATAACGTTTTAAACTCAGTTTCACTCCTACAACCTTTCCCACTATTTGATGCTGGTGGATCGTGCTGGTTTAATAATAATAATACATGTACTTAAAGAATTGGTTGATCGGTTTACGTTATCTTATCTGAGGGTTGATCGAGAGGTTTTCTTTTGGTTTTTTTTTGTTTGTTTTAGGTGTGTTTTTAACTAGGGGAGACGTGGCTCTTCGTATCTCTGGCTGGAAAGGAGGAAGTGCTATCATTTGCCATATACGTACTGGAGGTTCTACGTTTTTATTTAATTAAAACTTGGATCATTATTGGGTATATTTGACAACTAAATATAAAAGTTATTTATTATATTTACATCTTTAGAAATTTAGGCGTTAGATACACAACTTACTAATACTGTTATCCAGTGGGCACATTCTCTATTACATATGGTTAGTACAGGTACAAATTATATCAGGCATAAAACTTACCCTTAATAAACTCCGTCACTGTACCTTTCACTAATACTAATTTACCTGGTTCGTATTCTCGTTTTATTTATTTTAAAATAAAACACAATTTATTTCGCGTTTTTAAACAACTTCAGTTGTTAATAAAACTATTTTGAAATTGTTGCATTACAATCGCCAATTGTCGTAAATATGCCGAATTATCTCCAATCAGAAGAGAAGAAGACGATTTGGCATTTGTTATCATTCGTTTTCGTAATTTTTGAACTTCAAGCAACAACAAGTGCAGCTGCTCCATATGGCTGAAGTGCGTGATTTCAAGTGAACCAAACCGCTTAATCATCGCCGTTTTCAGTTTACCGTACCTGCTCAGAAAACTACTGGAGGTATGTTCGTTTTGTTATAATCAATTAATAATTTGTACTTGTTTCATTTATATTATAATTTTTGATATAAATTTGATCGCCATACTGCCGATAACCATATGTCATTACACATTGTGTTGAATCACGAACATGATTCAAAAGATGTAATTAAATGTTTACATATATGTTTGCAACTTCCTTCTAATACATGTTTACAGAGATTAATTAATTGAAGATTGTTTGTTCTTGTGTAATCTTATTTAAACGCAGGTGAGTTATTGTATAATTATTGTTATTAGCATCTTTGGTAAAGTTTAAAGTTGTATTGTAGCCTAAAACTTGAGGTTAGGTTTGTTGTTTGTATTATTTAGTTTGTTTACTTGAATAAATTTGGACATTAGCGAAATTGTAATGGCGCCAAAGAAAGATCAATTGATTTTAGACAATTCCGTGCATAAAGCAAGATTGGAAGAGATCTTAGATTGTGCAAATCGTTCGGTGGATGATCCATCACTTAGAAATTTATTTAAAATACAATATAGAAATGTAGAATCAATTTACAAGGAATACAATGAAAACTATTTGTTAATTCTTCATGCAACAAGTGAAGAATCTCAACAACTACTATTGCAAGAACGATTGTCATTTGACAAAATTTATTATTCGATAAATCTTTTGGAAGATAAACTTTTTTCTTCGTTCAGCACGTCAGAGAGTTTTAATACACAGGCGCCTGCTGCTACTTCGTCTCAATTGTCTAATGTCAAGCTTCCCAGAGTCCAGTTAAGTACATTTTCTGGTGATCTGAAGCATTGGTGTACATTTAAAGATTTGTTTGACACACTTATACATAATTCAAGTTTGTCGAACATCGAGAAATTTCAATACCTTATATTATCACTTAAAAATGAGGCATATAATCTTATCAAGAGCATTCCAATGACCTCTGATAATTACCCTTTAGCATATAAAACACTTACAGATCGTTTTTCGAATAGAAGGCTCTTAGCCAATCATCATTGGTCTTTATTGAAAAAGTATCCGTCCCTCACTACAGAGAATTCAAAGCAACTTCGGAATTTAGTTGATGGGTTTAATGAATATTTGTCAATATTGAAATCGTTACAATTTGATACAGATAGCTGGGACTTTGTTCTGGTTGATCTTTTGTTAAGCAAACTTGATGAAGCTACTCATGATAGATTTGAGTTGCACTTTAATTCGTCTGAAGTGCCAACTTATCAATGTGTTAAAGAGTTTATGTTGAAACAATGCGTTGCTTTAGATAACCTGGTGCCCAGTGGGATTTCGAAAACACCATTGTCTAAAGGTACTGCTGCTAAATCGTTCTAATTTTGATTCGAAGCCTAAAACATTTCTAGCACACACTACTACTCATTCTAGGAGTAATACGTTATGTACTATTTGTAAAGGCAATCATTCGTTGTATTCGTGTGAGCAATTTCTTAAATTGTCTCCAACTCAGCGTCATGAACAAGCCAAACATCATCAGTTATGTTTGAATGGTCTTCGACCTAACCACAGCATGTCGTCTTGTTTTTTGAAGTCATCCTGTAGACATTGTGGTAAACATCATCATTCACTTTTCATTTTGTTTCGCCTAACACTACTTCGCACTTGTCCTCTTTGAATACTCCAATTCGTCAAGAGACACCTCAAGCTAGTACTTCTACTAATATTTGTACAAGCATTATTGGTTCTGCAGCAACAACTTGTCTTGCTTTGTTACCCACAGTTCATTTAGAAATTCTTGACAAGAGAAATCGCCCTCAAATTGTTCGTGCTCTTGTTGACACTGGAAGTCAAATCTCGTTTATTACCGAAAATTGTCGTAAATCTATTGGGTTGTTATCTCGTCCTTCGCATGTTCCAATTTCTGGTTTGGGTCAAACTTGTAGCCTTTTATTTTCCAATTTAGTTTAACGAGAAATTCCGATAATTAGAAATGGAGCCACGGCAAATTAAGATGGAAGGTGGCTCTAAGTTGAGGAAATCTCAAAGGCAAAGCGGCTAGTCGAACTATATGCTCTGGGTAGAGAATGAGCTGTGGGTCGGGGTGTAATTGCAACCACTAACAATAAAAATAAGGCGCCACCGTATTTTTTTATACTGAGAAGACCTAATACAAGTCCCTTGTACAAGGCTAATGCGGAAACCTTTCTCCTATAACCGCTATATAATTTTTAAAGACCTCCTAATCTTTAAAGTATCTTACTTATGGCTCGACCTTAACCTTAGCAATCCTCCATTGCACCTGTGAACAAATTAAACAAAGAAAAGCACTGTTTGTGCATTCAAACTCAAAAATAATTAAATACAATCAGAATCGATTTTCATTCCTCTTAAATAAAAGATAGTCTTTAGTCCGAAAATAAGAATCTATTCTTTTTGGTATCCAATAAAGTAATTTTTTACAAAAAATATGTCTTCCTTTATAAGTTAATTTAAATTAGGAAGAGTTAATTACAATGGTACTGAATATATCCGTACCAATTACTATTTAATGAAGTTTATATAACAGATTGACAAAGCATAAAATTGCTTATTTATAGAAAGAGTTAATTATGGTAAATTTACCTTAATTTCACAGTAAATAATTACAGATAATTGTTCATAAAATATCAAATGTAGAAATTTAATTTCTAAAGGTTCAAAGTTTTAAGAATTTACTTTATCTAATTAGTAGTGACATCTTCTGATGTTTCATTGAGTTAATAAAAGAATTTGTAGGAACAAATTACAGATTCATATCGTATAACTACGAAAAATATAATTGAGGTCTGTCCTTGACCTGTTCAAAGTTAACACAAGTCAGTTAAAATAAATTTTATCTCGTTACTACGTCGACAGTTCAAACAACATACGAACATAATTTTTTGTACATACCAGAACTCCAAATTGCACCTAAATACTTGCTTGAAAGCTGACGTATGTATTAACAACGGAAAATTCCATTCCAAACAAACAGCTGCGCTGCATACTGAAAAACACGTCACTTGGCTTCCATTATCTGCGTTTCAATTTACAGATGTTCCAGGCGTAATTCACACCACAAGAAAGCAAATGTTGTTTGTAATTAACTTGAATAAATTATAAATGTGATTCCATATTATACAAGAATAGAATTGTTTTCATTTAATTTTCGCATGAATACTATTCAGAAAAGTTGCTTATTTATAATTTACGTTGCAATATATTTTAAAATAAATTATTCCCAAAGTTACACTGAAAATTTTAATTAATATTGTTATAGAAACAAATTCACTTACTGTTCCTAATGGTCTTTTAACAAAAACTTCATCGTTCTTCACGACTGGTTTCAACACAAAATGGACCATCCAAAACAATTTATGAAGATAGCATACACGTGCAATCTTCCATCGTGCACGCTTCCAACAGCAAAAATCAATGACGGACATCGCTCCTAAGAACAACTTTCGACCTGCTTGAACCCTAGCTGTGTTAGAAGTGCCGGCCGAGCTTGTTGCTGCCCAGTAACAAAGTTACCTTGCAGTTATTGAGTAGAGGGGGCTTTAAGAAGGATACCAAACAAAAGCTTTTATATTGTCTCCGTAGAATTTAACTTTTAACATGAACTAAATACTAGTTCTTTATTGGACAATCGATGTTATTAAATTAAGTGGATTGGATAACATTATAATGTATTATATTATTTAATATTTAATAAAAGGATTGATTATACAGATATATATATTAGGTGGAAAATAAAATTGCTACACTGCCTCTTTCTAAGAGAAAAATTCTGGAATAAATACGAAGAATTTTTTTTGAATTTATTGTTACATATTCACAACTTATTATTATTAATTTTTACAAAATAAAACAAAAATTACCACTTAAGGTACAACATAATTGAAAATGAGTGACGAGTAACTACGCGTACTATACGCCACAAGGGGACAAATTCGGAAGTCTTAATCGGTAGGGTGTCATTATCGTTTAATCATATTCGGGGTTATTATATCACTCATTTATACTCGAAACTTAAACAACAAAATATATAATACTGCCGTATTATGATTCTTTAATAAAAATATCAAATTATCATGACAAACATATTTTTACTATATTAACCGTAATTTACATATTTACAAAAGAAGAAAAGGACTCTCACTACTTTTGAGATCCACTCCAAACATAACTTCAAAACAGCAAACAAGTCTTGAAATCACTAACGTTCAACAATCTACCGCATGTATATGCAACCAAAATGTAGAAATATCTCTTTCCCAGAAGAGACAAGTAAAACGTCACCACGTCTTACTTCTCACAAATCTCACTCACGCATGAATGAACAAAATAGAACATTGCTATCTCACGCAATATTCATAATTAAACATAGAACATTGCTATCTCACGCAATATTCATAATTAAACATAGAACATTGTTATCTCACACAATATTCACATTAAACATAGAACATTGCTATCCCACACAATATTCATATTAAACATAGAACATTGCTATCCCACACAATATTCATATTAAACATAGAACATTGCTATCTCACGCAATATCCATAATTAAACATAGAACATTGCTATCTCACGCAATATCCATAATCAAACATAGAACATTGCTATCTCACGCAATATTCATAATTAAACATAACTATCATAGTTACTAACAATATTGACCTCCAACCAATATTTAATATGGACTCAAACTACTTGATTCCCATTATAATTATCAAACACCTTACTCTTAAATCCGAAAGAAAATAATAACCAACTATATACAACTTTATTTATCAAACACTTTAATCATAAAAATACCTAAACATTCCTTTATAACCTTGAACTAAAGAATCATACGACAAATGAAATCATTTGACAAACGGAAACATGTAACTTTTATCTTGACTCAAATGAATAACTTGCAACTAACAATATCAGCACAGTCTAGTATCAACCTTACTGCACTACAAAAATTCTTTTTATACTTCTTATCCAACATCTAAAATTTTTAGACTACCAAACAGTATTCCAATACAATATTTAAATCCTTTACTAAAAGATAAGACAGAAATAATTCCTACTATCAACCATTAAATATATCAACAACACTAATTAATGTTCAGAAACGTTCTCTTTTTCAATATCACCACTGAACTCTGAATAAGGTTTTAAGTCCTTAACATGCCATCTGCCTGCCCTTGAACCATTTTCATTAATCAATTCATAAATTAAATTCGAAACCTTCTTTTAACAATACTCAAAACATATTTTGGCGCAAGCTTAGCTGTAAACTTATCACTTGCTTTCGAAAGAACTTTATTTGACCTCCAAACCTTGTCACCTACTTCGAAAGAAATGTTACGTCTCCTTAAATTATACGAATTACTAGACTGCATGTAAGCTAAATGTAACCTTTTCTGTACGTCTATAAAAATATCAAATAGTCCTTGATGATCTGACACATACGAAGGTCTATCACTAGAAATAAAATCAATGTCAACTGAGGGTTCCACATCAAGACCATAAAATCTTCCAGACACAGGAACATGTCTACCAAAAACTAAGAAATTTGGCGAATAACCAGTGGCATGATGTTTTGCAGAATTAATCGCATACTGAATTTGGGGTAACTCTATGTCCCAAGTATCATGTTCTTTAATATACGAACGTATAGCTGTTCCGACTGTTCTATTTATCCTCTCTACAAAATTACATTGGGGAGAGTAAACTGCATTAAACCAAATTTTTTGAACGTCATATTTTTTACATACTGCCTTGAAATTTCTACCACTAAATTGTGAGCCATTGTCACAAATAATAAATTTGGGAACGCCATAAACTAAAAAATTTTCCTCCAATACACGTTCTATTATATGCGCTTTTGCACTACGTAACGGAAACATTAACGTGAATTTTGAGAACCAATCACCAATAACTAATAACCATTTGTGTCCAACCTTGGACCGTGGAAATGGGCCCATGAGGTCTATAGCGATAATCTGAAAGGGGAACTTCACTTCTTTTTCCTTTCCCATTAAACCAAGGGTCCTCTATTCGATGCCTTCTGTGACCACACGTTAAACAATTTTACAAAATTTCAACACATCAATACGCATTTTGGCCAATAAAAATTCTCTTGTATGCGTGCCAATGTTTTAAAAAAACCAAAATGAGCGGCCACTGAAGGGTCATGATTTATCCGAATAACCTCTTCCTTCTGTGATCTAGGGACTAAATATTTCCATTCCCTTACATTCGACGAGAGTGGTAAATTTGATGAAAGAAATTTAAATACATAATTATCTTCTACCTTCCATTGTGGGTAATCATCAGGTAAAGCTAAAATTTTTTTCGAAGAGACACATACCAAGGATCCACATTATCTAACTTGATCTCAACTAAACTATCAACATGACTTCAAAAGTTAAACCAATGAACTTCAAACTTTAAGAACACCTTCTCTTTTAAATTCGCAGACAATGACAATTTTAAACATAATAAATTTATAATTTAGATTACTCTCAACCTTCCATCTAGGATAACAATAAATCAATGTTCTAGTACACTCTTACACTACTCAAAATCAAACTGTCAAAATAGACAAAAGTACTTCACAACGCATAAACTTGCTAGGGTGACAAACTCCTCTGTGAGTCTCACCTAGACTTATAAACAAAAAATTATAACCTCATCACCAATCTCAAAAATAGTGATGCCAAAATTGCTAGAGTGACAACTTACCTCGAGTCTCGTTTAGACTAATGTAATGCTGAGCGACCGACTTTTCCTAAGTCTCGTCTAGACTGACATACTGCTAATCCGACCAACCACGACGACAAGTTTCACTTAGACTTACAACCAATTAACATACTGCGTTGCAATGCGGATATAAATAAATCAAAATTGCTATCAAAATAAATTATATCAAAACAAAACGTGCCTATGCACAAGAGCAATCTTGAAACGGTTTACCGACAGTAAAACCAGTGTACCAAATTATAAACATCTATCATCTCTACTATAAAAATTTATCAAACAACTATTGTAGCTAATACAAATGGAAGAAAAACCTAAATACAAATCACTATTATCAACTACACTGTGAATTATTATTCACTGAAATACTACAAGCTGCGACTAAAAGAACAATAATATTCCTATCAAACAATTTTACCATGTAAGAAAGCTTCTTCTAATTTCTTACACAACTTTATTAATGTTGACATACTATCAATTTCCGTTAGAGCTAATTGATAAATAAAATCAGGTAATGTTGTTTCTTTGGCTAATAATCGGCCTAACATTTTCCTCTTATCCTGCATCGGTCTGCTGCTAACACTTCACGAATTTTCAATTCATAATCCAACTTATCTATATGCAAATAAACTACTTGATACGTCTCAGCCATCATGGGATAGACTAACTAACTAATTACAAATTAAACTCAATTAAACAACAACATCAATAGACTAAACCAATCTGAGGGTAAATGAGTTACGAATCACAAGTGTAAACAACCAAAGTCAATCGAAGCCTATACTTTATGTGTTTATACAATTGGTACAGCAATCGAGGCCCCACGTTGGGCGCCATTTGTAGCCTTTTATTTTCCAATTTAGCTTAACGAGAAATTCCGATAATTAGAAATGGAGCCCACGGCAAATTAAGATGGAAGGTGGCTCTAAGTTGAGGAAATCTCAAAGGCAAAGCGGCTAGTCGAACTATATGCTCTGGGTAGAGAATGAGCTGTGGGTCGGGGTGTAATTGCAACCACTAACAATAAAAATAAGGCGCCACCGTATTTTTTTATACTGAGAAGACCTAATACAAGTCTCTTGTACAAGGCTAATGCGGAAACCTTTCTCCTATAACCGCTATATAATTTTTAAAGACCTCCTAATCTTTAAAGTATCTTACCTTATGGCTCGACCTTGACCTTAGCAATCCTCCATTGCACCTGTGAACAAATTAAACAAAGAAAAGCACTGTTTGTGCATTCAAACTCAAAAATAATTAAATACAATCAGAATCGATTTTCATTCCTCTTAAATAAAAGATAGTCTTTAGTCCGAAAATAAGAATCTATTCTTTTTGGTATCCAATAAAGTAATTTTTTACAAAAAATATGTCTTCCTTTATAAGTTAATTTAAATTAGGAAGAGTTAATTACAATGGCACTGAATATATCCATACCAATTACTATTTAATGAAGTTTATATAACAGATTGACAAAGCATAAAATTGCTTATTTATAGAAAGAGTTAATTATGGTAAATTTACCTTAATTTCACAGTAAATAATTACAGATAATTGTTCATAAAATATCAAATGTAGAAATTTAATTTCTAAAGGTTCAAAGTTTTAAGAATTTACTTTATCTAATTAGTAGTGACATCTTCTGATGTTTCATTGAGTTAATAAAAGAATTTGTAGGAACAAATTACAGATTCATATCGTATAACTACGAAAAATATAATTGAGGTCTGTCCTTGACCTGTTCAAAGTTAACACAAGTCAGTTAAAATAAATTTTATCTCGTTACTACGTCGACAGTTCAAACAACATACGAACATAATTTTTTGTACATACCAGAACTCCAAATTGCACCTAAATACTTGCTTGAAAGCTGACGTATGTATTAACAACGGAAAATTCCATTCCAAACAAACAGCTGCGCTGCATACTGAAAAACACGTCACTTGGCTTCCATTATCTGCGTTTCAATTTACAGATGTTCCAGGCGTAATTCACACCACAAGAAAGCAAATGTTGTTTGTAATTAACTTGAATAAATTATAAATGTGATTCCATATTATACAAGAATAGAATTGTTTTCATTTAATTTTCGCATGAATACTATTCAGAAAAGTTGCTTATTTATAATTTACGTTGCAATATATTTTAAAATAAATTATTCCCAAAGTTACACTGAAAATTTTAATTAATATTGTTATAGAAACAAATTCACTTACTGTTCCTAATGGTCTTTTAACAAAAACTTCATCGTTCTTCACGACTGGTTTCAACACAAAATGGACCATCCAAAACAATTTATGAAGATAGCATACACGTGCAATCTTCCATCGTGCACGCTTCCAACAGCAAAAATCAATGACGGACATCGCTCCTAAGAACAACTTTCGACCTGCTTGAACCCCAGCTGTGTTAGAAGTGCCGGCCGAGCTTGTTGCTGCCCAGTAACAAAGTTACCTTGCAGTTATTGAGTAGAGGGGGCTTTAAGAAGGATACCAAACAAAAGCTTTTATATTGTCTCCGTAGAATTTAACTTTTAACATGAACTAAATACTAGTTCTTTATTGGACAATCGATGTTATTAAATTAAGTGGATTGGATAACATTATAATGTATTATATTATTTAATATTTAATAAAAGGATTGATTATACAGATATATATATTAGGTGGAAAATAAAATTGCTACAAACTTCGCAACAAACTTTAGACATGATTTCTGGTATAATACGACCCATTCAGGAATATGGTTCTGTCCCTACAGATAGTAATTTAAAAGTAACTTTTATGGTTTTACCGTCCATCTGCGGTGACCTTCCAGCGAAACTTATACAATCTCGATGGTCTCATTTGGAAAATATTAAACTTGCAAATGAACAACGGAGACAGCCAGCTCCTATTCAGATGTTGTTGGGTGCTGACGTTTCTTCTCGTATTATACTAGATGGGAAAATAACTGGTAATGACAATTCTCCAGTTGCAGTTAATACAATTTTCGGCTACATGGTTTTTGGTCCTATAGATTCCATGTCAGCACATCGCTTAAATTCATTTTTTGTTTCGGTTGATCCTTTCAGGGATATTAATCTCAAACAATTTTGGGAACTTGAAGATATTCCGGGTAATAAACGGTCCTCTCCGGACGACCTTATGGCTCAACAGTCATTCGATAAATCGTTATTTCGTTTGTTCAATGGTAGGTTTGGAGTAAGTCTTCCGTTCAAGGAAAATATTCCCGACTTTCCAGATTCAAAAGCTATTGCAGTTAAGCGTCTGTTGGGTTTAGAGCGTCGTCTCCAAGCCAATCCAGAACTTCGCAAAGTGTACGTTGATTTCATGTGTGATTATGAATCTTCAGGTTACATGTCACTTTTACCGTCTGCCCCTATTGGTAGTGATTCATACTACATTCCGCATCATGCAATTTTTAAGATGAAAAATGGTAAATCCAAATTAAGGGTTGTATTCGATGCCTCTGCACAATCAACTAATGGTATTTCATTAAATGATACCTTGCTTACTAAACCTAAGCTCCAGAACGATATTGTTAAAATATTGTTAGCTTTTCGTACTTACAATTTTGTTGTCGTTTGTGACATTAAACAAATGTATCGTCAGATATTGATAACAGAATCAGATCGTCGCTATCAGCTAATACAATGGAGGTGGAATCCGTCTGAGCCTATTCAGACTTATCAGTTGAACACCATCACTTATGGGGTGTCATCAGCTCCATTCTTAGCGATTCGAACAATTTTGGAGTTAGCCAAACTTGGCAAGAATACATATCCTTTGGCTGCTCAAGCGTTGGAAAACAATTTGTATGTTGATGATATTTTGTGTGGTGCTTCCACTCTGTCAGAAGCTCAGGAACTAAAATGTCAGCTTGTCCCGTTGCTTGGTTCAGGATGTTTTGAATTACGTAAATGGGCTAGCAATAATCCAGTACTTTTGGAAGACATCTCTTTTGAACACCAACAATCGAAGTCAAATCTTGTTGCAAGTGGTAATGATTTTATCATTAAGGTACTTGGCCTCCGTTGGCAATCACAATTAGACATTTTTTCTTTTGATCTTCAACTTTTGGAGAATCGTATCTCTAAACGTATACTTCTCTCAACGAGTGCTCGCATTTATGACCCTCTGGGATTTCTTACACCAGTCACTTTCGCCCTCAAGCGACTCATTCAACAATTTTGGGTTCTTAGGTTAGACTGGGATGAGGATCCTCCAGATGTAAGTGTCATGTTTTGGAAAAAAATTGTTTCTGAATTTTCAATTATTGAATCAATTCAGATACCACGTTATCTAGCTATTAAAGAAGCTTGTAGCGTGCAGCTTCATGGTTTTGCTGATGCCTCAGAAAAGGGCTATTCAGCCATTGTTTATTTTTGTATGGTATTTCATTCTGGGGATATTTCTGTTCGTTTTGTTATAGGTAAATCAAAGGTAGCTGCTTTGAAATACTTATCTGTACCTCGGCTGGAACTTTGTGCTGGGGTACTCTTATCAAAATTGGTACAATTCGTAATTGGTGCTTATTCGTCTATAACCTTTGAAAAAATCATTTGTTATACTGACTCCTTGGTGGCTTTGACTTGGATAAAGTCACCTGCTTATCGTTTGAAAACATTTGTAGCTAATCGTGTAAGTTTCATTCAGGAAAGGGTTCCTCCTGAATGTTGGTGTTATATTCGCTCTTGTGACAATCCTGTTGATTGTGCCACAAGAGGTTTGTTTTCTTCTGAACTGCCCTAGCATCCGTTATGGTAGGCAGGTCCTTCATTTTTGTCAATCCCTGAAGCAAATTGGCCTTCGCCTTTGTCATGTGTTTCGTCTCCAGAAGCATCTGTTGAAGAGAAACACCTTGTGTGTGTCGCTACTATAGAATCGACATGGATTGATAATTTCTTTGAAAGATTTTCGTCTTTACGTAAAATTCAAGGCATAATTGCATATTGTCTAAGAGTATTTCACGCGAGAAAAAGTATTCTGAATTCGTTATCATTGTCTTTGTTAGAGCTACAAAATTCTCTAATAGTTATCACAAAAGTAGTTCAAGATACATCGTTTAAGTATGAATTAGAAGCACTTCGTCAAAATGAACTTTTACCTAAACACTTTCAGCGTTTAGGTTTATTCCTCGATTCCAATGATATTTTGAGAGTGAGCGCTAGACTAACTCATTCTAGCCCTCCCGATTATACTAAGTATCTTGCTTTGTTACCTAGTAAACATCGTTTTACGGACTTACTGATAGAACAAGTTCATTGCAAGAATCTGCATTCTGGAGTGAATACAACTTTATATTTAATTCAGGAAAATTTCTGGATTCTTTCGTCTTGTCGCGCTATTCGTCGCATTTTGTCGAAATATTATCGTTGCTATAGAATCAATCCTCCATTTCAAATGGACCTGCACCTTGCCGAAGTTCTAAATTACTAGAACAGGTGAAATGGCTTGCGTGTTCTAATGAGCTAAAGAGCCAAACTACAGGTCCAACCAAAGTAGTAGGGTCGTTAGTGAGGAACCAGACTAAGACAGGTCCCCGAAAGAGGGCAGTGGCTCTTTCGGTACTTAGATTGGCAGAGACAATAGGGGTCGGTATGGCAGTCTAAGACACACTACCGCGATGTGGAAGGCAACGGGAAACCACCACATTAACCTCCCAAGTACACAGCGTACCTAAATTATAATAAAATGATGGCATTCTCTGGGGTAAAAGATTCCGGAGTTAAAATAGTCCCCCATTCGGATCTCCGGGAGGGGACTACTTCGGAGGATGCGATCGGAAAGTTGAAAATAAGAGTCGGGAACATTCTGCGAGTCGGAGCGTGGAATGTTAGAAGTATGAAGCAAGTAGGTAAGCTAGAGAACCTAAAAATCGTAATGAATAGATTATCACTAGACATAGTAGGGATCAGCGAAGTTCGGTGGCCAGAGGCGGGAGATTTTTGGAGTGGAGATTTCAGGGTAATTCATACAGGAGCAGAGGAAGGAAATTTGGGTGTGGGGATAGTTATGCGGAAAAAGATAGGATACTGTGTAGAAAATTACTTACAAAAGAACTCATGGTTAGATTAGAATCTAAACCGGTAAACACAGTAATAATACAAGTATACATGCCCACCTCTAGCTACAGTGACGAAGAGGTAGAAGTCATCTACAAAGATATCGAAGACATATTAAGATACGTAAAAGAACATGAAAATTTAATAATTACGGGGGATTTTAATGCCGTGGTAGGTGAGGGGTGGGAAGGAGCGGTAGTAGGTTTATTTGGTTTAGGCACGAGAAACGACAGGGGAAATAGGCTGGCAGAATTTTGCGACAAGAACAATTTAATCATCACAAACACATTATTTCAACATCATGCTAGAAGTCGATATACGTGGAAGATGCCAGGAGATATAGGAAGATATCAAATAGATTACATTCTTGTTAGACAACGGTTTAGGAATCAAGTAAAAGACTGTAGAAGTTACCCAGAAGCAGATATAGAGACTGACCACAAAATCGTAATTATGAAGGCCGCACTTAAATTTAAAAATCTGAAAAAAAGTCACGGAAAAAGGCACTTGGACTTAGAGAAACTAAAAGATATAGATATTCATGAAAGATTCGAAAAAAAGTCAAATGAATTGCTCAAAGATATCGGGAAAATATCTGATACTAAGGAAGTAGAAACAGAATGGAATAACATTAAATCCAGCCTAGACATGGCGGCCAGAGATATCCTGGGGTATACACAAAAGAAAATAAGAAACCATGGATAACAAAGGATATCCTGAATTTAATAGAAGAAAAACGAAAATACAAAAATGGGAAATTATTCGAAAATGCAGGAAAGCTAAAGAACAATGGATTGATGAAAAGTGCAAAGAGGTACAAACTAAGATGGAAATAGGAAAGACAGACGAAGCATACAAATTAATTAGAATGAATTTTAGGGATATAAAATCGTACAGCAAAAATATAATGGACGCACGAGGAAACATCATTATAGAAAACGTAGAGAAAGTGGGTAGATGGCAAGAATATATAGGGAATTTATATGCAGGAGAGGAACTAACTGCATTAGAACAGGAATCAGACATTGAAAATGATGACTTGGGATATCCTATACTTAGAGATGAGTTTGAATTAGCATTAAAGAGTCTGAAAAATGGTAAGGCGCCGGGTACAGATAAGGTGCAAGCAGAAATTCTAAAAGTAGCTGGACAAGCAATAACAGAACGTCTCTTCCAACTTGTATGCTATATGTATGAGACAAGCGAGATACCCAAATTTCAAACATAGCATCATAGTAACTATACCAAAAAAGAAAGGCGCAGATAGATGTGAAAATTTTCGAACAATAAGTTTGACAGCACACGTGTCAAAAATATTAACTACAATTGTGCAAAGACGAATGGAAAAACGGGTGGAAGAAATACTAGGAGAAGACCAATTTGGGTTTAGGCGAAACAGGGGAACACGGGAGGCTATTTTAGCTCTGAGAGTGATAAGAGAGAAAATAATAGAAAAAGGGGAAATCGTGTATATAAGGTTTGTAGATCTGGAAAAAGCATTCGACAATGTAAAATGGAAAAATATGTTTGAAATACTCAAAAAGATTGGAATGAGTTATAGGGATAGACGAATAGTACATAGTTTATACAAAGAGCAAACAGCAGTAATAGAATTAGAGCAGGAACGTAGAGAAGTAAACATTAGAAAAGGGGTGAGACACGGATGTGCCCTATCTCCATTGATTTTTAACTTGTACATAGAAGAGGCAATGAATACTGTCAACTGCAAGAAGACATTTGGAATTACTATGCAGGGACAAAACATTGATATGCTTAGATTTGCAGATGATATAGCGGTATTAGCGTCTAGCAAGGAAGAGTTAGAAGCTGCTCTTAATGAAATGGAAACGGTTCTAACAGAGAGATATGGTATGAAAATTAACAAAACTAAAACTAAGGTTCTAGTATGCAAAGGTGGGGAAAATAAATCAAAAACAAGAATACAAGTATGTAACACGAACTTACAAGAGGTTAAGGATTTCTGCTACCTAGGAAGTCAAATAACGCAAGATGGGAAAAGCACAAAAGATATAAAACAAAGATTAGCACAAGGCCGTGCTACATTTAACAAGAAAAAGCAACTACTCTGCTCAAAGACCACAAACATAGAAACAAGGAAAAGATTGCTTAAAACATATGTGTGGAACACAGCACTGTACGGCTGTGAAGCCTGGACAGTAGGAGAAGCAGACAAGAAAAAAGTAGAAGCGTTTGAAATGTGGTGCTACAGACGTATGATGAAGATATCATGGTCAGACAAAGTTAAGAACGAAGAGGTACTAAAAATGGTAGGGGAAGAAAGAAATATGTGGAAAACGGTAAAAAAGAGGAGAGATAGGATGATAGACCACATACTACGGCATGAGGGAATAGTGCGGAATATATTAGAAGCAGAGATAGGAAAAAAGAGAAGAAGAGGCAGACCTAGGTTAGACTACTGCACACAGATAGTAAAAGATGTAGGCTGTAGGTGTTTCAGGGAGATGTGTAGGCTAGCCCAGAATAGAAATCAATGGAGGTACGCATCCAACCAATACCAAGATGGATAAACTAATGACGAAAAAATAAATGTGCTTAAACATGATGATTATTATAAGTAACTACAAGAATTGGTTGGGCAATATTCTCGAATAATGTTAAGTGTGTGAAAGAATTTACTGGAAAACCATTACTTCGGCAAATGTCTAAGTGTTGGGGGATCTTGGTAGCCTTAGGTTGCTTAACCCCCTTCACTGAATCTCGGTGAAATAGGGCATAAAATTAGAAAACAATAGAAGGGGAACGAGCTGTATACACGTTTTGTGTGAGAATTTCAGGGAACTATGTAGGCTAGCTCAGAATATAAATAAGTGCAGGTATGTGTGCAACCAATTTTGAGACGGAAAACCTAATGACGAAAAAATAAGCGCAGATAAATCTGATGATTGGTATAAACAACTAGTTGTTGGTTGCGAAATATCTGCAACTAATGATAACTGTGCGGAAAGATATATTGGAAAATATATTAAAACGGTAAATGGTTAAGTATTGGGGGAACTTGGCAGCCACAGGCTGCTTACCTCCCTTCACAACCACTGAAGGTCGGAGAAATAGGGTATATAATTGTAAAACAATAGAAGTTGACCGAACTGCATCTAACAAGAAATAACAGTGTCTATGAGGAAAGACAACAAACAGAACAAGAAGGAAAATGTTGAAATCATATGTGTGGAGCACAGCACAGTATGCCTATGAAATACGGGCAGTCTGAAACGCAGACAGAAAAACGGTAGCAGCCTTTTGAAATGCTGTGCTTCAGATGTATGAGGACGATAGCATGGACAGACAAAGATAATAACAAATAGGTTACAGAAATAGTAGGGGAACAAGGATATCTGGAGAAAAAGATAAGAGAAATAGAAGGGCAGAATACGTTCTAAGGCATTTTGGGGAATAGTATGGGATATATTACAAGCAGAGATAGGAATAAAGAGGTAGATGTAGACCTAGATCAGATAGTTATAGATGCAGACTATGCAAATTTCAGGGAAATCTGTAGGTTAGTTCAGAATAGGAAACAATGATGGTACGCGTCAAACCAGTTCCAGGACTGAAGACCTAATGATGATGAGAATTAATCCTGTACCTCTTGTTCCTATTATGGGTAACTTACCCCATTATCGTGTTTCCCAGGCTAAACCATTTAGCTCTGTCGGAATAGATTTTGCTGGTCCCTTTACTATTACGCCATATCGTAAGAGGGGCTCCAGAACATTTAAGGCGTATCTTTGTGTTTTCGTTTGTTTGGCTACCAAGGCCTTGCATCTTGAAGTTGTTTTGGATCTGTCTACTGACTCAGTTATTGCCTGTTTTCGACGTTTTATAGTTCGCCGCGGTCGCTGTCAAGACATCTACAGCGATTGTGGAACAAACTTTGTTGGTGCTGATCGACAACTACAAGAATATTTTCGTCAATCTGTCGAGTCAGAAGCCATTGTCTGGCATTTTAACCCCCCTTCTGCTCCCCATTTTGGAGGCATTTGTGAAAGTGCAGTTAAATCCGTTAAAACTCATTTAGCTCGTGTTGTGGGTAGTCAAATACTTAGCCTTGAAGAGTTTCAAACTCTTACTGTTCCGATTGAGGCTCTGTTGAACTCTAGACCTCTTTGCAGTCTAAGTAGCGATCCTAATGATCTTCGTTCGTTGACTCCAGGTCATTTTTTTGACCCTGGAATCTTTGTCGACATTCCCTGATCCTATTGTTTATCATATAAAACAGTCTCGTTTGTCGCGCTGGCAATTAATTCAAGCATTGCAGCAGGGATTTTGGGTTCGGTGGCACAAGGAGTATTTACATCAATTATATCAACGTGCTCGTTGGTACAAATCTAAACAATTAGACAACATTGACATTGGTACTCTCGTTATCATAAAAGAGGATTTAGTATCTCCCCTTTGTTGGCGACTAGCGTTTCTCGTGTAGCTTCTGTTCAAACGTCCAAGGGAATACTAAAACGTCCCATGGTCAAATTGTGTCCGTTACCATCACAATGAATAAATTTCAATTTGTGCATTTATGTAAATATACTAATAATATTTTGTGTTCGTGTCTATAAAAAAAAATAATTTATATATACATAACCAAACTCGTATTGTTGTATTGTATTCGTGTAACTTATAGCTACCAGCAGTTATAAGTTAAAATTTTGTATTTGAAAAAATAGCATCCTATATGCTATTTTTGGTGGGCAGTTATGGTTCGTATTCCCGTTTTATTCATTTTAAAATAAAACACAATTTATTTCGCGTTTTTTAACAACTCCAGTTGTTAATAAAACTATTTTGAAATTGGTGCATTACAATCGCCAATTGTCGTAAATATGCCGAATTATCTCCAATCAGAAGAGAAGAAGACGATTTGGCATTTGTTATCATTCGTTTTCGTAATTTTTGAACTTCAAGCAACAACAAGTGCAGCTGCTCCATATGGCTGAAGTGCGTGATTTCAAGTGAACCAAACCGCTTAATCATCGCCGTTTTCAGTGTACCATACCTGCTCAGAAAACTACTGGAGATATGTTCGTTTTGTTATAATTAATTAATAATTTGTACTTGTTTAAATTTATATTATAATTTTTGATATAAATTTGATCGCCATACTGCCGATAACCATATGTCATTACACATTGTGTTGAATCACAAACATATTAAAAGGTCCTTCGAATTTCGCAATCTTTTGCAATCTTTACGCACCATTACCCATCGGTCAAATCATTATTTTTCCCTTAGTGGCCTCACCCGTTGAAATCTGGACTGGAATGCCGCTATGTTTTTTTCTTTTTCTTCCTTGCAGTGATTCTGTCCTTATTTTAAATTGTTAACTTAGCATATTCCCGGTTGGTGACCAGCAGCTACCTAATGGGTTCTGTTTGGACTTTGACTTTATTGTCATTTTGCTCTACCTGTCTATTTCGAAATTATAAGCTATTTTGCTGGCCTTTTGCTGTTATATGCTATTTCCTCTATTGGAAATAGCGTATAGGTTGAAGACCTGAATGGACTTATCATAAATTTAACTTTAAATGCTATTTCTACAAATGAGTCTATCTGATTTTACTAGTTTTCTATTTTAACATTTCTTGCGTTCTAGAAGAAAGCATGTTCTTTACGAGCATGCTTTCGTTCTAGCCCTCTCTTCGTACCTGCTGAATAACTCAATTTAATTCCTTAATTATAACTAGTCCTATAGTCTAACATGATTGTTTTATTACTCTCAATAACTTTCCTATTATGTGCTAATAATTATTTTCGGAAACTCGTTTGCATTTTCCAGTATCGTTTTCTTTCACTATACTTTTTTCTATTTTAGTTTTTGACGTTCGCACTTTCAGTTACTGTTTGTTAACAGATGGGTCGGTAGTGACAGAGGTGAAGGTAAGTATTTTAATTTCGCGGGCGCATATCCATTTTCGGTCTGATTTACGCTGTTTAATTTGTAAGATTTTTTGTGACCAATGAACTGGGTCAGAATAAATCTGTTGGGTACATACTTGTTTAATATTAGGGGGTTGTGGGGAGCTTGTTGAGCTTGTGGGCGTTTGTTCTGGTACTAGTGGGCTCTCGACTACTGTTGCCGCTGTTGCCTTTTTGTGGTGGTTTGTTATGAGTATCATGATAAGTGTATTCCAGATACTTGCCAAAATTGAAATACCAAATCCCATCGTTTTATATATTGTTATTCCGTTTGTGACTGTTCCAATTATATATTCAATAATTTTTCGTATTACATAAAATCCAATAATTCCACTGCAAAACATTCCAATGTCTGTAAACCATCCCCAAACATACTGCAGGGTTGACTTTGCTAAATGTTACTTTCCTCTGTGTCAAAAATGTGTAGTGTGGTAAAACCTTGAATATCTGTTTCGTGGCCTGTCATTCAAAGTGTTAAAATGTTTTGTATTGCTCCGTGTTCCATTCCAGATGTCATTAATTGTTGCATTTTTCTAATTCTTGTGGTGAGTATAATCCACCTTGACCGAGTGGTTGTACGGGCTTATATTGAATTTTGCTTCTTCGTCTGGCGAGAATTGTAGTGGTGCTTCGGTTTGTATAGATTGTGGGTTCGTATCTATCCATTTTCCATCAATAAATTAGAGTGGTGTAGCAATTGGTTCGCATGGTACTTGGGTTGCATAATTTACCAGCACATTACTAATTGGTGTCATAAATTTTGACTTGTTATTTACTGTAACTGGTAGTTCGTTATAACTGAATGTCATTCGTCGTAGTGTGGCTTGTACAGGTGTACATTTCATAATATATATGACTTCTCCTGAAATTCTAGTAATGTGTCCTGCATTGCTTTGAATTATTGTGCTTAGAATATCCGGTAAAAGTTGAGTTAGTATTAAACGGTTCTTTAAAATATCGCCGTTTGTTAAACATCTTCTTATACTAGGTCACTGTACATTGCATCTATCATTTTCTTATACAATTGTTCTACATATAAGAATTTTGAATTAACATAATTTATCATGTCTGCATTTTAAGGCAATATTTTTGTTTCGGTTCTAATGTTTATTTCTGATTGACCCACTACTACTAATATTCTAGGGTGTTCTGTTTGCTATATTTGATATCCACAAAGGGTGGTTGGTTTAATTAATGCTAGAGCATATATGTTTATTTGTTCCACTACTAAGATTTTTTCGGTTAAGTGATTTCTGTGTGATACAATTGTTGCGTTTCCCTTAGTAGCGTACTTAGATTGATGTCGCATGCTGCTTCCGGCATAAAATTCCATATTGTTTCTCCGTACGTAGAGTCTATGCAATGGGCTTCTAAAAATTTACCTGTTATTCCATTTGTTAGGCTTATTTCGTTGTTATCCAATCTTACTGTTGCTGTATATTCTGTTACTGTAATTTTGACATTGGCTTGTATCACAGCTTTATTCCAAGTATGGCCGTTTTCCGTGTATGTTCCTCCTTCACATGTCCCGTCGTCTGTTACATGTTCTAATATTATGATAGTTGCTGTCGTTGTCGCATTGATTTGTATACCACCAATTATATTTTAATAAATTTTTAGTGACTTAGAGCGATGTACATCTCTGCAGTTTTTAGCTCCCAGTGGCTAAAGAAAATTTGATACTCTCCGCTACTGTTGCACTGTGTGAATGCATTCCACAATGGGTTATAACTCGCGTAATTTCGATTAAACACGTCCGCACTGTTTGTACTTTATATTTGTCTCTCTGTATTATTTGCAGTAGCGCAGATTCTTCGCGATAGTCTGTTTATACATCCGGTTAAACTGCTATGTCCTTCAACAATATCACTGTAATGTTTAGTGAGTTGTTTTGGCAGTCGTAGGCAATAAACACACACACCATTGTTATTTTCACAGCTGCTATAATATTTCAAACAAGTTTCCGTTTATAAATTTTTTTGTACGATTAAATTTTTGCTATTTCTTATACTATTACATTTGTTTATTTCCTTGGCTGTAGAATTATACTAATTAAAAACACAGTTCATATAAAAGTTTGCTACGTTATCTCTCTGTACTTTTCTGAATGAATGTTGATCAATTTATTGCTCGTACTTTAATTGCTTTCCTGAAATAATTTTTTTATGTTAGTACATGTAAAATAAAACTGCTAATCTTCCATTTTTCTATTTCTTCTTTCGTTTTATTGTCTTTGTGTTTCTTAATTTTTCTTTAGCTTAGATAGCTTTACATTTTATGGTATTGCGGCGTGTTTTGCGGAGGCTGTTGTGCCGTTTCGGTCTTTTGAACCTAGGTTTTGTATGTCTAAGTTTTCTTCATTCTGTTTAATGAAATCCATTGTACGTCTACCCACTCGTGGGCGGGTTGTTTCTGCTTCTTTATATTGGCGCGCTTAGGCGTCTAGTTGGTTTTCTAATTCTTGTAAGATTGTGATAGTTGCGTCCCGTGGGTTTACTCCGTCGTTGGGGGGTGGTTGTATTGGGATGTTCTCTGGGATATCGTCACTTGGGGGGACCCCTGACAAGCTCTAGTAATATTGTTACAGGCGGAAAAGCTACTAAGTGTATCTTTTCCAGTCAAATTATAAAATGGGGGCGGCCTGTAAAACAAAATTTAAAGGGGGGTCACCGGCACTAGCTAGCGGAAGGTCGTGAATCATATAGAGGGTTAAAATTTTGAACAAAAAGGTTAAATTAATTTATACTATACTACAAAAGATTTGGCACTTACCTTTCATAAACTATTGTGGCTTAATGACAATTGCCAAGGGCGCCAGACAAGTCGAGAATGTCCAAATGTTCGTACAAAACCTTGGGAGACTTGTCATCCCAAGGAGGACAATTGTTTCTTTTAATCAATTCCTCACTTTTTTACTACTTATAAAACTTCCATGATAAAAAAAATAAAAAAGACTTTTGACTTAATCAACGGCAAACAAAACTATTTAATTCACAGAGCAATAAACGTGAACCTCTTACATTCATTGATTTAGAAATTTAAGTGAATAGGTGACTATGGAATTTATGAAAATTTTGAGTACATAAGTAGTTATCAAACACTTGTATATGAAAGAAACTTATATTATAAATCGTACACTAAATTAATCCTACGGTTTATGGCCAAAGCGTCCTAACAAACAAACTAACTAAAATTGGTCATGCTACTTAACTATAAAAACTTACTTACTAAAAATTGTCCATTGTTTGAGGGTTTGTTTTCCAACGTAGAGCAGTTCTTAAATTTGGGAAAAAATTCTCGCTTGTTGCTTCTGTTTGTAATGTTTAAAGAATTGACTGGCACACGAACCCGGCAGAATTTTTGACAGTATCACTTACTTGTGCGTCACACGCCTACAAGTTTTTAAATATTTATCTTGCATCACTATAAATCCGCGAACATATGGGCATAACCCTCGCGAAACTGGAAAAGTATCACTTCTTTCCAATGTTTACTAACGTGATACGAAGTGGAATATTCTATCTGTCATGCCAGAGAACGCTACCCGCGAACTACGTTTCTCTCTACTTCTTGACCACTGACGGTCCCATTGGAAAAAAACTCTCAGTCTTTGGCTAAAGCCTTCAATTATATAGACGAATTCCTAGCCTAATAATTATGTACGTCATTTTTTGTTATCTAATGACTGAACAGAACCTCCCACAAAACAAGATTTCAGAAACCAAATCCAACCCCTTTTTAGATGAGAATCACGGAAGCAATTATTTTCCCAAGAATTTAAATTATATTTTTCCTTTTACGAATTACTTAGTTATTGCATTGTGGAACCTATCTATGGCGACAGCAGTCTGCCCATAACAAAGACCGGCTCACCTACTTGAGCCGAAATGGATTTTAAATACAATGGATGTTTCCAGACTACTTAAAATTACTTGTAGTATTTGAACAAATCAAATTGGAAATAGTTTTGCGCTATTTATAATATTTTGTTTTGTCTAACCCGCTGTCAATCAACGAAAGTATTAAGAAGGTTAAGCTTTACAAACTAAAATTGGTTTTCTTTATTTACGCGAAAAAGGTACTATTACATTTTAATTTTATCGGATTTGTCAGTCTGTAACCGACATAAACTTTTAAGAGGTTTATTGTATTTGACTTACGAGGGTCTAGAGCTTTAAATGATGACCTGCCGCTGGAATTTACTAGCCTGAAGCTATCGGTAAATGTGGTCTTTTATTATAAAAGATCCTAAATAAAATGAGGTGATTTATTGGTGTAAATTTTTGTTTATACTTTATTCAAGTTACTGAATTTTAATTAATTGATTTGTTTAATTGTTAACATTACAAAATAATGTTACATTCCCCTTACAAAAGGAGATTTTTTCCAAAAATCTTGTGTTAAGAGATTCACTCTTTCATTCCTATTTATTAACTTATCCTTTTCTATCCTTATCCTTATCCTAACTAGTATTTTTAAAACTAAGTTTTTGTATAAAAATTTTTTTTTTACATTATAAGCGTCATTTTCAAGTTTCTTTATTATTAATATTAGGTTATTTTTATTAATATTAGGTTTTTATAACTATTTTTATTCGTCATATCCTATTGGATTTGCTTTTAAATCTTTAACATGCCAAACTCCTTTGGATTGACCTGTTTCGTCGGCTAACTCATAAGTATTTGTTGAAACTTTTTCTGTTATGGTAAAAGGACCTACATATTTCGGTGCTAATTTGGCATTGAAATACTTTGATGCGTCTGAGAGCACAAAATTTTTCTTCCAGACTGTATCTCCCACTGAAAATACTACTTCTCGTCTACGTAAATCATAGTTATGTTTTGATTTATTATACGCTATTTTTAATTTCTTGGTATACTTTATTTAATTCTGGAATACGCTCTATTAGTTGTTTTCTTTCTTAAGTTTTCTGAATCCGTAATTTCACCAAAAGAGGAACCATCTATTACCATTTCTCTACCGAAATTTGCGAAATATGGTGACATGCCTATTACTTCATGAACTGCGGTACGAACAGCGCACGAAACCATGGGTAATATCTTGTCCCATACTCTCTGATTATCTGACACATAAGATGCCAACATTGTCTTTAAAACGCGGTTGACTCGTTCAACAGGATTTGCTTGTGGATGATAATATGCATTAAAAATAATTTTGGATTTGTATTTGTTCATTAAACTTTTAAATAAATGACTTCGAAATTGTACACCGTTATCTACTAGAACATATTGTGGTGCTCCAAAAAGTAAAATTATAAACTCTTCTATCTTTTGAACTACGGACGATGCAGTGGCTTGTCTTAACGGGAAAAATAGGGGAAATTTTGTAAATGTATCAACTACGGATAATATACATGTATGTCCTTTAGTAGTTCTAGGTAGTGGACCTACTAAATCTATTGATATCATTTGCCAAGGTTTTGAGATTATTGGATGTCTTGACATTTTCCCTGCTGGAAGTTTTTGTTCTGGTTTGTGTGAAATACAAATTTTACATTGGTTTATATATCTTGCTACTTCTGCACGTAATTTCGGCCAAAAATATTTCTGAGATATCCTTTCATAAGTTTTAAAAATTCCTAAATGACCAGCCGTCGGTTCATCATGAAAACGTTTTAAAATTTCTTTCCTTTGTGATTTTGGAATTACTTCTTTCCAGTTGTCTGTTTCTTCGGTTAAATTAGGAAATTTTGGTTTAACATGTTTAAATAATTTGTGGTCTATTACTTTCCAACGATTATATTTTATTGGATATTTTTCAACATTACTAATCATCTTTTTACACCAATTATCATACTGAATATTTGATTTTTGAATTTCTTCTTTATTGATTTTATTATTTTGGTTTACAATTTTTGTGTCTGGTATTATTAGCGTAGAATTCTCAGAGTTGTTGTTTTCATTTTTAATTTGTATAGTTTCAATTATTGGTACAGCCCTCGATAATGCATCTGGGACTACATTATCTTTGCCTTTTCTATGAATTATTTCAAAGTCGTATTGTTGTAATTTGATGGCCCATCTACACAGTCGACCATTTGGATTTTGTAAATTGTTTCACCAAATTAAAGAATGATGATCCCTTATGACGGTAAAATGTGTTCCTTCTATATATGGACGTAACTTTTCTATACTGAATAGAACTGCTAAACACTCCTTTTCTGTTACGGTAAATTTCCTTTCATTTTGAGTTAGAGATCTTGAAATTTAACATATTACTTGTTCGTTTCCATCTATACTTTGCGTCAACACACCCGAAATTCCATAATCTGATGCGTCACACTGAATTGTAAATTCGTATTCGTAATTTGGGCAAGATAAAATTGGTGCTGAAATTAGGCAATTTTTTATAGTGGAAAAGGCTGTTTCGCAACACTTCCCAAACAAATTTTCTATTTTTCCTCAACAATGCGGTCAATAGAGTTATAATGGTACTATATCCTTCGATAAATCGACGATACCAAGAAGCCATTCCGATTATTCGTCTTACTTCTTTTACAGTTTTTGGTGTTGGTATTTCTAAAATAGCTTTTACTTTATCTGGATCTACTAAGAGAATGTTTTCATTTATTACGTAACCTAAATATTTTAATTCACTCTTACAAAAGTGACATTTTTCCTTACTTAAAGTCAGTCCTGCACGTGAAAGTCTGTTACAAACTTCCTGTAATATTTCTAGGTGTTTGTCAAAAGAGTTTGTCAAAATTATGACGTCATCTAGGTAGCAAAATACGAAAGGTTCTAATTCTGGACCTAACACTTTATCTATCAATCTAGACCATGTACTGGGTGCATTTGAGAGACCCATAGGTAAACGTGTAAATTCAAATAACCCTCGATTAGGTATAGGTAAAGCTGTATATTTATAAGAATCTTTATCTAGTGGAATTTGAAAATAAGCGGATTTAATGTCTAAAGTTGTAATAAATTTCGCGTCGCGCAATTTATCTAATATGGAGGAGACGTACGGAATTGGATACGCGTCCCTTTCTGTTACTTTGTTTAATTTTCTGAAATCTACTACAAAACGATAAGAATTGTCTTTTTTATTCACTAAAAGAATTGGATTTGACCATGAACTGTTGCTTTTTTGAACTACTCCTAATTGTAACAATTTATCTAACTCATTATCTATATGTTTTTGCATTGTAGGTGAAATTGGATAGTATCTTTGCTTAATTGGTTCGCTATTAACTTTAATTTTATGATATACTAAATCGGTACGGCCTAGTTCAGGTAAATCAAAAAAATATTTTTCAATACTGGTATCTAACAGTTTTCTTTGTGCTACTGTTAAGTCTAATGTCGAATGTAAAATCGGTTCCCACTTTTCGATAGTATCTAATTTTGCAAAGGTGTATTCGCCTTTAAAAATGTCTGGTATTATTCCTATATTTTTCCAAAAATCTATTCCTAAAACTAAAGTATGCTGAACATCTGGTACTATCAAAACGTCTAACACCACTAAACGTTGTTTTAATCTAATGGGCAACGTAACTGTTCCCAAAACTTTTAAAATTTTACCATTAGCCAATTGACATTCTTCTTCTTTCCTTTTTAATTTTAAACCTAATTTTGATAAAAATTCCCAAGTGTTTTCTCCTAAAATTGTATTTGTTGCTCCTGAATCTAATAAAGCTAAAATCTCTGTTCCTAAAATATCTACACTTACATAAGGACGTTCGTCATTTTTAGACTGTTCTATTACATAATCTAACATAACCTAATTTTTTTGAAATTTTTCTTCTTTATCATAAATCATATTTTGAACATGTTTCGTCGAATTATAAAATGTGCGGCACACTATACGACTATCGAATGCCCCTTCTTTTAGTTTAAATTATTTCTATATTTTTGACAACGCGGACAACGGTTCAACGTAACATTGTCAGTGCCACATTTATAACAATAATTCGTTCGTCTTATCTGTCTACAATCGATCTGAAAATGTCCTAACCGGTGACAATTCCAACACGTCGGTGCACGTTTTTTTATATAATTGTTTGAACTAACATTTTGCATTGCTGAAATCTGGTTTCTATTTGAAGACCTACTCTGTGAAACGTTAACGTCTGTGTACGCTAAGTCTGTTTCTAAAGTATTCGTTTTTCGAGTTGGTGGGATAAAGTTTTCGATTGATGCTTTATGTTCCTCTAGTTTTTTTCCTAACTTTATTAGTTCTCGTATGGAAGTTATTTCGACTAAACTCAATTGTGACTGGTAAAAAGGTAACATATTTTTTCGTAATATTTTTATTTGTTGTGTCAAAGTGAGTGGTTCTGATAATCTAGCAAACATGTTTGTCATTACTGCTGCGTAAAGTCCTATACTTTCGTTTTCTCCTTGCGTTCTCGCTTTAATTTCTGTCATTAATTGTTCATCATAATCGGGTGGTAAAAATTCGTCTTTTAATGCTTCTTTTAATTCGGTCCAATTATTTATCAAACATTTATTTGTACGATACCATATCAGTGCTTTATGTGCAAAAAGATCACATGATTCTGCAAAAAGGTGAGAGTCTGACATATTTCTAGCAAATTTTAATTCTTCGACCCGTTCTAAAAATGCGTTTACCGAAGTATCGCCATTAAATGTTATTCCCCATTTTGCAACTGGAGTAACCTTATAAACTACAGAACTATTATGAGATAAATTTTGATTATTATTTTGAAAAGATTTATGTATATCTTGCTTGTGCTCGTCTACGGCCCTAATTTTTTCTTGTTTTGTGGTAGATGATGCTAAGTCTAGTTTTTTGTCAAATTCGATTAGGTCTACGTTATTTATGTCAAATATTTCTGATGTTTCCTTTCGTTCTAGTTCATCTAAAATTGATTTATCCTCTTTAGAAGCAATTTGTGTTTTTGTCTTTAAAATGTCATTTCCTACTTTACGAAAAGATTCAATTAAACGTCCTAACTCTAATTGTAAATTATTCCTAATTTTTTCATCATTATCGTCATCTGGTAAACTTCTGGAAAGTCTAGAATAACAATATGCAAATTTTGTTTCTATTCTTGTTTTATTACTATCATAATTTAAAACATTTAAATCTGAAATATGTTCATGTAAAAACGTTAAAACATTTTTAACAACTGTCACATTTTCTGTAATATCAAATGGGTAGTCAAAATCTTCATCTGGTTCAGTTTCTATTCTAATCGCTTTTCGTAAGGTTTTTCTTAAATCAGTTACTGTCATATTTTCCGTGTTTATTCCTCGTACAGTTATTTCATAAATCAGTTCATCTTTTAATAACCTATCAACACTGTATGTAAATTCCATCTTTGAATTAAAGAATGTGTACAATGCTGTCATAAAATTCTCTTTAAAAAGTAAAAAATAATATATCTCAAAAAAATTTCTTTATAATTATTTCACACTCGAATTTTTCTTTCTTTCTTTTCCAAATGCCACATATATTTTTGAAAGGTTGTAGTTTATATAAAATTGATAATGAAATAAGCAAATAACAAAAATTTCTAATTCTTCAAAAACAAGACCCAAGGAAGTTGGGCGTCAAGACTTTTGTTACATAAGTAATCCCAAAGATGTTGGGCGTCAAGAATTTTCTTACATACGTTGTCCCACAGACGTTGGGCGCCAAGAATTTTAATACATAAGTCATCCCACAGACGTTGGGCGCCAAGAATTTTGTTACAGGCGGAAAAGCTACTAAGTGTATCTTTTCCAGTCAAATTATAAAATGAGGTCGGCCGGTAAAACAAAATTTAAAGGGGGGTCACCGGCACTAGCTAGCGGAAGGTCGTGGATCATATAGAGGGTTAAAATTTTGAAAAAAAGGTTAAATTAATTTATACTATACTACAAAAGATTTGGCACTTACCTTTCATAAACTATTGTGGCTTAATGACAATTGCCAAGAGCGCCAGACAAGTCGAGAATGTCCAAATGTTTGTACAAAACCTTGGAATACTTATCATCCCAATGAGGACAATTGTTTCTTTTAATCAATTCCTCACTTTTTTACTACTTATAAAACTTCCATGATAAAAAAAATAAAAAAGACTATTGACTTAATCAACGGCAAACAAAACTATTTAATTCACAGAGCAATAAACGTGAACCTCTTACATTCATTGATTTAGAAATTTAAGTGAATAGGTGACTATGGAATTTATGAAAATTTTGAGTACATAAGTAGTTATCAAACACTTGTATATGAAAGAAACTTATATTATAAATCGTACACTAAATTAATCCTACGGTTTATGGCCAAAGCGTCCTAACAAACAAACTAACTAAAATTGGTCATGCTACTTAACTATAAAACTTACTTACTAAAATTGTCCATTGTTTGAGGGTTTGTTTTCCAACGTAGAGCAGTTCTTAAATTTGGGAAGAGAATCTCGCTTGTTGCTTCTGTTTGTAATGTTTAAAGAATTGACTGACACACGAACCCGGCAGAATTTTTGACAATATCACTTACTTGTGCGTCACACGCCTACAAGTTTTTAAATATTTATCTTGCATCACTATAAATCCGCGAACATATGGGCATAACCCTTGCGAAACTGGAATAGTATCACTTCTTTCCAATTTTTACTAACGTGATACGAAGTGGAATATTCTATCTGTCATGCCAGATAACGCTACCCGCGAACTACGTTTCGCTCTACTTCTTGACCACGGACGGTCCCATTGGAAAAAAACTCTCCGTCTTTGGCTAAAGCCTTCAATTATATAGACGAATTCCTACCCTAATAATTATGTACGTCATTTTCTGTTATCCAATGACTGAACAGAACCTCCCACAAAACAAGATTTCAAAAACCAAATCCAACCCCTTTTTAGATGAGAATCACGGAAGCAATTATTTTCCCAAGAATTTAAATTATATTTTTCCTTCTACGAATTACTTAGTTATTGCAATGTGGAACTTATCTATGGCGACAGCAGTCTGCCCTTAACAAAGACCGTCTAACCTACTTGAGCCGAAATGGATTTTAAATACAATGGATGTCTCCAGACTACTTAAAATTACTTGTAGTATTTGAACAAATCAAATTGGAAATAGTTTTGCGCTATTTATAATATTTCGTTTTGTCTAACCCGCTGTCAATCAACGAAAGTATTAAGAAGGTTAAGCTTTCCAAACTGAAATTGGTTTTCTTTATTTACGCTAAAAAGGTACTATTACATTTTAATTTTGTCGGATTTTCAGTCTGTAACCGACCTAAACTTTTAAGAGGTTTATTGTATTTGACTTACGAGGGTCTAGAGCTTTAAATGATGACCTGCCGCTGGAATTTATTAGCCTGAAGCTATCGGTAAATGTGGTCTTTTATTATAAAGGATCCTAAATAAAATGAGGTGATTTATTGGTGTAAATTTTTGTTTATACTTTATTCAAGTTACTGAATTTTAATTAATTGATTTGTTTAATTGTTAACATTACAAAATAATGTTACAATATTTCGTTACTGGCCCCTTAACTTCGATTATGCGGTAAGGACCTGACCACGTGGTTGCTGAGTTTGTTGCTATTCCTGGTTTATTGGAGGGATCGTGTAGATACACTAGGTCTCTTAATTCTGGATTTTGGCCTTTCGTGTTTTTATTGAACTGTATGGCTCGATTTTCTGCTGTCTTTGTCAGTTCCTTAAAAGCTATGTTTAGTCTGCCAATCATTTCGGATACGTAGTTGTGGTCGCTGTCGCATCGTATTCTGTTTGGTTTTATAATGTCGTGATTAGTAGGACGGGGTCCCTACCATGTAATAAGAAGTAAGGGCAATATCCCGTTGAGGAGTGGGTGTTATGCAGTACGCCATTTGTAAATACGGGATCCATTCGTCCCAGTCTTGTTGGTCTTTCTTTATGTAATGTGATAAAAAGTCCTTAAAAACTCTGTGACTTCGTTCGATTTGTCCGTTTGATTGTGGGTGGTAGAGGGTGTTTTGAATTTTTCGATTTTTAAAAAGGTGCATACGTTTTTAAACATGGCGGATACGAAGTTTGTTTTTTGATATGTTATTAATTGTTTTGGGGTGCCATGTCGGGCAATGATGGTGGTTACAAACGATTTGGCAACGGTGTATGCCGTTTGGTCGGGTAGTGGTATTGCTTCTACATATTTTGTAAAATGGTCTTGGAATGTTAACATGTATTTATTTCCTCGGTACGAGGTAACAAAAGAGGCTGTGATGTCCATGGGCACTCTTTCGAAAAGGGTTGCTATATCTGGGAAATTGATTTTAAGTGTGGGGAGGTTTTCCGACGACAGCACGATTGACATTTGGACACGTATGTTATGATATCGTTTTTCATGTTGGGCCAGTAGCAACGAATTTGAATAATGGCTAGTGCCTTTGTTTATCCATGGTGTTCTGCGAACGGTTGGTCGTAAAAATCGTGAATCACTTGTCCGATTAGTGTTTTCAGTATTATTAGGCGGTCGTGTCCTTGTAGCGTTTTGTACAGTATGTCATCGTTATCTAGGTAAATAGTTGGGTCGTTCGTTGTGGGTGTCGTTTCCAATTGTTTCATGACCTCTTGACAGAACAAGTTTTGTTTCTGATTTCGTTTAATTAATTCCCATAAAGGGATGACCTCTGATTCTAGTGTATGAATGGTTTCCTGGTGTGTTCCATTGTCGGTCTCTTAATGATATGTGCACAGTAATATTAGTTCCTTTAAATATAAATTTAATCATTTTAACACGGTTTCCCATTGTAGATTGTCTAATCTGCATCCGATTCGTGGTATTGCTACTTTTGTGTTTTCGAGTGTCAATAGTTGTACTTTAAGTTCTTTTATAGTGTTCCATAAGATATGGTACGTGAGTTTTTGGAAGTTCTTACTTTTCGTAATTAGGTAATAGATGGTTTCGTTCAATGTGTTGAAGGGTTGCGACTTTTCCTACTCCCTTCTTCTGGGCTTTTAGTTCTTAAATTGAGCCAAACCGGTGTTTAAATTTTCGTGAAATTCCTGATTCCATCGCCAGATCCTCCGATACACAGTGGGCTAGGGCAGTTTCTTTTGGACTTAAAAATACGTTTCCGGTTTTTTCTATTACATTATTATTTGTAATTGCGTATGTTTTACTAATCTCTAAAAATTCATCAAAACTCATTTCATATGGTTTTTCATTGTTTATGCGGTTGAATACGTCTACGTTTCCGTGATTTTTTCCGCTCCCGTGAACTACATCAAAATCGTATTCCTCTAGTAACAGGGCCCATCTGGCTAGTCGAAAACTTGGATCTTTTAGGGATAGCAGCCATTTTAACGGCTGCTGGTCAGTAATTATTGTGAATTTTCTACCATATAAATAGCATCGAAAATGCTTAACGCCAAACACTACTGCATGCATTTTCTTTTCGGTTGCGCTGTAATTTTGTTAACTTTTATCAAATTTTTTTAAAACAAATGCTATGGGTTTTATGATCCCGTTATGTTCTTGACTTAATATTGCTCCCATTCCTATGCTAGATGCTTCTGTTTCTAAAATAAAGGTTTTACTAAAGTCAGGGTAGGCTAGTACGTAATCAGAAGTTGTTGCTGTTTTTAAGTTTTACTTTCTAGTTGCCGCTTGAAGCGAGCGGACGTGTTTTTGCCGAGCTCCCGCTTCAGCAATAACAGTAAGTTTTTATCTAGGGTTTATATTATTTATTGTTGTATTATTTTATTTGAAGCTTTGCTTTTTATTGTGTTTTATTTTTATAATTGTGTGCCATCAAATTTTAAATACAGGGCAGTAAAATAAAAATTTTAAAACAGAATTTAAACTAAATAAAAACTAAATAAATCGCGTCTTCTTTGTAATTTAAACCAAATCCGCGTTTTAAAATAAACTAAATAAATTTCGGGTTAATAAAACAAAGGTCTACTCAACTAATACTCAAAACAATTTCGAAATAACTTAAAAGGCATTTTAATAATAAATTTAAAATAAAATCCGCCTAAATCAAGTAAAAACCGGGTAAAACAACCAAAAGTGTGTGAATTTTTATAGTGCGCGTATAATAAAATAATAACCAAAAACAAAAATCTAAGCCCTTTTAAATCAAATAAATATCTCAAAAACTGTAAATTTTAAAACAATTTTAATATAAATTTTCCGTAATTTAAGTTCACGCGTATTTAAAAGTTCCTTTAAAATCGATTTTGGTGTAATCAAGCGGTGTAACAGTTACGGGTTGTGCTAGTTACCAAGCGATTAAGTGAAAGGTCATTTCCGGTTACCACATTCCGATTGCGCTCGACCTTATTTTGTTAATTACACATTTAAAAATAAAGTGTTCTTATTTATAAATTAGATATTTTAATATTTTGAAGTAATTAGTTTATTTAAATTTGATTTGGCGGTTTAAAAATTTAAAATAAATAAATAGCGTTCTTTACGGTACATTTTAAATCGAGATATTTTTATTGCGTTAGGAAATTTATTTGATTCTAGTTGTTATTTTGACGCTTAGTGCTTGTTGTATTTTTGTTAAAATTTGATATTTAATTGGGCGGTTGAAGTTTTAATAAATACAAGGTTGTTTACGGTTCACCTTTAAACAAAACATTTTTATTGGACCAACGTTTTGCGTTCTTCTAGCGTCGTTCTTTTAGCGTCGTAACGGTTAGGACGTTTTTTGAGCTGCGTTTTAGGTGTCATTTTTATTGCTAGTTTTGTCAGCATGGTGGTCCACCGCGATGAGGAGCCGCTGCCCAGGGGAAGAGGGGCGATCGGTCGGAGTCTGCTAGGTCGGCGGCGGAGGGCGCTGTTGGGGAAACAGCAAGGTAGTGCTAAAGGACTTCTTGTTAGAAACTCAGGAGGAGGTACAGAAGGTAGGAAGGAGCCTGCGTCTGCGGCGGTCGTGTCTGGGGAGTCAGGGCCTCCCGTGGTGGTCGCGGCGCCAGAATTGCCCTCTACTTCGAGAGCCCAGCGCACGATGTCGACTAGCAGCAACGGTAGCGTTAATGCTAGCGACCTCGATGAGCTGGAACTCTTAAAGTTTAGGGTGAGGAAGGCGCACGCTGCCGTCTATGGGAAGGTGCCGACGACCTCCGCCACTATCGTCGTGGAGGATAGGAAGATGGTTCGGCACGCCGTGGATGATATCCGTGACGTGACGAACCAACTGATAGGTATGGTTAGGGCGCTGCGTCTTTGTTTAGATGGTTCAGGAGAGCAAGTGTTGTTGGGGAAGTCCTGCGGTGAATTCTGTCGTTTCAGGAGGCCAGAGTCAGGGTGCGTCGGTTCAGCGCAAGGTTTCCTACGCCGCTGCAGCTTCAGGATCTGCCCCTACGTTTGCTGTAAGGGTCGACGCCAGGCCAGGCCAGAAGGACGACGTGATGACGACCCTGAAGCAGAAGGTCGATCCCGCTCGAGATGGGTTTGTTGTTGTCGGAGCTCGTAGGACGCGCCGGGGCGGTGTCGTTGTGGAGTGCGCAGGTCGCGACGACGCCAAGAAACTGCAGTTGAAGGTCGGCGGGAACTGCAAGGAACTCGTGGCGAAGACCATCGAGAAGAAACGTCCACGGGTCGTTCTTCCGGGGTCGAAGCGGGGATGAAGGCTGAAGAGCTCGTGCGGTTGATTGCGAGCCAGAATCCCCGTTTCGGCGATTTGAAGCTAGAAGACCACCTGAGAGAGAAGTTCAGGTTTGGCGGAAAGGGCCCTAGAGATCCCTTCGCCAACGTAGTCTTCGAAGTGACCCCCACACTTCGAAGACGTATATTAGCTGATGCTATTAACCTCAGGTGGCGAAGAGTATGGGCCGGGACCACTTCTCGATGACCCAGTGTTACCGGTGCTACGAGTACGGCCATCGATCGATGGAGTGCAGGGAGAAGGTACAGTGGTGCGGTAACTGTGCCGAGGTCGGGCATGAATTCAAGAATTGCCGGAAGGCAGTCCCTGCTGTGTGGTTTGCGCTAGGGCAAACGACAGAACTGGCGGTGGCGCGAAGGTCGATACGCGTCACGACGCCAAGTCGAGTAGATGCCCCACGATGCAACGTCTGAAGCACGCAATCACACGAAACATCGATTATGGACTGTGAAGATAAAACAAAGTCCATAAGAAGCAAGAAGATTAAATTCGCGCAACTAAATCTCGGGAAAGGGGCAACAAATAACTTCGTAAAGTTATTCATCGAAAATAATATCGACATCGGGTTTATACAGGAACCGCACCTGTATGGCCACAAAATAACAGGTTTTGGGAGGGGGGTTACCGTCTTAAACGCGAATAGTGAACGACCGCGTAGCGGGATAATAATAAATAATGGAACGTGCGCCGGAATTATATTAAATAATTTATCGAACGAGTTTGTAACGACGGCCGAAATCAAATCAGGGGAAAATGCGTTCTATGTAATAAGCGTGTACCTCCCGCCGGTCGATTCCCGGCGGGAAAATCCCCAAACCGAAGACTTGATAAATGAAGTAGATAATATTATTCGTAAAATCGGCAGAAATAAAAATCTAGTCATTGGGGGAGATTTTAATGCCAAGTCGCCACTATGGGGCAGCCCTATCGAAGACGATAGAGGCTCGCAGGTTGCTGATCTTTTTACGGAATGGGATCTTAGTGTGATAAACACTAATGATTTACCTACGTTTGAGACGCATAGAGGCAGCAGTTTTATAGATATTACTGCAGTCTCGCACGAAATGTTAGAAACGATTTGTAATTGGAAATTAAGGTCGGACGAGGAAACGCTCTCTGATCATAAATTAATAACATGGGACGTTGAAACCAAAACAAGTGCAAACGAGCAGCTAACTGTATTTCCGCGGTTCTGTAATAAAAAAGCAAATTGGGAGCGATTTAAACAAAAATTTGGCGAAAGTATCCCTGTGCTCGAAAATGAGCTATTTAACTGCCGAGAGGCAGACGAAGTAGAAACACTCGCGGAAAAATTAAACGACGCGGTGGTAGACGCGTCGTCGTATTCCATGCCGAAAAAGAAAACATTTAAAGACAGCGTACCCTGGTGGACCCGGGAACTAACCACCAAGCGGGCAGAAACGCGTAACCTAAGGCGCCGCTATCAACGCGCCTCGGGAGATATAAGAGAACAACGGAGAATAGAATATAATCAAAGTTACCGCGAATATAAAATATTAATAGAAGAAACGCGAACGAATAAATTTAAAGAATTCTGCACGCAAAGCTCAGAGAAAGAACCCTGGGGAACCGCATACCGCGTAATTAGAGGAAAACAACAAAAAATCGCGCTCAGTAATATAAAGAAAACAAATGGCGAATACACGGAAGGTTTTAAAACCACAGCGGAATATTTA
Source organism: Platerodrilus igneus (assembly GCA_036346225.1). Taxonomy (NCBI): domain Eukaryota; kingdom Metazoa; phylum Arthropoda; class Insecta; order Coleoptera; family Lycidae; genus Platerodrilus; species Platerodrilus igneus. The sequence continues at coordinate 2,174,549 of JARFIW010001380.1, read as the reverse complement.
CTAGAGAAATTTTTCCCATCAGATAATCCCGAGGGGGATGAAGGGTCGCACGATTTAATACGTCGGGAAGCTGCAAAGGCGCAAGGAACAGGTGCCGATAAGGCAATCCTAGTTCACGAGGTCGTCAGGGCTCTTAGGAGGATGAACCTAAGAAGGCACCGGGGCATGATGGAATCACTTCAGACGCAGCTCTGCAGGCGTGCCTGTTAGCCCCGTGTGTCTTTGTTGGGTTGTTTAATCTTTGTTTAGAAAGGGCGTTTTCCGCGTTGCTGGAAAATCCAGAATGTGAAATTTATACCCAAACCTAAAAAGGCGGATGCGTCAGATCCGGGCAGCTATCGTCCAATTAGCTTGCTACCGGTGCTGGGGAAAGTTTTAGATCGCGTTATGACTACGCGTGTTGAACACCTAGTGCGAAACAGCGGCGGTTTTAATAACCGACAGTTTGGTTTCGTGGAGGGCAAGTCGACTATCGACGCGTTAGAGTTCGTTGTCGGGGAAATTAAGCAGGCAAGAGATGCCAAAGAGTACTGTGTCGTTGTTGCTTTGGACATTTCAGGAGCATTTGATGCTGCCTGGTGGCCATTAATCGTTTGCGAGTTAGATCGTAGGGTTGTCCGCGAAACTTGATGTCTTTGGTCAAGAGCTATTTCTCGGGGCGATTAGCACAGGTTGAAATTCCGGGTGAAGTTCTGTCGCGTGAGGTGGAAAGGGATGCCCGCAAGGGTCATGTTCTGGTCCCACATTTTGGAAGTTGTTGTATGAGAGCATCTTTAGGGTCAAGTTGCCCGCAGGATGCTCAATCGTCGGGTTTGCAGATGACACACTTTTAATTGTAAGATCGAGATTGTTAATGGATATGCGCACAAAACCGAACGAGGCGCTTAATAAATTACACGAATGGTCGCAGGCGGTAAAATTAAAATTTAACACGGCGAAGTCAGAGGCGCTTTATTTCGGCACGAAACCAGGACAGAGACCTCCTAGGTTAGAGCTAGGAGGAGAAAATCCGTTTAAAGATTGTATTACCTACCTCGGCGTCAAGATCGACAATAAATTAAATTGGAAAGCGCACGTACAATACGTAAAAAGTAAGGGCGGCGAAATATCAAATAAAATGATGGCGGCGGCTAAAATAAAGTGGGGTTTCAGGGGCGAATCGCTGAGGACGGTTTATGCCGGAGCAATTGAGCCGGCAATACTGTACGCAGCTTCTGTATGGGCAGAAGGTTGTAAAGTCCGGGAGATGCGTCAATTGACGAGCGTACAACGCATAACCGCGGTAAAAGCGGCGAGGGCGTACAGGACCACCTCCACGGAGGCTGTCCTGGTGATCAGTAGGTCTCTCCTATCGAATATGTCGTTAGGAGATTAGAGATAGACGATTAATAAATATAGGAAAAGGGCGCGAAATTATCGAAGATCTTAATCTTGGTAATAGGGAAATTGCAAGAAAGATTGTTGTATCTGAGTTAGGGCACCCGGCTGATATTAGAGGGATCGAGTTTGTCGAAGGTGATGAGGACGCGATGGGTATCAGAATTTATACGGACGGTTCACGTATGGACGATGGGCAAGCAGGCGCGGCGTTTGTCGTGTATAAGCAGGAAAGGGAGGTGTTAAAAAAAAGGTATTAAAAAAAAAAAAAAAAAATAATTATACCAAAATTTCCAATATGCACGAGAAACCCCCACTCCATTAATACAATCACTGCCTATCTTCATAATTATGTGCGGAAAATCGGGAATAAATAATACCAAATAAACAATAACAAATAAATCATAAACCCTCATTAAATTAAATCAATAAAATAAACAAGGATAATAAAACAGAGTGCAACCGCGCATCCCCCCAGGACTTGAAAGTGAAGTGATAGTGATAGTGATTGTGATCCCCAAAACATTTAGTGCATACCCACCAGGACTTTAGCAGTGCACCCCGTCCCACCTTTAGAAGTAAGTTACAGACGACCAGATCTTCGGATGCTGGAGAATTTTATTATCGAGGTAAGACTTAAAATGTGGCGGCTGTACTCGCACAAGCATTGATTTACATTAATTAGTAGTTTTGAAATAATTTAAGAAGCACGTTTGGTGTGTAAAGGCGCTAGCCGACATAATGCTTGTGCGAGTGCACCTGATAAATAGGGTGATGCTTTCGCTATTTTGTGCACTGCTATATGCTTAACGCTTATTAAACATTTATTTATATATTTACATAATTATATTTATTTATATTTTATATTTACACTTTATATTTATTTATATATAGCATGTATTATGTGGCTTATTTGTTTTGTTTGACGTTCTGTCGCCATTTTGGTTGCAGTATATATTTGGGAAGGACGAGCAGAATTGCGAAGATTGTAATCATAATGTAAATCAGTTAGGGAACGATAGGAAAGCTAGGGATGGATTTAAATTAGTTAGCTAGATTTGGATAGTTTTAAGACGACCCTTCAGGTCGCACTGGTAAGCAGAACCGGCGTCTGCTATCCGGTATTACGGATCCCTCCCCCTCTCATTTTTGCTTGTTGATCGGGTACACTCGAAAGTCAGCGCTAGGGATACCATTATTTACAACCCTGTTTTTAGTTTTGTTTTGTTTTTGTTCCAGTTTTTGTCAGATTTTTAGGTTTATTAGATTGTTAGAGTTTGTTAGGTTTGTTAGATTTTTAGGTTTGTTAGATTTTTATTTAGTTTTTATTTAGGGTGAATCAACTATGAAGTAAGAATAAATTAGGAGCACGACTATTTTTCGCGTTTAAACCCAATGTAGTACCTCCGGGTGGAGCATTGGCGACGTGGCCGCAAGTATAGCGGCCCTAATTCAAATTATAATGTTTTTAAGTTTTGAAATGCGTTTAGTGCTTTGTCGGTGATCGCGAATTTTACTTCCCTTTTTGTAAGGTACATTAGGGGCTTTGCAATTTTTGAGTAGTTTTTGATGAATCGTCGGTACCATCTTTCTAGTCTTAAAAATGCTCGAATGTTTTTAACTGTACGTGGAAGTGAAAAATTTTGTACTTCCCTAATTTTTTCAGGGTCAGGTTTAATTTCTTCTTGAGAAATGTAGTGTCCTAGGTATTTAGCTTTTTTCATAAGTAATTTGCATTTACTAGAGTTTAATTGAATATTTGCTTCGCGAAATCGGTCGAATAGCGATACTAATTTGTAAATATGGTCCTCGATACCCTTTGAGTTGTGTACAAGGACGTCGTCTAAATACACTTGGCAGGTGTGTCTGGTTAAACACGTTAGTGTGAAGTTCATACACCTTTGAAAGGTCGAGGGGGGCGTTATAGAGTCCGAATGGAAGTTTGTTGAATTCCCAGTGGCCATCTGGTGTGAAAAAACTTGTTAGGTGTTTATGTTCGTCTGTGACATCTACTTGGTGATAGGCTGAGGTGACGTCGGAAGTGCTAAAAAGGGTGGAGTTCCCTAAGTACTCTAAGGTTTCATTTAAGTTTGGGATGAGGAAGATATCCTTTTTGGTTACCGAGTTAAGTCCTCTATAGTCAATACAGAGTTGTATTTTTTCTTTGCCGTTTTTTGTTTTCTTTATGATTAGAACAACGGGGGCTGACCAGGGAGAGCTGGAAAGTCTAATTACTTTAGCTTTTAGCAATCTATCTATTTCCTTTTGCAGGGTTTTGCATTGGTGGACGGATAATCTGTAGGGTCGTTTTGCTATTGGAGCCACGTTTTCCGTTATGATTTCGTGTATCACCTTTGTTGTGCTTGTTATGATTCCTTCCCCTTCATCAAAAATGTCGCCGTATTGTAGTATGAGATCTGATATGATTTTTCTGTTTTGGCTATGTAAGTGTGACAAGTCAAATTTTGGTTCGTGCCTGTGTCTACTGTGTGTATAGAGTTAATTTTTATGAGTGGGTTCTGTGTGTTTGTGTTTACGGGTTCTGCTATTCCTATATTTTGGTTCTTGTTAAGCGTAATGTCTGTGTTACTCAAGTTGATCAGTCGTATTGCCTTATCTTCGTTATTGATTAGTGTTTGTGCGGCAAGAACTCCGTTGCGCCCCGTTAGGTTTAGTTCGATTAGTAGCTCGTTGCATGTGGGATAATGTGTTAGGTATATTCGCAATGGGTCTCGCAGTTAGCAGAGATTGTTATGTTTTCTTTTAATCTTACGTTTGATATTTTGGGTTCTGCGTTTAGTGAGTGTTTTGGTTGGTCTAGTACTATATCTTTCTTTTGGAAAAACTTTTTTCTCTTTTGTATCATTGTGTATCTCAGTGCTGTTAGCCCTTTCCTGTTTATGGTTTGGCTCTTTGGGATTAGTGAATTTTTTATCTTATATTCTTACATTGGATGTTTTATTAGCTTCCTTGTTTTCTAGAATATTTTTCTTTTTTGGACAATTTTTGAGTATTTCACTATACGTTTTCTTACGCATGTCCCGGATTGACTCTCCAGGGTAATTACCTTTACTTTCCATACCTGGGCAAGAAGTTATAATGTCTTCCGCCCTTTTTACTACGTTTTTCTTGTTTGGGTTTCTGTATTCTATTTCATTAGCACTTCTCTGTCGTTTTCCCGAATTGGCTCTTGAGAATAGCATTTATTTCTTAAATTTTTCTTGGGAGCTATAATATCTTCTTCCATTTTTACTAAGTTTCCCCTAATTGGGCTTTTATACCATACTTTGTTGTACGTTTCGATATAATTGTTTGTAGTCGGATTTCCAGAAAAAAATTTAATAAAGCTTAAATTACGGTTGGAGGGTTAGATGCCTTCTTCCCTTACTATTAATTCTTCCGTACTTGGAACTTTATTTTTTACATCATAGGACTTTACATTACAGCTGTTTTGGATTAATGATCCATAAAATGATTTATTATAACTTAAATTACTGTCTGAAGATTTTACTTTCAACATATACTACCATATTTCTATTTCTAGTGTAACCCGTCTTATAATCGTTTTTATCAACTCCTTCTTTTTGGCAAAATATTTCGATTTATTTCTTCTACAACGCTAAAATATTTTTCGAAAGATTAATTATTACATTGTTTGTAATTAAAAAATCTCGCCCTTATATTCCGTCTACCTTGATACGTAAGCTCTTGTCACAAATAATAAAATTAAATTTACACTTTCTCTGAAATGGGTTTGTTTCTAGTGATACATACGTCATTTCGTCTGTTTGTACTTGGTGCCCGGTTATTCCTGCTAAAGTTATGGGTTCGCATCTGGATATTTTCTCTAAGCGTGCGCATTCCTCTTTTATTACTGATAACGCGGCGCCGGTATCTATCAAAAATTTCTTACGTATTCCGATGACATACAAGTAAATAATGCAGGGTGTTTCTGCTGTATTAAGTTGGTTAAGGTGTGGTATAATTAGGGCTGGTTTTTCATGAATTTGTTGCTTTTCGATTACTCTAGTCCGTCGGTTCGGTTTGATGGCGAAGGACTGTCCTCGTTTAAATGGTTCATTTTTATTGCGTTAACTGTTGTATTCCGTCTGGGCAATTCTCATCGTCCCTAATTGTCTAAAAAATGTGTACTTGTCCCGTTATAACTTGCTAGGTTATTGTAACTCGTAATAGGTCTGTAAAAGGGATTATCAGTTTGCCGGTTCGGTTTATATTGATAAGTTTTCGCGTCCCTGTCATTAAAATATTTATTATATGGTGGTCGTTGATTTCCGTAATTTTGCTTAGTAATATTTGAAAAATAATTTTTATAATTACTAGGGTAGGTCACCTTGTTTTGCTGATTATAAAATTGATAGCCTTGGTTATTATTAAATCTATCCCGGTTTCGGTTTTTAAGTTTACGGTATTCGTTTGTGTGGTTTTTTAAGTCGCATATTGTGCATTTAAACTCACAGTTTACTGCCATTAGGGATGTTATTCTACTATTAAGCATTGCATCACTTAGTTCTTGCTGTTGTGCTAATTCTTCTGCCTTGTCAATTGTTAATTTTTGTGTCCATAATCCGAGATTTTTCAGTAATTCTTTTTGAATTCCAGTCCTAAATTGATTTATTACTAGCTGTTCCGATTTTAATTTCAAACCCGCCTGTAGTATTTCTTGATCTAGAATTTGGAACCATTCCGACAATTTCCATAGAGCTTCGCCTGGTATTTTTATGGGCGGGAATCGTTTGATAAATTTAGCCTTAAAATCTTTAAATGTTATAGTATTGCTTTCAAGTTCTGGGTTTGATTTAAAAAATTTATATGCTTCGCTTTGTAATCTATATTTGATTAATTTTAAAGTCGTGGTTTCGTCTCATCTGTCTAAATTAGAGCGTAGTTTAATTTTTTCCAAATATTCTATTACATTTGGATTTCCTGTAAACCCTTCAATTGTACTGACTATCATTCCTAACGTCATAGTAGTATGTGTGGTAGGGTTTATCTGTGGTCCCGTAACTCCTAAAGATTGTTGTGGCATTGTTACTTACCTACAATTTCTATCGTGCTTGCTTGCAAAATATTTTTATAAAGTTCCTAAATATACAATTATATATACTTTATACATAAATTATACAATGAATGCACCGTGTGTTAGTTAGCTTTGGTCTGGTCTGAATTTCTTTTTAGTATATAATATTATATTCTCTTGCTTATATTACTGTAGTATATTCCTGTAGTTTATATTAAAATTAGGATTTATTGGATTGTACTTGAAAATTTCCTATTCTTCCGTATTCAAAGCGTGTGTATTATAATTGATTGTGACATCTGTTGTGACCTACTTAATATTTAACTTGCATACTGTTGGATTAATGTTCATGTTATTACACTTATTAAATTTCATAATTTTTCTGTGTAAGAATTTTTCGTTCCGTGTTCTAGATATTTCTGTTTGCCTTACATGTTATTTTTAATTACGTGGTTATGATGAACTTCCATTCATTTCCGTGTTGAGAATTTCTGCTTATTATTATATTTTTATTTTTTTAATGTGCCTGTATTGTTACAAAATATTATGGTACTTTAACGACGCGTGTTTTAATGTATTTATAAATAACTTATTAAATACTTTCTATCAGAAATAATTTACCTGACACCACTGTAGCGATCGCGAGTGTGTTGTTTCAATGCAGCGGTCGTGCTGGTTCAATAATAATAATTCTTTATTGAAGGATCGGTAGATTGATTTACGTTATCGTATCTGAGGGTTAATCAAGCGGTTTTCTTTTGGTTTTTTTTATCCTCGCAGTGACTCTGTTCTTATTTTGAATTGTTAACTTAGCATATTTCCGGTTGGTGACTAACAGCTACCTAATGGGTTCTGCTTGGACTTTGACTTTGTTGTCATTTTGCTGTCAGTCTATTTTAAAATTATAAGCGATTTTGCTGGCCTTATGTTGTTATATGCTATGTCCCCTATTGGAAATAGCGCATAGATTGAAGACCTGAATGAACTTATCAAAATTTAACTTTAAATACTATTTCTACAAATGAGGCTCTCTGATTTTATTAGCTTCCTATTTTAACATTTCTAATTAATTGGGTGGGTATATGCGGGGTACTACACAGGTATTTAAAAACGTGCTGTAGGTTAAAGTTATTTGCGCTTTAAATAACTCAGCTGTCATTTACAAAAATTTATATGTTCGACGTTTATGGTGTCAAAGGAGGTTATTAAATTATTTATTGGTTCTACTTCTTAATAAAAATTTTTATTAAGCTTAAAGTTTTGTAGAAATAAAAGAATAAAAAAGCAACCAAAATAAGGAAAAAGCAATGATTGAAATAAAATTTGCTTGCTTTCAAGGATCTCATATTTATTAGAAAAAGCCCCAGAATCCTTCAATGTAGCCATGAATTATTTCAAATCCAAGATTCAGAATACAATCCCCTTACAAACTTGTTCAAAGGCTAAGGGTCTCGACGCTATTTGTAGGGTCGAAAGAATAAAGCTTACCTAACAAGCTTTTATTAGCGCTACCCTAGGGCGTTGGACAAGCTGCTCGCATGGTCCTGCGTACAATATTTCATTTAGATGTACAAAAGAATACTAAAGTAAATACAGCAGGTCACATACTATAATTCGTCAGTGAAGCCATTTATTTACAACTACAAATAAATACAGACCGGAGAAATTATAAACTCTACAATATTGCACAAATCCAAAAAATTTGTATTGGAATAATACTATTGTTGAGGTGATTAGATAATTATTTTTCTTAAACAAACACTTGAGTATTTACTACTTTTTCTCAAATTAAATATATTTTATAGAAAACTGTTTTAATTTGTATATCAAAACATGTTGCTAGTACGTAAATACAACACTATATATGTTCAACCTGTAATATTTAAATTGTAATACTGCAAGTATAGATATTTGGTAAAATTGTTCCAGCGGCAAATTACATGGTATCTGCGTAGTTAAGAATGCCGTTTTTCTAATTGAATTTGCGGTTTTGCGGTACCTGTTTTCTAACCCTAAAAAATATAATCCTTAAATATAAATATATATACACATTGACGAAACGCTAAAAAGAATGTTACGGGTGAATGAATCGGTAGACTATAAAATTTTGAATTGCCCCGAACAGGCCAGATTCCCATAACCAAGTCAAGGATGCACTGTTTAACTGCAGTCGTGCGAGACTGGGTCGCTAACACTAAAAAGAAGTAGTTGCAATTACAAGACTGCGGTACCACTAACACCTATCTTGAAAGGCTTCTTATGTACAAAATTAATAGGAGCCAACCTGTCTGGTCTATGATGATTTTCTAGCTTTCTGAAGAGATCCTATTTAGGTCAGTCTGTACCATGCCACTTTATTGGTCTTCGTATCATGCTACAGCTTCGTAGTATCTAAAGATTTACTCTCTGTAATTGCTTACTTTCAAGAACATAGTTTAGTTCTTGCAAGGGAGTGCGTAGTTATGTTCAGTTCTTTGCTGCTTGTTAAACTGCCTATATTTCTAAATGTTTACTCGGATACGAGTTTAAATAACTAGTTTAGTCTTGTCTAATAAATTGCTTACAATTTTGTTGTACAGAGTTCAATTTCTCTTTGTATTTAAAAGTTTGAAAAACATCAAATGTTTAAATAAATTCTAATTAACTGGAATAATATCTTCATACAAACAAGCAATTAAATACCACATTAATGAATTCAAATTTTCAATAAACAGGTTAAGTCTATCAAAGAATGTATCTGTCTTTCAAGTTTGGTCTGACGCGTTATGCAGCAAGATCTTCTTTTCTCAATTTACGTTCTTGTCGCATAGCGTTTCGTAGTATTCATACGAATCAACTTTGATGCTAAGGCATTCACGAACTAATATTGTCATAGAACCTTGCCGTCAATACGATTCAGCGATCAGCTTACCATTGTGTCCATTCAGTAACGCATGTCAAGATGCCCGAACCCGAACTGCTCCAGCTATACGTTCGCTGCTACCACATCCATGTGACCAGTTATTCTCGACGACACCATCGTGTCATCGCTTCGAAGATGCACAGCATATACAAAAACACTTTCAATACCTATTACGAAATACCACATGAAGATCACAGATTCTACAACATTCTTAATAATTCACGCATATTTTAGAATGGCTGAATTTTCAAGACCAGCAAGTAATGCATTCTGAACCATAATCATTATTACATTCGGTATACAGCCATTACATTTATTCACGTTTCGAGCTCATAAACCTACTATGTTTACGTAGCGATTACATGCTGTAAATTTGTCTGCACGCTACCGAACTTTTTCTAAGAATTTTTCAGATTAAGCGCCATCCAGCTAGGCGTGCACCCCAATTTTCAGATTCTACCAGACCACTTTCATACCGTCATCATTAAATTTTTGTAGTTCATCGATACATCATCGAGCGTTCGATTTTACGAACCGGAACGAATCGTCCAAACAGAATGTTCGAAATCGATGCAACCAAAGTGCATAAATGCACACCTCCCATTAGTCGACGCATAACTCTTTCTACATTTCAACGCAACGTAGATAAACCTCACGTCTTGTTTCGTATCAATTAACATCCACTTGCACAGATTTTCTGCAGCACGTTAACCACACATCTCTTTAAATCTCTTCAGATTCACGCATCACCCAAGGTACTACCCAACTTTTTAGAGAAACACCGATTCCATGGACTTATTGTATGTCAATCGCCATTCGTTAATAAATTTTGCTTTATCACATTGCATACATTAACCATTCAGTGTAGACATTTTAACCGAGAATTCCGAAGTTCTCGTAACCACAGCACCGGTTTACAACGGACTCACAGCCCTGTCAAATACACTTCCCACACTTTCTCATTGCAAGCATAACACGTACGCACATTTTGCCAAACATTTGACACACCACGAGATACAACCACTTTGCATCATTATTAATCTAGATCCCTGTTACTCAAGCTACCCGAATCCACTTTCAATCAGTGCAAATCGCACAGAGCTACCCATTGACAGATTCTTGACGCGAGATGATTCATTAAATTGGTTTATACATACACATTTTTATCTATTTCAAACAGTACGTTAATAACTACAATTTTATCGTATAAAATAATTAAAATATACAATTTTTCAGTTTATTACAAAAAAAATTATTTTTTATACTGATAAAAATTATGTAAAAAACTTTTCTTCTTTCGTACACATATTTCGTCGAAACTAACATTGAAATAGAGTCTTGTACGGTGAAATAGTGATTTTTTAACTATCTTCTCAAAAACTATTTAAAAAAAAAAAAACACTAAACCCATCTTCTATCATCGTCTAGCCTCGAACCCCATGCCGATCCCCACGCATCCATCAACACCACTGTGCCCCTACGCCGCGCTGATCTGCATGTCGGCAGCCCCGCATAACAAAAACGTTTACGCAATACATACCGTGCGCCGTGTCGCTGTCATTCTCGTAAAGCGATACCGCAAGACCCAAGTTTAAGTATTTCCTGCACGGCTAACCGGCATTTACACACGACATTTGTTCTGGTGCCGTTTGAGATTTTCCAGGTATAAGGAGCACCGCAAGGTTCATTATAAACGTTTGCAGGTCCATTTTGTCAAAACAAAACCCGCACATAGCACTTGGTATTGTATCGAACAACAAAAGCTTACTCGAGCGTCCTGATTTATGTTCACTTAAGAAGATACCGAAGGTTTCCGAAGACACCGAACGATTTGCGGCGGGAACTAAATCGATTCACCTCGTCCAATCATTTAGCGTATGCATGCACCTGTCGCTTCGTCGATGGTGCGAATGCCGTTAGAGTAAACACCGGAAACGTCTTCCATGTTATCGATCGCTGCATATTAAAAACCAAGTGGTACACAGCACTCACAGTTGGTGCAAGTCGCTGTAGAGATGCAATGCTACTTCATAACCAAAAACAGCATTTAAACCGTATTACAAGAAACATACCACACTTGTCTACACGGTACTACAACTTAATTTAATTTAAACAACTTCTACCGTCATATTTTAGGAAATGGGTGCTTGAATATTTTCCAAATGAATCACCAGCAAAGTATATGATAACGTATTTATAAACCCATTAATTCATTTTTACGACCGTGGTTAATTCAGATTAACATTTAATGACATGCACGTTCGAGCTTCTCGTAAACCACACACACGTTAACAACTCACATGTATCAACTACCCACTTTCGACACACTTATATTACACTAATTCATATGTCAGATTTACAACACGTTAAACCACTTCATTTTTAACCATCTAAACCCTTTTAACCAGCCCACAAATCAAGACACGCAACGATATTCACCAGAAGAAAGCGATTTGACGAAGAATTAAATAGGAATTAAAATACATCAAATAAACATCATTCAAATTACGTATCGTCGATATTTCCTCGAACACACCATGCAGATACCCGATACGCGGCATACCATCACAGCCCAGAGCCGTGCACCGCCCTGCATGCCACCCGATCTCCGCGTGCGTCACGCAGCACGCCCCGTGCACCCGCCAGCCGAAGCTTTATAACAAACAACGAATTATACACATGAACCGCATACCACATTACACACGGTATTTAACCACTTGAACAAACACAGATAGCAGTCCATTTACAGTAGCCATGGTTTACACTTATTCGCAGCTTTTTAACGATACCCTCACTCCTTTCATCATTTGACACAGATCGTCAGCCGAATGTTATCAAAGTTTGCCCATTTGCACCATCATTTCGCCGCACACCATCGCACCACGTCTACAGCCTGCATTGTTGATCGATGTTCGCAGATCCTTTTCCACGATCAGTCATTTGAACACTGTTAAGACCGACTATGTCCTTCATCAGTACAACCGCATAACATGTCGACACATAACCGCACACGTTCAGTTCATCGTTTTAAACACGTTTTAGAAAACATACACATTCGACATCTTTCCGCGACGCAAGAGTCTTGTCACATAACTTCATAACCACAGCTTCATCATGACCAAACTTCACCTTCTCCATCACAGTGTTCGCATCACCCCACCCCACCCTGCCCCCCGCCCGGTTTTCGCCCCTTCAAACAAACAACCACAACTTTCCCCCAAAAAATTACCCACCCAAAACCTTCCAAACAATCTTTTGCGTTATTCTCCCTTTCCCTTTAATTAACAACCCAGTTAATGGTTCCTATTTCCCCCGACCATTCTACTCCAAACCCCCACCCAGCACCCTTGTCTTTCCCAAAGTCACCCGCAGGCCCCAACACAGAAACGGATCCAAACCCGGCTTACCAACAATTCCATTTCCCTTAAACGTTATCTCCCAAGTTTTCCAAACCTTTCGCCATCTCAACCAACGCAAAGGTTTCATCGCCATTTCCCTTTAAAATTTTCCACGTTCCAATTCCCAAAATCAACACTACCCCTTATAAGAAACATTTTAACATTACGCATAACCAAACATCATTCACAGTAACCTTAACTTACACCAAACCAGCAATTACCAGGGTAACGATGCACAAAAACCAACAATTTAAAACACAAGATTTCAGTTTTCAGAACCAAATTCTAACATCTCGTCAGCCGACAACCATCACGCAGCACACACGCATCACCTGACCATCGGACGATCATGCACCGCATCCACGCTATCCCTCACCAGCCGCTCGTCACAGCACATGCGACCGCGCGCACGCACCAGTGCCGCGCCAGCCCTCACGTACCACGCGCAGTGATTCATAACAGACACATAACACAGCATTATCCACTGTTACAAACATACATGAGTCATTAACCATTTAACACACCAATACATCAGAAGACAGTCCTTTCAGCAGCAGCTGTTTATCTTTATTCGCAGCTTTTAACGATACCGTCTTCATCCTTTATCAATCCATACAGATCGTCCAGTCGAATGACATGTTTGCATTCCCATTTGACAACGCCGATCCATTTCGCGACCCATGCTCACCTGCACACGCACTGTTGTTCGACTCTGGATCTTTTCACACGACTGAGTCCACTTTGTAACATATCGACAGTAGACGACGGTTTATATCGTGCTCAAAATCGATACCAGCGCGCACCTGACTTCATGTTGTTCATCTGCATTAACACGTTTTAGAATACACCTTAAACATACGATTTTTTTTCGCAGCACGCTACAAACGTCTTTTAGAAACGCTGAACAGATCGTGCACATCGAACATATTCTTCATCATTTGTCACCAATGATGTGCGACAGTTCCATCACGCATTACCATTCTTTCATCCTTCATGCCAGTTCAGTTTCTCAAGACACGCGTTCTGTCACGGACACCGTAAAAGCATACAACCCAGTTGTGCATTGCTCGGCGCACCGGGCGATGATCAATTGTCCGATCTTTGGATTCATGGCAGATCGAAAGTTACCAACGTCAGGATCCATTTGTAATACAAATCCCTTCCTTTTATATCACACAAACTACTCACGTACCATAGTTCTATAGATCTCCAGTTTCGAGCACCACTGTTAGTTCAGGCATACACGTAGCATCTTCCAACAGTCATTTAGCGCATCACACCAGTTTTGTGGCGATGCCTTTAGAGAAACCGAATATCTTCCATGTTAAGACACGGTATAAAATCAGTCGCACCGCACACAGTTGTTCAATCGTCAACGCAGTCAAGCAAACGCAATTTCAACGTCAAAACAACTTGCACAGGATCGCCGTTTACATTTTAGCACCAGTTGTAGACGGCTGCATTGCCATCATGAAATCACCATCGCAGTTTATCGCCGTCAACCAACACATTTTTCGTATCATAGCAAAGGCGTATACATCATCATCCTTAGCCCGCAATCTGTCAATCCACGAACAACACTTTCGAACCCGATCCAGCTTCTCATCATCATCTCACTTTCAATCATCTTCTGAACTTTAGATTTTTAGGCGCCGAGTTTTTCAGCCTATTCACGAGCCATTAGATAGCTCGCGAACCAGGTTACCGTAACAGAAAACTTACGATATAACTTGCCGACCGAATTTCAGACGTTCGCTAACCAGACAGATTTAACCAACTTGTCGTAGTCATTCTCGCAGCTCCGTAAACATCACACACATACAGCAACTTTCCGTCTCATCTACTGTTAAATCGGCCCTTTCTCAGGCGAAACGACACCTCTTACTCAGTCACATCGACACTTTTCGAACATCAAATTTGTTATTGCTTACATTGCTTTAAGACACATGTCGAACCATCATTTTCCGACCAACCGCACCGACTTATCCACGATCTAGGATTCACCAGCACCGACATTGCCCACATTTCAACAGACCACGTACGCCAGATGACTAAACATGACCCTGACAATGAACCATACATACACATACTTTATCACACGATTTTTCATTAACACATTATACGCACGAGTTTTACCATTAAACATTGCAGACAGGTTGACGAAACAGGTTAGCTCGCCGCGGCGCTGACCCAACCTATTAATTTTTCCTTTATCTAACCTAGGTCCACACTCTGTTTTTAATGGAAAACTCATTAAATGCAATTGTAATGGGTTTTAATGAGAAAACATTAACAATTAAATAGCAATGTAGGTGTCATATGGTCATGTGGTCATGTGGCTCATATGGTCATGTGGTCATTTGTGCAATTGTCACCTATGGGGTAATTTCACCGTAACTAACATCCTACATATATCCGGATATATGTCGATGCGCATCCCTGTCGGCTTAGGTCGGATAACAACATATTCGACTATCTTCGGCAATATACGCCCCCACTCATGTAGAATACATAAGAGAACAATTTTTTCGTATTCAATTTAGTATTCGATAGTAGCTAGAATGGTAAACATGAGCGTCTCAAAGGTGATTAACGTTTCTCAACTTCTGGGAATAAAGTGAAACCGACAAATGAGCGATTTGGATTATGGCTGTTGGCAGAAAATATGTGCAACAATAATCTGGTGACAGATATTGGTAATATTTGTTATGTCGAAGGCGAAAAGATGCTGACTGGTGGACTACACACACC
Organism: Platerodrilus igneus; assembly: GCA_036346225.1. NCBI lineage: Eukaryota > Metazoa > Arthropoda > Insecta > Coleoptera > Lycidae > Platerodrilus > Platerodrilus igneus. Next base: position 2,159,083 of record JARFIW010001380.1, on the reverse strand, counting down.
AATTACAGAACCATTTTGTGACAATATAATGTTGGTTAAAATTTGCGACCTTTCTGACACCGAACAAGCATCTGCAAACAAAACGGATGTTTATCCTAAAAAAGAAATTTGTGGTATTTAACAGCTATCTACGAAGAAAGTTCAACTGATTTGTTTCCGCTAGGCATGGTGTTAAAGCTAAGCTTCCGTTTTCTCTGGAAAGCAGTAACAAGATAGGCCAGAGAGTAAAAGAAATTATCGGAAAAGAAGACCTCGAATGCATTAATAAAAAATTCCAAAATCCTATATGTGTTCCATACAAAGTGGAACTAGCAGATGTTAAGTTGGAAACTTTATTGGAGGAACTACCAGATATATTAGACGAAGTCGAAAAAGATTATTTCTATCTTTTTGACATGGATGTAACCCAAGATTTTGCGGGTATATTTAGCAAGATGGAGATGTGTAATTATTTAACTACAAACCATAACTTTTGCTATAAGGGCGAATACGAAGAAAAGTGTAATATTATAGTTGACAACGATAAAACTGCGGGGATTGATTGTTTAACATGGCTAACAACCAATGCAAGAATTAAGATTTACAACAAATTTGTGTGCCAGATAACAAGTCCTGGTGTTAATAAACAACTTGGCAATCATATACTAGATTTTTTACGTTGTCCAGATGTACGTTTAAGGGAAACATTTGCGTCTACTTTGGCCAAAGAACATGGTATTACGCGATTGGAAGCGACAATATACAACTGTGCAATTGGAAGCTATGTCAGTGCGGAATGGGTGTATAAACCCTTAAAAGACTGTTTAACCTTATTGGAAGATAGTGTTATACTTCCTAAAGGCGCCAATGTACTCGGTACCACTTACCAAAATGTGGAGTAAGCTATCGGACAAGCTACAAAATAGCTGCTGTTTAGTGTATAATAACCTGCTACAGTACGTGTATTGGGGAATGGCAATACAAAGAAATTGACAGGCTTGCAAATTAAGTTGTCCAAAACCAGAGGAAAGGAAAATTGATAAAGTATGTGCTTTCGGCTTTTTAGTTTTAACTATTTACCTGTAAATTATTTGGAGATAGTAGAGGAAGATGTCCAAGATAAAATAAAAATCTTACACAAGTGCTACATTAAAGCAGGTAGTACATATTTTACACAATCTGCAACACCATATTCTACAATTCCAAAAGAAATAGTATTTCGGAACTTGGGATTGATAGATACGCCTAACATTCGTCCAGAGGTTGTACGACAACGCGTAAATATTGGTAGTAAACTCTATCCGTTTACGCTAAAGGAAATTACCCCATTATGTATACCATACGCTGTAAGTGGAAGGAAAAGACAACTGGAATTAGAGGAAATGGATGCAAAAAGAGAAAATTAGACTACATGGAAAACACTGCGACAATACGCGATCAATACAAAGATGTGTTAGACAAAGAACATCTTATTAGAGAAAATGAGGAAGAATTAAAAGATTATTTTATGTGCCGATGGACTGACTTAGATACATCTGGTTTCACAAGTTGTATGCATTTGTGGTTAGTAAGAAAGACTCTTTAGTTATGTAGGCGTTCCTTGCGGAAAAGGATGACTAAATCCGTATATTTTTAAAAGGTTATTCTAAAACGTATTTATCAAAATGGCAGATAACAAAGACGAACTAAGGAATGCGGGTTTCGTAATCTTTGCGTACACCACACGCAAAGAGGGTTCCGCTAAACATTGTATATTTACCTAGTAAAGAACCTTTGGATCATTTAAAACCGAGGGTCTTACAACCTATAACAACCATATATTCCCAAAAGTGGTGGATATGCAACTACGCAACGGTGTGGGAGAAAAGGATTTCTCCAATACCGACAAGAAGAAGTCATCAAGCTAACAAGATACGTATGCAGGATATAGTGGGAAAGCTGCGATTAAAAGATTGTCACAAGCTGCAAGAATTACACGAAGGAATGGATCTGGTTGTCGGCGGAATCAAAGACTTTAAATATAGAGGCAAACTTCGGTACATTTTACAATTCGAAAACCTAGACGGTCTTTATGTATCAAACTATTGGTTAGAAAAGGAGATAGAAGACTTGGGTATTGATTTAAATTTTAAGCTGCGAATAAAATTAGATAAAATTAAAACCACTGCAAACAAACATAAAGAAAGGACTGTCTTCTGTGTATAACTTTGTATTAAAATTAAGTTTAAATGACTCCATGCTTGGTATTAAATATTTTTAAATTTGTTATGTATAATGTCGGAATAAACATTTTATAATAGTATATAACATTGTTCTTATTTATAAAAGGCTGTAACGTTACCCCGAAATAGCAGTCGCACAGAAAGGGGTGTTCATGGGCAGCGAGCATGGGCAGGGTGCGTACGCGCATGGGCGCGCATGGGCAGGGGTGTGCATGCGCAGGGGTGCTCATGGGCTGGGATGTGTTTGGGCGTACACGAGGGAAGCGGATGTTAACAGTCACCAGCATCTAATTCTTTATTTGGTGTGGAGTACTTGCCTGGCGTATGTATCCGGAGTAAAACACGATTTGTACACGCATATAATTAATAAAATTAATTTATCGAGGGAAGATGACAAAAGGTATATCATTCCTAATAGTACAACAATCTACGCATGGGGACGTAAAGATATAAGATAGTTGTTTATATTTGTATAGATTTTGTAAATCTATTGTATATATTAGTTTTTAAATTCCATAATTTTTAAGTTCCTCGCCCACCTTCCAAATCCTTCTTCTGCTTCTATCCTGGTTGACAGAGTATACGTGTTACCTTTCACGTGGTATTCGCGGGCACATCGGTTTTAGATTTCTAGGGAAACGGTTGGTTAAAGCATATGTCTTGGTTAGCGAAAAAAAGGGTTTTAAAGATGGAGTTAAATAAAGATGGGTAAAAATTAGTCTTTAAAAGGCATAACTTTGTATGGGGTGGTCCTATTTAAAATCTATTTACAGATTTGGGGTCCCTAGAAAAATTTAATATTAGTTGATACCAAACAAAATATATTTATCTTAAAAGAGTGACTACCCCGCGTATAATAAATACAATATAACACTTGTCAACAAAAAAAGTTGTAGGGAAAATTAAAGACGTATTTAATGGGGGTCCAGTATTAGAATTTGTTGGTAGTAGGGCTAAGTCCTACTGTATTGTAGGCGAAAAAGATACGATTAAAAATTAAAGGGGTCTCACGAATTGTAGTTATAAAACCGAGGTCTTACAACCTATAACGAGCATATACCTGCAAAAGAGGTAAGCATGCAACTACGCAGCAGTGCGGGGAGAATAAGAATTCTCTAATAAGAAATTAAAGTTTCCATGTACGTAGCACCAGTCATTGGGAAATGGTCGAAATGTTAAACCTATAAAGGTGATTAATAATTGTGGTTTAGAAAAATAATAGTTTTTGGCTTAAATAAAATAGCTTAGACTGGTTAATGTATATGGTTACATACTCTCGTACACATCCACAAACATCTGTTTACGTCCACAATGGCGATACCGGTAGTTTTTGTTTAACAAATAGTAGGAAAGATACGTCAGGTGTTAGTGCGTGGAAGCCCATAGGATCGTTGGAATCAAAAAGAACGGTGCAGCGGGATGTATGGTGGTTCCCGTTAGAATAATCGCAAAGTGGTTAATCGGTCGTATTAGATGTTTAAATAAGCGAAAGTGTAAAGGCCTACATAAACAAAAATTTAATTAACCGACAAAAAAAGTGTGCGATGTGCTACACTTATAAATAAAGTATGGAATGGTGCTTTTTAGCGACCCTAGCAGTAAAAAGGGCGACTGACTTTTCCAAGCAACTACAAGAATAGCAGTAGCGCAGAGAAGGGTATGCATGTATTATACAGTTGCTGCAAAATATGTTAGTTTACGCGTAGCTCGGATGTGTAATTGATCACGACTTAAAGATCCTCGGAGGTTTAAAATTCTCAGCCCATTGTCGTTCGAAAAATGTTTGGAAATTATCAAAACGGTAGCGGGTCGAAGTTTAATGGATGATTGACCGAGTTTTTCTACCTTTTACGAGGGAATCGGAAATTGATAGACATCGAGCATCTAATTCTCTATTTGGACGATATCGAGTACTTACCGGTTCTAGAAATCAATACGTGCGATCGACCGCTATGCGAAAGTGTAAAAGCCTACAGAAGCAAAATTTAATTATTCAACGAATAAGCGCGCGATGTGCTATAGAAAGTATAAAAAAAATTGGTGCTTTGCATCGGTCCTAACAATAAAAAGGAGAGCGACTTTTTCTAGCAATTACAAGAATAGCAGTAGCGCGGCGAAGGGGTATGCATGTATTATACAGCGCATTGTTGCTCTAAAATATGTTAGTTTACGAGAAGCTCGAACGTGCACAAATTAAATTTCAATCTATAATTAACCACGGTCGTAAAAATAGGAAATTAATGGGTAATTCTAATACCGTTAAGCATATACTTTCGCTTGGTGATTCATTTGGAAAAATATTCAAGCCCCCCATTTCCTAAAATATGACGTAGAAGTTATTTAAAATTAAATTGTTGTAAGTATCCTGTAGACAACAAGTTGGTATTTTCTTAGTAATGGTTTAAAGTGTTTTTGGTTATAGTAGCATTGCATCTTCTACAGCACGACTTGCACACAACTTGTGTGCGTGTGCTACCACCCTTTTGGATTTTTAATATGCACGCGATCCGTATAACATGGAAGACGTTTTCCGGTGTTTCTACTAACGGCATTCGCACCATCGACGAAGCGAACCAGGTGCATGCATTGCGCTAAATGTATTGGACGAGCAGCAAGGATTATGACATCATTTAGTTCCCGCCGAATCCTCAACATCGTTCGGTCGTCTTCGGAAACCTTCGGTATGCATTCTATAAGGAACATAAATCAGGTACGCTCGAGTAAGCTTTTAGTTAGTTCGATTACAAGTTTAACCAAAGTGCTATAGTGCGGGTTTTGTTTTGTACTAAAATGGTACCTGCAAACTTTATAAGTGTAACCTTGCGGTGCTTCCTATACCTGGAAAAATGCTCTCAAACGGCACCAGAACAAATGTCGTAGTGTAACATCGCCCAGGGTTAAGCCGTCCGCAGCAAAGTACTTAAACTCTGGGTCTTGCGGTATCGCTTTTACGAGAATAGCTCACAGCGACACAAGGAAAACAGCACGGTATGTCATTAAGCAGTAAACGTTCAACGCCACCAGCTGTTAAAGGGTCTTGTACGAAACAACCACGAATTATGTGTACAGTATGCGATTTCGAAATGGAAAACTACGTACGCCGCACACTTAAGGAGCAACAAACATAAAATGCATCAGTTACCGCTACTAACGAAGATGGGGTAGAAATGATTAGCACAGCGTTTAACAACTGCATGGCTAGCTATCGCATAAATAACGCCAGCGTCGACAATGGAGTGTCCGAGTTTCTTTGGAAGCAGAAGGAACGATTTATTCGATTACTTAATAAAAAAGAATACAACATATAATCCGGAAAATACGTACGAAGTCTTAAACATCATTCCTAATAGCACAGCAACCTAATTAAGGTAGGTCAGTAAGCAATATTTAATTGCTGTTAATTGACTTGTATTTAGCGTACTTTCCTATTATAATAACCGCATTTGTTTGGAGAAGATATACACGTTTAAAATAAAATTATATACAGCTTTAATTATTAACCACACGATGATTACGTGAAAGTTGACCTCCCCATTCTCATATTTAAAACCCATTACATTGGAATGTGTTTACCTCCACGTGGTGTCGCTGGACGGTAAAACATATTGTTAGGTTAACGATAATATGTCTTATTAACCGAAAACACGTCTCCTTTTTTACATTAATCTCTTTTATTACAGGTCTATTTAAACAACACATTAATCTTTTTTTTTGTTACAGGTTAAACTTTCGGCTACGCACAGGAAATAATGTTATACTTTGTAAAAATTGTAATTAGTTTATTAAACTGTAAATTGGATAAATAAATTTTCGTATGCTTAATTTATGTTAATACTGCTACGTGTTTGGTTAAAGGATTGTAGATATTAAAAAGGAGGGGTGATTAGAAATTGATCTTGGTACAAAATCTTAAAATTGGGGTAGCTCCCTTAGGGATGATGCAATCTGAAAAATTTAAAGAGATATGGGTAGCTGGAAAAAATCTAATATTAATTAATACCAAACAAGGTAGGTTTATCTCGTGGGTGGAAATGTGGAGAAAGATTTATCTCGCAGAGGGTATATGTGTAACTTTGCAGGGCGTGGTCCTATATTAAATCTGTTTACAGATTCGGATTCTACATAAAATTCTAGACTAATTTAATGTATTGCATGTATAAAAAAATTTATAAGAACGCTCAAAAGTCGCTACAGGTAAGAAATCTTAAAATTCGGGTAGCTCCCTTGGGGATGGTGCAATCTGAAAAATTTAAAGAGATTTGGGTAGCTGAGAAAAATCTAATATTAATTGATACCAAACAAGGTAGGTTTATCTCGTGGGTGGAAATGTGGAGAAAGATTTATCTCGCAGAGGGTATGTGTGTAATTTTTGCAGGGCGTTGTCCGATTTCAAATCTGTTTGCAGATTCTAATTCTGCGTAAAATTCTAAGCTAACAAGATGTATCGCATGACTAAAAAAATTTATGCGGACGGTTAGAAATCGGTCTTGGTAAGAAATCTTAAAATTGGGGTAGCTCCCTTAGGGATGGCGCAATCTAAAAAATTCTTAGAAATTCGGGTAGCTGAGAAAATTCTAATATTAATCGATACCAAACAAGATAGGTTTATCTCGAAAGATAAAAAAAAAAATGGCTAGTCGAAGAAAACTATTTGGTCCAGAATGTTAGCGGTAAAAAATCTTAAAAATAGGTTTATCTCGTGTGTGGAAATGTGGATGCTCATTTATCTCGAAAGATGAAAAATTTAAGATATATTTATCTCGAAAGATGAAAAATGGTTAGTCGAAGAAAACTTTTTGGTCCAGATGTGGGTGCAAATGTGGATGCTGGTGCAAATGTGGTGGTGGGATCCTTGAAAATGGTCTACTTCCATCGTATTTATAACGGATGGTAAGATTTTTGTGGAGCAGTAATCATGTTCTTTGAAACATTCCAGCCATGTTGAAACTAATAATAATTTATTTTAGGACCTACCGACAGGTTACTGAACTTGTACATTTCTAGTAGATATACTAGAAACCAAGAAAGAAGATATTTACATCAGAGGCGCTTAGCGCAATTCACAACATGCCTTTAAGATTCTTTTAAAGCTTTACCAATGGATACGAGAAAGAAAGCAATATGATTTCTATGTGTTTTTAAGTAACGACGTACGTAAGCAGGTTTATTTAAGATAATGACAAAGAGAGTTATGTGGACGTATGTTGCTTAATATAAAAATGGACATGATTTTACTAGGACGGTAACCCAAACTGTCAAAATAATTTTTTCATAAACTCGTTCGTTTGTTTGGTTTTGGTTAGATTGCTTACCTCTGCGTTCCCGCTTTTATATTTACGTTTTTTTTTATTGTTAATTCACTCGAATTAGCGAATATGGATTACAACAATTCTTATTAGAACTAATAGCTGTATCATGTCGGCAAAAGGGGAAAACATTAGGTTCATAAGCCAAACAGTTAGTTATAAATTTGTTGGAGTACTTCCAGGACGAACAGAATAATGGTCGACCTATAAGTTCTTTAACTTCAGTGCATGAGGTAGGGTATATATTAGGCGGCTCCGTGGCGTAGTGCTATGTGTGTTTCTTCTACGCCCAAGATTCCGGGTTCGAATCCCGTCATGGTCCGCTTGCAAAATGGTAGGCGAGCATTTTTTCACAAAAATACATCCTCGTTCGGATGAGTGGCAAAATGGAGGTCCCGTGTGTGAGTGTTATTGCTTGGAACAGCAAGGGTTCGGCAAATTTCCAAATTTTCCAGGTAAAAAAACTCATTTTCTGGCCAATGTAGTACTTTCGGGTGGAGCATTGGAAAAAATCACATGTAAGGTAGAGTATATTATAAAACAATTTTTCATATTAATAAATACTCCTATGTTAATTTTTAATTTTACCTTGGTAGTGTTAATTTCATGAAATGAATTTTCATATCAATCACAACCTTACTTTTGGTGTAAAATTAATACGGCACACGCACGGCTCTGCTTTAAAGTAGTATTATCGTTCTTAGTTTTTCGCAAACGAAATATTGTTTAAAGTTTTAAATGCATAATGAAATCATGTTTGGTAAAGATGTCATTTTATTAAAATGTCAACACAAAACACCTGAATGCCAACCAACCAATTTCTTGATTTTGCCTTACAGCACGGTTGCCAAAGTTAACGTAACAAGACAGATTTTAATTGTAGGTACCATTAACACTTATTATTTCTGTTATTTCACTTTTCTATTCAGATTAATAGGTATAATTCAATTTTTGAGAATGCATTTTATATTAATTGAATTTATTAAACTCGTAAATTATTAGGACGACAATAGCGTACTAAAAGCAACGACCTGTTTGAAAATAGAATATTACTTGCAACCTCGCTTTATTCCGTTTTCCAGATCAGCGACGGGCGACAGAAACTGCCGAATCGATATATTTATTTGATATACATTTATTTTAATGTACTTGCATCTATATTAATTGAATTTATTAAACCCTTAAAGTATTAAAACGACAATTTTAACGTAGTAAAGCAATTACTTGTGTGAAAATTAAATATTTTTCAAAACCGATATAAATTTCGTATTTATGAACTAAATGCTACATTGACTTGAAATTTTCAACTTAATATATACGGTTACAAGTCATGACGCATATATCCTTTTTCGTGGCTTCTATTATATGGTTTCTTCATCAGGGAACTCAACTAAATGTTGACATACCGAACCTAGTATTTAAAAAAGTTTAGTAAATTCAACTTTAGTTCCTGTTGTTATTTCAAGTATGCATCACACAGCAGTTCCTACCTTTGTAGTTAAATTCTTTAAACTTCAAGAGGTTTCATGTTCGACACTGTTTCAACACAGAGTACAAAGTCCACTCGGACACCTGGAACAAGCTTACATCTTTGCAAGTTCTACGTGAAACATCTCAGAATGTCAGGGTAATGACAATAAACTGTTTACCAGCAGCAGGTTTAAAATTTTCTAAATTTCTAATATGTCTATGAGCCTATGATGCTCCTAGTTGATTTACTACTTGTTTCCAAGTATAGATTTATATGATATTTGCCTGTTTATTAGAAATTTGGTTATTAATGAAAAGGCCCAAGGTTTCGTAAAACTTAGTCTGAACATTTAAATTGTCATATTGTTGAATGCAATTAAATTACATGTTTATGTCTGATATAAATTTTATAGTTTACAACCAGTGAATAAGATATAACTCAGAATATTTTGAATTGTTTCTTACTATTAAAACTGGTATTCTATTTTAGTTAAATTAAACTACAGGAATTTTATTCAATTGTTTCAGGTGTTTATTTTTCCCTTTAACCCCTTTAACGGTTGATGCTAGCTGCGCCAGGGTAAGCCTCCTTATTCTGTCGTGCACTACGCCTTTTATCACACCTAAAAAGGGGTAGAGTGCACGTGGCGCCCAAAGTATTTTTGGTTTTTCTTTATCATATTTATCACTGAGTCACCACTCACGTGATGCCCAACGACTTTCAAAACTATTTTTTAATACTACACGTTTGACAACGTAACGCTCAATTTTCTGTTCTTTTGTTCCAAAATATTAATAGATCACATCTCCATATTGTATAAATTTTCCACTATGCAGGCTTCACCAATGTATACTCCCCCTCCCAAGAATTCAAAATTATATCCAATTTCATACATTTTCAAAAGTAAATTTTTTATTAACATACCACGTTCACACGTCACGCTTTAATAAAATAATTTGCATTGTTTTTTAAAATACACAAATTTTTTTCCAATATGGAAGATTTAATCAATCCCTATTATTTATTAAAAGATGAGTAAGAGTACGAATTCAATATTTGTTCGGTAAAATCTACTTAGCATCCAGCTGATAAACGAAAAACTTTACATCGATTATTATAAAAAGAAATTACAAAACCAGGTTCAATGATAGACCTTACCTTATATCATAAACTTTTCAAGAAAGAAGTAATGATATTACCTGCACACTAGAATCAATAGCAACAATAATAAATGAATTTGAAGGTGATAATAACGATTGGATTTTCAAACGAATTAAATCAAGATGAATCCATGTATGCGCTAGAATACGTAGGTTAGTTATCCCTGAAGTCGATTCTGAAGCAGCAACAATTTTCAAAAACGAAAATTATGCAACTGCAATTTAATTAGAAACAGATCTCTATGAAAAATCAAATAACACTACATCTCCCTTTACAATAAATGACAGTTTATTAAATAGAAACCCAACAATAAATATACACCTCCTTACAGTAACTTATATTTCTTCTAATAATCCAAATTCAGATTGCACTATTAAATTTGAAGGAAATTCTAAAACGGTCCATGAATTTTTAGGGGTTTCTGAACTTGCACAGTCACGAAAAGTCACTAAAGAAGAATTATTTTTATCCGCTTTCGGGTTATTTGCTAAAGATGGAATTATTTGGTTTAGAGGAATAAAAAATATTATCAAACATTGGGATTCATTAGTCGAACGGTTAGAATCGGATTTTTACCAACTATTGCGGAAGATTTATTATGGGAAGATATTAAAAATAAAAAACAAAAACATAATGAAACTGTAACAATTTTCATTCTATAAATAGAAAATTTATTTAATCATTTTAAGAAAATATAACTAGAATCTTCACGTACAAAAATAATTATACAAAACTTACTCCCAGACTTCATTACACCACTTGCTCTTTCTGTTATAAACACAATCCCAGACTTAATTATTATCACCAAAAAAAAGTAGAAGAATCAATAACTGTAAAAAATAAATTACTTTCACTAAATTGTGATCCAAAATTAAGCACCTCCACATATACACACTATAAAAAAAAATATACCTACGAATAATTTTAAACAAAAATTTTCACAAAATACTCAGCACACACAAAGATATAACAATAACAACTTTCAACCAAATAAAAGTTACAACACAAATTCTTCTACACAGTCACCTCACTTAAATTGTCACGTTATTGGTCTTCGTGTCATGCAACAGCTTCGTAGTCTCTAAAGATTTACTCTCTGTAATTGCTTTCAAAAACTTAGTTTAGTTATTGCAAGTTAGTACGTAGTTTTGTTCAGTTCTTTGCTGCTTGTTAAGCTGCCTATATTTCTAAATGTTTACTCAGATACGAGTTTAAATAACTAGTTTAATTTTGTCTAATAAATTGCCTAAGAGTCTTTAACAATTTTGTTGTACAGAGTTCAATTTCTTTTTGTATTTAAAAGTTTGAGAAACATCAAATGTTTAAATAAATTCTAATTAGCTGGAATAATATCTTCATACATAATACAAGCAGATTTAAATACCGCATATAAATGCAAATTCAAGTTTCCGCAATAAAACGGGTTAAGTTATAAAGAAAGCTTCTGTTTTCAATCTGGTCTGACGCGATTACAGGCAAGATCTTCTTTTCTCAATTTACGTTCTTGTTGAATAGGTAAGTGTTATAAAGCGAATTACTTTGATGCTAAATAAAAATAATATTTTAGGAACCTTGTAATATGTTAGGTGATCGCTTACTTCATAATTTGTCTATCGTATTTATAACGAATGCTAAGATTTTTGTGGAACAGTAATCATGCCAGCCATGTTGAGGCTAATAATAATTTATTTTAGGACCTACCGACAGGTTACTTAACTTTTACATATCGTAGATGTGGTTTCTTCATCAGGAAACTGAACTAAATGTTGACATACCAAACCTAGTATTTAAAAAAATTTAGAAAATTCAACTTTAGTTCCTGTTGTTATTTCAAGTATGCATCACCATAGTAGTTAAAATCCATAAACTTTAAGAGGTTTCATATTCGACATTTTTTCAACACAGAGTACAACGTTCACTCGCACACCTGAACAAGCTTACATCTTTGCAAGTTGTAAGTGGAACGTCCCATAATGTCAGGGTAATGACAATAAACTGTTTACCAGCAGTAGGTATGAGATTTTATAAATATCTAATGTCTGTGAGGCTATGATACCCCTAGTCGATTTACTACTGTCAAAGGTTACATTTTACATTACAAAAAAAAATCCATACTTTAACAATTCATACGTTAGCTTTACATTAAATTAAATACTACTTGTTTCCAAGTATATATTTATATGATATTTGCCTGTTTATTAGAAATTTAGTTGTTAATGAAAAGTCCAAGGTTTCATGAAACTTAAAGTCTGAACATTTAAATCGTCATATTGGTGAATGCATTTAAATTACATGTTTATGTCTGATATAAATTTATAGTTTACAACCAATGAACAAGATATAACTCAGAATATTTAGAATTGTTACTTACTATTAAAACTGATATTATATTTTAGTTAAATTACACTACAGGAATTCAATTCGATTATCTCAGGTGTTTATTTTCAACTTTAACCCCTTGAGATTTAAAGTCTTGTGCAGCCTCTGCGACCTTTAACGGTTGATGCTAGCTGCGCCAGGGTAAGCCTCCTTATCCTGTCGTGCACTACGCCTGTTATCACACCTAAAAAAAGGTAAGGTGCAAGCCTTCTGCTCGAATGAAGTTCTTTTACAATCAATCTATACTTATAATAAAGAAAAAACACTTGCTCACTGCGGCACCTAAATCCATTCGAATACAAGCATTATAACAGTAGTACTGTATGTAAGCAGGCACACATGCAAAATTTTTAAAATTACCTAAATCAATTCAATATCAATTAGTCATCATGTTAGTTATCCAATTGTCATTGCACCAGATCCTCATACTTTCTTAAATTAAATATCAATGTCCAGATTTCGTATATCTAATAAAATAAATCCTATGCCATTATGGCGAACGCTTAATAGCTTCATCAATGTCTAATTTAAAATAAATTCACGTTATTAATACCATAGGAGCAGAGTCTTTAGTAAAAAGAGACTTTCTTTGCACTTTAACGTACCTCATCTGCGGAAGAGGTCAAATTCTTTATACGTTTTACAAGCTATGTAATTGAGAGAAACGAATAACCCCCAATTGAAAAGAGACAAACTAGAAGATGCTATATTTGTGACTCCAGGCAAACAAAAAAAAAATTAGACGCAAGTAGGTGATTATTATTATTATTATTATTATTATTATTATTATTATTATTATTATCACATTTATCAGGTATACATACCAAATGCTGTATAGCTAGCTGTTGTTGCTTGTTTATGTTTATAATTTTAGTGTTGGGTTACTCATTTACTAGCTTTGTGTCTATCATAATAATGCAGCGTACTTCAATTTTAGTTTCCTTGTTCAATCCAATAGAAGTCTAGTTCACACATATTTCCAGAAGTCTGTAATGTTCCGATATGCCGCAATAGAAGTTCACTAATTATAATTACTTCACTAAGATTGCCTTAAAACGACGAAAACGCTTTATTATATCGTAATATTTATTATAATCAGAGTTCTTTCGTATTGGATTGATGCACCATTAATGCATTACCACAATCACTAGGTCGATTGCATATGACTCACTATTCTATCTTATTTACATACATAGTGGATTGCTACGTTATTCCGTGCAGACAAGAATAAAGGCGACAAAGTAAGTAGAGAAAATAGTGTACACCGAATACTGGCTCAAAAACGTCGTAAAGTGGAATAGGTGATCTAGAAAGAAAAGAATTTCTCAGTAACAAAAAATTTATATTACCAAGAAAAACACAGTCCCAAAAGAATATTTACAAAAGTCAAAACACATTGTTCGTTACAACGTGACGTACACACAGCGTCAATTTACATATAATACAGTATAACCTAAACATTTAAAAGTATCGAGAATAACATCTTATTACCTAACTATAAACATACTTACAACATGTTCCAACCCAACAAACAAGAAATCAAGTAATAAAATAGTAACAGTAACATCTGCTTTAAGAAGCATATTTCGTAACATTAAACTTTTAAACAGCCACTTGTTGACGTAAACATTAACTTGTACAGTAGAAAGCGCTCTAACGCACTGAAATTTTAAATAGCAAGTACGTAATTGTTCGTGTTGTGAGCGTACGTACGGTTTGCAGTTTATTGCGGAATCAATCAAAAAAAGTGTCTATCTTCCAAAACAGCAATACAAAATAGAGCAAACAGAAAAATATATTGTACCTAGAGCTATCTTCTTTTTGATACCATCTTAGGGTGAGGATATGCGGCTATATCTGTCTACAACTGGATGCTGGAACAACTTAACTATCTGTACTAGCACAAACACATTTTAAAAACGCGACTTTACAACGATTACAGAGCGTTGTATAATAGAAGTATCGTATAAGTAGGACGAAATAAATAAGAGAGTTTTTTCAAAGTTGGATTTTTATTTATACAACTTTGCAAACGATGGGGGTCCGTAACGAAGAACTCCTACCGATAGATTATTACCTGTTATATAAAAGTAAACAAAAATATATATTTCAGACAACAACGGCAAAACCATTCGTAAAATGCAAGCAATAAAGAAGACCAAAATTTGATAATTAATTCTATTGAATTCCGTTGTTCGATTCAAAAAGCAGAATACATTTTAAAACGTCCTGCGATTTAGACAACCAGATATACTGTCAAGCAAATAAAGTTGCCTAACTTTTTAGAAAAGACTAGAGGTTTGTATAATTATCGACCCACGCTACACATATATCAGGAATGACTTAATTAAGAGGAACGATTTAAATACCATTTCAGCGACCGAAAACGTGTAGATAACAAAATAAAATTTCACGGTAAATGCGTAGATAACAACCCATTAAAGTATTTAATGAGCGAGAAGTTTTGGAAGTAAAATGTGTACTACCTTTACCAAACAACTATTGAGAATAACAAGCACGTATTTCAAGGAAGTGCTCAGGCGAGCTTCGAGCTGTTTAACGATTTCAAAAAATTTATAAACTGTTTTAGGATATATTCCACGTACTGAGGAACATTTTTATACAGAACGGTTTGAATACGTATTTGTTAGGTTTGAATTATTTGAGAATAACATAAAAAGGGTTTAGATTAGCGTTTTTAAAATAAAGTTGCTGCAATTTAATGCAGAATCGCTCTATTTTAAATAGTTACCATAACAGTATGTTTATTTTAACAATTTTGAAAATAAAATAATTAATTTAATATCTCAAGTGCTAGGATTAAAACCGTGTAGTTCCTCGTTAGAAAACAGCGGTAATTATTTGAATAATGCCTTTTAGAGGCTTCCGGATTATTCTCGTGTTTTCTTATGGTATTCGTTCAATCATGGTTTTAAAATATACCATGTAGTAGTCAATCACAACTACTGTTCGTTTATTGAAGTTTAGCACATTTATTCTAAGAAAGGATTCTTAGATGACTCGGTACCAGCAAAACAAAATTATTTCTTGTATTTGTTTTATATCTAGTTATGTCTTTTCAGATTATTGTTACTATTACCGTTGCTATTCAAACCATCAAGGACATATTTTTAGTTTACAAATAAATATTTGTGCAAAAAGATATTTTAAATCTAGTCTCTAACTGCAAAAATCATTTGTAATTGAAATTCGGGGCTTCTGAACAACACAAGGAAAATCGTCCTCAAAGACCTACGTTACCATTATATCCCAATTATTTGAAGCGACCACTGGGGAGTTATGGAGAAAATTGACATCTTGCAATATAGAAAATTAAACATTAAATTACAGAAGTCAAATATTGATAGCCGTCGGTACATCAAATATTTAAAAACAAAATGAACGGTTGC
Organism: Platerodrilus igneus; assembly: GCA_036346225.1. NCBI lineage: Eukaryota > Metazoa > Arthropoda > Insecta > Coleoptera > Lycidae > Platerodrilus > Platerodrilus igneus. The sequence goes on along the minus strand of JARFIW010001380.1, from coordinate 2,143,155 downwards.
AATTGCTCCAGGATGGTGTGTAAAAGAACAGAAACTATCACAGCGGGAAAATTAATTATTTGCTTTAAAAAACTTAATTTTCGTTATTACAACGCTGTTAGCTCTCGTAAAACCCTCATCTGAATGCAATATTACGTGAACAATGTAAATACGTCTAATAAACTTGATTAGACAGATTAAACAGATGGTTTTTGCATCTTTCAAGTTTAAGTTTGCTTTTGATGAATATATACTTCGCAAAAGCTTATTTTACAGCATCCATAAAATTAAAACTTTTAACAAAAAGTTAGAATTAAGGCAGCAGCGTTAACAGCGGGACTTAATGAATTCTCTTTTTACTTGTTTAAAATACTTATCAGAGTGAATATTTCTACTACATTTAGTTTTAAAAAGTCTAATAGTTTTGTTTCTAAGTTTTAATAACGTAAAAATGACTAAGCGATATAAAGTAGAGAAACTAAAAACATCTAAAAGAATTTTTAAAATGTGTAGTTGTAAAACCCTCAAAAAAAGCCTATCACCGTGGAATTGATTTCGAAACTTTACTTTAGAAACCCTTCTGCATTCGAGGGTATAGTAAACATGTATTCACAGAGAAAACCTACCAAAAAACAGCGCTTATCGATATCTGGCTAAAATAATTAAGACAAAGAGCTTGTCATCAGTACGAACTTACCAATACCTTCTCAAAAATGTATAATAGTACCCAAAATGAATAAGTAGCTCTTTAATTCTATTGTATTATGACTATGTTATAGTATTCATGTATTATCTTGAAAAATCAAGTTTGTAATGCATGTTAAAATGTATTATTTCAAACAAGTTTCTAATGCATTTCTACATGTTGAAAAACCGCGTATTTTTTAAACCAGTTCTAAAATGTAATTACTAATTCAAAAATGCATAAAGATTCATCCTCTTTAAAAATACTATTTAATCCAAAACGTAATACATTGCATTTATTTGTATTCTTTGAAGGAAATAACCTCGATTCTTAGGAACAAGTAAATCATTTGTAAATAAGTAAATGAGAGCCAATTGCCTTTTATAAATAAATTCATACCAATTAAGAGAGCTTATGGACACTGGTAAGGCAGGTGAATACTATTAATTAGATTGTTCGTTCATGAATTATAATAGGAAGCGATAACTATAAAGCATTTTCATTCATTAATAAAAGATAGTAAAATTTCACAATTGCAATAAATCTTAAACTGGCAGGTAATTAAGATAAAAATACATAAAATTACAATAAACTATTACGTCATGCGATGAGTCATATCTTTTGGAATATGAGGAGCATTCGAGAACCTTTAAGGTATTGAAGATTTATAATATAAATGCCAGTACATAATTAATAGGGGCTATTGAATGTAATTCATTCATAGATAGTCACTGAATTGCTGTTTATGGAGGACATTCACGACATGCTTATTGCTCCAATAAAAATTATAGTTTAACTTCGTACACGCTCACCTCAATATTTTAATCCATTAAAACAAAACTGATAAAGTGGACTTTGACATATAAAAATGTATTTTAAATGGAAATATAAAAATGGAATCAGGAATCTTTTAATAGAGTTATGTTAAAATTATTTCTAAGTGGAAGCGATCCTACGATGGCAATTATAATCAAGGATACGTTGTAACGGTGACACGAATACCAGAAAAATTTGATGATTTAAAATGAAAGCATAACATTGATTTAAACCCTTAGAGAGACGATTTGTTCTATTATTAAGTAGATTAAGGTAGTATAAGATTTTTGTGTATAGGAGATTACTTGTGAGTTGACAATGTTATTTTATACAATTTAGAGTCAAAGTTCGAGGTGATTTGCCCTTTACTAAAGTTATTTTTTTTAGAGGTCACTGATCAGTTACTCATAGACGGATTAAACAAAAGTATTTAAATTGTACACGTTGCTCTTAAAAAAATTTTGTGACAGATAGGAAAAGTTGTGAGATTACTAATCGCTAACTGGATTAAAGTTTGAGTATATCAAGTGACGGTAGTTAAAACTCGGGAATGTTAGCAAGTACTCCAAACGCCAACGTAACCACGAATTGAAAAATTGACGTTACTCCTTTAGTGGATAGTTTTCTAAATTATTTATTGATTTACTTACAACCCGCTTTGTCCTGTACAAGGTAGCTAGAACTTTGTACAGGATCAGCAAATCTGTATGGCATTGTATTTTTGCTTTTTCCCTGCTACACATTTCCTACTGAATATTTAATAATTGCATGTATAGAACTTATTTTTAATAAGAGTGCTTTTACGTTGGTGCACGCTCAGCTAAAAACGTATTGTAAACAGGAAATTCTTATATGCAGCCGAGACTGCATGCCAGCATAAACACGACAAATACAGAAACCTGAAAACATCCAATTTTGTTTTCAAAAGACTAGCTTTCGAGACCTTAGGACCGTGGAGCGAAGAATCAAAGTTATTTTTAAATTATCTAAGCTCGATATTGGCTAAGAAATTAGGAGACCCCAAGGCAAAGTACTATTTATTACAAAGGATTTCACTAGCAATACAACGTGGAAATACAGCTAGCATCATAGGGACTTTATCTGAGTCAAAAATTACCATGGAAGAAATATTTATTTTATAGTTTCAATATTTAACTTGTTGTTTGTTTCTTTATTATATTTATATTCTGTAAAAAAAAATGTTGCAAAATAATACTTTATTTAATTTAGTTAGGTGAACGACCTGGAGTTTGCTTATTATTTGTGTTTGTTTTAAAATTAGTAGGTAAGGAAAACATTCGCACAAGGCTCCGCCGATCTATATTGCAATACAAACAATTAAAATCGTCTCTTAGAACACCCACCTTTTAGGGAAAATAAAATCCAGGTGGGTTGACGCTCAACGGCTTTTTATTAGAAAGCAAGTTTAAACATCCTTTTAGGTAGTTGTCAGAGTATTAAGTGAACGTGTTACCATTTGTTTACCCATAAAAATGATGCGCATTTGTTTTTAGAAAACTCATTCCTCACCACTGAAAGCTAGCTAATGCACTGCTTACTGCTACGTCTCTTTTATAGGGTAAAATTGAGTTGTGAAACCAGTGTAAATTTAGCACGTAATAGGAGGTTTGCGCGTTTATAAATATTTTTATTACATCCTATGGAGCTAACGTCGTAAGGAACTGTTTAAGAAAAACGATAGCTATTTACAGTTGACATTTAACAAATGTCTTTTCAAAATACAGAAGAACCCATGTGGTTGGCACATGGCACTGGATTGCAAACAAAAAGGCTTTCGGGAGCTCAGCGTAGAAAGCTGAGGAAAGCCAAGAACGTCGAATTTGAGACTTGGACGGAGTCACACCCGTCCACTATGTAAGCTGATGGGGGACTGCAAAATTTCCTTTATCCAGGAACCTTGGATTTGCAAGGAAAAGGTGCTAGGACTGAGTTCAATCGGTGGGGCACTTGTATATAATGGATCCACTGATAGACCCAGGACTTGTATACTAATCAACTAAACCAGGGTCAGCACAATAAGTCTTTTAAGCTGCAGTGTGGCGGAGACGTTTGGCAGACGCACCCGCCAGGGGGAGTAGTTTTAGTAGGTATGCCGCAAGGAAGTTCCACACTTTGGCTATAAAAGTATTCCACTCCACCGGATTTGGATAACTATCAAAAAAATACAGAAGAAATCTAATTCTGGATAAGGTGTACCAAACCGGCTATGCTATGAAACTCCTGTACGTGAACATTTTCAAATTTTAGAAAACTGAGGAAATATACTAGGATATGTTAACGCCTATATGAAATTATATGGTTAATCCAAGAGAGGGTAAATGGACTGTATAATAGGAGTTGAAAATTGTCATATAGTGACAACAGATAAAGGACTTAGTTACTATCACTTACCAATACAAAAGGACATCCGTTGCACTACACTCAACTGGGGGTTATAGGTTAGGGTAGTAGGGACGGATTTGAATGGAAAGGTAGGACCTATAGGGTTTAGTCGAAGTAGTAGCCAACGTAGTATCAGAGCGAGGTTTTCTGCGAACCCGAGACCGAACTCTCTCGTTCTAGCGACAGCACTATCCTCCTACGCAACGACTTTCCGTGGCCGGTACGGCAGAATGGGGAGGGGATCCGGTAGGCGCGTACAGGATATGTGAACTTTGAGCTATGACTGCATTTAGCAAACATCTTAGTATTCTTCAGCATACCTTGTACATCATAACAGAACCTCAAATGCATCCACAGTTATCTACTTTTAAGCCCAATAATATCTAGGGTGCTAGGATAAATCAATAAAACGTGCCAAATGGTCTAAAATTGTCTCCTAGAATAAAGCTAACAACAACAAACCTACCTAAAAGGCTGAGCGAAATAACGTTTGCACAAAGTCCATACAATATTGGAAATGTCTAAACCAGTTTATTGTGCTGATTAAAAATGAAAAGCTACACAGTTCGATTGATAATACGCTTTTTTTGGCAAAAGTCGAATCAATTCAAAATATAAAGTTGGCTTTTTATTTAAACCTCTTTTATTTTAATATTATTCACGAATAACTTTTAATTAGAATTAGGTTTTCTTCAGTGTTATAATCACGAGTCCTGGTATTCGAGTTTTAACTCTGCAGTCATTAAACACGAATTGCGTTTCTTATAAAGGTAAAAGGCCCGGTACAAAATAATTTTCTTTTACTTTTACCAAAGCTGCTATATAAAGTATAGGAATCGCAACAAAAGCTGAAAGAACTGAAATTCCTAAAACGAAAAGGTTGATGCTTGTCGACCAAGCATTTATTGAATAATTTATGCATACAACCACAACCAGTTTAAACTGTGCTAGCACTTAGCAATCCCATTCATGATTAATTTTTGCCCAATTTAATAAAAGCATTAAATTATGAAACAAGGGTCTTGGTCTTTTCGTACACTGCCGTAAAGCGGTTGAACTTCCGCGAAGTATGCAGACAATTTGTCGTAACAAGATTTTATGCGGCCTTTGTCTTTATAGTAATCGTAAAAGGTCCCTTCTCACTTGGTACTGAGGTTAATAAAATATATGAGTTGTAAATAAGATTGCACATTATTTTTTTTACAATTTGTATTGGAAAACCTCTTTAACTTAATACAGTATTACCAACTTGTCAGCATTTAACACCATTGAACTCCGACAGTCGTATCTGACACCCCTTTTGCACTATCCGAATCTCAATCATGGTGAATTTGAGATACAAGGACTCGTAACGTTCCAAAAACTCCCGTAAGCAATTTTTAAACTATTGTCCGCAATTCAAACCATCAACCTCGTAAAATAATCAAAAATAATACTATCCATAAAAATAAACACCAGTAGATAGTTGACAGGGTTTCTGGAACCACATTTCCTCCAGCATCCACATTTCCTCACACATCTGGACCAAACAGTTTTCTTCGACTAACCATTTTTCATCTTTCGAGATAAATATATCTTGTGTGGTATCAATTAATATTAGATTTTTCTCAGCTACCCGAATTTCTAAGAATTTTTTAGATAGCATCACCCCCCCCCCCGAGCTACCCTCATTTTAAGATTTCTTACCTGTTGCGATTTCTGAGCGTTCTTATAAATTTTTTTAGTCATTCGATACATTAAATTAGTCTGAAATTTTACGCTCAGAAATCGCAACAGGTAAGAAATCTTAAAATGAGGGTATCTCCCTGGGGGGGGTGATGCTATCTAAAAAAATTCCTAGAAATTCGGGTAGCTGAGAAAAATCTAATATTAACTGATACCACACAAGATATATTTATCTCGAAAGATGAAAAATGGTTAGTCAAAGAAAACTTTTTGGTCCAGATGTGTGAGGAAATGTGGATGCTGGAGGAAATGTGGTTTTATTTCGTTACGGCAAAACCTTTATTGTCTTCTTCCCTAATTGCCTAATTAAATTTGACAATTGGAATATTTCCTATAGTAACTAGTGTGTTACCATATCTTAGAAAATCATAATTAAAGCCATGGCTTTAATTCGTCAAGTTTGGTTATCATTTGTAATAGCTTTGCGCATATGGTAAATGGATTAATACTTCTTTAGAAAAGGTAACGTAATTTTCGTTTGATATGGAAACCGCTCATAATTGTCTGGACTCCAATGAGTTGTACCGTCAATCCACTTAGCTGGTAATGCGTAAATTACCCTTAGGTGACTTTTGTTTATTTATGTATTCCGGGGTAAGTGTACCACTCTTACTGCCTTTTGTTGTCTACACATTACCTAGAATGTCATTATATTCTACATAATTGAAGTCAGTGTTGGCACAAAAATTCCTTTTGTAGAAATTGTCGAATATATTTTTATAAAGTTCATTTGTACTGTCATAAGATCTTACAGCTTTATCTTTCATAATCTTTTTTATGCAATCGCATCAACGTGCAGCGTTATTTTTCATTAAGTTTATTATACTGTCATAAATTATAAGTCATTTTTTTTTATTCTCAATATGAGACTGAATTACAAATACAGATTTATTTTTCTATAACGTTCAATGCGGTACTGTCATAAAATCTAACAGTAATATTTTTTTCTTATTATGAGACCATTAAAAACGCAGATTTATATTTTTTATAAAGTTTAATATGTACTGACAAAATCTATCAGTACTAATTTCCATAATTTTCTATGTAACTGCATCAAAGTCCAACATTATTTTTTTATAAAATATATTATAAATTGTCAGTCTTGTATTTTTGTTGTGTTAGATTTATGCTCTTGAGATTTCTTTTCCCGCCTCTAAGAAGCCAGTTACATCTAAATCATACGACAGGATATAGTCATCAGTATTTCATATATTAGGTTTTCATAATTTCAAAATCAGAAAACCCGAGCTCCCTTTGTTTTCGTTACAGTTTGATTAGGGTTCCTCCTATAACTAATCAAAGGGAGTGTAAAGGACATTACATTGTCTTGCGGGTTCAACAGTCAAATAAGTCCAACTTCAGTGCACAAGAGTCGAATCTGGTTCAGTCCACGTTGTTTCATGTTTAAACATGATTCAGCTATCCGCATTATTCTTCTTTCAGTTAGTGAAGGGGCTGTAACCAGAGAAAATCATCATGTAGCTTTAATTATAAAAGTGAAAGAGAGCTGCGATCTGTGAAGCAAGTGATAATAAAATCGCACTATAAGAAGTTGCATTGCTTTCATATGAAACAAAACTGGCAAAAATTTAAGCTTTTATGCGAATTTATAGTATTACGATTATATCTATTTTTTCAACTAAAAAAAAAGAAAGTATTATTGGGCAGTGTATCATTAATTTGAATAGATATTAAATATATAATAGGGATTGTAGCAGCGTTTAGTCTACCTTTGACCAAAATAATTACATTGGAATGTGAGCGAGACATTTGTACACAAAAAATGATTGATAGGCGCCTGCGGGCGATGAAGTTGATTGACAGGTACAAGAGTTTCGCATTTAAGAGCGTTACTGAGATCACAATATGTAAATTCGGGATATTATTTGTATATTCTGGTATGCACTCGAACTATTAGATAAAATATAAATTGCTGTAATGAGCGTTAGTTAGTTCAGTTCTAATTCGAGCTTAAATTACAATATGAGTTCTAGTTTAAGGTTTTGAAAGTCGTAATATGAAATAAACTAGTGGTGCATATAAATTGCTCCATTTGATAGAAATTACTGGTTGGCTAGTTAATTATAGTTCTTTGATAGTAGTCAAGAAAATAGCATCGTAGTGTTAGGAAGTTGGTATTTGTACTGTTAGCGATTAGTTGGAAGTTAATCGCCGAGAGAGCTTTTAAAAAATTTCACTGTGGCTATAAGTTGTTGAAGACGCATGATAATAAAGAACTGATATTGCGGCAAATCGAGTTTCCAATGCATTGGTGCCAAGCAGTGAAATGTACATTTGAACGATACCTATTTGCATGTTTGTAACTCGAAGACAACAACAAAAAATGGGTAGCAAAAATCTTTCTTACATGTAGCAGTTCAAGAACAGCGTTGCAGAGAATTTGGCTAAAAATTCCGTAAAATTACATGAGAATTCTATAGAAAAATTACAGGAAAACTATACGAGCCTGATAGAAAAACTGAACCAGACTGCCGTCAATTTACAAAAACGTGTTGAGAAACGGGACTGGAACGCTGTCAGCCTAGCGGAAAAACTGTGTCACACCGCCGCAAATTTACAGAGGAACTTTACAAATAAATTACAAGAAACCGGTACAAGTCTCGCAAGAAAAATTATGTCGGAACGCTAAAACTGTTGAACAATTAAAAGAGGAGTTTATATAGGAATCTACAGAAACTACAAGAGCGGTTAAACAATTAAAAGAGGAGTTTTTAAATAAAACTATAAAATCGCAAAAAACATGGAAGCCAAATTTACCGACGACTTACAGAAACGGAAATCCGTGTTTTTAGATGATTCACACCGGCTGTAAGAGAAGTTTTCAAAACAGTTGTTAGAGAACTCGCATAAAATGGAAAACGAGAGTTGAGGATGGAGGAACGAATTAGTTCCCTAACAATGCTAGCACGAGAGCCCTCAGTGCCAGCGATTCAACAGTTCGCGTCAGAATATAAGAATGTTGGGGATTGCAAACGGACGTCAAGATTCAGAGTATAATCACCAACCTCTGATGGAAAGTCATTTTAGCAGACATATTTTAAGGAATTTGGTGTTGCTGCGAGAACTAGCTGCCAGAACGATGTTGGCAACCAGTTAGATTGTGGCGTTACGAGGTGAAACTTTTTATATATTGCATACCATATTCAACCATGATCAAAGAATCTACTAGACATTAACATCAAGGCTGGAAATGATGAACGGTGACTCTTATCTGCAACAAGTGTACCACGTTCAAACGAAGGACCGTTACCTAAAGGCCAACAATAGTTTCCAAAAGTTTGAGGTAGATATTGCTCGCTTGGTGAGACTAGACTACCCAAAAGTCTAGCATAGCTTTCTAAAACAGCTGACAGTGCAGATCTTCATAAATGGAATACGCGAAGAAGAGATCGAGCAAGCACTAGAGATAGCCCGCCCAAAGACTTTACGCGATGCGTTGGCTCATGCCTTTGAGTCGGCAAAGCAAGCGACTCATTTAATCTGTGGCAAGGTACGACATTCTGGAGAGGAGCAAAACCAAGAGTGCGTGAAGGAAATAATTCGACGGGTACGGCGTGACCAGCAGTCAGAGAAAAGGGATCCACGACGCCAGAACCGCGAATTTAGGCATAAGAGGAACCGATGTAAAAAGTTCAAGAAAACATATGGAAACGAAATTAATAGAGAGTGTCGAAAATGGTCGTTCTCGTCGCTCGGGTAAAATGTGTTGATGTTAATCCAAGTGCAGTGATTAGCGACGATTGCCATCCTGAACAGTTGCAGAACATCTATCTTGGAAGGATATTAGGCCGTTGAGTTGCACCCTGATGTCGTATTGGCCACAATAGAATTCCTTAAAGATTGAAAATGGTATCCTGTCGTGATCCTTAAAGAATGGAAATGTATTAGTAAGAACGTTTCCGGTGGTGGTTTTTAAAGGCCGGGTTTCGGAGGATTTAGGACACTCAATGTAACATAGGGAAGATACTTTAGCATTAAGAAGAAAGTCCGACCAAGATTTCATTTGGGTAAGCAGCAAGGACGTTATCAAAGAGTGGTGCCGCAAGTGGCAGCTGTCCGAACTATTCGAAAACCGTAAAGCTCCAACAATGTGGGAAGCCCGTTTGAGAGAGTGGTAATCGATATTGCCGGTCCACATCCTAAGATCGGCTCCAGGAATACGTACATGTTGGTTGCCATAAACTATTTTACGAAATGGATCGAAGCGTATATTACACTAAACCAAGAAGTTGCAACCATTGCTGACGTGCTAGTAGAGAAACTATTCCGCCATTTTGGAGTTCCTTTTGGATTTACACGCAGATTGAGGCAGAAATTTTGGGTCAGCTTTATTCTAAAAAGTTTGCCAGTTACTGGGGATGAAAAATATTCAAACAACACGATTGCACGCGCAATCGAATGGCATGGTAGAACGCATGAAACGCACATCTTGCACAGGTACCCTTTCAAGGTGGTCTCCAAACATCGGAGAAACTGGAACCAATATGTTTTATTAGCCTAATGTCTTCGGTCTATGAGAGCACTGGATAGACACCTGCATTTGCTATGCTGGGACGCGAAATAATCTACTAATGTGATCGCGAGTTTGAATGTATGCCGAGCAGTGACAGGGAGACAGCTACGTCGAGAATTTTAAGCGTAAGATGCATGATATCCATGGTGATGCTAAGAAAAGTATCCAGATTGCAAGCGTTCAGATGAAGACCATATATGACATCAAAGCGCATGATTCTGGTTTTCAAAAGGGCAATCGCATCTGGTTATACAATTCCAGACAAAGGAATGGACTGTCGTCAAAGTTAAAATGACATTGCCGGGATCGGTACGAAGTTGTGAAAAGGACAATGATGTGGTATATCGAATCCATAAGCTTTCAAAGGAAGAATAATGGTGGTGCACGTTAACAGGTTCGCATCCTACAGTAGTGATGACGCCGGTAATGGCGGAGAACGACACAGTAAGCCGAACAATTACGCTCGTGAGAATAAACGAAAGTCTGGACCGAGTTATGATTGGTTCATGGCTCCGTATAGCGGCACAAGTAAAGCGAGATTTGAGGTCACATTCGATCTATTCGATATTCCATTGGAATATTTTCTGGCAGGATTTGTAGTAGCGGATCTTGACAAGTCCCAAGAACTTGCTCGTGGGTTTAAAAACAAACTTGGTGCTCTAAGTGAACTTTACTGACAACATCCAGAGATGAAAAACCATACAGCTAAATGACTCCCATCCTGGCATTTACTACCTAGTGACTAAGCAACGGCCTACTGGTAAACCAAATTACCAGCGTCTGTAGAAGGCGCTAGTTGACCTCAAGTGTCTGATGATCAAATTTGAAAACAAAAAGTTGGCCTTACTCAAAATCGGTTGTGGACTCGATGGGTTAGATTGGAGGGCCGTAGGAAATATGCTAGAGGTACTGCTCAAGAAAACCAGGGTCTAGATCTTGATGTGTGGTTGCAATTCAAGCAGTGCGGTGCCCTGTTATCAAGAGTGTTGGTTGGTACTTCTACCAACATAAAAACTGCAGAATTGGTTTCGACTATCTTTACCTACATGTGATTTTCCAATGCTCCACCCGAAAAATGAGACTTTTTTACCTGAAAAATTTTGAACTTTACGGAACACTCGCAGTTCCAAGCAAGGTAGGGTTTTAACGTGCGACACAACACTCATACACGGGAGCTCCATTTTACCTCTCATCCGAACGAGGGCATTTGTTGTGAAAAATGCTCGCCTAACATTTTTTAAGCAGGCCGTGTCGGGATCCGACTATCTTTACCGCTAGATGACCTTCCAACATCCGAGTCACAGAGGTACAGAGCAGCTTTCACAGGGGGCAGTGTATCGCCGTTTAGTGTAGCTGTGACTAGGAGACTACATTGGAATTTAAGCCAGTCGTTTGAACGCAAAAAATGATTGATAGGTTTCTCCGGGCTATGGACTTTACTGAGAGGTGATAGAGTTTGCAATTAAGGGCGATACTGAGATTACAATTTGTACATTTGAGTTATTGTTTGCATATTCTTGTAAGTTTTCAAACGTTTAAGTAAAATATAAATTGCCGTAATGAGCGTTAGTTAGTTCAGTTCTAATTGAAACTTTGATTGCAATTTAAGTTCTAGTTTAATGCGTTGAAAGTCGTGATACGAAATAAATTCGTGGTACTTATAAATTGCACTATGTGACATAAATTTATTGTAGGTTTATAATATTATAAAATTCTTATTTTCTTCAACGTTATTTTTAAGTAAATACATTTAATATTGCCGAAGTAGAAATCCATCTTTGAAAAAAATTCTTCACTTCATCCTTAAAGTCAGGCTGTGGTTGATGAAATATGCCATATATCCAGCCCTTTTTTAATTAATTGCGTCAGTCTATTACCTACACCTTTTCTACGCTCCACCGTAGCGTTTTATAAAAGTCTACGGTATTGTTTATAATTTGTGATGGGCTCTGATTTAGTGTGAAGGACGTCTAAGTAATTCTGCGAAGATCCCGAATGCAATTTCTGTATTTTTAATATGAACCTATTTGCGATTATTTACCTATATATTTTAATACTACTTGTAAATAGAGGGATGCCGAGGTAAATTTAAGTAATTTCACTAAACTGACTGGGCTGTAAATATATGATGTTAACATTCTTTAGCTATGGCTCCTTAAATTTGATTTAAATTTAGCATTTGCTTGTGCAGTTAATAAATGTTGTTAAAATGTTTAAAATTTAGTGTTTATGAAACTGCTGCAGCTGTTTTGTAATACTTTTAAATTTCATTACAAAATAAAGCTATCACAGCCGGATGCTTACATCTGCAAGCAGGTTTAATCAAGAACATCAAGCGAAGAATGGGTACTCGCAACTCTTAACAACTTCTGTTCGTGGGTGTTGAATTTTTTTACAAACTAACCGTTCTAGATTTAAATAATACCGATAAAGCCTACCAATAACTGCGTTTCCGACCGAATCGTTTCCACTGCCTACTAGTAATCTATATTTGCGCGTTTAAAGGCTTTTCACTAGCACACTTGAATTTGTAAAGTAAGTGTACAAGATTACTTACAAACTTGTCATCACTCGACGGTGATGGTCGTCGGTTGATTAAATTATAACCACTTGTAGAGCATGACTAATCGACTGTATTTGAATGAATCTTTCTTTTCTACTATTTGGTGGTATATATAAGTTAAAATTTCTTCGGGGTTTACGGGCTAATCTATTTCAGAGGGTTCGTACGACGAGGTGTTTTAAAGTTGAAGTCAAGGGCATTCTTGGTACACGGTAAATATAAGTAATGGTACCTTCACGCTGGCTATTTACTACCATTCCTACTCCAAGGTAAGTTTCTACCCATTTCATTTTATGACGTTTCATAAATTCTGTCTATTTGAATAATTTACAATGATTTTGTTCTTTTGAATACATAAGAACATTGACGCATTTAAGTTTGTAGGATGACTAGTCATAGAAAATATATTGGTGTTCGTCGAATTTGGTATGTTCATAGTGAAGTCTTGGTTTTTAATTGCTGGTTGTAAAAGAATGTACTAGGTACTTTACTATTTACTTTAATAATATGATGGAATGAATAGTCCTGATACTTAACTACCCAGTTTCTATGAAATAGTTCGTACATATTTTTACTACTAGGTAAAATTGATCAATGTTTTCCATCTACTAATTCACAATTAATGCGCTAGCGTTACAAATTTAATCTGCAGTTTTTGCATATTAAGGAATTTCTTCTGCTAAAATCATTTTGCATTAAACTAAAAAGTAAACACAAAGAATTAGTTACAGATCTACCTTCGTTTTAGCCTTCAGGCAGGTTAGAGTCAGTACACTCGCTCTACTATCATAGGTTCTGCTATAAAAACCGGTAAGATATAATCTACCTCAGAAGTAGAAAAACTTAAGAGTAAAAAGTAGTTTCTAAATAAAATTAATTTCTACAATTTGTACTAATTACAAAATGGAGACGAGAAAAAATCCTCAATTTAGCACTCTGCTGAACGCTAATCTTTGAATTTTTTGTAAATTTGGTATAATACAAAACAGTTTAAGTATTTTTATATTTTGTAACTTAAGACCAGCATGAAACAAACCGAGCGTGATTAACAGTTGTTTATGAAAATTAGACCAGTGTATTGTAGTTAACACGATTCATTTAAACTTCAAGAAATAAAGTTCTTTTTAACCAATATTTCAATAAATCCCTTTACATTATATTGCAGTAACAGCTTTTATAGTCAACCCTCTAACTTATAAGTAAAGCTAATTTCCAACACTTCGTTTAAAAGTCTAAATCAGCTTACATAATTTTACCATTTAACCAAGAAGTTACGCCAACACTAATGAAACAGGGATCGCAAGTCTAACGAGAAACAGCCTTCATTATAAAAGTTTTAGATGAACGACTTGAATGCACAATACAGTTCCTAGTTTTTTGAATGATATACGACGCGAAACTACTTTAACTTACAGTACTTTTACAAACTTCATACCAAAAGGTTTCTAACTTTGATAATAAATGTAGCGCTAAATAAATCATTTACAAATACAATGTATGTGCTTACAAAGTAAAAGCATGTATGAGAGAATAAGTAGATGATATACGAAAACAATTATACAATTATGCAATAAGATAATTTTGCATAATATAAGGGTATCGAAGTTTGTAGCCTTCAGACCCTGGAAACAGTAAAACGAGGAGCAAGATTAAAGGATTGCAAAAATGTGAATTTTTCAACCCAGTATTCAAAATACTTACTATAATAATTATAAACTAAAAAATATATTATTGAAAGATCAGTTTAGATGTTCAAAAAACAAGTAAACACCGGTACTAGTTTTAATGAGAAACATTTATAGCTTTTAAGAATTGTATGAACACTTCACACTAATACATACTAAGGGACGCAAGTAGGATTTACAGTAACGAGACTGCTTGCAGACCGAGCGAAGCGAGGACTGCAAAAGTCGAAGCACGTAGATCCCTTTCCCATAATATGTACAGAGTGCGTAAAAAGTATGGCACCAAATGGGATTATTTGAAAATGTTTTGACATTTATATCTGATATTTAGTAGGTTTAAATTAGATATAAATACCCATACTTTGAGATGAGTTTCGCTTGTTTCACATGACTTAACTTTGTCAGAGGCCGCCATGATAAATTTTTCTAAATAGCTACCTACGTTTTTTGGTGTTGTTTGAAAGGTTTTCTAATTAGAAATACAAAGTGGTGTAACATTAACATGTTGCTACGTACAGTGACGTAGCCGGAAGTAAGGTACACACCAAGCTAACTACCAACTGCAAAGAGTGGGGGGATTCGCCTACATACAAAAAAAAAACAAAAAAATAAAGCACATCGCCCACGATTGTCTATTAATAAAATTTAAAAAAATAATTAAATTAAATACATAATTCGGTACAAACAGGGGAACGCAATAAAGTAAGCGTTATCATTTCAACGCCAACAATTATATTTTACGGACAAATTAGATAGTGGATCCACGAAGTGCGCATTTCGCGGCTAACATGTATTAAACTCCGTAAAAAAAGGAAATTAAAACTTAAAATTTTCCAATCGCAAGTATGTTAGATTTTGATGTATTAAAGGCATATTTAGTTTTTAAATGTAGTACAAGTGTTCAACTTAACTTGGATACAGCCCGCGTTGTAGTAAGCATTAACAACGTATACCCAAAAGCACCAGCGCAACCAGCTGTTCATTAAGTACGGTGGACTGGTTTTACACCATCCATCGTTGATAAATAAAAATCCTTGACATGTATAATAGAATACAGGGCACATACCTCTCTGCGTCAGAATACTTAACTTGCTAACTGCTGGGAGGAAGAACTCGGCATAACAGCGTAGTTATCATCGTAATTACAGTAACTGGTATACGGCAGCAAATAGGTGAGCCTCCAGCAAAAAAAAAACAAATACACATCTCTAATTGACAAGATAACAATAAACGTGCAAATTTCGTTTTTAAATGTAGTACAGGTGTCAAACTTAAGCATTAAATACAGCCCACGTTGTAGCAAGAATTACCGACGTATACCCAGAAGCACCAGCGCAACCAGCTGTTCAATAAGTATGTTGGACTGGTTTAAAACCATCCACCGTTGTATATAAAAATCCTTGACATGTATAATAGAATACAGGGCACATACCTCTCTGCGTCAGAATACTTAACTTGCTAACTGCTGGGAGGAAGAACTCGGCATAACAGCGTAGTTATCATCGTAATTACAGTAACTGGTATACGGCAGCAAATAGGTGAGCCTCCAGCAAAAAAAAAAACAAATACACATCTCTAATTGACAAGATAACAATAAACGTGCAAATTTCATTTTTAAATGTAGTACAGGTGTCAAACTTAAGCATTAAATACAGCCCACGTTGTAGCAAGAATTACCGACGTATACCCAGAAGCACCAGCGCAACCAGCTGTTCAATAAGTATGGTGGACTGGTTTTACACCATCCACCGTTGTATATAAAAATCCTTGACATGTATAATAGAATACAAGGCACATACATCTCTGCGTCAAGATACTTAACTTGCTAACTGCTGGGAGGAAGAAATCATCATAACAGCGTAGCTACCATCGTAATTACAGCAACCCGTATACGGCAGCGAATAGGTATGCTACACCCAGAAAGAACGCCTTTGGCCTCCAGCAAAAAAAAACAAATACACGCAAGACATCTTTAATTGACAGGACAACAATAAACTTGCATTGCTTTTAAAGTGATAGAGCGAGTAATGTAGAACATATTTCGTCGCACGGGCTGCAGAAGCGAATTCAGAATGAATTATATGACGCCAATTCGAAGTCCAAACATCCGTGTTATCGAATCGCGATTATAACTGGAAAACACGGTTTTACCGGAGAATACTACGCGGTCTAATTTCAACAAGTCGTTACTTTGTCACAATAGAGAAAATCCATTATACTCGGTTGTAATGTTGAACAAATTGAAGGTTACCTACAAACAGCCTATAAACTATTTAGTTATAGCATAATAAACTTTACGTCTTAAAGCGAAGAGATTTAAATTGAGGAATTATTTGAAAGCCTATTTATTGCAGAAAATAAAATATACAGGATGTAAACGATTTCATTTTAGCCTAAACTTGTCGTTGTTAAAAAAAAAGGGATTTGAGTTAAAACTGTATTGGACCGCGTATTGATTACTAACCGGTAAAATATTCGGGATGTGCAAAATAAACGTAACAAATCCCCCCCCTCCCCAGCAAAATTAAACGGTCGAGGTAGGAAATCAAAATTACGGGAGTGGGTAGTTCCAGAAAAAAACAAACACAAGAAAAAATCGCTTAAATCAAATTAAAAGAAAACTCGTTTACGGAAATAAAAACCCAAAGAAAAAAAAAGAATCAACCCAAAATAAAAAAAAGAACTCTCGTCCGGCTCGAAGGGCCAATAATAGAAAAGGAAAGAAAAAGTAAGGAAGGAAGGAAAGCAAGCAACGAGGACTATGATGGAACGGTGGCACTGTGGAGTTGTCAACGGACGGATGTTTTGCAAAGAAAAACAGAAAAGGTTATCAACTTCAAAAGAGGAAACGGAACGAGGGAGAAAACCAACAGTGCCGACCAACTCAGGACCCAAAGGTCAAGCTTCATGTAAACAATGGGACAACAAGAGAGGACGAGAGGAAGAGAGAACGAACGACAGTAAAAGGAAACGGTGTACTGCAAACTGTGGTAGCCAAAACCGAAGAACCGAAGAAAAGAAAGGCTAACTAGTCCTACAGTCGACTAAGTCGTGGTTTCTGAGGAACGAAAGACAGATTAGAAAGCACCTACCACAGGAGTGGATGGACGAAACACAATTAGTATCGGGACCGACAGCAAAGAAGATTAACAAAAGAATAGGGAAAGAAAATGAAACGAAGGGAGCGAGAAAAACAAGAAAAACCAAAAAGAATAACACCAACACCAACACCAAGTACAAAACCCAAAAAAAACTAACATCATACAAAAGAAAATAAAACAAAATTTCAGTGTAATTTTGTAAGGGTATATGTGTGCGTGTGCATGCGTGTTTGTGTATGTGTGTGCGTGTGTGTTGAGGTATGAGTAGGTGAGTGTGTGTGGGTGTGTGTGTATGTGTTTGACCGCTGTAGTTGCCCCTTACAACAGACAGGTCGTACCAGAGGACTATTCTATTCCCGGACCCACACGGATTCAAGGAGTACAAGGAGAGAACGGAAGAAAAAAGAACCAAGAAGAACTGTGTGTTTATGAAGTGTGTGGGTATATGTGTATGTGTGTGTGTGAGTGTGTGTGTATGTGAGTGTGTAGGTATAGATCGGACGTGTATAAAGTGTGTGTGTATGTGTTGGACCGCTATAGTCGCCTCTTACGACAGGTAGGTCGTACCACGGGGCTATTCTATTCCTGGTTTCACGTTGGGCGCCAGTAATTATGTTACGTACAATGGCGTAGCCAACATAAAAGTAAACACCAGACTAACTACCAACCGCGGAGAGTGGGGGGGTTTGCCTACTTACCAAAAAACAACAAAAAAAATAAAGTACATCGCCCACGATTATCTATTAACAAAATAAAAAAAATAATTAAATTAAATACATAATTCGGTACAAACAAGGGAACGCAATAAAGTAAGCGTTATCATTCCAACGCCAACAATTATATTTTACGGACAAATTAGATAGTGGATCCACGAAGTGCGCATTTCGCGGTTAACATGTAATAAACTCAGTAACAAAAGGAAAATTAAAACTTACAATTTTCCAATCGCAAGTATTGTAACGTTCGGTTTAATTCAACGTTTAGTATTGTATAGTTTACTTTAGCGAGCATATTAAACATGCCAATTTGTGATAAAGGACAGTCAAGTAAACTGTACACTTTTTCAAAATTGCGAAGAAGGCTAGAAAGTGACAGTTGGGGATTGTCAAATTAATTAAAAAGTGTCGAGTCGCGTTTTACGTTTGGGGTGTGTTAAATTAATCTTTTGTAGGTCCACTCTACCATCCGATGTTATATACCGTCATTGTTATGCCTATGAGATGCCAATTCATATTGGGAGTTTATTTGGATGAAAGAAAAGTGACCTCAGATTACATTTGCCGTACGCTGTAATCAACCGATGTAGTCGGGAACCTGATGAATTAACACACACCTATGATAAAGTTAGTTGGGCTGTTGCATTATACCGACACCCACTCTCCTCGCTGTGTCTATAGTGACCTGATTCACCCCACAAACCCTTCAAGGTAAGCGTTGCACTGTAGTAGTTACTGAGTGACCAAATTAGTTCGTACGCTGGTATTGGGATATTTTACCCTGAACTATAGAATGTTCTTTTGCATCTACCGTCAGTGAAGCTAAAAGTAGATAGTGTGTTTCGCCCCGTATTTACCCTACTTTCACTGTAGTCAACAGTGTAAGACAGAAAGCCGCTTGTGTACGCATTGTATATCTATTAGTCCGTAAAATTTTAAAGCTGCGATACTTTTCCAAATTGTAAAACTTGTTTCGTAACGTAAGACTGTACCAGTTGTAGCGCCTAGATAGTTCAAGTAGACTTACGTCTACCGTCCACATTATTACCGGAGGTTTGCATGCACCCGGTGTAACCCGTGTGCTATTTCGGGCTATAGTCTACACTCTTTTGGTCGTCAAACCTAAGAACCCGTACTGCCGTGAGGCCCAGGTGCATTCAACCCTACCCCCATCTTAGAAATAATTGTACTCACAAGTATATCTTTGGTAGCCCTGGCCAGTGCGAACTTACACTTAGTTGTTACTTTTGGTTAGTTATCCTAATTAATTTGATCGTAGTTGTGGCGTACTCAATATACGCCGTACCTACATTTGCTTATATACACCTTTGTTCATGTTACTTACTGTACTTAATTAATGTGTTCTTTTCAGCCATGTGTTTGTAAATAGAGTTAAGATTATAATCCAGGTGCATTATTCTGTTGTAGTAATTTGCGTGAGTAGGGTGAATCAGTACATTCTACACCGTGAGTTTTCCTTATTTTCCTATTTTCTTATTATAAGTTCAGGGGTGTTTGCTCGACCAGTAACGAGACCCCGAGTATATCTAACACAGTGACATTACTGGTGGTGCCCACCTAATTTTGCCGTCATACCCGATTTTTGGCATACTACCAAGTTTACGACCCATTATAATTGTCATCTTAGGGCATTTAGCAATCCCGACCTACGACTTTTATCATACCCACCCCTCACCGGCTAGAGCTAGGCCGCGCACGGATTCCGATCCGTCTCTTGGTGTCGTAGTGCTGAATTGGCCCGTAACAAATTAATTTGGCGCCCATTGCGTGTGGCTTGATTTGTGTTCCTATAAGTTGCAGAAAATACTTTTTTTTTTTTTTTTGACGTTTGAAGACTATTTTCTTTTTCTGGGTATTGTTGTTTAAAGATTTGTCAATATGGGTTTACGAATGATTGTTGAACGTTTGAGTAAAGAGGAGGTGCAGTATACACTTGGTATTAGAGGTTGTAAAACGGAAGGTTTAGTTAAAGAACTACGGACTAATTTACGTAAGGTTCTTAAAGAAGAGAAAGAGAGCGGCGTGGTAATTGCTGTTAAGATTCCAGAATTCTCTGTCGATGTTGAAGCTGTCGAGAAAGGATGTTCGATTTTAAAAAAATTAATTGAGGCGTATGAATGTACGCATTGTAAAGAATCTGCGCTATCTGTTGAAACTAAATTATCGCATTATCTTGACCGTGTGAATAATAGTCGTCCCGATGATCAAGAAAAAAGCTGTGAAAGAAAAACTTTTGACGAAAGTTTCATTGTTGTTGTCTCGTTATCAATTACTGTCGCTTAAAGTTGATTCCGATGAATTAGTAAATGAAGGTACTAGTTGTATGGACGATACTGTTGTTGATACTAATCCTGTAACGCAAGTGTCAATGTCTCAAAATTATTCGACAAAACCAGTTCCAGTTGCAAAATGGGGAATTCAATTTTCGGGCGAGCCTCGAACCATGTCGCTAAGCGCGTTTCTTGAACGTGTAGATGAGCTGAGGGTAGCTCGTAATGTTAATTTTGTTCAGTTATTTTCAGAGTCGGTTGATCTTTTTACCGGTAGAGCGTTGTTATGGTACCGAGCCAATAAATGTTCCGTAAGTAATTGGGAAGAATTAGTTCGTCTGTTACGTTTAGAATTTCAGCCAATTAATTATGATGAGCGCTTGATGGAGAAAATTAAGCGTCGCACCCAAGGCTCCGAAGAGACTATGGGGATTTATATTGCAGTTATGCTGAACATGTTTAGTAGGTTAAGTGAGATTGTTTTGGAACCAGACCAACTTAAAATTTTAATGCGTAATATTGCTCCTTTTTATCAAAATCAGTTAGCACTTGTTGAAGTGCGTTCTGTAAATGAACTATTGTCGTATGGTAGGAAGATGGAAGAGAGACGGTTTTCTATTGATACTTATGTACCGCCTTCCCGTCGTCGCACAGATTTGGAAGCTGATTATCTTATATGGGTTCTTCTAGTGATTTATGCACTACCGAAGTTGCTACAACTGCAGGTCGAAGGTTTGAAGGCGATATCCGTCAGAAAACACTCCGTTGTTGGAATTGTGATAAAAGTGATCACAGAGCCAGTCAATGTGATGTACCGCGCCGTCGTCAATACTGCTACCGTTGTGGAAATCCTGGTTTTACCGTGAATACTTGCAATAAGTGTCGTAGATTTTCGGGAAACGGCCCGCGGGGAAATTGAATGGTCGAGCAATTTTGTCCCGTACGTTTACTAACTCGACTTTTTATGTACAAAATTTAGTTAAGGTTAGGAATGCCGATTTCGTTAAGAATAAAGTTATTTTAGATTATGTTTTTGAGAATTTTACGCCTGACGCGAGACCTCATGTTACTGTTGATATTTTGGGTTATAAGTTACTTGGACTTTTAGACTCTGGTGCTAGTAGAACAATTTTAGGTTCGACAGGTTGGGATTTATTACGTTTGTTGAAGTTACCGATAAGAAAAGATTCTCGTCCCGCCTGTACCGTAGCGAATGGTGAAAAAGTTAATAGTTCGGGGACAATTATGTTACCGATTACTTTGAAGGAACGAACTGTTACTGTTGAAGTATTAGTTATGCCTGACGTTAAGCATCCGTTAATTTTAGGAATTGATTTTTGGTCGTCTATTGGTTTAGTCCCAGATATTATGAAAGGTCAATGGCAGTTTACTAACCCTGATATTTTGTCTGTTGATGATACGTTGAGTAATTCTGTCTTACAGTCGGCTCATGATTTGTCTTGCGAACAACGTCGGAAATTAGAACGGCTGGTGAATGAACATTTTGCTAAACATTCTGGTGAATCTCTAGGTTGCACGAATTTAGTTGAACACGAAATTAAGACCTCTTCGAAACCGATTAAGCAGAGATATTATCCGGTATCGCCGGTTATGCAAAAACATATTGATGACGAATTGGAGAAGATGTTAAAGTTAGGTGTGGTGGAGCGATCGAACAGCGCTTGGTCTAGTCCGATTTTGTTGGTGAAGAAGCGTGATAATACGTTTCGATTTTGTGTAGATTTTCGTCAAGTTAATAAAGTTACGGAGAAGGACGCGTATCCTTTGCCATATGTTTCGTCTATTTTAGATCGTCTTCGTAATGCAAAGTATATTACTTCGTTAGATATTAAGTCAGCGTATTGGCAGGTCCCTGTTGCCAAGGAATCCCGTCAGTATACAGCTTTTACGGTACCAAACCGTGGTTTATTTGAATTTTGTCGTTTGCCGTTCGGATTACATAATGCTCCGGCTACGTGGCAACGTTTAATAGATACTGTGTTGGGTCCCGAGTTGGAACCCTACGTTTTCGTGTATTTGGACGATATAATCCTATATACACCTAAAGGCGGCTCCGTGGCGTAGTGGTATATGTGTGACTACTACGCCCTAGGTCCCGGGTTCGAATCCCGACACGGTCCGCTTGAAAAATGTTAGGCGAGCATTTTTCGCAAAAATACACCCTCGTTCGGATGAGAGGTAAAATGGAGGTCCCGTGTGTGAGTGTTGTCACGCACGTTAAAGATCCCTACCTTGCTTGGAACAGCAAGGATTCGGCAAAATTCAAAATTTTCCAGGTAAAAAAAATCTCGCTTCCTGGCCAATGTAGTACCTTCGGGTGGAGCATTGGAAAATCACATGTAATATGTACACCTGATTTTGAGAGACATATCGAAATGCTACAAGAAGTATTTATCCGTTTAAGTAATGCTGGTCTGACGTTAAGTCGTGAGAAGTGTCAATTTTGCAAACCTGAACTTAAGTACCTTGGATACATTGTGAATGGTAAGGGATTACTCCCTGATCCTGAAAAAGTTACCGCTATTCTGAACATACCGCTACCGAAGTCTGTTAGCGAAGTTAGGAGAATTGTAGGTATGGCTTCGTGGTATAGACGTTTTATTCCGAATTTTTCGTCAATTGTCGCCCCGTTAACGGCTTTGCTAAGAAAGAATTGTAAATTTGATTGGTCCGAAATTTGTAATGTTGCGTTTACTACTATTAAGAACCATTTGATTTCCGCCCCTATAGTTAGATGTCCTGACTTTGACTTACCGTTTTGTGTACAAACAGATGCCTCTGGTTATGGCTTAGGCGCAGTCCTAACTCAAACCAAGGATGGTCAAGAATATGTTGTATGTTATACTAGTCGATCTCTTACTAAAGCTGAAAGAAATTTTTCCGTTACCGAGCGTGAATGTTTAGCCGTGATTTGGGCTATTGAGAGGTTACGTCCGTATCTTGAAGGCGCTAGGTTTACCGTTATTACGGACCATCATTCCCTAGTGTGGTTAAATAATTTGAAAGAGCCATCAGGTAAATTAGCCAGATGGGCTATTAGGTTACAGCAGCATGATTTTGAGATTTTACATAGGAAGGGTAAAGACCATCATGTACCTGATGCGTTATCTCGTTCCGTGCCTGAGGTTAATGTTGTCAATGTGGTTGTGGAGGAGCGTGAAGAGGTGGAGCCTCCTGTAAATTCGAAAATTGATCGCTGGTATAATCGTATGTGTAAGCTTGTGCAGACTAAACCGATTGTCTATAATAGTTGGAAAATTGTTGGTGATACTCTGTATAAGCGGATGAAAGTTGATTATCCGGATGTTTCTGAAGAAGATGATTGTTGAGAGAAGTTGTCCCGAAATTTCGCCGTAAAGATCTTTTAGTAAAGTTTCATGATGAGCCTACTTCAGGTCATCTAGGTATTTTTAAGACTTTTAGTCGTATTTCTCGTTTACATTATTGGCCGAAAATGAAGGCCGACGTTACTCGTTATGTGAACCATTGTAAGGTGTGTTTAGAACAGAAGCCTGAACAGAAGAAACCTGCAGGTCTGATGTCCAGACACCCAATTGTTAAGAAACCTTGGCAGATGGTATCTTGTGATATTATAGGTCCGTTACCGCGTTCTTCTAGAGGTTATTGCTATATTTTGTCAGTTACCGATTGTTTTACGAAATTTTCATTGTTTTTCCCGTTGCGTTCTGCTACAGCTTCAGCTGTGGTGCAACGTCTTGAAGAAAATGTTATTTTAGTGTTTGGTGTTCCGCAATACTTACTGACCGATAATGGTGTTCAGTTTCGTTCTAAGGAATTCAGCAAGTTGGCCTCCTCGTATAAAATTCAGATAATATTTAATGCTTATTATCATCCTCAAGCGAATCCGGTTGAGAGAGTACATAGAACTTTGAAGACTATGTTGTCGTCGTATGTGAAAGATCATCACAAAGATTGGGATCGTTATTTACCTAAAGTAGCTTGCGCCGTACGTACGGCTATTCATGAAGTTACCGGTATGTCGCCATATTTTGCTAATTTTGGCCGTGAGATGAATCTTGAAGGAAGTCCCGATGTACCTGATAATTCTCGTGATTTAAATGGTGTTGATTTTGCTGATCGAAAAGATCTCCTATCGCGTTCTGCTGCGATGCAGAAAATTTATGATGATATTGTCAAGAGACTTAAAGTGGCATATGATCGCGCCAAAATCAAATATGATTTACGAAGGCGTCCCGCAGATTTTGAAGTTGGTGATACCGTGTGGAGAAGAAATTATGTTTTGTCTGACGGGTCGAAATATTTTACCGCGAAATTAGCCCCTAAATTTGTTGGACCTTTTATTATTCGTAAAAAAGTGTCTTATTCGACATATGAGTTGTCCGATTCTACTGGCATGTCTAAAGGTGTATGGCACGCCAAAGATCTTAAACACCATCCAGATTAGTTGTAGATATATTTTGGTTTTATGTTTTTCTTTTGTTTTGTGTTCTCAGGTTGATTTTCTTTAGATTTAGGTTTTGGTTACTCAAGCCGAAAATGGGATTTTCGTCTTCACGTAAGGGAGGTGTAACGTTCGGTTTAATTCAACGTTTAGTATTGTATAGTTTACTTTAGCGAGCATATTAAACATGCCAATTTGTGATAAAGGACAGTCAAGTAAACTGTACACTTTTTCAAAATTGCGAAGAAGGCTAGAAAGTGACAGTTGGGGATTGTCAAATTAATTAAAAAGTGTCGAGTCGCGTTTTACGTTTGGGGTGTGTTAAATTAATCTTTTGTAGGTCCACTCTACCATCCGATGTTATATACCGTCATTGTTATGCCTATGAGATGCCAATTCATATTGGGAGTTTATTTGGATGAAAGAAAAGTGACCTCAGATTACATTTGCCGTACGCTGTAATCAACCGATGTAGTCGGGAACCTGATGAATTAACACACACCTATGATAAAGTTAGTTGGGCTGTTGCATTATACCGACACCCACTCTCCTCGCTGTGTCTATAGTGACCTGATTCACCCCACAAACCCTTCAAGGTAAGCGTTGCACTGTAGTAGCTACTGAGTGACCAAATTAGTTTGCACGCTGGTATTGGGATATTTTACCCTGAACTATAGAATGTTCTTTTGCATCTACCGTCAGTGAAGCTAAAAGTAGATAGTGTGTTTCGCCCCGTATTTACCCTACTTTCACTGTAGTCAACAGTGTAAGACAGAAAGCCGCTTGTGTACGCATTGTATATCTATTAGTCCGTAAAATTTTAAAGCTGCGATACTTTTCCAAATTGTACAACTTGTTTCGTAACGTAAGACTGTACCAGTTGTAGCGCCTAGATAGTTCAAGTAGACTTACGTCTACCGTCCACATTGTTACCGGAGGTTTGCATGCACCCGGTGTAACCCGTGTGCTATTTCGGGCTATAGTCTACACTCTTTTGGTCGTCAAACCTAAGAACCCGTACTGCCGTGAGGCCCAGGTGCTTTCAACCCTACCCCCATCTTAGAAATAATTGTACTCACAAGTATATCTTTGGTAGCCCTGGCCAGTGCGAACTTACACTTAGTTGTTACTTTTGGTTAGTTATCCTAATTAATTTGATCGTAGTTGTGGCGTACTCAATATACGCCGTACCTACATTTGCTTATATGCACCTTTGTTCATGTTACTTACTGTACTTAATTAATGTGTTCTTTTCAGCCATGTGTTTGTAAATAGAGTTAAGATTATAATCCAGGTGCATTATTCTGTTGTAGTAATTTGCGTGAGTAGGGTGAATCAGTACATTCTACACCGTGAGTTTTCCTTATTTTCCTATTTTCTTATTATAAGTGCAGGGGTGTTTGCTCGACCAGTAACGAGACCCCGAGTATATCTAACACAGTGACATTACTGGTGGTGCCCACCTAATTTTGCCGTCATACCCGATTTTTGGCATACTACCAAGTTTACGACCCATTATAATTGTCATCTTAGGGCATTTAGCAATCCCGACCTACGACTTTTATCATACCCACCCCTCACCGGCTAGAGCTAGGCCGCGCACGGATTCCGATCCGTCCCTTGGTGTCGTAGTGCTGAATTGGCCCGTAACAGTATTAAAGGCAAAATTAGTTTTTAAATGTAAATTTACTCCCTAGCAAGTATGTTAAATTTTGATGTATTAAAGACAAATTTAGTTTTTAAACGTAGTATAGGTGTTAAACTTAAACATTAAATACAGCTCACATTGTAGCAAGAATTACCGACGTATACCCAGAATTCCCAACGCAACCAGCCGTTGAATAAGTATGGTAGACTGGTTTTACACCATCCACCGTTGGTAAATAAAAATCCTTGACATGTATAATAGAATACAAGGCACACACCTCTCTGCGTCAGGATACTTAACTTGCTAACTGCTGGGAGGAAGAAGTCAGCATAACAACGCAGCTACCATCATAATTACAGTAACTGGTATACGGCAGCAAACAGGTAGGCTTCCAGCAAAAAAAAACAAATACACGCAAGACATTTTTAATTGAATTCAGAATGAATTTAAATGACTCTATTTCGAAATCCAAACATCCGTGTTATCGAAACGCGATTTTAAACTGGAAAACACGGTCTTACCGGAGAATAGTGTGCGACCTTATTTCATCAAGTCGTTACTTTGTCACAACAGAGAAAACCCATTATTATACGCGGTTGTAACGTTGAACAAATTGAAGGTTATCTACAAACAGGCTATGAACTATTTAGTTATAGCATAATAAACTTTACATCTTGAAGCGAATAGATTTAAATTGAAGAATTATTTGAAAGCCTATTTATTGCAGAAAATAAAATATACAGGATGTAAACGATTTAATTTTAGCCTACACTTGTCGTTGTTAAAGAAAAAGGAATTTGAGTTGAAACTGTATTGGACCGCGTATTGATTACTAACCGGAGAAAATATTCGGGACGTGCAAAATAAACGTAACAAATCTCTCCCCCCCCCCAGCAAAATTAAACGGTCGAGGTAGGAAAGCAAAATTACGGGAGTGGGTAGTTCCAGAAAAAAACAAACACAAGAAAAAATCGCTTAAAAAAAATTAAAAGAAAATTCGTTTACGGAAATAAAAACCCAAAGAAAAAAAAGAATCAACCCAAAATAAAAAAAAAACTCTCGTCCGGCTCAAAGGGCCAATAATAGATCAGGAAAGAAAAAAGTAAGGAAGGAAGGAAAGCAAGCAACGAGGACTATGATGGAGCGGCCTTAGCACTGTGAGGTTGTCAACGAACGGATGTTTTGCAAGAGAGAAACAGAAAAGGTTATAAACTTCAAAGGGGGAAACGGAACGAGGAAGAAAACTAACAGTGCCGACCAACACAGGACCCAAAGGTTAAGCCTCAAGGTAACAATGGGGCAACAAGAGAGAACGAGAGGACGATAGGACAAACGATGGTAAAAGGAAACGGTATACGGCATACTGTGGTAGCCAAAACCAAAGAACCAAACAAAAGAAAAGCTAACTAGTCCTACAGTCGACTAAGTCGTGGTTTCTGAGGAACAAAAAACGGATTAGAAAGCACCTACCACAGGAGTGGATGGACGAAACACAATTAGTATCGGGACCAACAGCAAAGAAGATTAGCAAAAGGATAGGGAAAGGAAAGTGAAACAAAAGGAGCGAGAAAAAAAAACCAAACAGAATAACACCAACACCAACACCAAGTACAAGACCCAAAAAAACTAACATCGAACAAAAGAAAATAAAACAAAATCCCAGTGTAGTTTTGTAGGCGTATATGTGTGCGTGTGCATGCGTGTGTGTATATGGGTGTGTGTGTTGAGGTATGAGTAGGTGAGTGCGTGTGTGTGTATGTGTGTGTGTGTGTATGTGTTGTGCGTGAGTGTAAGTGTTTGACCGCTGTAGTCGCCCCTTACGACAGGCAGGTCGTACCAGAGGACTATTCTATTCCCGGACCCACACGGGTTCAAGGAGTACAAGGAGAGAACGGAAGATAGAAGTATCAAGAAGAACTGTGTGTTTATGTAGAGTGTGTGTGTATGTGTGTGTATGTAGTGTGGGTATAGATCGGACGTGTATAAAGTGTGTGTGTATGTGTTGGACCGCTATAGTCGTCTCTTACGACAGGCAGGTCGTACCACGGGGCTATTCTATTCCTGGCTTCACGTTGGACGCCAGTAATTATGCTACGTACAATGACGTAGCTAGAAGAAAAGTAAACACCAAGCTAACTACCAACCGCGGAGAGTGGGGGGATTTGTCTACTTTTCCAAAAAACAACAAAAAAAAATAAAGTACATCGCCCACAATTATCTATTAACAAATAAAAAAAATAATTAAATTAAATACATAATTCGGTACAAACAAGGGAACGCAATAAAGTAAGCGTTATCATTTCAACACCAACAATTATATTTTACGGACAAATTGGATAGTGGATCCACGAAGTGCGCATTTCGCGGCTAACATGTAATAAACTCAGTAAAAAAAGGAAAATTAAAACTTAAAATTTTCCAATCACAAGTATTAAAGGCAAAATTAGTTTTTAAATGTAAATTTACTCCTAGCAAGTATGTTAAATTTTGATGTATTAAAGACAAATTTAGTTTTTAAATGTAGTACAGGTGTTAAACTTAGACATTAAATACAGCCTACGTTATAGCAAGAATTACCGACGTATACCCAGAATCCCCAGCGCAAACAGCTGTTCAATAAGTATGGTGGACAGGTTTAACACCATCCACCGTTGATATATAAAAATCCTTGACATGTATAATAGAATACAAGGCATATACCCCTCTGCGTCAAAATACTTAGCTTGCCAACTGCTGGGAGGAAGAAGTCAGCATAACACCGTAGCTAACATCGTAATTACAGTAACTGGTATACGGCAGCGAACAGGTAGGCTTCCAGCAAAAAAATAAACCTGCATTGCTTTCAAAGTGATAGAACGAGTAATGTAGAACATATTTTGTCGCACGGGCTGCAGAAGCGAATTCAGAATGAATTTAAATGACTCTAATTCGAAATCCAAACATCCGTGTTATCGAAGCGCGATTTTAAACTGGAAAACACGGTCTTACCGGAGAATAGTGTGCGACCTTATTTCATCAAGTCGTTACTTTGTCACAACAGAGAAAACCCATTATACGCGGTTGTAACGTTGAACAAATTGAAGGTTATCTACAAACAGGCTATGAACTATTTAGTTATAGCATAATAAACTTTACATCTTGAAGCGAATAGATTTAAATTGAAGAATTATTTGAAAGCCTATTTATTGCAGAAAATAAAATATACAGGATGTAAACGATTTAATTTTAGCCTAAACTTGTCGTTGTTAAAGAAAAAGGAATTTGAGTTGAAACTGTATTGGACCGCGTATTGATTACTAACCGGAGAAAATATTCGGGACGTGCAAAATAAACGTAACAAATCTCCCCCAGCAAAATTAAACGGTCGAGGTAGGAAAGCAAAATTACGGGAGTGGGTAGTTCCAGAAAAAAACAAACACAAGAAAAATCGCTTAAAAAAAATTAAAAGAAAATTCGTTTACGGAAATAAAAACCCAAAGAAAAAAAAGAATCAACCCAAAATAAAAAAAAAACTCTCGTCCGGCTCAAAGTGCCAATAATAGATCAGGAAAGAAAAAAGTAAGGAAGGAAGGAAAGCAAGCAACGAGGACTATGATGGAACGGCCTCAGCACTGTGAGGTTGTCAACGAACGGATGATTTGCAAGAGAGAAACAGAAAAGTTTATAAACTTCAAAGGAGGAAACGGAACGAGGAAGAAAACTAACAGTGCCGACCAACACAGGACCCAAAGGTTAAGCCTCAAGTAAACAATGGGGCAACAAGAGAGAACGAGAGGACGATAGGACAAACGATGGTAAAAGGAAACGGTCTACGGCATACTGTGGTAGCCAAAACCAAAGAACCAAACAAAAGAAAAGCTAACTAGTCCTACAGTCGACTAAGTCGTGGTTTCTGAGGAACAAAAAACGGATTAGAAAGCACCTACCACAGGAGTGGATGGACGAAACACAATTAGTATCGGGACCAACAGCAAAGAAGATTAGCAAAAGGATAGGGAAAGGAAAGTGAAACAAAAGGAGCGAGAAAAAAAAACCAAACAGAATAACACCAACACCAACACCAAGTACAAGACCCAAAAAAACTAACATCGAACAAAAGAAAATAAAACAAAATCCCAGTGTAGTTTTGTAGGCGTATATGTGTGCGTGTGCATGCGTGTGTGTATATGGGTGTGTGTGTTGAGGTATGAGTAGGTGAGTGCGTGTGTGTGTATGTGTGTGTGTGTATGTGTTGTGCGTGAGTGTAAGTGTTTGACCGCTGTAGTCGCCCCTTACGACAGGCAGGTCGTACCAGAGGACTATTCTATTCCCGGACCCACACGGGTTCAAGGAGTACAAGGAGAGAACGGAAGATAGAAGTATCAAGAAGAACTGTGTGTTTATGTAGAGTGTGTGTGTATGTGTGTGTATGTAGTGTGTGGGTATAGATCGGACGTGTATAAAGTGTGTGTGTATGTGTTGGACCGCTATAGTCGTCTCTTACGACAGGCAGGTCGTACCACGGGGCTATTCTATTCCTGGCTTCACGTTGGACGCCAGTAATTATGCTACGTACAATGACGTAGCTAGAAGAAAAGTAAACACCAAGCTAACTACCAACCGCGGAGAGTGGGGGGATTTGTCTACTTTTCCAAAAAACAACAAAAAAAAATAAAGTACATCGCCCACAATTATCTATTAACAAATAAAAAAAATAATTAAATTAAATACATAATTCGGTACAAACAAGGGAACGCAATAAAGTAAGCGTTATCATTTCAACACCAACAATTATATTTTACGGACAAATTGGATAGTGGATCCACGAAGTGCGCATTTCGCGGCTAACATGTAATAAACTCAGTAAAAAAAGGAAAATTAAAACTTAAAATTTTCCAATCACAAGTATTAAAGGCAAAATTAGTTTTTAAATGTAAATTTACTCCCTAGCAAGTATGTTAAATTTTGATGTATTAAAGACAAATTTAGTTTTTAAATGTAGTACAGGTGTTAAACTTAGACATTAAATACAGCCTACGTTATAACAAGAATTACCGACGTATACCCAGAATCCCCAGCGCAACCAGCTGTTCAATAAGTATGGTGGACAGGTTTAACACCATCCACCGTTGATATATAAAAATCCTTGACATGTATAATAGAATACAAGGCATATACCCCTCTGCGTCAAAATACTTAGCTTGCCAACTGCTGGGAGGAAGAAGTCAGCATAACACCGTAGCTAACATCGTAATTACAGTAACTGGTATACGGCAGCGAACAGGTAGGCTTCCAGCAAAAAAAATAAACCTGCATTGCTTTCAAAGTGATAGAACGAGTAATGCAGAACATATTTCGTCGCACGGGCTGCAGAAGCGAATTCAGAATGAATTTAAATGACTCGAATTCGAAATCCAAACATCCATGTTATCGAAACGCAATTTTAAAGCGGAAAACACGGTTTTACCGGAGAATAGTGTGCGACCTTATTTCGAAAAGTCGTTACTTTGTCACAACAGAGAAAACCCATTATACGCGGTTGTAATGTTGAACAAATTGAAGGTTATCTACAAACAGGCTATGAACTATTTAGTTATAGCATAATAAACTTTACGCTTTAAAGCGAATAGATTTAAATTGAGGTATTATTCGAAAGCGTATTTATTGCAGAAAATAAAATATACAGGATGTAAACTATTTAATTTTAGCATAAATTTGTCGTTGTTAAAGAAAAAAGGATTTGAGTTGAAACTGTATTGGACAGCGTATTGATTAATAACCGGTAAATATATACGGGATGTTCAAAATAAACATAACAATGTTTATACTAAAATAACAACGAAAATAAATAATTTATGCAAAAACTGAAATCAGCAAGTAACCTAAGAAACCACAATAAGTGTCCAAAGTGTTGTCCATTCACTTCTTGACAATAAAAGAGTATCACCAAAAGCGCCCACTAAATTCTGCAGGTGTTCCGGAAATACCTTTATTATTGCAACTGTAATTCAAACTTTTAATTCATCTAATGTTATTTACCTATTTTGATACACAACACTTTTTAAATATACCCAGAAGAAAAAGTCCATAGGTGGTTATTCAGTTCCACCCCTCCGTCCAATCCATTGCCCTGCAAATTATGAGTTAAGAATTCTCGAACTTGTGACCGAAATGCGGTGGAGCACAACCATCTTGAAACCTTACATCTGAGGGCAAAACTTACTGATTTATTGGATTTGGTTTAATATCTTTTATTCTTGGTACACTTTGGTTTTTTAATAGTTAAAAGTAAATCGCAGTTGTTAATGTATCATGTATAAAGAATGGGCCGATAACGTTTCCATCCAATATTCCACACCAAATGTTACGTTTTTGTGGATATTAGGTGTGAGTCTCCAAGTTAACACAGGGGTTAGTAGAATGCCAATATCTACGGTTATACCTTTTTACAGACACATTTAACATAAATGTAACTTCGTCTGAAAAGCTATGTTTTTGACAAAACTTTGAACAATATATGTTCTTTCCATTGTTATGTCCCCTCCGATCAAAATCTTCTGATAACAGTTCATAAAGTAAATGTGGTTTGTAAGTGCGATACTTAGACGGCTTTATTATTTTTCTAATTGATCATTCGAACATATTGTTAAATACACTTTTAATACCTCGGTTAAAAATATAGGAGTGTTAAATACGCTTTGGGGTAATTGCGTAGCTATGGTAATGAGATGGTAGAGCTTGTTATAGATGGTAAGTTGCGAGAGGTGGTATTTAACTCAGGTGCTAGGGACTTAGGGATCTATTGAGAAGTGTTAGTGAAAGTAACAATTGCCTTAATGGAAGTAATGAAACGATGAAATCAAACAACAGTATTTAATAATGAATCAACTTAAAACTAAACAACATGTTAATAAAATACGAAGCAGTAAAAGAGTTAAACAGCTATGATAATGAAGAGTTAACTTACGATTGAAATTCTAAGTGACCATCTTGATTAGGGTTTCTTCAGCATCTATAAAGAGTTGTCACCATTTCGGTGAAAGCCAACTTGCTCTACAGCAGACGACCAATGACTTGGCTAGCTGCTTAGCTGCCCACAAACTACCGATGAGTGAAAGGGTGTCTAGGCTTTTTATATATGATGACTCAGTGACACTGGTTTCTACGGAAGGTTTTGGCATGTGATAAACAGTATAGACTTTAGCCAAAACTTCCTAGTTTGTAATAATCTTACAGGAAAACTGATTATGAAAAATACAAAGTAACTAACCAATGTCGTACAGATTAAGAGAAAATAACATGAAACATTAATGTTTGGTTTGAACAAGATAATGACGAAGTAGATTGCACAGTTTCCTAAAATACAGGATGCGAAATGTATTGATTGTTTCAATGTTGTATTCTTAAAAGTAATCTAAAATAATGGCTTCGCTATATACAACAATATTATGATCTGCTGCAAGTTGCCTGGTTGAAGTTTATGGTGTTTCAAAAACATCCAGTCAAACTTGTAATGAAGTGTTATCATTAGTGGCTGTTTTCGGTCTATCGGGTGTAGGACGATTTTTTACACTGTTTAGTTCCTCAAATCGTTACACTGTCCGCGTTACTGTAGATTTGCTGATTAGATTCCTGTTTGGATGACTGTTATTCACGTGGCAAGCTTCAGCATGGGTCCTTCTGCGATCACCAACTACAATTATTAATATATCAATGCGCTCAATTTCGGAGAAATTTATATCCGTTTGCCTAGATTAACTTAAGTTTTACCACACAAATGTCGAACCGTTTTTATAGTATAGTACCATTTACTGAGGCCAACAACATTAGATGATTTAGAAGCTCGAATTAGAGTTGCAATGACAAACATTCCTCCGCGGTAACTGCAGAAACGCTGGACGCTTTTATTGATTGACTTTCTATTGTTAAGAAGCAAATGGACTACAATTTTGAGTATCTATTGTGGTTCTTAGGTTTCTTGTTAATTTCACTTTTTGCTTAAATTATTTATTTTGGTCGTTATTTTAGTAAAATCATTCTAATGTTATAGCACTTCTATTTCCAATTAAATAACATTTCAAATTCCACAAAAAAAACAAATTTTGTGTTTAGAAAAATTCAACATGGTTACCTCTGACAAAATAAAAAGAATTGAGTAAATATTGAATTTTATAAAGATCATAATTTGGCGAATCTTCATCTTCTTCTGGATTTTTTGCAAAATATAGACAGTGCAAAATTAGAAACAGCGACCAAGGCTCATATACTCTGAAGCAAACCAACCTAAATAACCAGTGCCTATTGTCCCAGTATGATAAATTAAATCTTAAGATTTCATCATCGGTGACGTCAATCGACTTTGTAATTCGAGACTTATAATTCGCCATATCAGACATAAACACACTTTCAGCATAACGGTTTTCTTTGAGTATTACCACATTTAGTAGCTCGTCGTCCTCCAACAAAATCTCATTTTCACAAACGGTATTTTTTAACATTAGTTTGCAGTAAATTGATGTGGCCCGCTTTTATTAGTCTGTGGCGGTGCAATCGCATCTGCTTACTGCTTGATTACTATTATCAGATGACGATTTGTTATCTTTGCTGGTATTACTAGATAAAAACCTTTAAACAAACCTAATTTATTTTACCTCGATCACGATAGTCCCGCCTACAATCAAAAACTGGAAACATGTATAAGCAGCTCCGAACCGACCAAAAATTCAGTTCTTGTCGAATGTTACCAAAGGATCAGTTTCTACTAACACTCTTGTAATTGTTAGCCAAGAGTCGTCTAAACTTACGCTCTGTACAATTTACGTTTACTTGGACCATCATTACATAGTCAATAATTGTTATCCTGACTAACATTACACAGTCGGTAGTTGTTATCCTGGCTAACGCACCACTATTCTAGAACTACTTTGTAGTGATTATTATCCAGACATACCTACACAGCCGGTGATTGTTATCCTGACTAACACGCCGCTATTTCAACATTACTCGATCAGTGATTTTTAGCGTGACTAACACATTCGGTGATTCTTATTCTGAATAACACATCACTATTTTAACCTTACACGGTCAGGGATTATCTTGACCAACACTACACAGTAAGTGATTGTTATTCTGACTAACACCAATAATCTATCAATACTCAGTCAGTAATTGTTATCTTGGCTAACACACAAAGTCGGTGATTGTTATTCTGACTAACGTACACTACTCGCATACACCTGGGCATATCAGATCACCCCGTCTATGATACCATTAAACCCAGCCCGGTTTTGCCAGCGGATATACGTCGTTCATCAGTGTGGAAGTCGTACCACCATGTACTCCATGAGTGGTGGATGCACCATTTGTCTGAACAGATTTTGGCACCTTAAAACATCATCAACCGAACATCAATAGATGAGCTTTAGGCTATTCTGATTTTCTTCAAACCTCTATCTCTGAATCATTTAAGTAATCATGCCCAGAAATGACAACTTCTACTCACTCCATCGCCCCATGGTAATACAACAAATTTCAGGGACTAAGAAAAACCGCAGGAAAACTGTCTACAATATAAAACATAGTAGAAATTTAGTTGACTAGGAAGCTTATGAAAGCTACTTGAGACTATACAAAGCAAAAATTAAAAGACAGCAGTAAGATCCTGGAAGTTCTGCTTTCAGTAGAGTTAGTCAAGTAAACCTCGCGAATCAACAAAATCTCGTCCAAAAATCACCGCTATCAACCATACTGTCTAAAATGTTTGGATGGTATATACACCAACAACAAAACAGAAAAAGTAGAACTACTCGCGGACACATACCTTTCACCCGGAACGAATCGTTTTTTTCAGTCTTAAATGGCGTTGACTAGGTAGTAAAGAATCGGGTCGTGTACAAAAAGAAAGCTAAATAGGTAATTTCAAACCTTTGGCCTTTTAAGTCCACTGGACTAGACGCCATCTTTCCTGGCATATTACAGTGAGATCCAGAAAGACTACTTCCGTTCCTCCGTTTTTTGTGAAACTCTTCAGGGGTTGTATGGCATTCGAGTACATCCCCGAAAGTTGGAGAGAGGCAAGAAGGGTATTCACTACCAAAGCATGACGAAAAGATTACTCGCAGATCAAATCATATCGTCCGATCAGCCTAACGTGTTTATTGTTAAAGGCGTTGGAAAGATTGTGCAACAACAATATAAAGAAGGGAGAATACATACTTATTCAGTTCATTCAAACCAACAATCATACTTTCCAGAGAGATCAACGGAGCCTGCTTTCCAGATCATAGGACGGATTGAGAAATCCCTCAACAACAACGTGTCAACTTAAGGCGGGTTTATTGACATCGAGGGTGCGTTAAGCGAAGCTACCTTTGTAAGCATTGACAAACCCCTGCAAAAGCGTGGGGCAGAGAACACGTTTTGGGCAGTTAATTTTGTAGTTTTGCGATGCGGCCAAATACGTGATAGTGTTGGAAACTCCTA
Source organism: Platerodrilus igneus (assembly GCA_036346225.1). NCBI lineage: Eukaryota > Metazoa > Arthropoda > Insecta > Coleoptera > Lycidae > Platerodrilus > Platerodrilus igneus. The sequence goes on along the minus strand of JARFIW010001380.1, from coordinate 2,106,104 downwards.
GATAATTAGGACGGTAAACAGAGGCTGTCTTCAGGGCGGAGTTTTATCTCCACTATTATGGAATTTTGTAATCGACCTTTTCCAGCGTCTTAACCAAACAATTTTCTACACGATAGGATATGCAGACGACATATCCACACTGAAAATGGGCAAATTAGTACAGGTGCCGTCCAAAGTAATTCAAACGGCAATTCAATCGCATTTGAACAAAGATTTCCCTTATAACTAACCCAAACAAGAACGGGGCGGGGGTCTTCACAAACAAGGCAAACTAATGGTACCGGATAACCATTACTTTTTCAATTCCTATTACCCCTTTCGGAAGAGGTTAAGTATCTGGGAATAATATTCGACTAGAAGCTGAATTGAACCAGCATTTTTAAGTAGAATCTACAAAAGCCAGTACTTTATTCTTGCGGTTCACGTGTGCCCTAGGCAAGCTTAGGAGTCCCGTGCCAAAGGCTGTTTTGTGGTTATCTACTGCTACGGAGCCGTGGTCTGGTGGTCCAGGAGCAAGCTGGTTCACGCAGCTAATGCACCCATGCAGATTCAAAAACTAGTCTGTCTAAATATGATGGGCGCAATTCGATCTACACCTACTGTACTCTTAGAAGCCATTCTTGGCGTGGCTCTATTAGACTTGCATGTAGAAGGGACGGCTCCGAGTACGGTACTAAGGTTGCGGTTTAAGAGTCTGTGGATTGATAAGGGATGCAATGAAAAGCACAACGAGATCCTACGAGAGGCTGTGCGTACTATGCCATTTTTGAGTGGACTGGTGGATTCGATCGTTCCCATTATGATATTCAGTAAACCCTTCAAAGTCTGTACTAACCCTAAAAACGTCACCCTAGAAGAGATTTCCGACTTCACAGATGAATACAAAACAAACAAGGGCACAAGGGCAAGCATCTATGCAGATGACCTTGTCCTTCGCGAAAGCGTTACACTGGCCATGTTGGCTAATATATTTCAAGCGGAAGTTATAGCCACCATGCATTAAGTAAATGTTATCTGGAAGGTAGAACCGAGAACAAAACCATACTTATTCTGCGTGACCGCAGGACAGCAGTAATGGTCCTATGCAAGCAGAAGCTCCTCTCAAGGGTGGTACTCCAGTGCCATCGGACTTTTAAGCTTGTTTCTAGTACTAATGTTCTACAGCTAATTTGAATTAAAAGACATTCAATTTCTGATTTTAAATACTTTGTTCTAATAAACCTTATTTAACGATACTTCTTAACGGATCAATAACTGTTCAGTATCTGTTTTGGTTATGTGTGAGAAATTATAGTTGTAATTCAAGTATTGTAAGATTTCACAAGTTTTGGTGTGGGTTCACACATATCTTGTTGCATTACAAAGTTTGTTTAGATATACACTGAAATGTAATTGACCCAATCAGTGGCATCTATTTGTATAAGATACGTGGATGATATATTATTTTGCTATCAAAAACCCAGTTAACTATTTGTAACCCGTTCACGTTACGTGAACTATAAATTAGACAAAAATATGTAAATAGTAAAACTCGAATGTACAAACTAGGCATGAACGCACTATGTATTGTAGATTTTATGAATAGCTAGTATTATTTAAGGATGATACTTTAATTCTTTTGTTTTTAGAAAATACAATTTCAATTAGAGTAGTTAGATAATTAAGCACCAAAAAAATTAGCTTTTTTAAAATAAATTGGTACAGTTTAACACAACAATAAGATAGCGCATTAGCCTTAATTGAAAAAAAGTCGCGGCAATAAAAACCACTAAACTAAAAGATTTTATAAATCATAAACATAATAAATATGCAATATATGCAGGAAGCTCAAACCACGAAACTAAAAAGTTATTTATGGTAAAATGCATATTAGGACGAAACACAGATACAGAAACTATTTTAAAACCATAAATATGGCAAACATATTTCAATCTACCATTCAGATAGCATGGTTGATAGCGGTGATTTTTGGACAAGATTCTGTTTATTCGAGAGGTTTACTTGGCTAACTCTACTGAATAACAGCAGAACTTCCAAGATTCTCACTGCCCTATTCTGATTTCTGCTATGTATAGTCTCAATTGGCTTCTATACGCTTCCCAGCTAACTACTACATTTTTACTGTGCTTTACATCGTCTGCAGCTTTTCTTAGCTGCTGAAATTTGTTGTATCACCATGGGGTGAAGGAGCGAGTAGAAGTTGTCCTTCCTGGGGCATGTCTGCTCAAATGATTCAGTGATAGAGGTCTGAAGAATAACAAATTACGGTGACAATCTGTTAAACTTGTAAACAGGTAATACAAGAACAGCAAAATCTTATTGCAGGAAATTACAGATACATTACAAGTTAGGCAACCACTAGCGTAAGACCATACGTATCACAATTTACTGTGAGAAAGCTGTCTGAGTCAGAATACAATGTTGTTTAATCATTCACCATACTACCCTGACTTGTCACCTACCGATTACCATTTCTTTTTGAAGCCTCAGAAACCATTTGCAAAATCGTCGGTTTATCAGTCGAGAGTCTGCGATTGAGGCTTATGAAGAATTTCTGGATCGCAAAAATGCATTTTTTTATAAAGGAATTAACACGTTGCGTGATAGTTTGGCAACCTACTACCCATGCTAGTTGTGATAATTGTTTGAATCAATATCCATAAAGTTTACTTTTTATCTAAAAAAATTAGACTTATCATACACAAAGAGAATAAATTTTGTCTCATACAGCTTTGTTATAATAAAAGTTCATTGTTTATATAAAAATAAACCTTAAATTAGGGTTTCCTTACATGAAATATAGTTCAAGTTAGCTTCTTGTTGAGTTATAACGTGTTCGTAATTTTTAATTCAAGTCACGCTTTCAAGCGAAACCGCAAGCTTCTAATTAAAGCCTAACCTCCAACATGTGTTAAGATTAACAGCGCAACTTGAGAATGTGACCCAGAAATTTCAAGACGAATAAATCCGAAAGTTTCCGGTCAGCACGAAATCAATATCCTGTTAATCCTTGAATTTTGTTTTTAGCAGTTTATCTGCTTATAACTCAACCAGGAACTAATTCTAATGAAACGGTTAACTTTAAGGCAACGTAGGTTATTTTGAAAGCGGAACTGATCTGAAATTTAATGGAGTTTATCCAAGTCTAGTGAAATTAGTTCCTCCTTTCCAGAAAATTTTCACGTTACTGAAAGAAAGCGTGTTTTGTATTTCAGTCTTTCGTTTACCTATGGATGAACAGAATTGAGCATTTGCATTGGAAAATATAAAATCCAATGTTTCGACGTTATGAAATTTCCCTTTCCTGGTTTTAGACAAATATATATTTATTTACACTAATTAATTTTTGTCAGGTATAAATGTATGGAAATGAGATAAACAGAATTTATAACACACGTAGACTCTGAATAAGTCCGAACAACTTTGTGTAGTACAATTTTGTGTGCTCTTAGACTTTGAGGCTCCATAATGTTAGATTGTTGGGTTTAATTGAATATATTTCTAGCTAAATATTTATTAAAAGATTGAAAATGTTTATAAGATGCAACAATTAGCAGTTACATTCTTCGGTTGAGAAAAATTGCTTACTTTTCGCCTAGAGCACCAAAGCGCCCTTAATAATAAATTCAGAGGATATAGAGGGTTCATGCATGGCATTTAGAACATCTACGGAACCGCTGCCCAGCGCACTTTCTAAACCAGAATCTGGATTACATGATTTTATTTCCGTAACTCGCTCATTTTTTATATTAAGCGCTGTACTGGAATCAATATCGTATGCTTAAGGGTATACAACAGAAATATAATACAAAAGGCAATGAGCGAGGGAGAACGATGAAGTCTACTGCTTAGGCGATATTTACGCATTCGTAGTAAGATGTGTTTTTGTCCTATCGAAGCTTTGTCATTCAATACAATAACAAATTTTTGTTTTGAATTTATTTCCAACAAAATGTGTAGTTGATAGATGCAAGTTAGTTGTCAACTAATTTACTAATGCCAGTAAGTTGATGACGAAGGCAAAATGTAATAGCTAATGTTTACATAATACATGTTTACATAATATGTATAATGTTTACATAATATTTACATAATATTTAGGTTCGATCCTAGAGCTCGATTAGTACAATTAAAGGTGATGACCGTCGATTGAAATTAACGACTGAATCAACTACACAGGGTGTATCTAAAAATAGGGCTGTGCTCTTAGATAATGATTCTTCATGCCACTCTAAGAATCTCAAATACCGAAAAGAATGCTTTGCGTGAACAAAAATCGTAATACAGAAGAGTATATATATATATATATATATATATATATATATATATATATATATATATGTATATATTACTCATATTTAGACCAGGGTAGAAAATTAATGAATTACATAAAATAATTTTAATCACCGTGTATAAGGAATTTTATTAGATAATACGCTTTATTAAAACACCGTGGAGAATAAAAATTCATTCGTTTCAGTAAAAATAAAAGATTTAAATCATGTACAAGACGCTTTATATCAAAAGAAACAGTATTAACAAGCTCTACGTGTAATGTATTTATTCCGAGGAAAGAAACAAATGGAAATTACGTGCAAAATTTATATTAATTAACCCTATTTTAAGTAACCGGTATTAAACAAAGTGTAAACATAATAATTAATATTTAACTCGTATTCGCTAAAAATGAAAGGATAGAAGTCAATTTTAATTGGAGTTAATTAAACCATTATTAATAATAAGCATAAAAGCCTGTGAAAATCCAAGATTAAAATACCACGGAATAAGGCTCTGAGAATTAATAGTATGTTTAAACACCTGCGTAGTTTAAAAAGCTCATTCGGCGTAAATTTTGCAGATAATTAATGGTTCAAAGAATCTTGGAGAAACCATCGCATAATAGTTACGAGAAATGCTAAAGGTGGGATATTTCACACTCCACATGGACTAAAATAATCGATAATAAAGAATATCAATTTGCATCAATAAGAACAGGTTAGATAGAGACAGATAATATGCACAAGACCGAGACACATATAGTAAAAGGCGTGATTTAAGCAACGTCACGAGGGTCACAATTGGTTGAAAATAGGATGCAAATATCAGAGGTAGAAACAACGATTTCTGTATAAAAGTCAATTAGTTATTTCCAGACGTTGCTGCCGTGTTGAAATTTCTGAGATTTAACTGGGGCGAGTACAAAATTCGTAAAAACCGACGCGCGAGCTACGGAATGGGAACATAGCAAGCGAAATTCTTTAGAATTGTCCATTTTGGGGACTCGACCGACAGACGGGCTAACTTCTATATATACCCAGGTGAATATGAACAAGCTCTCTTACATCCGCGACTTGATTCAATACGTTAAACAGTGCATTTTAGTTTGATAGAATAATTTAAAGTTTGCTCGTATATTTTGGTGATTTAAAACAGTTTGTTATTTACTTGCTAGCATGAATGTACTTGAGTGCATTTAGATACAAGGTAATAAAATTTAGTATAACTGTACCAATTAGTAAAATTTACAACGACAAATGAATACACCAAAAGTAGGCAGTTTTGGCGTATATTGGTGAAAGAAGTATGAATTTCTTTGCTATTTTTCGGAGGTGTTAATGATTAAATGGTTCATAAATGTGTCTGGATCCACAACACAAGGGTCAGATATACACAGATGAGTTCCGGAAAAGCCCAGAAACAACTTTAAATAAATGGTGATGGAGAAAATTTGAAAAGCGTTGAGAATCAGAAGCCGTAAATATAATCCAGTTGGAATGGTGTGATTAACAAAAGGGACGATGTACATTGAAGCTACGAGTGCAGTAACCTTCAGGTAATTTATACTATTTTGTTTGAACTTTGATATTTTGTGTGTGTTGAATAACTTTATAATTGATTTACTTTAAATGGACATTAGTGAAATTGTACTAACTATAAAATTTTAATGTTAGGATGAAATTTGCTTGTTTAAGTAGAAAGGGTATTTAGTATTGATGTTCGGGATTATGATGAAAATTTGGGTATGTCTTTGAGCTCAATTAGACGAACCTGGTTAATTAACGTAAAGGGTGGTAGATGCTCCTTTGTACTCAGACTCCGGTCTGCATATATTGTTATATTAATTAGTAGGCATCCTACAAGGACTTTAATTCTGGATGCACATTAAATGATAATAAAATTAATCTTGAAATTCCTTTTAAAACTGAAATTTATGCTGAATTTTTAATTTGAAATTTTAATGTATTGTGAATATTGATGTAAATAGAGTTAACGTTGATGTTTGTGGTAGGAATGTGTTTTTTTTTTATGAATGAGGATGAAGGTTTAACTAGAGGAGCAGCCGAGGCGATTAACAGAAGAAAGTCAATGGACCAACACAGTTAAGGAAATGAATAGCTTTTTGTAGGATTCACAGCATTCTTTGACGCCCAATTCGTGAGGCTCGATTCTAATACCGGAAACACAGCATTCTTGAGGCCCAATTCGTGAGGCTCGATTCGAAAAGCGTAGTTCACGGATTTTGTAGGTTTCACAGCATTCTTGGCGACCCAAAAGTGAGGCTCGAGTTCCAAATAAAATTTTGTGATTTTATTCCAGGAAACTGGCGATCTGAGAGAGAGATTCTGTGTGTGTATAAATTTAAGAGTATTTTGAGAGTGTGTGTGAGAGGATTAGAACGTATGCAGAGAAAAGAGTGGTTAAAGAGTCAAGGAGTGGAAATTGGAAGTGACGATAGTGCATTGTGTGAAAAAAATACGAAAATGGAAGAAGCTGGAGGCAGTAGAGATCAGTCGAGGACGGAATCAGGGGATCAAGGAAACGAGATGATATTGAGAATGTTAGAGAGGATGAGTGAAGAATCTAATAGAGCTAGGGAAGAATCGAATAAGAAATTTGACCAATTAAATCAGGAATTAGAGAATAAAATAGAAAAATCGACGATAGAATTTACAGAATTTAAAAATAGTCTTACCGTGAAACTGGGGGAAGCTGAAAATAGGGTAGATAAAAATGAGCGGGATATTACAGGTCTTCGACAGGAAATGGGACATTTAAGGTCCGAAGTACGCATTTTTGTGAAGAAGAGATTAATGTAAAATGACTGAAGTGACGGACTCATGTAGGGATCAGTTAGGCAGGGTAGAACGCGAAGTTAGTAGTATCAAATACAACATGTCAAATTTAACGGGGGAAGGTCCCAGATTTTCTACAGGTGGAGTATCATTGGACCAACACATGAAGTTTTATGGCGATAACAGGGTAAATCCACAAATTTTTATTAATAGCGTAAGAAATCTAGTGGGAAATTTATTTGACGAACAGACTAAACTGAATACGATAAAGGCTTTATTAAAGGACAATGCGGAAGCATGGTACAATTTAGTAGGACAGGACATTGAAACATACACGGACTTTGAAAACAAATTTTTAAGCACTACTGGAGTGACCACAGACAAGACCAGGTACGAGACGACTTAATCACAGGGAAATTTAAGGGAGAATTTTCAGGAAGTAGGGAGCAATATGCTATACGCAAGTATAGCATAGCAAAGCAACTGAACCCACCACTGACGGACCGACAAATTATTAAGTACTTATCACGACACTTCGAGGTAGACATAAGACAACACGTAGCACTACAGAATTGGGAACAGAGACGACCATATGTTAGGAGCAATAGTTTAGGAAGGGGACCTGCACCGAGACCGGAACCTACCAGAAGGAATAGTTCACCGGACATGAGGGGGACTGCTAATACAGACACGGAACAAGTGGAAACGCCTAGGACATACGCTGAGGTGACGGCTAGACCAGGACCAAGTAGGGAAAACAAACCTGGACAGGATTTTTAGAACGCGACAGACCACTAGATTTCAGTGTAAATGTATATGAACATCCACGTGAATTTTTCAAAATTGAGGAGGAAGTAGAGCCAGAAACTGAGGAAAAATTATGTTTGCCAATTATTAATATAAAGATTTTTGAGAATAGTGAAGAAGTATTACTTGATACAGGGGCAGAGGCGAGTTTAATTTCGGAGGAATTCGTCAGCAAAATTAGGGATAAGGTTTGTGATAGAATTATGCCTATAAAGCGTAGCCATTTAGTAGCTCCAAATAAAAAGAAGTTTGCTGTAGTAAATAGTGTTGTGGTGCTTAAGATAGATATAGGAGATTTAAGCTGTGAACAGGAGTTTGTAATTGTACCTGGACTGAAGTTTCAGAGTATTTTAGGTGTTGACTGTATGATGAAGTTAGGGGTTTTGATAGATATGGAACGGAAGGTAATAAGGATTAATGATAGGGTAGTGCCATGGAAGGGCAGTTATGAAGTCACAGAGGATGACACAGGGTTGAGTATTAATGTAGTAGAGGTAGAGGATGATGAAGGTAAACAGATCAACACAATAAGATGTCCAGAGGATAGGATAGTAGAGGTTCAAGCTTTAGTACAAAAACATGCAGAATTAGTGGGGGTAGAAGCAACAGCAGCATATCGGGAGCAGGTGAAGGCAGAATTAATTAAAGATGCACGTAAAATTAATCAACGGACTAAACCGCAATTCCATTGCCCAACATCCATGGACGCACTTTTGACGAGGTTAAATGGCAAGTTTGTTTTTAATAAAGTAGATTTAAGGAATTCATTCTGGCGGATTCCATTACACAAGAATTCTAGAAGATACATAGGATTTTCCGTAGAGAGAAAAATCGAGAATTTTAAAGTAGTATCGTTTGGTTTGTCGGCAGAAAGGAAAATAAGAATAAATAAGAAACAGACAAGTGTAGGGACTGAAGAAGAAGTAATATTTAACAGTCAGGATAATAGGGATGATAAGTTTATTGTATGTGAGATAATAGGGATGTTAAGTATAGATATAGAAGGGGGAGAAATAGGGATGAAGAGTATTAGGTTGGTGAGAAGAAAGACTTGGAAAGTCAAGAAGAGAGTTAGATTTAAATAACTTGATGAACAGAGGATAGAGAATAGGTGTATAGAGAAGAGTATAAGTAAGTGTTTATAAAAAATAAAGCTAGGTGTTACGTCATCATCGAACATTCATTGGAATTTGTGACAATAAATACTTTGTGCGTGCATCCTACAGTTTGAGTGAAACATTATATACCGGCAGTGAGTGCGTGAAGTGACAGTCGTACTCGAGCCTTTACAGAAGCAAGTCGCATTAGAACCCTTGCAGAAGCCGGTTGTATTAGAGCTTTTCAAAGCGAGACCATCACCCGGTCGAGCGTGTTACTGGTTCTCCGTCGGAAGCTCTTTGTGTGTGAAGGTTTATTGCCCCAGCGGCACAGGACTTAAGGTATTTATACCCTTCCTTAATTAGTTGGTAGTTGTTTTTTAGTTATTACATAACCGCTCCACCATTATCGTTATTGCTATAAAAGCAATTGGTCCTTCATTATAATTTGCATATTTATATCACACATTTATATCAACCTCCTTAACCCCCCCTCAATCATTGGTCCTATAGTCGATCCGGATTCATCAGTCCTATGTATACACATGTCCTAAATTAAATATCATTTTGCACACCAGCGAGCTTTTTAATTAATTAATATTTTAGCTTTAAATTTGTGTTCAAGCTCCATTTTTAGCGGGTAAAATATGTACAATATTAGCTACTTACTTTCTCTAGACTAAATTAAGTGATTTCGCCGTAATTAAAACCAGCAAGCGTTTTAATTACAAACAAATCCTTAATATAAGATTTGTTGGTTTTCAGTTTTAAATATATTTTAGCGGCATAAAGCACAGCAACCTGAAAACTATAAATCGCTTTATACTTCTTAAACGAAAAAGGAAAGGGATTTACTCTGTATTTAAAAGCTATTGCACGTTTTTAGTATCAATACAAACCTTTCAGTCGGTTTACGGTAAAATATTGAACATCTGCAAAGGGTAATATAATGTAAAAGCTGCATTCTTCTTGCAAACACGTTAAGCTGCATCTTTCGGCAAATACGTTAAAACCACGTTTCCTTGAGCTTTGAAGTAAAGGCCGAACGTAACCGCTCGGGTTGTTAAGCGGTACATCTTATCTAAACACTTTGTTTGACAAACCGTTAGGTTCTATGTGTTGCTTAGTCATAAAACGTGATTTATTGGTTTATACCCTATTTTAACATTTTTCGTGTACATCTGAGCGTTACGGTTTTATAGCATTTATTGTAGTCCTTTCAGAATCTTTGAGAATGGCTCCAAAGAAGGCACATGTGGTAGAACTAGAATTACTGAAAACACGTATTTTAGAAATGTTTGAGCTTTGTAAAACTATACAAAGTGACCCAACTTTAAAGGCATTGTTCCTTATTCAAACAAGGGGAATACATGACCTTTATACAAATTTCAGCAAAATTTTAATTGCGGTCTTAGCCTCCTGTGACGAGGCAGAATCATTAAATTACAACGCTGTACGGAAGGAAGTAGATTCCGCTTGTTTTGCATACTGCTGCATCTCGAAACGATGCAAGAAATGAAAGCACCACAAATCATCGAAAATGCTCCAAGCAAGTCGGGATCAAAATTGGTACCGTTAAAGCTCCCACACTTTAGGAATGAAGCAACGGAATTCGCGTCTTTCATCGATTTATTTGACAGTCTGGTCTATAACAATGCGTCACTCACCAATATCGAAAAATTAAATCACCTTATTAATTGTTGTAGTGGGAGTCTTTGAGAATCGTTAAATCTGTACCTATTTTGGGGGATAATTTCATTATCTCATATAACGCCTTGCGTGAGAGATTTAGCAATCCGCGTTTATTGGCAACTTTGCATTGGAAAGCAATGAAAGACTTTCCACCTTTAAAATCAGAAGACCCTAAGAAACTTAGGGCACTTATTGATTGTTTTCGGAGAACCTTGCTGTTCTAACTAACTTAAAGTTTCCCACTGAACATTGGAACTTTATTCTGGTCGATTGTCTTTTAGAAAAACTCGATCTGTTCACTAGAAAACGCTTCGAACTCCAATCGGATCCGAAGCAAATACCCAATTTCGAGGATTTGAAATATTTTTAACTCAACAATGTGCAGCGTTGAAACCTTTTCTTCAACCGCACCTGTTTCTTATTCGACGACTGTCCATACATCTCACACATCAGTGCCTAAGAAATCCTCAGCGTTTCAATTTAAACCAAAGGTTTCTTCTAACGTAGTTTCACTGGACACACCAAGTAGCTCCAGTGACTCAAATAATTCATTTTCGCACCATTGTCCTTCCTGCAAAGGCAATCACTTAATTTACAGATGTCAATCGTTTCTAAAGAAAACTCCGACAGAACGTTTCGACATTGTCAAACGCTTACGCCTTTGTTTAAATTGCTTACGAACAGACCATGCGTCCATGCAATGCAAATCTTATAATTCCTGTCGAACTTGCGCCAAGCCGCATCATACCTTGCTACATTTTGAATCGCAACCTGCTTCTAGCCGTTCAGCTGAACCGATCGCTACACACATGCATAAAAATGCCAATAGGACGCAGTCATCCTCCTATTCCGGCAAATGTTTTGTCTTCACAGACGAATTCAAATCTTGGGGTTACTGTCTTACTCTCCACTGCTGTTGTGGAAGTTCAAGACCGGTCTGGTAGATACAAACCGATCAGGGTACTCTTAGATCCTGGCTCTCAAGCTAGCTTTATTCGAGACGATTACGTGAGCAAACTTTGGCTTCCACGCATACGTTCTCAAGTTGCGATTTATGGACTTGGGCAGACAACTTCAGCAGTCAATAGGGGTGCCGTCAGCTGCACCATTCGCTCTATGTTAGACTCTGAAAAATCTCTAGAAGTCACAACCTTTGTGCTTTCGTCAATATCTGGCAAATTACCTAGCGTTGAAGTTCCTAATAATTGGGAACACTTATGCGGCCTGCACTTTGCAGACCCGACCTGGAACTCTCCAGGAACTATTGGCATGCTCCTTGGAGCAGATGTTTATCCGTTCATCATCAATGGCGGTGTTATACATGGCAAATTTCTTCAGCCTGCCGCCATAAATACAATTTTTGGTTGGACTATTATTGGTCCCACAAAAAGCTTGCAGTCTGATACTGTCCAAGCATTTTTTACTTCTGTAGAAGATCCTATCGACCAGACCCTAAGGCGGTTTTGGGAGATAGAAGAATTGCCATCCAAGCCTTATACTTCTCCAGAAGAAGAAAAGGCAGATTTGATTTTTGAAAACACGTTTTCTCGTGACTCTAGCGGTCGTTTTATTGTTGCGTTACCGTTCAACGATACTTTGCCCGTTTTTGATAATTGCTTTGAGATGGCTAAAAGAGACTATTTTCGTTGGAGCGCAAATTGCATGCTCAACCGGAGCTACGCGCCCAATACAACAATTTCATGCAGGACTATCTTGATGCGGGTCATATGGCATTACTCGATTCTCCGCCCGTTGGGAACGATAATTATTTTTTACCCCATCACCCTGTGTTTAAAGAGGAAGATCATACTTCTAAAATTCGTGTGGTTTTTGACGCCTCTGCAAAGGCTAAAAACAACGTGTCACTTAATGACACTCAATTGGCTGGACCTAGTCTCCAAAATGACATTTCGTCAATCTTACTTAAATTTCGCTCTCATCGTGTCGTTTTTACTTGTGATGTTCGCCAAATGTATCGACAAATTTTGGTTACCGAAAAACATCGAAAGTTTCAATTAATTGTTTGGCAGTTCTCCGCAGAAGAACCCATTCAGACTTATCAGCTTAATACAGTGACCTATGGTATTAAGTCATCGCCTTATCTAGCATTAAAGACTCTTCAGCAATTAGCCATTGACGAAGGCAAAAGGTTTCCGTTAGCCGCTGAGGCTATACGGTCAAATCTATATATTGATGATTTCGTCGCCGGTGGAGATTCTATACAATCGGCCCGCGAAATTAAAGATCAACTTATCCGACTTTTACATTCGGCTGGGTTTGAACTTCGAAAATGGAGTTCTAATGCAGTTTCTATTTTGGAAGGCATTCCGTCAGATTTTGCCAATATACTTCTCTCGATTTCGATTCTGACGAATCAATAAAAATATTAGGTCTTCAATGGTCACCTACAGAAGATATTTTTCATTTCGGGTTAAACCATTAAACCCAATATGTACAAAGCGCAACATACTTTCACAAGTTGCCAGAATATATGATCCATTAGGATTTTTAGCCCCACTAACACTTTTTGCAAAACGCCTAATCCAGCATCTGTGGATGTTAGGTTTGAATTGGGATGACATCCCACCAGCAGACATTTCGTCTCAATGGCAGCAGTATCAAGAAGAGTTGCCGTTATTATCGTCACTAAAGTTACCACGTTGTTTACCCCTTCGGATCTTTTACTTGTCATTTGCATGGGTTTTGCGATGCTAGCGAGGTAGGGTATGCAGCGGTAGTGTATTTCAGTTCATAAATCAAACTACTGGAGAAATAACTGTACAATTTGTAACCGCTAAAACAAAAGTAGCTCCAATTAAGCGCATTTCAATTCCACGTTTGGAATTATGTGCCGCCGTTTTATTAACCGATTTACTTTCTTTTACCATTCGGTCTTATCAAGGCTTGATTGACATCTCCGATGTTTCAGCGTGGAGTGATTCTACGGTCGCTCTCACTTGGATACGTTCTCCACCTTTTCGTTGGAACACTTTTGTGGCAAACCGTGTTAGCCACATTCAAGAAATCATTGCACCTAGCCGATGGTTTTATATTAAATCTTCGCATAATCCGGCTGATCCTGCATCTCGGGGATTAATGCCAAGCGCGGTTATTTCATGTTCGCTATGGTGGGCGGGGCCTGAATGGCTTCACTACCCTAGTGACTCGTGGCCGCCTCAACCAACATTGTCAACCTCAATTGCTGAGGTAACTACGGAAAAGAAGATCCTAACATTTGTCGCTCAAACAGATCCAAACGTCATTGACATTTTACTAAGTCGTTTTCATCGTTATATAAAATCCAGGCATCGTGGCTTACATTTATAGATTTTCTAAACCCATGGCTCAACGTCATACGGGTCCCTTAACAGACATTGAATTACACAATGCTCTCATGATTATCGTTCGGCATGTACAAAATGTTACATTTTCAAAGGAAATAGCTTCGATCAAGGCAAACCGTAAGTTACCTAAAAGCTTGCGAAAACTTTCTCCATTTGTTGATCCACAAAACATCTTAAGAGTAGGTGGGCGCTTGACACATTCTTCGCTTTCCTATTCCGAAAAGTTTCCTGCGTTATTGCCTCAGCGGCACCGATTAACCGAACTTATCATTCGGTCAACTCATGAAAGGTATTACCATCCCGGTGTTAATACCACAGCGTATCTTATCCAACAGAATTTCTGGATCCTGTCTATTAAAAATTCAATGCGAAGTTATTTATCATCATGTCATAGATGTTTTCGTACCAAACCGGTCCTGGTAACTCCTCCTATGGGAGACCTACCGGCAGCACGTATTACCCAAATCAAACCGTTCAGTATTGTTGGTGTTGATTTTGCTGGCCCTCTTTTAATAAAGGCTAACCGCCTGCGAGGCTCTAAAACTCTTAAGGCCTATATTTGTATTTTTGTTTGTTTTGCCACTAAGGCAGCACATATTGAACTTGTTTCGGATTTGTTGGCAGACGCGTTTCTTGCCGCTTTGCGACGATTTATAGCACGTCGAGGACGCTGTTCTCAAATATTTAGCGATTGCGGTACTAATTTTGTAGGTGCCTATCGTCAGCTTACGAGTTATCTGCATAGTGCAGTAACCTCAGAAAGGATAAAGTGGTCGTTTAATCCACCTAGCGCCCCTCACTTCGGTGGCTTGTGGGAAAGCGGTGTTAAGTCGGTAAAGACACACATATCTCGCGTAATCGGCGAACAAAAACTTACCTTTGAGGAACTTTACACAGTTCTTACTCAAATTGAATCTGTTCTAAATTCAAGGCCACTCTGCGCTTTGAGTTCAGATCCAAATGACTTGCGTTGCCTAACACCAGGTCATTTCCTAACTATGGAACCTTTCTCTGCACCACCAGATGAGGACCATTCAACCAACGTTTTACCATTAAAGAGCAGGTGGAAACTCCTGCAAAAACTCCACCAAGATTTTTGGGCTCGCTGGAGCCATGAGTACTTACATACTCTGAACCAGAAAGTTAAATGGCACTCTAAGGTAGGTGTCCGACAAGTGGAAAAGGACACTATTGTCCTCATCAAGGACGACCAGCTTTCTCCACTTCAATGGAAGTTTGGTCGTATTATTAATACTTTTCCCGGTGCGGACGGTATTATACGTGTCGCTGAAGTCAAAACGGCACATGGCACACTAAAACGACCTTTGGTCAAACTAGCGCCGCTACCGGTATTTTAGTTTTATTTTTTTTATGTTTAGATGTATATACACATTTTTTACATGTATAGTAGTATATTATTTTTACATATTTGCTTATTTACATATATATTTTTATTTTTTTTGCATAGTTGGTAATATCGCGCGCTGTAGTATACCACCCTATCTTTCGTTACCTGCTTTCCTAGCAAGGTCAAATCCCATGTGATTTCCTTCACCCAACCTACTTCCCTCCTTTTCAAAATTCTATGAATTTGGTGGGCGGTATGTTACGTCATCATCGAACATTCATTGGAATTTGTGACAATAAATACTTTGTGCGTGCATCCTACAGTTTGAGTGAAACATTATATACCGGCAGTGAGTGCGTGAAGTGACAGTCGTACTCGAGCCTTTACAGAAGCAAGTCGCATTAGAACCCTTGCAGAAGCCGGTTGTATTAGAGCTTTTCAAAGCGAGACCATCACCCGGTCGAGCGTGTTACTGGTTCTCCGTCGGAAGCTCTTTGTGTGTGAAGGTTTATTGCCCCAGCGGCACAGGACTTAAGGTATTTATACCCTTCCTTAATTAGTTGGTAGTTGTTTTTAGTTATTACATAACCGCTCCACCATTATCGTTATTGCTATAAAAGCAATTAGTCCTTCATTATAATTTGCATATTTATATCACACATTTATATCAACCTCCTTAACCCCCCTCAATCACTAGGTATAGGATAAATATGGGAGATAGTTAGAAATAGGTGTTTAGGATGAGAATAAAGAGTAAATGTAGGAAGAAAATAAGATAGATTAAGTGTAGATATTTCTTATAAGATTAGTGGGGAGTTAGGAATAGAATAAGAATAGGATAGGTATATAGGATTAGGTAGGGGGAAGTAAAGTATAGTGAAGATTAGTTAAAAGTTAAGAATAGGATAGGTATATAGGATGTATATAGGATTAGATGGATAAGTAGGATGAAGTTAGGGATAATTTCAGTTTAGAGAATTAGGTGAGAGTTAGGAATAGGATAGGGATATAGGGTAGGTGTAAATATTTTTTTGAATTGGAGACAAAGTAGGTAAGTTAGATAGATAAGGATAGAGAGAGATAGGCAATTTTTTTTTCTAAATATTTTTTGGCAGTCTAAATACTTTATATTTGCATTCAAATATGTGGGATTATTTGTATTCAAATAGGGGGAAAATACTCATATTTAGACCAGGGTAGAAAATTAATGAATTACATAAAATAATTTTAATCACCGTGTATAAGGAATTTTATTAGATAATACGCTTTATTAAAACACTGTGGAGAATAAAAATTCATTCGTTTTAGTAAAAATAAGAGATTTAAATCATGTACAAGACGCTTTATATCAAAAGTAACAGTATTAACAAGCTCTACGTGTAATGTATTTATTCCGAGGAAAGAAACAAATGGAAATTACGTGCAAAATTTATATTAATTAACCCTATTTTAAGTAACCGGTATTAAACAAAGTGTACACATAATAATTAATATTTAACTTGTATTCGCTAAAATGAAAGGATAGAAGTCAATTTTAATTGGAGTTAATTAAACCATTATTAATAATAAGCATAAAAGCCTGTGAAAATCCAAGATTAAAATACCACGGAATAAGGCTCTGAGAATTAATAGTATGTTTGAACACCTGCGTAGTTTAAAAGCTCATTCGGCGTAAATTTTGCAGATAATTAATGGTTCAAAGAATCTTGGAGAAACCATCGCATAATAGTTACGAGAAATGCTAAAGGTGGGATATTTCACACTCCACATGGACTAAAATAATCGATAATAAAGAATATCAATTTGCATCAATAAGAACAGGTTAGATAGAGACAGATAATATGCACAAGACCGAGACACATATAGTAAAAAGCGTGATTTAAGCAACGTCACGAGGGTCACAATTGGTTGAAAATAGGATGCAAATATCAGAGGTAGAAACAACGATTTCTGTATAAAAGTCAATTAGTTATTTCCAGACGTTGCTGCCGTGTTGAAATTTCTGAGATTTAACTGGGGCGAGTACAAAATTCGTAAAAACCGACGCGCGAGCTACGGAATGGGAACATAGCAAGCGAAATTCTTTAGAATTGACCATTTTGGGGACTCGACCGACAGACGGGCTAACTTCTATATATACCCAGGTGAATATGAACAAGCGCTCTTACATCCGCAACTTGATTCAATACGTTAAACAGTGCATTTTAGTTTGATAGAATAATTTAAAGTTTGCTCGTATATTTTGGTGATTTAAAACAGTTTGTTATTTACTTGCTAGCATGAATGTACTTGAGTGCATTTAGATACAAGGTAATAAAATTTAGTATCACTGTACCAATTAGTAAAATTTACAACGACAAATGAATACACCAAAAGTAGGCAGTTTTGGCGTATATTGGTGAAAGAAGTATGAATTTCTTTGCTATTTTTCGGAGGTGTTAATGATTAAATGGTTCATAAATGTGTCTGGATCCACAAAACAAGGGTCAGATATACACAGATGAGTTCCGGAAAAGCCCAGAAACAACTTTAAATAAATGGTGATGGAGAAAATTTGAAAAGCGTTGAGAATCAGAAGCCGTAAATATAATCCAGTTGGAATGGTGTGATTAACAAAAGGGACGATGTACATTGAAGCTACGAGTGCAGTAACCTTCAGGTAATTTATACTATTTTGTTTGAACTTTGATATTTTGTGTGTGTTGAATAACTTTATAATTGATTTACTTTAAATGGACATTAGTGAAATTGTACTAACTATAAAATTTTAATGTTAAGATGAAATTTGCTTGTTTAAGTAGAAAGGGGTATTTAGTATTGATGTTCGGGATTATGATGAAAATTTGGGTATGTCTTTGAGCTCAATTAGACGAACCTGGTTAATTAACGTAAAGGGGTGGTAGATGCTCCCTTTGTACTCAGACTCCGGTCTGCATATATTGTTATAATAATTAGTAGGCATCCTACAAGGACTTTAATTCTGGATGCACATTAAATGATAATAAAATTAATCTTGAAATTCCTTTTAAAGCTGAAATTTATGCTGAATTTTTAATTTGAAATTTTAATGTATTGTGAATATTGATGTAAATAGAGTTAACGTTGATGTTTGTGGTAGGAATGTGTTTTTTTTTATGAATGAGGATGAAGGTTTAACTAGAGGAGCAGCCGAGGCGATTAACAGAAGAAAGTCAATGGACCAACACAGTTAAGGAAATGAATAGCTTTTTGTAGGATTCACAGCATTCTTTGACGCCCAATTCGTGAGGCTCGATTCTAATACCGGGAAACACAGCATTCTTGACGCCCAATTCGTGAGGCTCGATTCGAAAAGCGTAGTTCACGGATTTTGTAGGTTTCACAGCAATATATATATATATATATATATATATTATACTGGTTTTAAAAGAATAAAAGTAAATATATACGAAGCAATTTCAAAACACCCTGTATAAAAGAACAACCAGAATTTACGGGCGAAATTTATTCCAGTTAGTTCATTTCTAAGTAACAGGTATTAACAAAATTTTACAAATAATGAATAAAATTTAGTTAGGTTCGTAAAGAAAATAAATGGTAGAAACCAATGCCATTAATGTATTAATTTAATTGAGTTTAATTGAACGGTTATTTACGTATAATATGCATAAAAGCGTGTAAAAATCAATAATACCAAGGTGAAACGCGTTGCTAACAAACAAATATATCGGTGGGGATGAAATACGCTGAAATCCAACTCGTAGAAGTGTTGTGTTAAAACGTTCGTTTAAAATTAAACACCTGTGTGTTTTGTAAATGTCAGCTTCCAATTATTTTTGTAGATAAAGCTACAAGTTTCAAAGAATATCGGTAAACCGTCAAATGTGTTCGCAGTAAATACTAACGAGGGGTGATTTAATGCACGTAGAAGTCCACGTGGGGTTAGATAGCAGATGGTCCGGAATATCGATTTTCTACCACTCAAACCAGGTTAAAAAGAGACGTAGAAAACGCATAAGCAAGGGACAGCGTGAGATAGCCGGGAATTGTAGAACGTCAGTAAATATACGATTGGTCGATATTGTTAGTTGGACGCGAGACAAATACGAGCATAGTGTATATTAATTTTCAGAAAATATCGTAACGACGCGCTGAAATTCGCGGACTTAGAAATCGGTTGAGCTCAAAATTTTAAGAACGTGTGATTGTAGATGGGGATTCCGGATGAATGGCGGCCAGGAGGTGGCGGCCTAAGTTGTATAAATGCTTTTCGAAAACATGGTAAAGGCCCCTATAATTTCGATCACTTCAGACGACGTATGAAAGTTATCACGAGCTTGTAAGTATATTAAAATCATTTTTAAATTATATTGCATGGTGTTAGCCTCATAATTTGTACGCGGTTTGTGTGCCGATATTACATTTTTTAATTGAGGTATCACCTATAATTTTTGTAACAAGCTCGTGTCGTGACGTTAAGTAACGTGGATTAAAGTAAATAATTGTGAAAGACGTATAATTAATTTGGATTTGAAAATTGGATACACCGTGTAGGCAGCGCTAGCAGCTCAACTTACATGGGGTTCTTCTACTAATAGCTAGAAGCGGCTTGCAAAGCAGAAAAAACAAATACCATCGTCCACGGAGCGGAGATCTTCTAAAAATTCCAGGTAACGCTTTGAAATTGTGGTTATAAACTATGAATATTGAGTGGCGTATGAGAGTGATTTCGAAGGTATTGTGCATTATTTTGCGTATTGAACATAATAGGTATAACTAACTTTATTATAGTATTTAAATAGAAATCTGAAGGTGTATGTAAAGCTTATTAACGTTCCATCAGGAAGTTAAATTTTGTGAAGAATACATGGGTGTTTTTTTTGTTTGTTGTAAGAGTATGCAAAGTATAAGGGCATACATTATTCATAATTAACTGGGTTATCATGAGCTCACCATACTCCAGAGTTTACTTAGATTTAAAATAAATTATATAAAAGGAATGAGAAATAAGGTATTATTCAGGGCCCATTTACTCCGGGTACATTCTATGTGTTTGATAATTTAAATTAAAATCCAGGACATTACAAAATAGGATTTATTGAGGTGTCACTTGAATACTGAAATGTGGATAATATTTTATTTTATTTATAAATAGTGAAAAATAAAAGATTGTATGATTGTTGTATTTTGTGGTTTTATTGAGAGTGCGCGTGAACGATAGAATATGAGAGTGAATCTAGATATCCAAGAGAAGGTCCAACTGAGCTAGCCGGAAGCAGTTGAAGAAGGCAATTCAATCGAGGAAAAGAGGAAAACGGGTAAGAAATTATATTTTTTTTTGAATTTTTTAATATTTGAAAATTTTGCTATTATGAGCAATTTTCGAGTTTTGAAAATTTAATAAAATTTTCGAATATATTTTTGTTGGTGAGGCTTTTACTCGAGTACCACGGCAATATATATATATATATATATATATATATATATATATATATATAATTTAGATAAGATGTTATAAATTTCTTGGGATGATTTTGGTCAAAATAAATTGTAATTTAAAATATTTTGTTCTATTACTTAACGTTTCGGCAACACATTTTTGCCATAATCATAAGTCTATAAAATAAAAAAAGGATGTAGTCACTCAATTACAAACATGATAACTTACATTAACTGTTGTTCATAAATATATAATTATTTAGTTAATGACAGTGACACTACTTCATTTAATTGAAAGTAGTATACACAATAAACTGATATAAAACTGCTAGATCTTGATTGATAAATTGGCATAATCAGTGACTCATGACTAACATAGATGTTGTAAGATAAAAATAAAAAGTTCAGTAATATTATTGATTATAAAAACGAGAATATACGATGCTTAAATTTTCCATATCTTGTTTGTTATTCATAGAGCTGGTGTCTTTGAGTATGTGGAAGGATTCCAAGAACAAGCGCTTTTTATAATTTTCTTCAGTTTCCATGATTTTAACTTGGTTATACTGCGGATTGTGTTTGGTGGCATACACATGTCTTGCTAAGGCGCAATTGTTTTTACCAAGTTTTGCGTCACTGCGATGTTGTGTCATTCTATTGCGTAACCACTGATTAGTTTGTCCCACATAACTGAGCAAGCAACTGCATTTGATCTTATATACTACATTGTTACATAGTGGTACCTCAGTCTTATCTTTTAATTTTGTAAACAGGCTTTTTAGTGATTTGACATAATCATTTGTAATTATAACATTAGACTGTTTTAGTATTTTAGTAAGCAAAGGAGTAAGTTTTTCTATAAAAGGTAGTTTTTTATAAATCAATTGTGTATTTATAATTCTAGGTGTTCTTAATGTGTTAGAAAAAAGAAGTTTTTTTAACAAGTAATTTGGATAACCATTATTTAATAAGGTAAGTTCTAATGTTTTAAGATTCTTAGTGTAAAAAGAGGGATCAGAAATTCTTCCAATTCGAGTTTTTAGATTCAAAACAGTATTAATTTTATGATGCATTGAATGGTTCGAATTAAAATTGATGTATCTGCCGGAGTTTGTTGGTTTATTGTAGCAATCAAACATCAAAGTATTAGAATCTGATCTGATAACTAATGTGTCTAAAAATGGAATCTTTCCTTGTATTTCATTTTCAATGGTAAACTGTAATTTTGGATGGAAAGTGTTAAAAAAGTTAAGAGTAACTTGAACCATGTCAGAAGGAACTGAGCACACAATGTCGTCTACATATTTAACCAAAAGACCATCTGAAACGGTAAAGTAGGTATTATTGTATCAAGCAGTAAATCCATGACCATTTGGGCTATTATAGGTGATAGGGGTGAACCCATCGGTGTACCAAATAATTGAAGATAGTAAGTGTTCTTAAAGGAAAAATAAGTATTATTAAAAATCAGATTAATAGTTGCTAAAAACATGGTTTTGGTTAAGGTGCAATTACGTTCAATGATTTCCCATTTTTCTGAAATGATATTAATTACTAAGTCTAACGGAATGTTGTTGAACAAAGAAGATACATCTAGTGATAACAAGACATGATTCTGTGGTAGTTGGAAATATTTATATGTTTCTACAAAAGTGAAGCTATCTTTGATGTTGTAACCTTCTGTTGGAAATGATCTTTGTAAAATGTCTGAACAAAATTTTGCAATATTGTAAGTGGGAGTGTTAATAGAAGATATGATTGGACGAAGCGAAAGAGTGGGTTTGTGAACTTTTGGTAGACCATAAAATCTGCCAGGTGTAGAACTGTTATTGATTAATGATTTTTTCTGACTATCTGTTAACATGTTCTTACTATGTAATAATTTTATGTGATCATTAACTTTTTTCTGTGTAGTAGTGGTGGGATCTCCGACTAATATTTTGTAAGTGCTAGTGTCTGATAATAATTCTAAAGATTTTTGTGTGTAATCCTGAATATTCATAATGACTGTTACTTCTCCTTTGTCTGCTTTTAATACTACTAAATCTTTATGTGATTTTAAAACCTGTTTACTTTACAATAAGTTTTTGTTCTATGCTATTGTAGTTATTGTTGCTTGGATTCTGAATAAAATTAGTAACTACATTTGTCACTTTAGCTTTTAACTGGTTTTTTTCTTGAACTGAACTTTCAAAAGTTTCTATGATTGATTCTACATCAGCTAATAATTTTCCAATATGAATTTCTGAACTATTTACTTTTAAATTAAACTTTGGTCCTAGCGATAACAAATTTTTTATGTCTTCTGGAATGTCAACACCACTTAAATTCACTAACCATTTTTGATTATCTATAAACCGACTGTTATTTTGTAACTGATCGAGTTTCAAATTATTGAATTTTTTTATGTGAATTAATTTTGCTTTATGATAAAATCTATTGTAGGATATAATCTGTTGATTGTGAAAATTATGTAATATGTGTGGCGGTAAAGAATCCTTAAGGAGTCCTTAACATTTCTGATCTTAATTTGTTGATAATGAATTTTGAATAAGTGATTTTAATTTCCATATTAATTAAAAATTTGTTTAACCTATTATTGTGACGATGAATCCTTTCATTTAGTCTTGTATTCTCACTGATAAGTAGTTGTTGGATTGGTTGGGTTGTGTTAGAAATGTGTTTTGGTGTTAATACATCTCTTCTGCATCGTTCTAGAAATAACCTGCGATTATATAAATTGGCTAGTTTTTTATTTGAAGTTGCCCATAATTTTAGTTGAATGACTACCTCTTCTCCATATATAAAACGGATCACTTGGTAGAATCCCATTTTTCTGTAGTTAATATATATAAGAGAATTGCAGTTCGCAAGTATTCTTTGTTTATAACACAATAGTAATAAGTATAAATAAACACTCTCTACTGAAAGAGACAATTTAACTCTGCATATCACGCTAATATTTGCATAACCCTTAATAAAAAAATATCTTGATTGTTTCATAAAAGGAATAAAAATCCTATGACTGTTTTCTTCCCTTTGGGTCTCATAGATTGGAGTAGTTTATCCCTTATGAAACAACCAAACACAATTGACAATAATAACTTTAAAAGAACCTTTGTGAAAAGGCAAGGGTAAAATAAAAACACTATCAGGTGATATCCACCAGTACCAGACCAATGAAATGTACAATGTACAATGTACAAAAGTTAATTTGAAATTAAATTGCTATATCGTAAATGGCCATAACAAATACGTTTTACATTAGCAATTTTAGGTTCAAATTAGCTTTTGTACATTCACTGACCTAGTCCTGGTAGTTATCACCTGATAGCATTTCCAATTTACCCTTGCCATTTCACAAATGTTCTTCCGAAGTTATTATTGGCAATTGTCTTTGGTTGTTTCAAAAAGGGTAAACTACTCCATCCTGTGAGGCCCACAAGGAAGAAAACAGGCAATGGATGTGTATTCCCTTTATGAAGCAATAAAGTTAGTATTTTATTTATGGCTATGCAAATAATAGCTTGATTTGTATACGTAAATACTCTCTTTCGGAAAATTGTATTTATTTATACATCTTATTACTATTTTGTTATAAACAAAGAATTCTTGTGGATTACAATTTTCTATATACTCTCTTCTATATTACGAATATTACCCTTCAGGGCGTTATATCTAGCGCTGCCAAAGTACGATCTGTTATATTTTGCATGTCACACTGCCTAATAACCAAAAGGCGAAACACATTTGTTATGACCATCTATGAAAAAACGATTTAATTTCGAATTAACTTTTATATATTTGCTGACCTAGTGCTGCTCATTATCAAAAATCTTATGAGGTGTGTATTCGTGCAAATATAATACAATATACAGAGGTGCTTTCGATTTTATTAAATCATCTTCAGTGTCTATAAAGCTACAAATTAATAATTAAATATAAAATAAAGTTTTTACAAGATTACTTTATCTAATTGACAAGTAGTGAACATTTTGACAATGTCGAAGTCATGGATATCAAAGATTTCATGAGTGTATTAGAAGTGTGAGATGTCAAATGCGTTTGAATAAAAAGTAATAGTTTTTTGAGTTTTGATTCTGGGTGTTGCATAGTTTATATTGTTTAATTTATTGTTGTTTACTTCCATTTCTTCTAATAGGTCTAGTCTTGTAAAGTTGTTTGAGGTGATATGGTCTAGAATTTTAGTGTCTTTGTTTTTATTGAATTTGTGGTTTTGTTTGAGTAAGTGGTGGTTAAATGCTGATTGGGTAGGTCTGTTAATGTGTTCGTTAATTCAGGTGTCAAGGTTTCTACTTGTTCTGCCTATATATACATTCAGAGCAGCATAATTTGTAGACACCGCTTTTTAATAAGTCTGGTATAATGTCTTTGGTGTTGTTTAGGTAGTGGTTGAGGTTTATGTGTGAGCAGTAGGTTAGTTTTATGTCCGAGATGGATTTTTTAAAGGGTTGGAACGTATATAATTCATTTATAATGCAACGATTTGCCAATGCAAAGCAAATTACATAGAATACATTCTAGATATTTAACGTTGTACTAAACACTTAATGAGGTTTTTTGTGACACATATAAGTACTCATTTCAATTGACAGGTAGTCAAATTTGTTAAATCACTTAATGAAATTTTATAGGACGTTTCTCAACAAACGTAAAACAAGGTACTTGGAACTTAAATGATGCAGAATTAGATCAGTTGCGATGATTTAACGCAACAGTTGTTTCTGGCGCTACAATTGCTTAGAAAAGAATCTGTGAAAAAATCTTTTTGGCGCAATTAGGAGATCAAATATTTGTCAGATTGAAAAGGATAGATTTTGGTATGCCTAGATCACCTGTCTTATTTTGATAATTTAAGAAACTGTATTTACCGGCGTAAGACTAAAAACTGTTCGTAAATAAGTTTTATCTTCCTATAAATAAGCCCGTCACTCGGCTATTAAAATCCTAGATAGAATTAATAAATACTTTTTCACAGGTTCTTAATCCACACAAATTATTTTATTTAAACGTTTTTCTCCTACGATTATTTTTTATAATATCGACTTTATTAAAAAAAGGCGACTGTTGAATTAATTATGGCATAGCAGAGGAAAGAATGTCCTACACTTGATTTTACAATGCTCCACCCAAAGGTACTTCATTGCCTAGGTAGCGAACTTATTTTACCTGGAATTTTTGAATTTTGTCGAACCCTTACTGTTCCACGCAAGGTAGGGATTTTTAACGTGCGTGACTACACTCACACACGGACCTACATCTTTCCTCTCATCCAAACGAGGACGTATTTTTGTGAAAAATGTTCACCTAACAATTTGCAAGTGATCGGTGTCGGAAATCGAACCCGTGGCCTTGGGATTATTAGTTTCACGCGAACAAACTAAGCTACAGAGCCGCCACAAAAAAATATTTGCCGGAACGTTATTGAAGACATGACGAATGTTCTTTGGTGTCGTTGATAGCTCTTGTAAAGGTTTTTCTTTGGGGTAACGCCATAAGAATAATTAAAGGAGTTAGACTTTGCGATTTAGTGGGCTATGGTACTGGACCATGTCGCCCTATCTAGCGATTGTTGTTATCGTGGTCCAACTGTTGTCGAACGGTGTGTGAGAAATATGTTGGACCATCATCATGCTGATACCACATATTTAATCGCTATTTAAATCTAATTCGTCCAAAAGTTACTGTAAGTCACCACCAAGAAAGAGATAGTATTTCTTTCGGTTTAATGTGACATCGCAAAAACAGGACCCATTATGTATCCCGTAATCATACCCGGTTCAAGGACGTTGACGCTCAACTTGTCTTATCCATCTTAGATTATTCGTTGATTAATAGTACATATTATGGAGAATAACTTACCCATGGTTGATAAAACTTGATGCGTCAGTAAATAACAGGTTGAGAAACAATTATGGTTCTGTCTTATTCTTTCTTGTGCCCATTTGCAAAACGCAATATGATTTTGCAAGTCATTCCCATGTAGTTCTTGAAGTAATGACAAATGATGTAATAAAAATTTAATTTGTTTATTATTTTTATTTACCCTCGTGAATATCAGCTAATAAATTACACCTTTATATTTCCTAAACCCTAACCTGATATCACAAGGTCGAGAATTTCCCATTATCAATGAAAGCCCAAGGTAAAGTTGGGTGGAAAACGGCTTGAGGAAAAGAAAAACTCTTTAGATATAAACGGCTAGTAGAGTGTTAGCTCTGGGTAGATCATGAGCTTGGGTCATGGGTTGTCAAAAGACCAAAAATATAAATAATGAGCGCCACCGTATTTTTCAATACAACTACCAACAAAATTTAACTGTGCTTGTATTAGGGGAATGCGGAAACCTTATATCAACACCACTAACATAGCCACAAAACCTGAATTTCACTCTTTTAAAGACACTTACCAAAACCTCAAACACCATGTCATACAGATGTCTCGGCTTGACCTGTGAACAAACAAATGTACAACATGGACACCATTTGTGTCCTCAAAAATATTTACCAAAAATAAAATAATAGAATTTAGGTTTCAAAAGTATACACCCAGGGTATTTGTTTTCATTACACACAATTTCTGATCAGGGATGACTTGTAATTTTTACTTGGATTTTAAATAATAAAAAGTCATGCAAAAAAATAGATTCTATTTGATTAAATTTCTGGATTCGTTTTACTATAATATCTTCAATTCGTTTTACTATAATATTTTCAATTAATAATTTTTATGGAACAGAAATATGCTAATAAGGATTTGTATTCAATAACATATAGACCTCTGAATGGATCTTTCTTAATAATTTATATGTAAGGATTTGAGTTTTCTTAATTAGTTATATTACAAATTCTCCAAGCCATAGTAGTACTACTTCGACCTTAACAATGAAATTTAATTACCTAAGTGCTGATAAACTAGCATTATCAACCTAAAGTTACTTTTATTTAACAGTTATTAGACAAATTCCACATGTTGACAAAAATCAAAGTCCATGACCTTAAAATATTTAAACATATTTTTAAATTAACGTAACATGACATGTGAGGTCTAAATAGGACAACTGAATCTATGTTTTTTATATTTGACATAATATGTCATTCACAACTTTTTAGCTTAGTTAACTTTATCTGTATGTGCAAACATTCTGACAAGCAATAAATTTGTTATTTAATTCTTTCTTTCCTTAAACGATTTTTACGTTACAAAAGTTCAATGTAATATTTTCTTATTGCAATTTAATTAGTATTCAAAGTGATTAAATGCTAAAAACACTCACGTGTAGAGATACTGCTGTGAACAAAAGAAATCGGACTATAACCTCAGCTGTCGGAAATTCCATAACCATCGGTTTTCTTTGACGCACAAATAGAAACCACGTGAATACTTACGTAATGATTACTGGAATTGCGAGAACTCTTCTGAATACAACCATTATTTAACGAAACTAACTTCTGCTTGATTTTACATCATTTTAAATTTAGTACTCCAACAAATTTTCTAGATCCGAGATTTGCTTATTCGATATTACTTATTTATGATGTTGCATTATATAAAATTGCATAACATGATATAACCATATATCATAATGTATAAGATATTGTCTTATCTGATATTGCACTATAAGGAAAATGTTAATAAAATTTATTTAAATAATTTTATATCAACTGTATTAATGATGAGGGTGAGCTTCCATCTCCTTAGGCCTGCAGGGATCAACTGAACTGCTCTAGGTGGAACTTATACAAGAATGTCATTACGCTACAGCTGCTATGTATAACCTCCAGACACAAAGGTTCAATCAATTATATTTCTTTTTCGGCCTGTGTTACAGGCCACGTGTTTAGACACGACCATCTTGACTTTACTATGCCGCTTATTGCAGCTTGTCCCTTCAAACGTTGATAGCAAAGTGATCAAATTGACAACTCGACGGAGCTTAGTAACGAATCCTAGACCACAAAGGTAAAGGTGTCTATATGCTATTATTAATTTTATGTATTAATTTTGCTGAACGGAAATTTATAGATTATATATTTTATATTATTGCTGTTTTATTTTATATTAAAGAACAAAGTTTCACAAAAAAAATACGTTACAATGATATGGACGAAAGTTATGGTCTTCCATTATTGCAAGAACGCTTTTCAGAGAAATTCCAGAACCAGGTGATATGTCTCCGGAACCACTATAAAGATTGTAAAACTATTTTAATTGATTATTAATTTCATTTATCATAAATAAAAATATTTTCTCTGTTAAAGCCATGTTGTGAATTTATTTCTTGAATAATTCGATATTATACAAAATAATCGGTAGAAAAAAGTATTTCAAATTAAAGTAATTTTCTTCAAGTGGTAGATTAAGGATTTGTAATAAAAAACATGTTTCTATATTAAAAATTAAAGTTCGCCTTGGAATGACCTTAAAACGCGATTAAAATAAAAAATTTATGCTACATTTATGTTACATCGCCCCTCCTTAACTTAAACTTTTTATTTGAAACGTTTTTTCTTCAGAATTTTATTTTTGGCTATTCAGGTGACCAATTTAAATGTTCCACCCCATTTAAGGAATAATGTTTTCATATTAGTGAACACGTAAGCCCTAGTTTTGATTTTCCAATTTTCTTCGCAAAGGTACTACATTGGCCAGCAAGCGAGTTTTTTACCTGAATTTTGAATTTTGCCGAACCTTTGCTATTCCAAGCAAGGTAGGTATCTTTAACGTGCGTGACAACACTTACATGCGAACAAACTAAACCATGGCCGCCTTTGAACACTTAGGCCGCCGTTAATGCTCGCCTTAAAATACCTGCAAATGTAGGACTATGATAACACACCTGCAGATTTAATATGATTGATGTGTTTTTACCCAAATATGTAAACTTATATTCTTCATTTTTTATACTATTTTTGAAACTGTAGAAACACTAACTAAATGTGATTTATTATACTAAAGGTTGTAACAATTTTATTTTTGGTTAATAAATCTCTTCATCAAAGTGCGAGAATAATTAAACACTTTTATTAAAATACATTTAACGACTAAGGTAATACGTTAAAACAGCATCGTACTTTGGTATTCTATTTGTGGTTGAATGTCTGTGTCGTCTACAGCTATTCGCAGGCGCCTTTCAGTTTGACAACCTCCTCCTTGGACGCTCCGATCGCCCGAGCGAGTTTGATAATCAGTCGGCCATACGTGGAAGCAGAGAGAAGATGTACCAGAAACTTCAGGCCGGCAATCTGCGTATAAATTTTGAGAAGTCGGGACACATCTTTGAATAGCGGTTGGTATCGTATGAACGTTATTAATTTGTTTAATTGAGATATTTTATTTAGCGCAAGAACGAACGAACGACACGAACGACATGAACAACGCAACTTAGAAGATAGGAAATTCAATCCCTTTTGTTAAAACCACTTTGTTTTACGACGTGTAAAACGCAACTTAGAAGATAGGAAATTCAATCATTTTTGTTAAAACCACTTTGTTTTACGACGTGTAAAATGCAACTTAGAAGATAGGAAATGCAATCCCTTTTGTTAAAACCACTTTGTTGTACAGCGTAAAGATGCTTCTTTGGTAATGCAGCGTGATTCAACATATTGCAGCAGCTGACGAATGTATTGTGACCGTATTAATTCTACACCTGGAACAACTCCATGTGGTAGAAGCTGTCTAGGATGAGCTTGGTTTCATACTACATGCAGTAAACATCGCATGATAGAACGAGTACCTCATCTAGGCAAGAAAAGCAGTTTTGGTTCGTAGTTAGCTTTAAGTAATTTTTTGGTGTTTCAAATTAGAAACACGCTAATTTGTTCTTATGTGTAAAAGCATAAATTTATGAAAGTTTCAACTATTGCTGAGCTGGAATTTCCAGTGTCGAAATTAAAATTCACTAATTTGATGTTTTAAGAAACAACACGTTGCTTCAGTATAAATTGTTAGTTACAACAACAGGTGTTACTGACGTCACTTATTTTTCTGTAGTATACTGCTGACAGATGTATCTTTGAAAGCAAATTTTAGAACAGCGTTACCACAACTTTTGTAAACAAGAATATTTTTGTGATCTGCTTTTTTAGAAACTAAAACTAGCACATATAACTTAAAAAGAAAAACTTGAGTAGTAACATTTTTAAATGTAACCGCCTGAACAGATCTGCACGGGTCGGAGTATTTTTGTGTAACAAGTTTACAATTTATTGTTAAATGTTTGATTATGAATAATTTAGATAAACCTAAAATTAAATCCACGAAATAATTCAGTTATTAATTAAATTTTGTAGCAAGTCATTTTGTTTTAAAAGAGATTCTTTTTAGTAAATAATTGGTTCAAGATTAAAGTTTTTTATTTTGATCTAATATGATCAAACCTAACTACAGAAAGCTAACATCTTTAAGAGTAGAATTTTGATGCCAACTTTATATAGAATACACCTTTTCACTATTTCGTTATGTATATTTGCGGGACACAAATAGTGTTCCACCTTTTTTTATTAACCTAACTATTATAATTTCTTACAGGAACAGCGTTTTATTTTATTAAGACAGGTTTTTGTCATCGAAGGCGATCTTTTTTTCTTTGGGTCTCCACGTCCGCCCTTAGAAATACGCCATGACATTATCGTGAATAAGTCCGGACTTGGTGGCGCCTATTTGTTTTAGTTTGAGT
Organism: Platerodrilus igneus; assembly: GCA_036346225.1. Classification (NCBI taxonomy): domain Eukaryota; kingdom Metazoa; phylum Arthropoda; class Insecta; order Coleoptera; family Lycidae; genus Platerodrilus; species Platerodrilus igneus. The sequence continues at coordinate 2,074,623 of JARFIW010001380.1, read as the reverse complement.
TTGACCTACAAACAGATTTCGACTTACCCCCCCATTTCTCATAGCTCTACCCAAGGAATAGACCCCTAGTTATGTCGGAAGACTTCGTTTCACTGCCACCCAATGTGGGGCATACGTTTCACTAGCGCCCAACGTCTAGAGTCAGATATAAATTAGAAAAATACGTTTCACTGGCGCCCATTCGAAAAATCAGTTACACTGGCACACAACGTGGGGCTGGTGCTTAGGTGCATTCAAAAAATTTTGTAACAAGGTGTTCAGTATTATTTTAATGAAGTCTAAGATTTGAAAAGCGATTTCATTTTGCTTGAAAATCGTATGTAAGATAAAACGTTCCTGAATTTGGTATTATATGTGATACCCAAATGGAACCTACGATACAATTGCTAATCTACAAAGCAGAATGATCTAAAAATGTCCATGTAAAGTAGGTGATTTTTATCAAACAGTTTAAAAACTTTCTGAATTCATAATATTCGAACTGCTTCAAAACAGCATAAGTACCAAGTTTAAAGGTTATAGAGTTATTTCTCATATCATTTACCAACATTTTAATAATGAAAGCGCGTTCAATTGTTTTTATAAAGCAAAACTTTGAATTGGCGTTCTGCAACGAGGACCATCTTTCAGATCAATTTCTAATATCTTAAAACGTTTTACAGTTTTTGAAATCAACTCTTGATTTCAAGTAAAAACATAACTTTCTTATTAAAGTATAACTTCCAGCATATGTTAAAAGACTGAGAGCACAACTTGGGAATGTTACCAGGAAATTTCAAGACGAATGAACCAGGGAAAGCAGAAAATCAATTTCCTGTTAATCCTGGAATTTTGTTCTTATCAGTTTATCTGCCTTACAACTTAGTGGAGAACTAATCCTGTCGAAACAGTTTACTCTAAATGTCTAAATAAACTGAGGTATTTCTTGGACAAAAATGCTTTCAAATTAAATAAAATGTATCTTAATTTTAACAGAAGTTTTATCTCTGCCGGAAAAATATTAACATCTTGCTTGTCAATGAAAGAAAGCCTTGTTCGCACTTTACTTTCCGGTTACAAAAGATGAGGAAAATTAAGCATTTGAATTTTATGGCGTTAGAGAGCCAACAATTTCTACGTAAACAAATTTCCCTTGAGTGTTTTAAATAAATGTTTAGAAATTTGGCACTAATTGACGTTCTTCCATGAATAAATGTATGCAAATAAGTCCCATAAAATTTTTCAGGAACAAAAAGACTAAATATGCAAGTCAGTAAATAACCTATTTCAGGATAAATTTGTATAATTTTTTAAATTAAACTTTTGCTTTTAGTATTGCTCTCTTTTAGTCAATAACTGTGATATTTAACTGAATACAAAAATAGTAAAGTGTATATTAAAATAATTCTTGGAATTATACATAGCAGCTTTTTGGCAGTTGTATAATTGAAATTAGAACGATTTCTTAAATTGTGCATTCGAGAAACTATAAAACAATCGAAGCGAGACTGAAACAAACAAGTACATTTAGATGCAAAAAACGCTATCCTACTTTAATCGCATAGGCAAAATTTACTACTAAATATTCCGTACAAAATTAATTGGAAAGACCCTGTTAAACGTCTCCAAAACCAATTAACCATGGAAACTCCACTGTATGTTCCCAATGATATGTACAGGCCTTCCAACAAGGACAACTGGTATGCCAAGAGGTATCTCTCAAGGTGGCTCTGTCGATCAAACAGGTTTGCGTATACCTACAGATCCTAAAGTCCCGGGTTCGATTCCCTACACGAATTACGTATTCCCCAATCCATATATGTACAATTTAATAGAAATTATTAAGAAACTTAAGTTAGATGCAACATTGTCTCTCAAGGAAAAATAAGAAAAGGTTATTGAAAGTTCACAAGCAAGTTGTGAAAACGGATGTGGATACATTGTATTCCTGATACTGCAGGTGTAGGTCACAGACGGTTAAGAAACCGCAATTTTTAGAAACTAAGATTGTTACTTTGTATAATGAATAGAATAAAGAAATAAGCAGACATGAGCTTTGCAAGGGACAGGGACAACATAAATACCCCGGGAGCCCCAGATCAGTCAGTCAGTCTTGAGTATTTCAGCTTTTACATTGTTGTTTGCTTAGGCTACTCGCCCTCATTTAAATTCAATTATTATTTTTTCGACTAATAATTAATCAAGTTTGTCAAAATTCCAATTGTAATTTCTGTTTAATAAATAAAGTGTTACAAGAAGTTTTGAAAGAAGACTTTTTAAAAAGTCAGCTCTCAAGGCCCGAAATGTAACTCACGGACCGCTTGAAAGATATTAGGCGAGCTTTTTTCACAAAAAAATACGCCCTCGTTCGGATGGGAGATAAAATGTAGGCCCCTGTATGAGTGCTGTCGCGCACGTTAATTATTCCTACCTTGTTTGAAATAGCAGGGGTTCGGCAAAATTCGAAATTTTCATGTAAAAAGAACTCGTTTCCTGGCCAATATAGTACCTGCGGGTGGAGCATTGGAAAGTCAAATGTAGGGATATCTTTTAGTCAAAACCGGGACTCTCTATAATAGCTCTATATCATACACCATGCGTTTTGGGGAAAGACGCAATGAGAGTCTAGAAAATGTTTGAGATAGGAAAGAAGGTTATCAATTTTTAGGATTAAGGTGATACGATGAAAGCAACAAAAGCGTTGTTTACGAGAATTGGAGGTCAATTTAGCCACGCAAGTACGACTAGTAGACGTCTATTTTTCGTTGTCTTTTTCAGGTAAGAACCGAGAATAGATAGTCAAAGAGGGATACGTAAGCGCGCTAGCTCGCGCGCGCGTGTGTGTGTGTATCAAAGAACAGTTAAAAATAGGAAAGTGATTGGATTCACCAGGAATCGACTAATAACGTTATATTGAAAAGTAGCTTCAAAAGAAGCTTGGCAAGAAATAAATAGTGTTGTGTCGGTTTCTTTGTAACGTGTTCGTCAGTTCTTTTTATTGTATATAATTGCACTAAATAGTTTATCTTAGGTTATTGTTTATCTATCGCTATTTATTTTTAAGTTAACCAACTCATTTTTAACTGTCTTACTTTGTTTTAACATATTTTAAATATTTTCGAATTGTTCATAAAGTTTGTTTCACTTTTTATTATTCTCTAAATCTTTTTGGATTTCTTTTGTTTATTTTAGGTTATATCTTACTACTAGCTTATTTTATGAGCTGTATAACAAAATATTTTTACAATGTCTATTTTGTATTTATATGTTTTCCGAATTGAAATTTAATTCATCCTAATTATCAAACTTCAGTTAATTCGTAGTGTTCGTCAAAGCTCTTTCGGTTATGATAAGCGAACATACAAATTTGGGAGCTGTTTTTGCGTAAAAATATATTGATGCGACTGAGCGCACAACAGTTGATTTTTAAGCGGCGTGTTCAGCTGAAAATGTGACTTCAAACATACATAAGCAGTAGCAGTGTTTTATACAGGCTATTTATGTAAGTTCTAGAATACGTTCTATTGACTTCTCTCTTAACCTTAAATATCGGTTATGCCACGGAACGATAAATCAACTGCAATTTCCTCACCAAAATTTACAAAATGAGGCAACATGTATATTGATTTATGATTTGCAGTATAAGCATAAAACAAAAAATATCGGTAAAACTTTGTCCCTGCTGACTCTTTGCCAAAATCGGCTATTGGAAACTTTAACCATTCTCATCATCATCATTTTGTATTCGACCTTACTTAAGGTCGGTTCGACGCAGCTCTAACTTCTTTTCTATTCTGTGTTAATCTAAAAGGTTCTACATACCCTTCACAACCTAAATTTCTAACAATTTGACTAATATAGCTGGCTCTAGGTTTTCCTATACTTTTCTATCTTGTTCCTATCTACCTGGCTCTACATAGATATTAGCAACCTGATGGTTGTTAAAGAACTTTAACATGTTCACATGATTCCCATTTATAAGAAAATGAAATATTACTTGGTTATCCCCTCCAAAAAAGGAAATTATATGTTATGGTTAGGCTAAGCAACGAATCGCAACATGTCATATATTACTTCTACTAGTTCATATAATCTGTCTAAAGTTTTCTGACTTGCATATTTTATCAATTCTGCGGGAATATCGTCTATCCCCGGCGCTTTATTTAATTTAAGATCCTTAACAGCTCTATCAAACTCCTCTCTTAATATTGAGAACCCTATTTCTACATCCTCTTCTTGGTCCTTCTCTAACTCATCCATATCGTCTCCCTTATATAAATCTTCTAAATATCTTTTGCATCTATCTGCCACCTCAACTTTATTTATTAGAAGCTCATTATTCTCATCTTTAATACCATTATATTTTTTCCTATCTACCCCGAAAAACTTTTTAACTGCCCTGTAAGCCCTGTCTGTCCTACCTACTCTCAAATCATCTTGTATTCCTTACAATTCTCCTCCATCCATTTATTTCTTGCTTTTCTACACTCATGTACTATCTTATTTCTAACTCTATTGTAGCGGGCTACTACTACCGCGTTTCACTAATTTAAAACAAGTAATAACGAGAGTCTTTATTACTCACTGTTCACAAGTCTAATTAACAGTATATGCCTTATTTATAGATGTTTTTAGTCCAATTAACAATGAAGCACTATCACACTAATGAATTTACAAGCACTAATATATTTTTAAACTAACTTCTTAACCATAGGTCCATTAACAACACTAACACAACTATTTATTTATTACACTTTAGTTTATTTATGTATTTTACAAGCTGCATGTACATTAGAAACATAAAATAACATTTATGTATACCTTTGGACTTCCAAAAGCTCAACTATGTAACTTTACACGATATAACTTATATTCGACAATCTGATATAGACTAACTCTGTACTTCCTCATCGGTTTTATTTATACCCTAGATTAAAAAGGATGATTCATCCTCCAGTAATTGCTAGAAGATTCTCGGTCTCTGCAGAATATGCAGTGCCTACAGCGCTCGTATGTGTTTGACGGATTGCCTAATAATAACTCGCAACACTGCCCCCTCTTTAAAACCGTTACGTCTCGTAGCTGTAAATACATTTTGACGCCAATTCGATGACTGATGACGGTATCGGCAGCTATCTCCTCTAATACATCCACCGCGTTGTTGAAAATAAGTCAACACTCTTTTCTTGGTCTTGGTGGGCAACCGGTTGATAACAACAAACAAGAACCTGGACGTTGCCAGCGACGATGTTAAACGGTTAAAGTGTACCACTTTCGGTTTACCCCGGGGAAATCTTCTGACCCGGTACACTACATCATCAATCCTTATCATCACTGCGTACGGGCCTTCCCATTGTTTTTGTAACTTTGGCGACAACCCACGTTTTCTTTGTGGATTATACAACCAAACTAAATCTCCGGGTTGATAACCACTTTCTTGTGCTCTCGTGTCATATTTTGATTTTATTCAATCGCTTGCTGCCTGGATATTCTTTCGGAAGTTTTCGTGAATGCTATTGGATCTTTCACGAAGCTTACTAACGTAATCTTTACCTGCAATCTCTTCTCCAGGTTTAAATCCAAACTGAAGATCACATGGTAGCCGCAATTCACGTCCTAACATTACGCAAGCGGGAGAGTATCCTGTGCTATCATGTACCGAAGATCGGTACGACAGTAGGAACAAATGTAAATAATGATCCCAGTCTCGAAAATGTTCAAAGACAACTTTGGCTAGGTACTTTCCTAACGTTCTGTTCATTCTTTCAACCATCCCATCCGATTGAGGATGAAGTTGCGTGGTTCTAGTCTTCCTGACTCCAAGATGCTTGCAGACGTTTTGAAACAAAGCTGATTTGAAGTTCCGACCTTGATCGGAGTGTAATTCTAACGGAACTCTAAAGCGACAAAACAACTCCCTCACTAGTACATCTGCAACCGTCTCGGCTTCTTGGTTAGGTATAGCATATGCCTCCGGCCTTTTGGTAAAATAATCCATCGCAACCAAGATGCATTTATTTCCTTTCTCTGATTCAAGATACGGTCCAGCTGTATCAATGGCTACCCTCTCAAAAGGATTCCCCACGTTATACTGTCTCATTGGGGCTTTCCGTTTTGTGACCGGGCTATTTGCAGAGGCACACAAGTCACATTTCCGGCACCACTGCTTCACATCTTCTTTGCAGTTCACCCAATAGAATCTTTTCTCACTCTTTCGAGAGTTTTTTTCACGCCAAAGTGCCCACCGAAATACCATCGTGCAAGTGCTAAAACACTTCCGGCACTCTGCTTCTCTGCACTATCACTTGAAGTCTCTCAGTGCCATCTTCACATTCCAGGCGTCATTTCAAGATTCTATTTTCAATCACCAAGGAGTCCCACTGTGCGCAGTATGCCTTCAGGCTCCTACTTGAAATACTAACTTTTTCCCAAACTGGTTGTTGTCCTCTACTTTCTACTCAATAATACGGTCGATTTCGGCGTCATTCCCCTGGTCTTCTCGTATTCTTTTGGGTTGCCAAGCATCATCGGTTACTGTTATTCTATGACTGACACTTATTTTCTCTTTCATCTTGGAGCAATGATTGCAGTCTACCAGATAAGATCTCCTTGATAGAGCGTCTGCATTCCGATGGCTAGTTCCTACACGATGTTCTGTGTCAAAGTCATATTCCTGCAGCCGCTCTATCCACCTTGCAACTTGCCCTTCAGGATTTCAAAACTGCAGTAACCATTTTAGTGCAGCATGGTCTGTTCTCAACAAGAACTTACGGCCGTATAAGTACTTATAAAAGTGCTCTACGGATTTGACGACGGCCAACAGCTCCATTCTTGTTACACAATAATTTCTTTCTGACCGCGACAATATCTTGCTGAAATACCCAATAACTTTTTCTTGTCCGTCCTGCACTTGAGAAAAAACGCTTCCCATAGCTGTGTTACTGGCAACGGTATCCAACACAAACTTCCCTCCATCCGTGGACAACTCAAAATTGGTGCTGTAACTAGTAGCCGTTTCAGTTGTTCAAATGCGTTGTAACAGTCGTCATTCCAATCATACTCTTGTCCATCTTCCGTTAACTTTGTTAACGGTTTGGCAATGTTCGCAAACCTAAGTATAAAACGTCAGTAATATGTGCACAATTTTAGTAAACTGCGTAGTTGGTGTATATCAGCTACTGTAAGCTACTCTTGTACCGTTTTTATTTTGTCAGGTTCAGCTCTTATTCCGGTCTCCAAAACGACATGTCCTAAGTATTTCACCTCTTTTCCAAATAGGCGACACTTCTTGCGGCTCAATGTAAGGTTTGCCCCGCGTAATCTTTGGAATATCTTCTTTAGGTTCTTAAGATGTTCTTCAAAAGACCGGCCTAACACTATCACGTCGTCTAGATACACCAGACATGTTTTCCAGGATAGCCCACGCAGTATCGACTCCATCAATCGTTCAAAAGTAGCAGGGGCATTGCATAATCCAAATGGCATGACCTTGAACTGCCATAATTCAGTTCCAATTGTAAACGCAGGTTTTTTTATCGTTTGGCTCCAAGCCTAACTACCAGTATCCGCTCTTCAAGTCCAAGGTCAAAAACCATTTAGATTCGGATAGAGTATCCAAGGTGTCATCAATTCTGGGCAAAGGATAGCTGTCTTTTTTTGTCATATTGTTAAGCCGCCAATAGTCTACACAAAACCTTGTCGACCCGTCCTTTTTCTTGACAAGCACTACTGGGGATGCCCATGGACTATTCGAGGGTTTAATCACTCCCTGTTTTCCCATATCGGGGATAATTTGCTCGGCTTCCTTACGTTTTGCCAAAGAAAGCTGCCTGGGGTGTTGTCTTATCGGTTGCGCATCTCCAGTATTGATCTTATGTTGCACAACATTCGTCCCTCCTTTCTCACTATTATCCAGTGCAAACACACCTCGATATCGTCCGACCAGTTCTTTTACCTTGCCAAGTTGGTCGCCGTTTAATCCTTGACACGAAGGCATCAACATATCCAGCAATTTCTGTGAACATTTGTTGGCTGGTTTATCTTTCGTGTCGTCTACACAACGTTTAATATGACATACTGGTATGCAACTTCCCACAATCATGTCTTTCTTCAGGGTCATCGTATGCGGATTAATTTTCAGCGCCCTTACTGGTATCATATTTCGGAACTTTACCAGCGTTCTTCCAATCAGTAATCCCTCCTGACCCATTCCCGATTCAGTTGCTTTCATCATGCATATTTGTCCTTCCCGAAGCGTACCATCCGGGCGTCCCATTACTATAATTTCCGCCTTCTCGGGTGTTTTCATATCACAAATCATTCGCACTTGCATCGTCTGGTTACTCGTCCCTTGAAATGGAATCTCATCGTCATCTATCCGTAGCACATCTTCTTTCATGTTCACATGAAACCCATATTCTCTCATGAGATCCATTCCTAAGATCACTTCTTCGGTGATTTCAGCTACCAACACCCGATGATTAATTAGTTTGTCTCTCCGTGAGTAGAAATTTTCTCACCACTTGCCGTTCGAAGACATACCGATACAGGTAGCACTTTTCCACAACCAATCAAATCTGGTCTGACAATAGTCCTTGTCGCTCCTGTATCCACGAGTAATCGGACAACCCTACCATTAATTCTACCGTCAATATAAATGCTGTCCAGACTCTCCATCGACGATGCAGAACGGATGATAATCTCCGAGGCATTACGTTGTGCTGTCGACGTTCGCCCCCCTTACGTCGACTTGCTCTAGTTTTCCTGCTGCTCAACCGGTTGTTTTTTGGTTGAGTACAGCGTTTCTGTATATGACCAACTTTACCGCGGTTCCAGCATCGCAGACCCCCATCTCCGCGGTCGTTGTCGTTCAAGCTTTTCTGCGTTTTACCTTTCAAACACACGGTTGATTATTTCTTCTATGCTGTTCTGCGATTGGCCAAGTTCTTCTAAGGCAGATCGAACTTTGTGACTTATCCTGCATGAGCCAGTGCGTCATCTAACATTTTTGGCCGTGCTACTCTTCGCGCTTACTGTATTTCGCAGCTTTTAACGCCATCCACAAATGTTTGAACAGTCAGTTGTTCGAGGAAACTATTTGGTGTCGTTGGGTATGCCAATCTAACTAGTCTGGCGATGTCCGCTTCGAATTCTTGCAGGCTTTCACTTGTCTTTTGCGAGCGGTTCTTAACTTGTGCGTGGTAAACCTGTTGAAGGTGAGCATCTCCATATCTCATCTCAAGCTTCGATGTTAAGAGACCGTAGTCATTTTGCTGGTGATCGGGAATCGTTTGTAAGATGTTAAGAGCTTTCCCTCGTAGGGACACTACTAGAGAGATAGCCTTCTCTTTGTTACAGTAACCGTTGGCTATTGCAACAGCTTCAAATTGTTTCAAATATGTGGGCCAAGGTGTTTTACCATCAAATGTGGGTGGTTTCACTTTGAATTTTGACGGTATTGACTCGCTTCCTTCCATGCTTCTTAGTTCTGGAATGTTCTGGTTTATAACTTGGTTTGCTAATTCAAGTGGCCGAGTTGTTAGTGAAATCATTTGTTCTTGCAGCCTCATCACATCTTCCTTTATTTTTACCAATTTACTGTCCAACTTTTGCTTAACTGTTTTTACCTGTTCGGTGACATCTCCTTCCAATGCAATGAGCATTCCATTAATCTTTGTTCTAACGTGGCTGTCTTTTCATTCAACTCTTCCATTTTCAGAGCATTTTCACTAAACCTTTTTTCCATTTTCTTGGAATTTTCACTTAACTTTTCTTCTATTTTCTCAGCAATGTATTTTATTATCTTGTCGTTGTCTACTACGGCTATATTTTTGTCTAATATTCTCTTAATTTTAAATGGGCCTAAATTTCTGGGTTCCGTTTTGTGTCGTTTACTTTGGAAATTTTTCTCGTACACGGTTTGTCTTATTTTTTATTATAGAAGGTTCATTCCTATTAGTCCGTCATATTTGTCGTTGAATTCGAAAATACAAAATTCGTGTTTTATTTTTACATTGAAGGCTTTCGGTAAGGGTATGTTAGCTATGAATTGGTGTAATGTCGTTTGATAGACTGTTTTAATTTTAAATGGTTCTCTTTCTACAAAATCTAAATAAGGTTTCTTTACGGTTCGGGGGCTGATTAGTGTTTTTGAAGATCCGGCATCGATTAGTAATTTAAATTCTGAATGGGGTATTTCTATATTAATATCTATATTAATATTATTTAAATTTATTACATTTGGTCGTTTATAAATCGGTCTATATGAAAATTTGAGCACGCATTTTCTTCGTTGTCCTCGTCGTAGTTTTCGCATGGTTCGTCGCGTTCATAAACTTCTAATTGGTTTGATTTGTCATTAGGTTCTTCTATCTCCTGGTGAAATAATTCTTCGGAGGTAAAGTTTTGTTTTTGATGAGGGTTTTGTCGGATTTGTGATATTTTTGTATTTTGTCTGGTGTTACCAGATGAGGTATCCATAGGTGTTGGTTTGTAGTAATTGTTAGGGTTATTATTATTTATTATCGGTATATTTCTAATAGGGTTTGGGTTGAGTGTTGGTCTTTGTTGGTTCATATTTTGATTGAATCTTGATGAAAATGCGGGTTGTGTAAAATTTGAGTTGAACATTGGTTTTGGAAATTGAATAAATTGTCTATTAAAGTTCATTTTATTAAAATTTGGGTTGTTAATTCGCGGTTGCTTTGTTCGTGCATTGAATGGTGTGAACTTTTATTGAGGGTTGTTTATCTTGCGTCTTGTATGGTTTTTATTGGTGAATAACTTTTATTTGCGTTAGGGTTATATAGTCTGTTTCGATAATACATTACATTTTCTTTTTCTATTATCATATTCATGGCTTCTTCTACATTTTAAGGATATTAGAATCTTATTTTATCTGATAGTCGTTCTGGTAATGCGTCTATATAGGTGTCCAGTGCCATTTTGTCATACATTTTTTGTCTTTAAAAGTCGGATATTTTGGTCGGGTTGTTCAATTTTTAATTTTGTTAAGCTTAGACTTCTTACGTCTTCGCATTTCATTCCGAATTGGTACGTGGATTGGTTATTTTCCAATTTAAGGTTTATTAAATCGCGTATTAGGTATTTTATGTTACGTTGATCGCCAAAATCTGGCTGGCTATTAGTGTTAGTGCCCGTCTGGTGAGTTTACTTATTATCAGGCGTAAAAGTAATACATTGCTTTCGTTATTTCCGGGTTTGTCAAAGGTTTTCAAAAATATTTCACACGCTGTAGTAAAATTCGCTAGCAAAGCTTTAATCTCCATTAAAGATAGGGGTGGTTTTAAGATAAATTTTTATGTCTGTATTCATGATTGTTAAGGGTTGCTTTCGCTTTTAATTAATTTTAAATTTTGTAAAAATTGAGATTTGTTACGCGTTTGTACTGTTACTTTTTAGTTTGGTTTATTAATTTCTAGTTTGAAGTGTGTTGGGTTATTTAAAGAATCGTAGTTATACGGTTTCGTAATTAAATTGAGGAGTTTGTGCTTGACGATGTCTTGGCTAATTGCTATAACTTTAAATTTGTGTATTTTTATACTTTGCGGAGACTAATTTGTCGTGAGCTTTACTTTCTGAAAGGTTTCGATGTGAATTAACAATTTCTCGCAGTAATTGCTTTACGTTGTATGTTTTTGCGCTAGTTGTGATTCTACTTTATCTCAGTTCTGCTGATTAATTGAGTCTGTTATAATTATCTCTTCTTTGTGGGTGTTGTAATTTATAAGTGCATAAGATGTTTCCTGTCAACTGTACGGTCTCGTTACCTTGAATGTTTTAATTTATAAAGTTGTAAGTTTTCAGTTAATTACGCTGTTACAATATGTGCATCAACGTCTCCTTTGTATTTTAATTACAAACGCTTTAATTCTATTGAAAGATTTATTTTCAGTCTTGTAGTAATTTTAAATAAATTGCGTAATGCTTTTTTATAATTAGATATTCGTACTGATTGGTATATATGTAATGATAGAATCGCGCTATAAATTTGCACGCTTGTTTTAATTAATAATGAGTTAATTTTAATAATAATTTAAAAGATGTTTCTACAATTACGTACTTTAGTCAATATGTTGTGCTAAAGGTCGAGTTTTGAATAATTCGTTTCTATAACTGAGGTGTTTTAATTATAGAATTTTATTAAAGTTAAACTTTGAACAATTCTTTTCTATAATTAATCGTTATTGCGTTTGTACATTAAGCTTTCGGTGATAATGGTAAAGTTAATTACGTTCTATTTTTATGTTTCAGACTTGCTGAATTGAATTCGTTTTTATTTTGAATTAATTTTGATAATTCGTGCGCCAGTTACGTTTTGTATTATTTTGATAATTTGCATTAATTGTTTGTACTATTTGGTTTTAAATATTCTCTTGTTTCAAAGCAAATTCCCTTTTGCATTAAAAATAATTTCTCGAATTTTGAAAATAATTTCTTTTAATACATAAGTAAATTATTTTCATTAAATCGCATAAAATTGCATTAACAATAGTTAAAATCTGTACATACATAAAATGATAATCAAAATTCTTTTACTAGCTAATATCAAATAATTTGTCAAGATAAATTGGTTTTAAGGAAAATGAACTTACATTAGTTTCATCGTTTGTTTCATGGACTCTGTCGATTTTGTACTTCGTCCACGTTGGTTTGGTTTGGATTCGATCGATGCTTGTATCTCTTCTAAGGTTTGCTTGGTTGGATTTGGTCGATGCATGTACCTGGTTCAACTTTGTTTAGGTTCCGCCAAATGGGAAATTGGAATTCTAGACCACCAGTTCCTCGAATCTGGGTTCCCTAGTAACCTTTTGACATCCTACCGACTGCACCAATTACGTTTCGGGCCTTGGGAGCTGTCTTTTTAAAAACTCCTTCTAATTCTTCGCAACGACAGTTATTTACTTAAACCGAAAATACAATTGAATTTTGACAAACTAGTTTAAAATACTCTAAGTTGAAATTTAAATAATAATTGGAGTTTAATATTTTGAGTAGCATAAGCAAACTGCAATGTTAAAGCTGAAATACTGTAGACTGACTGGTTTTGGGGCTCCCGGGGTATTTATATTGTCCCTGCTCCTCACATATCTGTGGGAACTTCCAGAGCTCATGTCTGCTTATTTTTTAGTACTATTTATTATACCATGTAACAATCTTACTTTCTAGGTAATCGCGGTTCTTAACCGTCTGTGACCTGTCACCTGCAGTATCACTATCGTCTGGAATACAATGTATTGTATCCGTTCTTACAACTTGCTAGTGAACTTTCATTAACCTTTATAGAATTATCCTTGAGATACAATGTTGCAACTCACTTAGTAATCCTTTATAATTCTTAAGAATTTCTAATATTTCCTAATAACTTCTATTTTGCTATACATGCATTAATGGGGGGATACATAACTCACAGGCCTAATTATTTATAAATATTTACAAAAATTCTTAATGTACTGAAATGCCGCTACAGAGATCACTAGTGATGATTTCAAATATATTTACTATACAAACTCCTTTTTAACGCAACGATTATACTATTCTGTTACGAATTTAAATACACCTTATCGAAATGCTTTTCTTGAAATCCAGCTATTTGTAAAGCTTGCAAATATGAATGCTTTCAATACGTATACTTACCTAATTATTCGTACAAATATAAGCCGAAATCGATTGAATCTGACAACATTTCCACTCGCAGCAGAACATAATGTTGACATGTGATTTACCGCCACGCAAATATATTTGCATAGTAAATACATCTTGGAAATCCATATGCTATGTCTGAAAACTTTAGCAGGCACAACTCACAAAGGCAGCAGATATGAAAGAGAAGAGAAGCAAGCCCATTATTTGAAATGACCTCAGGCATCTGCGTAAACATGATAGCGTTTCTAACATTGCCTTTATAGGATTGTACACTAGAACCAATCGTAGTATATACTGCGGAATTCAATATCCAATTTTGTTTGAATTACATCCAGCACATCGTACTGATACAGTAATTCTGAAAATTGCCGATTCAATTTCAGGTAAAAGTATTTTTATATTAGACACACAAAAGAGCTCATTTCAAATAGAGAAAATGTATTACTTAATTTTAGCTGTAACAATAATGTCAAATTCTGATTTGCTTCGTTAGAAGATACATAAGTTTATGGTGGTATACATTTATAATTGGAAAATATTCATCTGCACGAGCGTTAATTCACTTATTCAATAATTTCCATAAATGTTGACGTATTTATTTTAACAATTTTGAATACCAATTTATTTCAAATTACTTGTGGCAATAGGCAAACTGAAGGAACTGCCGGATCGCATGGTTTATATATCGAACTACGTTCTTCCATACGTTTTTAGAAATTATGACATCATATTCAAATTACAGATTTTGTTCGCTTTCCATCAGTTCTTTAAATACATTCTGATTAACTGTCAATCAATGCATGTTTATTTAATAGCCATATACTTATCATTACTAAACTGTTGGGCGATCATGTTACCACATTTTAAAGGATAAGCGTAAGCCAGTTTCCGAAGTGAATTGTTTAGAGTTTTCTAGTAGGTACTGAAGCTTTATAATATGTTTATAGGAAATAAAAGCTTTTATAAAGGATAAGGATGTCTATCAGATACTCCGTAAGTTTCTAAATAACGATGTAACAATGATGTACCTTTTTGATATTAATATTGTGAGAACTAGTTTGCAGTCTCCGCTGTTGAATTAATATCGTTTCTAATTTTGCATATAGGTTTGATTAAACAAAACGCTAGTGTGCACATGCTATAAAACCATCTACGAAAGTATTGATTATTGTATTCAATGGTACCAAGGGTTTCTATATTCCTTGTCTGTCTACTCATTTTTTGTATATATGTAAACTGGGTAGAGGTTTCCGCCCATAGATCAACAATGTTATGCATACCTTCCACATACTTTTCTTAAAAAAGAACATTAAGCAAGCCGAAGTTTAACAAATGGAACTCCGATGTAATTTTGCTTTTATGAGGCCGAATATCCCAATTTTATTACAAGTCCAGAATAATATCTGTGTAAATTAAAAAAATACGTTTATGCCGTCGATATTTCAACCTATAAATTGCAGCAAATTTACAAAGTCGCGTTTCTTTGGCTTCTTTTTGTTCTTACTTACCATTTTTGCTACTTCTTGATTTTGACCTTCGTTGAACAATCTTTTACGTTTAAGCCTAAGATCAGAGTTGTGCAAGTTGTATATGATTATGAAATGACAGTATTTAATGTTTACATATGTGACAACTATTGTATTTTGTGTATGAATATTGTTGCATTGAAATGTTCAAAAAGCATACTGGTGTCGTCTTTAATAGTGAAAAGTAATCAAACTATGTTTAACTGAAAGTCGTCGTCCGCAGGAATAGCACTTATGCTTATGGTCGCTGAAACGCTATAGAGACGAAACAGGTGATTCATTGTATATGTTCGGAAACTTGCGTTATTTATATATTTTGTACTTTGAGTGAAGGTATAATGTTGGAGACCCATGATATGAACTTTCACTAAAGATAAGTTTTTTATAGGGAATAAGATTTTTCTGTAACTACAATTTAGGTGTCACGAGTATAAATAATTAATTGTTTTTAAGAGACATTTTATCAAAGCAAGATTTATAAAACTCGCAAATATTATCCAATTAAAACTGCAGTGTACACGGTAAAATCGCATTTCTTCTAACAAAGCAAAATAGAGTCTGACTTTATCGTTAAAGCCAAAATTAGGTAATCCATCCCTTCTGTTTTAAATGAGCCTTGTTGTGTTTCCAACATAAAAATACTTGATACTGAATCGGCATTTATCAAAATATGAACACTAACTATTATATTATTTTTACAGGAAAATATTCTCTGTTTTTGGATTTTATTGAATTATCAAAATTACTATAACGGCACCATATCCTGGATGTAATTCAAACAGAATTGGATATTGAAGTCCGCAATATATACTCTGATTGGTTGTAATATACAATCCTATAAAGACAATATTAGAAACGCTATCATGTTTACGCAGATGCCTGAGGTCATTTCAAATAATGGGCTTCTCTTCTCTTTCATATCTGCTTTCCTTTGTGAGTTGTGCCTGCTAAAGTTTTTCAAACATAGCATATCGATTTCCGGGATGTATTTACAATGCAAATATATTTGCGTTGCGGTAAATCGCATGTCAACATTACGTTCCGTTGCGAGTGGAAACGCTGTCACATTCAATCGCTTTTCGACTTATATTTGTACGAATAATTAGGTAAGTGTACGTATTGAAAGCATTCATATTTGCGAACTCTACAAATAGCGGTTTTTCTAGAAAAGCATTCCGATAAACGCTTGCAAAATACGAAAGAATATATGGAAATTGGCATGCTTATGTGGATCGAACGCTTTACCTAATTGTAAATTATTCAATTTATTTTCCGTTTACACAGAGATTGTAATTTTGATAAATTGATTTACAATCGTGCGAACATTTATATTTTTCACTTTCTGAAACTCCAACAAAATTAAACGCAACTAGTTGCTAATCAGTTAGATGGGATTTCTCAATTTGTTTTGAATTTCGGTGCAGTTTTTAATAGTGTCTGTTTTGATGCCCTCATCAAAGTAGCATTTCCTAACATTCTATTTCCTGCTAGCTAGTGGACCGTAGCTTATTTCGCAAACAGCACAGATGGTTACAGACTTAGTAAGAGCACACTGACCTTAAATTAAGTAGCTCTCAAGGAAATGAATGTGTTAGGTCCGTTTTGTTTTATACGCAAGGTGGGTGGACAGTGGGGTGCTCATTATCTATTAGAGATATCAAGACCAACTTTAGTATGGTTATAATTGATTCTTCTGCATACATTTTAAACATTGTTACGAGTAAATGAGCGATACGCTATAAATTTAGATTTGTCCTGAAAAGCAGGGACCCCGTAACAATTTAAGGGTGCAGCGACTAATTACAAGTGGTGCGGAAGTAGGTTCATGTTGAAAACAATAATAAGAATAATAAAAAATAGCTATGAAATAGCTGAAATGTAAAAAAAACTATAATGTTATATTCACTTACCCTGAAAAACTTTTCTCTTGTTATAAATAAGGGGCGCTAAACCATCTTGTTTCAGCAATTTCCATCGATATTTTCCCTATACGGAAGACGGCTATTCCGAATAGGCCTCGTCTGCTTCCTAAACTGTTCCTACTGCCAGCTAGGCTGGGGACGAGCGCTTACGGCCCAGCTGGGAATTATACTTCAGCGGAGAGCAATAAGGGGGCATGATTTACGCTAGAAGATGGTAAAGACTAAATAATGATTAGGCGTCACTATACCTTAGGATTAAGGAGTGTAGGTACCTGAAAGATAGCCAAAAGATCGGTCAGTTATACTACCGATGCTATTCAACACAAGAAATAAAATTCAAGTGTACCTAATACAGGGCAATATTATTTTTGCACAAAAGATTGTAGTTTGCGTCTCAAAATAATAATAATAGATATAAAGGAAATAATACAATAACAGATAAAATCAACAGAATATACTTAGAGCTTATCTTGAGTATTTTTTATTTTAGTTCATCACATTGCACATAACTTGTATAACAGTCAATAAGCAGTAATTACCTAATAAAACACTTTTCGTTGTCGTCAAATTTTTCAACTAAAACCTCGCATAATGATAAGAAATATATCAAATGTCAAGTCAAATTGAGACAAACTCATCAATTATTGCTTGCGATTTGTTTTCAATCAAAAAAAAATCAAAATTATAAGTTATTCGCTAAGTATTCGAACTGAAATATCAAGTTGTTCGGTTCTATAATCTCAAAGTACATTTGCTTCCATTTTAAATCAATATCGAACGGATTTTATCATCAGTAGAGCTTAATTCCTAGAACTGGTTGGATGCGTACCTCCATGGTTTCCTATTTCTAGCCAACCTACACATTTTCCTTAAATTTCCCACAGCCTACATCTTTCACTATTTGCATGCAATAGTCAAATCTAGGTTTACCTCTTTCCTACCTCTCCTTTTACTTTCTCGACTTCTAATATCAGCCGCGCTATTGTCTAACACCTTAGATGTATCCTATTATCCTATTTCTTCTCTACCATTTCTAGTCCCTCTTTGTTCTTGTTGAAAATAATTGTTTATTTTAAAACCTTTGCAGGGTGCGTTTTTCTAATTTGATTGTGTTGCTTGGTTTCCAAAGAAATGTTGTTGATTTTATACATATGTCAGTTGCAGTATTTTATAAAACATGTATGTCATAATTTAATGTTTTTCCATATTTAATAGATTAATTTACATCGTTTCTTATTCATTGCATCAAACCACTCTGTGATTCTAGCATTGTAGAAAACCACAAGAGTTTTCCATATTGTCTAGAAAACCACAAGAGGTTATGGGCCCAGGTTACGTATCATCTATGCGTTATAAGTTTTGATGTAATTATGGAATTAGATCGAGTAAAAATTAATCTACTTCGTGGAGCTGAAAATTGGACAATATGGAAAATCAACATCGTGTTGATGTTAAAGCAGAAGCATATCTACGAGGCAATACTACCTACGTACAAAGACAGTGAGCCTACCATGCCCGCACCTGATGCTGATGCAACCATAAGTTCAACCTATGAAACTGCAAAATTGAAATATGTGGATACAGATTTGGATGCCCAAATCTTAATCCGTACTTCGATCAGTGAGGATTTGTGTTCAATGTTGTCAACTTGTTCAAATGCAAGTTCTATATGGGACAAACTTCTGAGCATCTATGAACAACGCTCTGGACAACGGTTAGATCTACTCTATACGAAATTGTTCACTTATGTGAAAGATCCCAGCGTAAACATTGCCACGCATTGCCATGCCATAGAAAGTATTGCAAAAGAAATCAAAGACGAAGTTGGCTCTATGACGGTGGAAGAAGTAATTGACTCAGTGGTTATAAATCGTATTTTGAATACACTGCTTCAAGAGTATTTTGAGTTTAAGGACACCTGGTCTGCAATGCCTAAAAAAAAGCAAACAATGCAAAAACTGCTTGAGCGACTATGCCTTAAGGAGCTCTCTCTAAAAAATCGCGATGGCGGTGAGTCGGTTACAGATGCTATGTATCTTAAGACAAAGAAGAGTGATCCAAAAGTGGGCGAGTCTAAGCAAAACAATAGCCGACGTCATAGGAAAATATCGGTCCAATGTTTTGCCTGTAAAAAATTCGGTCACATAATGAAGGACTGTACCAATGAGAAAGCTTTGAGGAAACACGCTGAATATAAACAGCGTAAGCAGCAGCAACAATTTAGTGAAAAACCAGTTCAAGAAGGAATTTTAGCTGAATGTATACTTTCTGACTTGACTAACTGCTACATACTTGAATCAACGTCGACTGTATCTGAAGAGTGGATTCTGGATTCAGGAGCGTCCCGTCATCTATGTAATAGGCGAGAATGGTTTCAATCGCTCACCTTACTAAAGGTCCCTGGAGTTGTTCGAGTAGGTAATTCAAAAGCTATCTATGCATTTGCAGAGGGTGACATTCAAGTTCAAACAAAAATAGGTAATAAATGGAAAGTAATCTGGCTACGTGGTGTTTGGTATGTTCCAAAATCGTCAAAACATTGTATCTGTTGGAGTCGTCACAGCTCGAGGCTGTAGTTGTGTCTATGTTGGTGGAAAGTGCTCTATCACACGATCCAGTCAAACGATTGTAACAGGCAAAAAGGTAAATGGAATATACAAACTAGCAATTAAAGCGAACGTTTCAAACACATCTTCTACCTGCGAGGTTAACTTAAGTGAAGATGTGCAATTGCATATGTGGCATGAAAGGTTAGCTCATCAAAACAAACGTCATGTCAAGTCGTTTCTGCGCCTAGAGGGTATTGATGTGAATGAGGATAACGAATTCTGCGAAGGTTGTGTTTACGGTAAACAACATCGTTCATCTTATAGATCTAGGCCCAATCGTACAACTAAAGTGTGTGAACTTGTCAGTACTGATGTTTGTGGACCAATGGATGTACATTCACTATCTGGTAAGCGACTCTATGTGGAGTTCAAAGATGACTACTCCAAATTTCGCATGGTGTATTTTATTAAAGAAAATCTGAAGTTATTGATCGGACTCGTGAATTTATTGCTCATGCTAAACAAAGTGGAACATGTGATAAAAACAATGTTGTCAGATGGTGGTAAAGAATATGACAATTCTGAGTACCACAAACTACTTGCTGATAATGGGATCATTTTTAGAAATCGGCCCGTATACTCCGGAGCAAAATGGTGCTGCTGAGCGTGAAAACCGTACCCTATGTGAATCAGCAAGATCCATGATCCATACAAAGAATTTATCTAAAAAGCTATGGGCTGAAGCGGTAAATACTGCCATGTACGTTCTTAATCGGACAAGTAATACATCAGTTAGTGGTAAAACGCCATATGAATTGTGGTATGGAAGAAAGGCGAAATTTGACCACTTAAAGATATTTGGAACTGAATGCTATGTACATGTTCCTAAGCAAAATCGAAAGAAATTTGATAAAAAAGGAGACAAAGGTATTTTTGTTGGTTATCACGGCGATTATGACGGATATCGTGTTTATGTACCACACAAAAATCAAGTACGCATATCAAAAGATGTCAAATTTACAACAGAAGTGACAGTTGAACAATCAACTATTGTAAATATGCCCTCCTCTAGTTCATGGTTCCAAACTAATGCTACTGTGGTAGTGAAACCAGATGATACATCGTTAAGCGACAACATTGCACCTATAGAGTCTCAACATCATGAAGGCACACGGCAACTGCGAAATCGTAATATGTTGAAGAAACCCGCTCGCTACTATGATGGCTGTGATGATGAAGATGAGGTTCTTATTTCCTATGATGAACCGACCAAGTATAGTGAAGCAATAGAGTCAAATGAGTCATCACAATGGAAAAGTGCTATGGATGATGAAATGGATTCACTAAATGAAAACAAAACATGGAAACTGGTTAAGCTTCCAGAAAATCGAAAACTAGTTAAAAGTCGATGGGTTTATAAGGTCAAGGTGAATGCAGATGGAAGTATTGGTTGCTATAAAGCTCGACTTGTAGCAAAAGGGTTACCCCGAGAGCTGGCATTGACTATGAAGAAAGTTTTAGTCCGGTAGCACGGATGGATACAATCAGGTCACTCATTAGTATAGCAGCTGCAAAAGGTATGAAAATGCGTCAGTTTGATGTAAAAACCGCGTTCCTTATGGAGATCTTCAGGAGGAGATTTACATGGAGCAACCTGATGGCTACAATGATGGCTCTGGCCGTGTGTGTTTACTTCAAAAAGGTCTATATGGTTTGAAACAAGCTTACCGTTGCTGGAATTCAAAATTCACATCAGTTTTATTGAAATATGGGCTCAAACAAAGTATGTCTGACCCGTGCTTGTATATAGGTTGTTACAATGGTGAAAAACTGATGATAGCCATCTATGTTGATGACGGTTTAGTATTGTCTACAACCGAACAAACGGCAAAGAAGTTTCTTGAGGAGTTGAAACGAGAGTTTAAAATCACAATTGGTGAAGATTTACATTATCTCGGACTATGTATTCAGCATAATAGTGATGGTTCAATTACTGTCCATCAAAAGGGTTACATTGAGCATACTCTTACAATGTTTGGAATGGATGATTGTAAGCCAGTTATGACTCCAATTAGTAAACCCTTGTCTTGTGACAGTGACAGTGAAGTATCTGTAGATGTTCCTTATCGACAAGTCATTGGTCGATTAATGTACTTGGCTCATTGCACTCGCCCAGATATTATGTTTGCAGTGAACTACTGGTCAAGATTTGTCGAAAAACCAACTAGTCATACGTGGATTGGTGTTAAGCGGATTCTTAGATACCTTGCAGGTACAAAGGACTATCAACTCACTTACCGCCATGGTCATGACAAGCTTGAAATCTACAGCGATGCAGACTTCGCCAGTGATAGTGATCGGAAATCTACCAGTGGAGTTTTGTTTAAGTATGGTGATGCAGAAATCTGCTGGATGAGCAGGAAACAATCTGATATCGCTCTATCCACAATGGAAGCGGAATTCGTGGCAAGTTGTGAAGCTGCTAAACATGCCATGTGGATCAAGCGACTTTTCTTCGAGTTAGTCAATTATGATGAAGTTCCTGTTATTAATATCGATAACCAAAGTGCAATTTAAGTTATCAAGAACCCAGAGCTGCACCGCAGTACAAAACATATTGAAATTCGTTATTTCTTCGTCCGCAAAAAAGGTTCAAGACGGTCAACTTAAAGTATCATATGTGGAAACAAAAAATCAAGCCGCAGACGGGTTAACGAAAGGGTTGGAACGTTGCCGTTTGGTTCAAGTTAACAATCTTCTCGGATTGCTTTAACGATATAAAAACTAAACAATTTGGGGAAGTGTTGAAAATAATTGTTTATTTTAAAACCTTTGCAGGGTGCGTTTTTCTAATTTGATTATGTTGCTTGGTTTCCAAAGAAATGTTGTTGATTTTATATAAATATGTCAGTTGCAGTATTTTATAAAACATGTATGTCATAATTTAATGTTTTTCCATATTTAATAGATTAATTTACATCGTTTCTTATTCATTGCATCAAACCACTCTGTGATTCTAGCATTGTAGAAAACCACAAGAGTTTTCCATATTGTCTAGAAAACCACAAGAGTTCTTAACTTTGTTTGTCTATGATATCTCATCATACGCCTGTAGCATCACATTTCAGAGGGTTCTATATTTCCCGGATCCGCTTCTCCCGCTGTTCAGTTTTCACACTCGTACAGTGTTGTATTCGACACATATAGTTTCAGCATTCCGTTTTTGTTTCTATGCTTGTTACCTTCATACATAGCAGCTGCTTTTTGTTGTTAAATGCAGTATGGTCTTGTGTGAATCTTTTTTTATATCCTATGCACCTCATCCGCATCTATCCTTTTCTAAAAACTATATCCTACTTCACCAATATTTAACGAGACGCGAAGGGGATTAAGCAGACTAGCGGCTACAAAATCTCCTACCACTTAAACACTTACCAAATGAATAGCTTTCCAATCACTCTTTTTGAATAATAATGTAGCAAAACCAACACCTGTAGCTGTTTTCGATAATCATCAGGTTTAAATACAATTACTTCTTTCATTTTTAAGTTTTCCGTCCCGGGACTGCTTGGATGCGTACCTCCCATTGCTTTCTATTCTGAGGTACCCTATACATTTTCATGAAATTTCTACTGCCTACTTCTTTCCCTATCTGTGTGTAATAGTTTCACCTAGTTCTACCTCCATCTCTCTTTTTTCTATATCAGCTTCTTATATATTACGCACTATTCCTTCATACCTTACCGTGTCCTATCATCTAACTCGCCTATATTTTAGTGTTTTTCTACATATTTTTTTCTTCCTCTACCATTTCGAAACGCTCTTTGTTTTTAACTTTTTCAGTCCATATCTTCGTCATACTTCTGTAGCACCACATTTCAAATACCTACAACTTTTTCTTGTCCACTTCTCCCACTATCCACGTTTCACAGTCGTACAGTGCTGTGCTAAACACATATGTTTTCAATAATTGTTTCATTGTTACTATTTTTGTTGCTTTTGAGCATAGTAGTTGCCTTTTCTTGTCAAATGCAGCACGTCTTGTGCTAGTCGTTGTTTTATATACTTTGCACCCTTCCCATCTTGGGTGATTTGTTTTTCTAGGTATCAGAAACCTTTAACCTCTTGTAAGTTCTCGTTTCGTATTTCAATTCTGGATTTTGGCTTATTTACCCCTCCTTTACATACTAACACATTAGTTTTGTTTTCTTAATTTTTATACCGTATCCCTCTGTTAGTACTGTTTCCATTTTATTAAGAACTACTTTTAGATATTTCTAGCTAGATGTTAATACCGCTATATCATCTGCAAATATAAGCATTTTGATCGTTTTTCCCTGCATAATAATTCCAAATGTCGTTCTGTATTTGACAGTGTAACATTTTTATTTTTCAGTCGTAATTTAATTGCATTGAATTACAAGAATAATGCGCTAAGCGTGCATTGTTCCTTAGGGATCTAATTATATTAATATATCTGTGTCGCATAACGCTATTTCCAAGTACATCTCTATTTGATTGTTTCGTGTTTCCCCCCTCTGACGGCGCGACCGCTCGGCTCTGGTTTCGACAAACAGTTGGCCGCCTGCAACAGCTGTGTTAAGATGTATTTTTGGCTGGAGGCTGGCAACCTTCGCATCAACTATTAATCGTTGGGATATCTTCTAATAACGGTTGGTAAAGTATGTATTATACGAATTAATGTAATTTGAGGTAATTTATTTAGCGCGACAAAATATAATTCGACGATGTAGAATGCAACAAATATAATTCGACAATGTAGGATGCGACAATAAAGAATGGAACAAATATAATTCGTCATCTAGGATCCAAAGAATTACCGTTATTTAGGAACAGTCGATTTGAAATTTGCCTAATAAGAAATTTGTGTGATAAAAAATTATGGATGTTAATTTGGATGCAGTCATATCAAATTGGAAACGCTGTTAACCTTGCTTGAAGAACGGAAATCCCGTCTCAATTTGTCGTGAAGCAGCTAAAGCAGTTTTGGTTCGTAATTAGTAATAAGATATTTCTTGCATGTGTTTAAAGGTTAGAGCACATAATTTTGCTATTATGTTTAGTACACGTAAAGTGTGTAAATTTCAATCAATTGTTGAGCTGGATTTATAAGCTGTAAAACGAAATTTTGTCGAATTAGCTTTCTATAATAACATGCTTTGTTCCATATGAACCTTCGATAAGTTCAACGTATGTTTTCGACGTCATATTTTTCTGTTTTGCACGTTGACAGATGTTGTCTTGAAAGCAAATGCTTTGAGCAGCTGTAATGCAATTTAAATAAACATGCCTATTTTTGTGATCAGCTTTATCTATACATTGATTATTAAACGTAAATATGAAAGTTCAAATTCTCATTATGTTAGGTTCTAGTAATTTGTTATCTACCTGAAAAGATCTGCCCAGGTTAGAATTTAATTCACTGTGTTATGCTTACAAATCATTATCACTTTAATTTATATAACAAGTTCATGTTTAAATTACAGTTGGTTGATTAATGAAAGAAAAAAGGATGTAGTTGATTATGACAATTTTTTTTTGTTACAAGTTCCGATATTTTAAAAGAGTTTTTTTAGTAAACATTTAGTTCAAAATCTAAGACTTTTATTTTGGTCAAATGCGATCAAATCTAATTACATAAAGCTAAAATTTTTCTGAGTAATAATTTGATGCCAATAGTATATTGGAAATATTTTTTTATTATTTCTTTATATTTTTTTATAGGGCACAAATGGTGTTCTACTTTTTTATTCATTTAGTCTTTGCAATTTCTTACAGGAGCTGCGTCTTATCTTAATAAGACAGGTTTTTGTTAACGAAGGCGATCATTTTATCTTTGGGTTTCCACGTCCGCCCTTAGAACTGTGCTTTGCAATTATCGTAATTATCTTAGGACATGGTGGCGGCTATTGGATTTAGCTTAACTTTGGTTTGCAAACAGAATTCGACTCCCCCCCCCCCCCACTTCTCATTGCTCTACCCAGGAATAGACCCCTAGCTATGTCAGAAGACTTTTGTTCTCTAGCGCCTTAATGTAGAAAAAAAGACGTTTCAGTCTTTTGTAAAACAGAAGTCGTTTCAGTGGCACCCATCCAACGTAAGGCCTAGCAAAAATAGTTACAACAGTATTCATCTCTTCTTCGATATGCAAGTTAAAAATTTACAGGGAAGGACATATCCCTGTATCAGCCCTTTCCTAATATCTATTTCTCTACGTCCTAGCTCTAATTTTATTACCGCTGTTTGCTCTTTGTATAAGATATGTATTATTCGTCTATCCCTATAACACATTCCAATCTTTTTGAGTATTTCGAACGTTTTCTCCCATTTTACAATGTCGATTACTTTTGCCAGATCTACAAAGCCTATATTTACGATTTCTCCTTTTTCGATTATTTTTTCCATTAACATCTTTAAAGCTAAAATAGCCTCCCATGTTCTCCTGTTTTGCGTAAACCCAAATAGATCTTCTAGTGTTTCTTCAGTCCGTTTTTCCATCCGTCTGTGTACAATTCCAGTTAATATTTTTAACATATGTGCTATCAAACTTCTTGTTCAAAAGCTTTCACATCTATCCGCACCTTTTTATTTTGGTATGGCGTTTGGTATTGTGTTACGCTTAAATGTCGTCGGTCTCATACATATAACCTTCAAGTTAGAAGAGACATTTTGTTACTGCTTGTTCAGCAGCTTTTGGAGTTTCTTATGTATACCCGGTAGTTTAATATTTTTTAGGCACTTTCCTACTAATACAAAATCATCTCTAAGTATGGTATATCCCAGTTATCCTTTTCAATGTCGGACTGATTCCAGTTGTAGTGCTTCTAGTTCTTGTCCTGCATGTAAGTTACCTATATATTCTTCCCATCTAAATCACTTTCTTCACATTTTCTATAATGATGTTTCCTTCCGCGCCCCTTATATTTTTGCTATACGGTTTTATATATTATATCCCTAAAATTCGTTCTAATTGGTTTGTATGCTTTGTTTGTCTTTCCTATTTCCATCCTAGCTTCTACCTCTTTACACTTTTCATTGGTCCATTGTTCTTTAGCTTTACTGCACTTGCGAATAATTTCATTTTATGGCTTTGTATATCTGTTTTCCTGCTTCGAACGGTCGTTTTGTATTTTCGCTTTTTTATATTGAATTCAGAATGTTAACCAAGACTTCTTATTTTCTTTTTGTATATACCCCAGAATATCCCTAGCCGCCCTATCTAAGTTGGATGTAATGTTATTTCTGAGCGTTTGTACTTCCTTAGTATCCGAAATTTTTCCGATGTTCTTCAGAACTTCGTTGAACTTTATCGCAAATGTTCCGCGGATATCATTATCCTTTAGTTTCTCAAAGTCAAAGTGCTTTGTTTGTTCCTTTTTTCAAATTTTTAAATTTTAGTACGGCTTTTATGTTTACTATGTTGTGGTTAATGTCTATATCTATTCTGGATAGCTTCTACAGTTTTTTACTTGATTTCTAAACAAGAATGTAACATATTTGACATTTTCCAATGTCTCCTGGCATCTTCCACGTAAATGGTCTTCTAGCACAATGTTGTAATAATGAATCGGTGATGGTTAAATTGTTTTAGTCGCAAAATTCTACGAGCCTATTTCCAATGTTATTTCTCGTGCCTAAACCAAATAAACCTACTCTACTACCGTTCTTTCCCTGCTCTCGCCTACCACTTCATTAAAATATCCCGTACTTACAAAATTTTCACGTTCTTTTACAAATCTTTGTATGTCTTCTATATCTTTGTAGATCGCTTCTACCTCTTCGTCACTGTAGCTAGAGGTGGGCATATATTTATATTATTACTGTATTTACAGTTTAAATTATAACTTAACCGTGAGCACTCTTTCGTTCTTTTGTAAGTAGTTTTCTACACAGTGTCCTATCTTGTTCCGCATGACTATCCACACAACCGAATTTCCTTCCTCCGATCCTGTATGAATTACCGAACTTTGCTAATTCCTACTATGTCTAACGTTAACCTATCCATTTCAATTTTCAGATTCTCTAGTTTACCTACTCGCTTCATGCTTCTGACATTCCACGCTTCGACTCACAAGATGTTCCCTGTATTTTTTTAAACTTTTCGATCACATCCTCTAAAGTAGTCCCCCCCTCCTAAGGTCCAAATTGGGGACTGTTTTAACTTCGGAATCTTCTTCCCCAGAGGATGCCATCATTTTAAGACATTTTTGTTACACTGTGTACTTGTGAGGTAATGCGGTGGTTTCCTGTTGCCTTCTACATCACAGTAGTGTGTCTTAGAGTGTCATACCGATCCCCACAGTCTCTGCCACTGTAAGTACTGAAAGAGTTTCTGTCCTTTTCGGGAACCAGTCTTTATCTGGTTCTTCGCTAGAGACCTTACTAATTTGGTTAAACCTATAATTTGGATCTACAGTTCACTGAAGCACGCAAGCCAGTCTACTTATTCTAGTATTTTAGAACTTCTTTACGGTGCAGATCCTTTCAGAATGTCGAATGAAATTAACAAAATATAAATAATGAAATTAATATTAGTCATCGGAAATGATATACAACGGTTATAAGTTACTATCAGTCAGATCTCGAAGTCCCACACTTAAAAGCCCCTAGCCTGAAGGTTTCTATTTTAATTTTTGTCTTTAAAGCAAGCACGAGTTATGTAACTACCCTTAAGATGCTATTAAATGATTACGACACATGAAATTATTTAAACACAAATGTATATATCAAATAAAATTGAGTTTAATTTACGGAACTAGTGTTATCAGAATTCTGACTTCTACAGTTGTTACGTTTATTTTCAGCATAAATTAATTACCCTATTTTTCTCCCTTGTTAATTTAATATCCGCTCGAATAAATTTCGTTTCTACCGTTAAATTCTTCAACATAATAATAAACACGCTCTCAAATAAATTCTTCAACTTAAATATAGTTGCTTTGAAACGACAAGTTTATGCTACAATTAAATAGTTTATATCCTGTTTAGGTACCCGTTATCTTGGTATACATTACGACCGCGTATCATGGTTTTCCCTTTTGTTCCAATGTAAAGACTTGTTAAAATAAGGTCGCGCACTATCCGATAAAACCGTGTTTTCCAGTTTCAATCGCGCTTTGATAAGCGAGGATTTGCAGTTCGAATTCGTGTTAGTTGAACAATTGTTGAATTTGATTCTACAGCTTGTACGTCGAAATGTTTTCTACAGTATTCGTCACCGTATTTCAAAAGCCATGCACGTTGGTTTTTGTCTGTTCGACAACTAGGAGATGTTTTTGCGAGGATTAGTGAGTTTCCCCGCGCAAACCCATTCTAATCAGATTCTCTTTTTAGCTGTTTTAGGCCGGAGGCCAAATGGGTTCTTTCTTTATGTAGACCAACTGCTTATGTCTGTAGACCAACTGCTTTTGGCCGTAGACCGCTGCTGCGGTTTTGGTAGCAGGGTAAATGTATCCTGACGAGCATGGCGCTTCTGTGCTGACTCACCCCCGACAGCTTGCCGGCTAAGTATCCGGACACCTACAGGTATGCAACTCGTTTTTTTTGTGTGTTAATGGCATATTCCGTACCTACGTTTGGTGTAGTTACGTGATAAGAAACGTGACACTATAGGACTATAATTTGTTGCTACGAATCGATATTATCGCTCTACAGGTGTGATGTACCTTTGTTAAAAATGTTGGACTGGAACACGCTTATTCCTTTATACTGTTTGGTTTATTTTACAAACGGTACTATGTACGACTTAAAAGATGTCTGACAAAAGCTCTCACACGTTAATTCTTTCCTACTAATTACTAATTTTACTAAACGTTTTAGGTGAAATTTTAAAAACACTTGACAAAAGCTTTCACAGGTTTATTTACTACTAATTAATTTTATTTTGTGTGAAATACGAGATGCGCACTTCGTATCTAAATTCTTAAATTGTCCATACAATATAATTGTTTGCTGGGAACTAATAACACTTAATTTATTTTCTTTTTGCTTGTTTGGACAGAATCCTTTATTTATTTTCATGTGTTAATAGATAATCGTGGGCGATGTGTTTTTTTTGTTTCTTTTTGATATGTAGGCGAATCCCCCCACTCTCCGTGTTTGATAGTTAGCCTTGTATTTACTCTTCTCCCGGCTACGTCTAGGTAGGTAGTACAGTTAAGTTATAACTAATAGTATTAATACCATCAAAACTATCTGCAATAAGCTTATCCGTTCATAATTCTTCTCTTGCCAATTTTAATTAACGCGCAAACCAACCGCAATACTTTTGAGTGGAAGTTTACTAAAATTCATTTGCCATATGTTGATACCAGAATAAAAACACATAAAAAATTGAAATATCACTTACCAACGTCTGAATGTATTTTTAACGTAATAAAAAATAACGTACAGACCATCTTGTGTACACTATACATTTACTATGGGTGATCTCGGCTCTTAAGTTCGCTTATCAATCTATCTCGTTTAGGGCATGAGGCAAATAAAAAATGAACAATCTATTCAAAAAGTATATAAGTAGTTGCAGTGATGTATTAACCAAAGAAAATAGATTCGCAGCACGTGTTTTAATCGTTCATGTTCTTGCAATAAACCTTTATGTTAAAATCATTAATATTTTTACTAGAAGTTAGTCGCGTTGAAAACAATAAATAAACAGTATCAATTACCTAAACGATCTAACTTACCATTTTTGAGAATAAAATAACTATCAACCAGTTATAGACAATTTTCAAATCCATTCTCTGGCGGACAGTTTTTTTGAACCACCACAAGGCAGAGATGGAGTGTTTGCATGATGACGTTGTAAAGTAACCGATACTAAAAACGTCGAGTTGATACTTGCGCACGCAAGGTACTTGTTTCATATACAACCAAGGGTAAATACCAAGATCTAATACAGCAACGAACTATATTTAAAGCTTAAGTTGAAATGCGGATATACAACAACCAGAGGCTGGTGTTTATAAACTGCAGTAATGAAATGAATAACGGTGCCAAAATTGATAGGTTTCTTAAAAAAGTTACATAACCTTTCCGCAAAAAAAAACGGAAAGCTATTTTTTTGTAAATAAGAACTACTAACAACTATCTCACAAAAAGGTAAATAAAATAACCCATATACAAAGAATATGAATCCAAAAGAATTTTAAAAATAACACAGTAGGTAATTTAAATATGTATTTAAAGTGCATCTGTAACTGCATCTTAGAAAGATTAAGATACAGGTTCAAGTCTTGTCCAAGAACATATATTTTCCTTCTTTCAATTACTAGCTCGACTTGAAATGATTATTTGGGCTTTGCATAAAAGTCTAAGTTATTATTTCATCTTATTAACCACGTTAGTATTTATCAACTTACCTTGTGTAATTAACTACCTAAAAATATTTATATTTATACATATACTTATATATCTATATATACCTATGTTATTTATATGTATATATATATATATATATATATATATATATATATATATTGCTATGATATCGTTGCAATGACCCGGTGCCCCTTTTTTTATACCAAAAAAATTAATTTTATTTGTAATGTCTCGGCTAGCTCAGATTTAGCAACGCACGGAGCTTGCGACGATACAACAAAGAATTTTTAATCTCCCTTTTTATCTCTACTTCCTAGTATTTGAGCTAAACACAATTAACCACAATTTATATATATATATATATATATATATATATATATATTATATTATATATTATTTATATAATGTTCTAAATATATACGTTTATAATGTTGTTGAATAGAACCTCTTTTATATAATTGAATTAATTTCTCCCAAAAATTATAATTCCCTTTAATTGATTAAAAAGCTAGCACAAATCACTTTTTTTTATTATTACTTAAAGCCCTATAAACGTTCATCACTCTTCCTTAATTTTTTACGTAAATTATAACACATGCCAAAACGATTTTTGTTGACCCTCACATAAATTTTGGTGAATGTAATATATTTAAGTATTCATAAATAAAATCATCAATGCAACAAAATATTTATAATGGCTAACCTGTTGTCCCTTTTTGGAGTGTCTCGTTCTCCCAATTCAGACCAGTTTCTGCTCCAATTATTCGCTGGTTCAGCTACAGTTTATAGTTATTCCTTGAGTTACCCAAATAGGATTTAGAAATTCTGCACTAGGTGGATTCTTCAGGTATTTATTTAAATACTCCCGGTTTGATCCAGAAATTTTTTGGATATACTTATTGAACTTCTCCAGGCCGGATATTTAGATTCCTTTGTTCGACTTCTCCAGCTCGGATCCAGAAATTACTTGGAGTCCTTTGTTAATATAAATCTTAAAACCTATCTAAAGCAACCTTTTATAACTCACGTTTTTGAGGATTAAACGACTAACCTTGTTTAATTATTCACTATCACCACATTTAAATTATTAGTTATGAAATCACTTGCAATTATTTCACGTAAATATCTTATATCAGGTGATATGGACCGTGCCTTCATTAGAGTCAAGCTGATTTGTTTACAAAATTCTGTGGTATTTAACGAAAACGCATATCTGTTTGTAATTGGTCGGTCAAGCGCATAGTTCGTTGATTACCACCTTGTACCTTGATTTTCACATTCAGGCTTGGATATTTCTATTAAATTTTTATGTATAACGAGGTCGAGACGCTCTTCATGGCACGTAGGATTTCTGGTTATTTGTATAAATTTGTTGAAATTTGACATCTTCCATAGTCTTTTAAATCATGTACTCTTTGTTTGTACAGCAAATTTGTTGAACTTTACTTTATCCTCATGCGGTTATTTTTTCCAAATTATCAAGGTGTTGGATTTTTATACTTTTTGGTCACGTAGCTCTATATTTATTGATGTACGAAATTATATGCGTTTATCTGTTTTACGCATTGACAAACCTGCTCGTTTAAATGGAATTCCTTGTATAATAATGATGCTCTTCTCACGGGTATTGTTTTATGGCTTCTCTCCGTGTGGATTTATGCCTTGCAAGGTTATTTATTTAGTTGAATCTTTACGAATGTCCTTCCTTTTGTAATTATAGTAAATATACAAAGCGTTGGTATTTGCCGTTTTGCCTAATCGTTAAATTTCGCACTTTTCTTGCTAAAATGTCGAGTTTTGTGGACTCTCACGATGTCTATTTAAAGCGGACTATTCTAGTGACCCTATATACCCCTAAATGACCCTATTATCATAGCATTATATATATATATATATATATATATATATATATATATTGTTGTTTTAGTATCGTGCCGCTTTGGTACATTATTTGCGCAAAATTTTTATTTAGATTCATATTATTTCTACCTGTTTTATTCCATAGCTATACTCTTTAGATACTGGTATATGAATTGTTATTTTTGTACGGAACTTGTATGTTTGATATCGTATGTTATATTTCTATATTTTGTGTGCACTGTATATTTCCCAAGTTAAACTTTGTATTCTTCAGGCTACTAAAATATTTGTTTTTATTAGTATTATTATTCTTGAGTTATCACGTGAGAACTGTGCTGCTTTGTGGTGCTTGGCTATCGTGTTTGGAAACTTGCGTATTAGTTAGAACTTTTGAATCGATTCTATACTTTCTTTGCGGCAAGATCATGGCGCTCTTACTCTTTAAGCTTCACCATACTGGTCCTTAGCTGAAGCCTTCAGCCCTCGACCTACTGGCTGCGTAAGTCACCTTTCTGCGATCAGCACATTAGGGACCACTCACGTACAATTCATTATATCTATTTTCGGTTTACAATCCACGGTGACACAACCTACTTCTATAAGTAGACGTAGGCCTCAAATAGCAAGACATAGTAAAAGATTGGCATGTGATCGTTCTACTTCTTTAGAGCTCCTTAAGAAAAGAGATAAAAGCAAGAAATCTAGCTGTTAATGCAAAGGCAATTATGCCGAATACTATAAAGCAGGGATGGCAACATTAAGGCCCTTTCATGTCTCTATACCTATCATGTGTAGATACAGGTTTAGTTTGTACCAATGTATTACTTTAATTTGTTATTATTATACATATAATCTGTAAGACGTTATCTTTAAAATCAGCTAAAGAGGGACTGGAAGTCTATAAAAATAAACTCTTACCTCCATAATTAAGTATTACTTTAAGTTAGTACGAGACTTGTTCAATTGAAACCCATCTTTAGTACAGGAAAAATTTATTGACATTTATTGACGTTTTCGTCTTATTGCTTGATGGAGCTCGTATAATGAAACTTTGAACAAGTTCAATCAAGCAATAAGACGAAAACGTCTAGGCAAGCTTTCACGTGATGTCATTCTGCTTCACAACAATACTCAACTTCATGTTGCTAACGTAGTGAAAGAAAATCTACTGCGAAAGAAATGGAGGATATTAGAGCATCCACCCTGTAGTCCCGATTTATCTCCTTGCGATTTTCACATCTTTGGGCCACTGAAAAAAAGCGTTAAAAGGTAACCGTTTTCAGTCTGACGAGGAAGTACAAAACGCCATGAAAGAATTCTTCGAGCAGCAGCCACAAGATTTCTTTAGGCAGGGTAGACATAGGTTGACGAAACAATGGGAATGTGCCTTAATCGTAGTGGTAATTATTTGTAAATTTAGTTGTCAATAAATTTTTCGTGAACCAAAGATTGGTTTCAATTGAACAAGCCTCCTAGATACATTGTAAACGTACCATGAGCCTTTCTACCCACAGCATATACTATTAAACATTCATAAAAACATAGTTTCTGGCTATCTTTAATGACAAAATGCTGCTTTTACTATCAGGGCGTTCTTCGTCTAGATTTTGCACTAATATTCATTCTGTACACGTAATTAGCACCCGATCTTTGATGGGCTGAAAGTTTGAATCTGACCAATGAAGAAATTGCTAGTGCTAAACCAGTATGTAGCATACCTAAATTTGTCCCGTAGGGACTGAAAACCGCTTCTAATCTAGAAAAATATCTCGCAAGGTTTGGTCTAACGCGTGACAAATATCTTGATAATAAAAAAATTAAATTAATGGCATCAAAATCTAAGGAAAAAAGCATGCACAAAAGTGAGAATATTTAATAAGTCGGTTTTAACTTTTGTAAGTTTATATTAATACAGATACTAAAACTTGTAAACCCCTAAACCTCAAAACTGGTTTTACTGCTCATACAGCTTTTCGCAGAAGTGTATTTTTCTACTGAAACCTCCTTACTGATTGATCTGCATTTAATTAAAATTGTGGTTTCTAAATCCAAAGATCCTATTCAAACTCTACCCACTTAACTAATCAGCGAAATTGCTATTCCTTGTAAAGTGATACTAAGCAGTATAATTTAATAAGTAAATTGCAATCCCCAAAAAAAATGCAAATTATCGTACTTTATTTCTATATTTTACGAGCGCTTTTATTTGGAAGAATCTTTAATTAAATTTTTTGGTAAAACCTTTTAGAAATAAAAAAGTTTTTGGAGAAATTAAAAATTAGAATATTTTCCCCACAATAGCAGTTAATTAGTTAAATGAATATATGGGGTGTCTCGCGAGGAGTTTACGCTATCTATATATCAGAAATTAGTTAAATACTAGATATCAAAATCTGGGGCAGCAAGTTTTTAATTAAGGCCTGTTTAAATAAAATAATTTTACTTTTATAGTACTTCCGGTTATACGCGAAGTTGGCAGAAACCTTATTTTTAATAGAGAGCGCTATATAAATAGTTTGGGAAAAAGAAATCCATTATTTTTGCGTGAATTTCAAGGCTTTATTTAACATGTTTCAGTGTTCGATTTGGGTCAAGTATGCACCGTTTTGTTCTATAATTTGTTGCTATTTTACAGATTGCTTCGTAACGCCTCTCTCATAGAAGTCTTTGTCGTTATTGGTGAAAAGCTCTAGCAATCGATTTTCATAATCTTCTCTTGATGCCAATTTATTATCACTCAGGAAGTTTTGCAATGCAAGAAAAAGGTGGTAATCGTTTGGTGCCAGGTCCGGAGTATATGGTGGATGCATTAAAACTTCATAACCAAGCTCTCGGAGTTTCTGGCGAGTCACTACAGACGTGTGTGGCGTGGCGTTGTCCTGGTGGAACACAACACCTCTTCTGTTGGCCAATTTTGGGCGTTTCTGGTCAATCGCTAGCTTCAAACGGTCCAGTTGTTGACAGGACAGATCCGAATTTAGTGTATGGCCATATGGAAGCAACTCATAAAAGATAATTCTTTTCCAGTCCCACTAAATGCACAGCAGAACCTTTCTGGCCGTTTGTCCTGGTTTGGCCACCGGTTGAACTACTTCACCGCGCTTTGACCACGATCGTTTTCGCACAATATTCTCATCCCCAGTCACCATCCGTTTAAGAAATGGGTCGATTTCGTTCTGTTTGGCCAAGTCTTCGCAGATGGAAATTCGATCCATCATGTTTTTTGGTGTTAATTGGTGTGGCACCCAAACATTAAGCTTCTTTTTAAATCCAACTTTGTGCAAATGGTTTAAAACTGTTTTATGGTCGATCTTTATCTCCTGGGCGATGCAACGACTACTAACATGCCGGTCAACTTCGATTATTTCTGTGATTTTATCGACATTTGTGACGACGGGCCTGCCTGTGCGAGGTGTATATTTAACATCAAAAATACCTGAACGGAATGGACGAAACCAAAAGTGCACGAAATTAGCGGTTACAGTATCAGGACCATAAACACCATTCACAATTTTAGCCGCCTGGCTTGCATTTTTGCCTTTATCAAAGAAGAACTGTAAAATGTACCAAATTTTCTCTTTGTTGACTTCCATTTTTAACACCCTGTAACTCACAACTGAATAAATCAAAATAAAACAGCATAATAGGTTTTTTAGTGTAAAATGTCACCTTGACAACGAGCATAAATCTGAAATTGTTTGATCGATGCTTTACGAGCTATCGATCACTACAGCCAACTACCAAAAAATAATGGATTTCTTTTTCCCCAAACCTATATTTATTAATTTTCGGATTGTTCATTGTATTTTAATGTTAATTTTTGTAACCGACTATACATAAATCGAGCGATTTTTAAGATATTTCTTTTTTTTTAAATTACACACGTAATATCTCTGGGAATTTTATTTTTTTAGTTAAATTAAAAAATATATAGCAGGTTAATTTCAATGTGTATATGTAGAAAGAACCTTATATGCTTTTAATAATTTTTGTTCAGGATAGCCGCCATAAGTACTTCAAAGCATTGTCCACGACCCCTATTTGTGATACATTGACTGAAATATACATAAAAAGTACGGTAAGTTAACATTTACTTCCCTATTTAGACTTTTTAGTACTTACTAAATAATTTTAATGTTAATATTGATAAACAAAATATCATGCCGACTTTTTTCTGTAGGCTGTGATTTAATTTGTTTAAATCTTAGGGTAGTTGAAAATCGTATTGAAGTGCTGGTTATTATTAGTCAAACAAGCATACGAAGCACCACTGTTTGTTAACGTGCGAGGGGTCTTATCATTTTATATATCGACTTACCTCAGGCGTATTCGATTGTCCTATAGGTGTCGTTTCTATTCTTCAATGAAATGAACTGTATGGCTATTTATTGAACGTGTTACGTACACACTATCACTGTGTTTTTGAGGGGTTTATCGATAAATTCACATTCGGTGACACTATTGACTTAACTCACTTTTTCGAACCAACGACCGTTTGTCTTTAATGTTTATAAGCAAGTGTCTGTCACTACCCCTTTTTTCAACTTAATTTCCACAGGCACAAAGGAGGTTTTATGACGGGATATAACGGAACAAGGGATGACAGGTTTGCTATTTGATTTACAACTACAAATTTACAACGACTTAAAATTACACGAAAACGCGCGACAAAGAGACCAAACCACTCAAAAATCTTTTAAAGAATAAATAGTCTTGTATGTAAAACAATGACTCATAGCTGGGACTTATCTTCAACTCTCACAAATACTTAAAGAATACACTTTTGACTGCAACATAAATTTATTTACACACTAACAGTAAGTGCATATCTACAGTTTGACCATCAGGAAGCAAGAGGGCACAAAATGCCAAGCTTAGTTCAAACAACTAAGTAGTATAATAAAATAATGCAAAAATTCAAAAATAATCAGTAAAATCAAAGTTTGTTGTCAAAAGTGATTGTTTGTATTATATACCGTTTCTGATTGTACTAGTGAAGAAAAAGGATAACAACTTAGCCATGCGGTCTGCAGAAAGCCAACTTACACGGATAGATACTTAAACGCCAAGTAACATCATCACCCGATACAAAATAACACCATAATAACACAAAATAACTACCACATACAACACTCATAGAAAAATTGATGCAATCTTAAGGAATTTCAAAGATAAGATCCCATTAGAAGGCCAAGGAGTCTATTAAATGCCATGCTCAAACCCTAACAAATTGTACAATGGGCAGACAAGCAGAACAATTAGTGTTTGGAAGGAAGAACATAAAAGCGCAATAAAGAAGAAGGAACATCGCTAGTTAAGCACTACAGGTCACAACATCTACTTTAAGAATACTAGAACGCTAGCTAAGATTGAGCACTACATATCGAAAATAATCCGAGAAGTCTTTCAAATAGAGAAACGCCCATATAGTCTCAACACAAGGGATACTTAGAAAGGAGCATTTTGTTAAATCAGTTGTGCAGAACAACTGAAAAATAAGCACCAGGACCAATGACACAGAGCTGCACCAGAGATCCATCAAGTGCAACGTAGCATGTATTTTAACTAATATATATATATATATATATATATATATATATATATTGCTATGATAAGGGGTAGCTTAAGAGTAGATTAAGTCATAGAGGTCGTAGGATAGATATAAATAACTTTAACTTTAAGAAAATCAAATAATTCAATTAATTATAGAAATAAATCGACAATTTTAGAAAAAGTCAATTGCGAGCACACTGTATACATACTATATTTGATTTAATGGATAAAAAAGAAAGCTCATTTTTCAATAATCCGATACCATTTAACTAAAATAATAATATGTACGTCGTGTAATATGTTTTAAGTATAATGTATAAGTGGAGATAAAGTTTTAAAACGCAACTAATTGCATGAATATAAATATATTATCGGTAAAGATAGATAAACTGGCATTCCAAATATTTAATAATTACGTCGAAAATATCAACGCATGTATAAGGAAACGCATTCTAATACGTCACTAAATACGTGACTAGAAAGAATACATTTCTTCAGAACACCAACATTTTGTAACGAACAAATAAACACTAGGCGGTTCACTATATGATAAGTTTTGGACTTTTAAACAACAAACATTAAATGCGTAACTGAATTAAAGCAATAATTGGAAATCGTAACAAAATACTGTAACGCTTACGTGACTGATGGAGCATTTCGTCGACAAAATGTCGAAGAATTAAACCAGGAAATTTGAGAAAATACCGAATTCTGCCAGAGATAAGGCAAAGTACAGGCCTTGATCAAAAAACACGCCAATGGAAACGATTGGTGGGAAGTGCTTATAAATACAATAGGAAATGAATAAAGAGTTAAGTTCATATACAAACAAGCACAAACTATGCTCAAATACAGTAGAAATTTACGGGATGAAATTAATTTGTGAAACGTTAAAATTCAGAATAAGTAAAATTTGAAAGTGCAAAAATTGTGCGACGAAAAATAAGCCGATCTACAAATAGACGTAAGTTAAACAATTAACTAAATTAATTTTAATATTTAACAAAACAGGGTTGTTATTGAAGCCGCTTTTGTTGATGTCAGTTTCGTTGATGTCATATGTACTAAGTTGATATTTAAGCTTATATGCAAGTCGATGTTCATGTCGAGATCTAAACCTTAACACAAATCTAATAATACGTCTGCAAGTGA
Organism: Platerodrilus igneus; assembly: GCA_036346225.1. Classification (NCBI taxonomy): domain Eukaryota; kingdom Metazoa; phylum Arthropoda; class Insecta; order Coleoptera; family Lycidae; genus Platerodrilus; species Platerodrilus igneus. The sequence continues at coordinate 2,035,077 of JARFIW010001380.1, read as the reverse complement.
GATCAAAAGAGTTAATTCAAGGAAAAATACCAGAAATCAAAGAAGGATAATTCTGTCCAATAAGTAGAGCGGACACAGCAAGGGATGCAGACCACAGACACAATGAGGGAACTCCAGTGACCGTTCCAAGTTAGCGATTTTTAAACATTTTATTATTTAAAGACTGTTTCAAATTTAATATTTGCTATACATTATGTATTTGTAAGAGTTATCAAAAAAGGTCATTTGAAAATATGAAAACAGGGAAAACATCTTAGAACGTTCGAAGATACTTGATAGTAATTAAAAGATATTTTTGCTGGCTTTCAGGAAAGCATAAACTTGGTAAATGTAAATATTCTATCCAGGGGAAAATTTTAAGGTTACACAACATTGTACATATTATAATACTTATATCGTGTGATCTTTGAATTACTTTATTTGAATTTATTTAAAGGGTAAATAAAATTTATTAATAGGAAGTCGAGCATTCAGTAAGCTAGTCGTGGAAAAAGGCATAAAGAGTATATCACAGCAATTAAATATGGCGTCCAACATGAGGCTTAGAGGAAATAAAATTTTATAGCAATAATAATGACGCTCAACGTGAGCTCGAGAACACCACAAAAGGAACTTAATAATTTTAAAAATTATAGGAGTGAGAACACCACAAAAGGAATTTAAAAATCCTAGGAGCGCGAATGTAGAAATTTAAAAATTGTAGTGGCACGAATAAAATTTAACAATTTAGAAAGCATAAGTGTTAGGAAAGTTAAAATCTGCAAGAAATTTTTGAAATATTAAAAATAAATTTTTGAAATTAAATAAAAATGGATAAACGAATAAAGGAAACTAGAGAAGCATTAAGGAATCAAGGGGTAGAAATAGGGTCTCAAAAAAGCGTAATTTTACAGAATGTATCAACGAAAATGCAAGGGCAACAACTGACACGAAGTCAAAGTAAAGAACAGCACATATCACAACAATCCGAAATGATGTCAATTTTATTAGCGTTAAATAGAAAAATGGACAAAAGCGAAGAGACCATGAAAAACATTACGATCCAGATTAATGAAAATGAAGAAAGGTTAGGTGCACAAATAAAAATTTTGAGTGACAGATTAAAAGTAACGAATGAAACTATCGCGGAAATGCAGGTGCAATTTGAAAATAAAGTTATTAGAATTATGGATGATATGGATAAAGTTAGGGACGTAGTTTGGAAAATCAAATTAGATCAGAAAACGTGTGAAAAGGAAACTAATGATCGGATCACAGATTTAGGTAAAAAGATGCAGGAAATTCAAGGAAATTGCGAGATAGAATTCAATGATGTAAATAAAGAATTAGGTAATTTAAAATCAGACTTCGACAATGTTGGTAGGAATCAGGGGCAATACACTAGGATTAATAAACCAAAAATATCAGTTAAGCAATATTCAAAATTTTACGGAGACAACAAGGTGAATCCAAAAACATTTTTAAATAATATAAGAAAATTGATACAAGGATCAACGGATGAAAGATACAATTTAAATTTCGTTAGGTCAATCTTAAAAGGAGGCGCGGAAATATGATTTGACTTGATAGAAAATGAGATAGGAACATTTCAGGAATTTGAGAGTAGATTCTAAGAAAATTTTGGGGGGACAATCAACAATACAAAGCAAGAAATAATTTAATTACGGGAAAATATAATCAGAACTTAAGGACGACACGAGAGTTATACGCCATACAAAAATTTAGTATAGCCAAGCAATTAGATCCTCCGATGGAAGAAACGCAAATTATAAAGTACTTAGCAAGACATTTTGGAGAAGAAGTTAGACATTTTAATAGTTTTATCTCGTAGCTTTCAAAATTTAAAACAAAAGTTTCTTTATCATATTTTCAAAATTTCAAAAATGTGGAAGCTAGAAGCAAAAAAAAATAAAAATTTCAGTTCTTTTGTTCCCGTTTGAGAAAGGCGCAAGATATCATCAATTTTTTTTTATTCTTATTGCTTTTAGAAATGGGCAATTCTTCCCCCATATAACTGAATCTCTAGCTCTAATGGTTTTCAAGATTCCAATGCATAACAAAAAAAAAATTAAATTCTAATAATCACTCACTCATACTAAGAATAGAGTCCACAATCTCTTTTATAATTAAGATGAGAACTCACAAATCTTAATATCTTAATTTTCATTCACAAATAATTCCTTGTCTAAGTCTGATTATATACAAATTTGTCAAGATAATTCGGATAGTTCAATATATATCCCCTTTAAATCGGATTTAAACACATCTGGTCAGTTAGGTTTAATTATATTTTTATATAATGGCAAACTTGAACCGAGGGCGTGCCACCCTTAAAATTAAATTATCGACTCTTACACAAAGACTTGCACACAAAACAAAAAACATCTTGTCATATAACTTACGTATTTATTAGATATGTCCTTTATTTAAAAATTTTGAACAATATAATTTTATTTTACCGCAAAAAATCTGCTTGCTGCTTTTTTTCCAGTTCGTAATTCTAAAATAAATCTCAAGGATTGCTCAAATTATTTTACCAAGTTGGGCAATTCATGCAAATTGCTCCATATAACGCATAACAAATCATTTTGGTACATTTGCTTTATTGCATTCAAAATTTTGTTACGGTAGTCTCATTTAATTCTTATTTCTTTATTTTCATTTCTAAAATCATTGTAATTACTTAAAATAATCTACTCCCTTCTTGATAGCAATGAACTTCTGACGTCGTTAATGAAAATCGTCTGTCATCTACAATAGCTAAATACTACGTAGCGTATTCTCGGACTAGCATTGTCACGTTTTATACAAACCATTCCTACTATCGCCTTCTATTGGGTTTATATAGGGCGAGCCTCTTGTAACGTTACGCATCTAGAATTTTCGTGGTCATTCGTGAGCCTAGTATTGTCCGTTTCGAAGGCGTGTGATGCAACTTGGTAGATTTTTTCCTTCTAACAGTCTCGAGATACACTAATTAACTGATGACGAATGCGCGTACCAGGTAGGAGTCAGTAATTATTTAGATGCCATAAGCGAATAAGCTATTAATATAGTTATAATTCGTTGCGTAATTAATTTCGAACATAAAATAGACAATATTTTGCAGCAAGTTATTATTTAAAATATATCATTTTAAAATGCAAAATCTACAATTCAATACGTAATAAAACAATTTGAATACTCCTTGTATGTTTGTTGTGGCTTGTTTAGTATTTTTCTTAATCTTCTTTAGAAATTAAAAAACTCATAGTTTTTAAAATCATCTTTATTTACGTTTGAATCCATGACCTATAGTGGAGGTTGCACTGCTTAAACGATTTTAAAAGAAGCGAACATTGGTATTGATTTATATGAATTGGGTAATTATTATATTTGAATTTTGAAAAGTGGGCTTAAAGTTCAGACGGATATGTTTTTAAAAATGTCTGTGCGAATACGTGTATAGTAAAAAAGCGACACAACACAAAGGTGTCTTTGCGAAAAACCGTCTTCATCTTCTCTAATCGGCAAAGTGAGTAACATTTATGTAAAAAATATGATTTTTTAAAAATTAGAAACCTCCAAGAAACATTTATGAAAAATTGTGTACTTACGAACTCATAAATTAAGGTAGCTAACTCGTCGGTTCTGGCTGCTTACGGAAGGTCTTCAAAATGCCCTCTATTTGGTTGAATTCTCAAACATGCTATTGATACACGATTTGCAAAAAAGTTTGATAAATATTTGCGTTATAGTTGTCCTTCTAGTTACAGTAAAGATGCAATTCAGTATTCACTTCAAATTGTATGTGTTCAAACGCAAAAAATGATGCTGGGCTAGTTATGTAATAATTGATAAGCAATCAGAAGATATGTCATATTAATTTTACACTATAATAAGTTATGCTAATACAAAGAAATGCATTGAGATTGGCTGAATAGCATTGGTAAACTTCTTTGTGTATTTATTAAAGCGCGTGTTAGCCTAATTTTATATCCCTCAAAGCGCAACCTTTACAGTGATATTATGTTGTCTTACGTCAACGAACGGCGTGCATAATTACAAAGGTTGGATGGTTGAGAACCTCATTTCAAATAGAATTTTTGCGAGATGCTGTGTAAACTATTCGTTTGTGGTCATTTAAAATTAATGGTAAGGGTATAGTTTGTTTGTTATGTGGGTCGTCTTAAAAAATAAAAGTTTATGGCCTTAATGCGAACAATGAAAATGCAGGGCAGTTACGTCAGCCTATTGGTATTCTACAAAACTGGCACAGCAGTGCACGTTTGTGTATTCAACAAAATGGAGGGCATTCTGAATACCTTTTGTATGCAGAGTTCGTGAGTAGCTATAACCAACAACACTCTCGTTGAACTTTCGGGAAAGTTGGCCCCGTGACCTGTACCCCTTTATTTCGTCGAGGATCAGCTGCCTTTTACGCATCCTCGCGCATGCCTAGCTCATTTTCCCACTATAAGCAATTCAGACGTGAAACCTTGGAACTGAGTGATGTGCGACTTGGACTTGAAAAATCATCACAGAACGGGTCCCCCGAAGAGAATGGCTATTGGATCGGCGTGGTGAGCGTCAGTTACCGGGAAAGACCGCTTGGAGATTTCCACCAGGGGCCTCAGGTCTCCGCCCGCCGCCGTAGCAGCCCCAATGGGCGCTTTACGACTCGCATCTCGAAAATTTCCAGTTAAACTGGCTAAAGACTTAAATCTAATATCACAGATTGATATCTCAACCCCGTGGTACCCGCCAATAGGAGTTAGGGTATCCATGGGAAAGAAATTTCACATTTAAAATGGATAACGTCATGCCAAAAAGGGTCAATGACGCTCCAGGACGTCACACCGGGATAACACCACGCCAAAAAGGGACAGTGTGTTACTTTTTTTGTGGCCCTACGTTGGGCGCCTAATTTGTTACGTTTTTTTTCGTGGCCCCACGTTGGGCGCCAAAAATGTTACGTTACGTAAGACAAAGAAATGACCAGGCTCAATCGGAGAGTAGGGGGGGGGGTTGTAAAAAGCAGACCAACATACCATGTACGCGGCTGTAAGGAGTTAGTGATAATACCTGCAAGAAAAATAGTTAGGCAAACCTGAAAAAAAAAGAATAAGCATAGCAGCAATGATAAGTCTAAATTATTCAGTACCTTGTAGAATGTAAAAAAAACTGTTTGGATAATCTATATAATATAATCACGATAAAAGCATTATAAAAATTTTTATTACAAAGTGAGGTAATATTGGGGAGTAGCAGAAACGTTTCCTCGCACACCAATTAAACATAAATCAGATAAAATGTTAACAAAAGATAAATAGATAAGACACCATTGGTATGAGTAATTTAGTAGTATTGATTGTTCTTTCTTTCTTTTTTTTTTCTTTTCTTATGTTTTAAAATATCATGCAAGTCTTTTGTAAAAGGTATCAGAACGACAAAGATATGGTAAAGCAAAGGATAGATATTTAAAGTAATAATAACAAGTAGGAAATAGTTCAACTTACAAAAGTCTTTCATCAACGCTTCCTTGCAACGGAAGTGTGAGATTCACGATGTCCTGCACTAACGAAGCACTTCACCCTTGACTGTGAGGTGTTGATGGAATTTCTTACACTTTACACTAATCACACCTATGTATTTCACTGGCGTTAGCAGCAGACATTATCATGCTGATGGAACTATGTAGCATTGATAAATTCTTGTTAACTCTATTTCCTGAGACAATAATTTCGAAATCTTTTGTAACACAAATCGTAAAAAAAATGGAAATAAAAATTTAGAATCACGCTTTCAAGTCGCGATGTAATGCATTAAACTAACAGTAACGCGAGGTGTTTTATTTGCTACCTATGGTAACAAAGAATAATCTAATGCTTTTGAATAACGAAATCTGCGCAACTAACGATCTATTTTAGATTCGTTGGGGTTAGAAAAATTCAGCAACTACAGTATCACTGTATTTAAATAATCCAAAGTATGCACTAATCTGATAAAACAAAGGGACACTAGACTAGATCGCACACACAGTTCAAATATAAAAAGACAAATCAACAAAATAACACCATTAGTAAAGCAACGCGTATCACTAAAACAATGTTCCGTAAAACGCACGACAAGTTCTATCACTTTTATTTACAACAGAAAAACAACCAAAAAAACACAGTTAGTAAAGCAACGCGTATCACTAAAACCGTCCGTCAATGACCTTACCACAACACTTGTGGTCAACCAAACACGTTACATATATAGCATACTTCCTTCAAAAAGGAAAAAATCATGCCGCGCTTGTTCAGGAACAATTCGAAATTGATCCCGCATTAATTTACCCTCTTGTTAAAGCAAAAAGACACAGTCTTTTTTACGTAATTAATATATAGGAACCAAGAACGAACTACAACTGCTAATCTGTTTATATCAACTCGTTGTTACAACTTCTTATCGTTTCTTATCTAAACTTGTATATTCACATAAGCTACAAAATTTAAATTTACGGCAAGACAAGGACGATGCAATCTACTCATTATAACACGATGCATTCGCCTAAGGCGTTAATAAATATAAAATATAGAAATAGTAGTTACAGAAAGGTATTTGTTAATTGGGAAATAGCGTAAAATGTTAAACTATAAAAATGCACGTTACAAATTCCCCCCTAGCAAAATAAAGACGTCGGGGTGAAAGAAAAAAAGAAAAACGACAGACAAGGAACCAAACAAAAAAAAATTATTTTTATCCGGTTCGAAGGACCAACACCAGTATAAGCGAAAGAACATTTTTCCAAAAGAAGACAAAGTCATCTATCGGAACCAACAATAACAAAATAGGTAAAGAAAGTATTAAGTAAACACCCAATGAGGATTAAAGGTTATAGCTACTTTCAAAATCGTCAAAAGACGGATGTCCTCAAAAGGGACATTTCTGTTTTCCACCTCAAAGAAAAGTTTTGGTTTCCCGCGGAGAAACCAAGAGAAAAGAAAAAAAAACGAGGAAGAAAACTCGTAGCAAAACTGTCAACCTCAAATGTGCAGCAAAGAAAGAACCAAGACAAAGTAAAGGGCAGAGGCAAACTAGTACACCATCTAGAATACTTCCAACTGAGGTAACACAGATTCGTATGAAACGATTACTTAAGCAAAGTATGGCTAACAGACCTACAAAAGCGACCAAGTCGAAATTCCTAAAAGAAAAGAAAATAGATCTGAAGCCTACTTCAAGGAATGGATGTAGCAAGCGACTATAATAGTCAAATAGTGAATAAATGGTGGAACTAGCCAGAAGAAAAAGTCACGGGATAGGCTAGCTACAAAAAGATGAATAGGAATACGAAATGCGCGCCAGTGTTTTCGGACACAAGCTTATCAGAGAAAACACAAGACCAATAAGCCACAGAAAGAATACTTAAGAGCAGACGTAATGAGAGAATAAAAATAACATAAAAAGATGCAAAGACAATTAAGATTAAGTTTAGGATTAAAATACAATAAACAGAGACAGATGAAAAATTAAGATAAAAAATGTTGTAAGAAAGAACCAAAAATGTATTAGAATAGGTATGTAACGCAAATAAAAAAAATTAAAAAAAAAAGGAAATCAAGGGCAAACCCAAAAAATATCGGGCAGGAGAAGAAGAAAAAGAAAAAAAAATCGAGCAGGAAAAAAAAATCGAACAGGAAAAAACAATAAAAAAAAATCGAGCCCCTCGTTTATCGAGCCCCACGTTGGGCGCCAAATTTGTTACGTTTTTTTTGTGGCCCCACGTTGGGCGCCAAATTTGTTACGTTTTTTTTTCGTGGCCCCACGTTGGGCGCCAAAAATGTTACGTTACGTAAGACAAAGAAATGACCAGGCTCAATCGGAGAGTGGGGGGGGGTTGTAGAAAGCAGACCAACATACCATGTACGCTACTGTAAGGAGTTAGTGATAATACCTGCAAGAAAAATAGTTAAGCAAACCTGAAAAAAAAGAATAAGCATAGCAGCAATGATAAGTCTAAATTATTCAGTACCTTGTAGAATGTAAAAAAAACTGTTTGGATAATCTATATAATATAATCACGATAAAAGCATTATAAAAATTTTTATTACAAAGTGAGGTAATATTGGGGAGTAGCAGAAACGTTTCCTCGCACACCAATTAAACATAAATCAGATAAAATGTTAACAAAAGATAAATAGATAAGACACCATTGGTATGAGTAATTCAGTAGTATTGATTGTTCTTTCTTTCTTTTTTTTCCTTTTCTTATGTTTTAAAATATCATGCAAGTCTTTTGTAAAAGGTATCAGAACGACAAAGATATGGTAAAGCAACGGATAGATATTTAAAGTAATAACAAGTAGGAAATAGTTCAACTTACAAAAGTTCTTCATCAACGCTTCCTTGCAACGGAAGTGTGAGATTCACGATGTCCTGCACTAACGAAGCACTTCACCCTTGACTGTGAGGTGTTGATGGAATTTCTTACACTTTACACTAATCACACCTATGTATTTCACTGGCGTTAGCAGCAGGCATTATCATGCTGATGGAACTATGTAGCATTGATAAATTCTTGTTAACTCTATTTCCTGAGACAATAATTTCGAAATCTTTTGTAACACAAATCGTAAACAAAATTGGTAATAAAAATTTAGAATCACGCTTTCAAGGCGCGATGTAAAGCATTAAACTAACAGTAACGCGAGGTGTTTTATTTGCTACCTATGGTAACAAAGAAAAATCTAATGCATTTGAATAACGAAATCTGCGCAACCAACGATCTATTTTAGATTCGTTGGGGTTAGAAAAATTCAGCAACTACAGTATAACTGTATTTAAATAATCCGAAGTATGCACTAATCTGATAAAACAAAGGGACACTAGACTAGATCGCACACACAGTTCAAATATAAAAAGACAAATCAACAAAAAAAACACCATTAGTAAAGCAACGCGTATCACTAAAACAATGTTCCGTAAAACGCACGACAAGTTCTATCACTTTTATTTACAACAGAAAAGCAACCAAAAAAACACAGTTAGTAAAGCAACGCGTATCACTAAAACCGTCCGTCAATGACCTTACCACAACACTTGTGGTCAACCAAACACGTTACATATATAGCATACTTCCTTCAAAAAGGAAAAAATCGTGCCGCGCTTGTTCAGGAACAATTCGAAATTGATCCCGCATTAATTTACCCTCTTGTTAAAGCAAAAAGACACCGTCTTTTTTACGTAATTAATATATAGGAACCAAGAACGAACTACAACTGCTAATCTGTTTATATCAACTCGTTGTTACAACTTCTTATCGTTTCTTATCTAAACTTGTATATTCACATAAGCTACAAAATTTAAATTTACGGCAAGACAAGGACGATGCAATCTACTCATTATAACACGATGCATTCGCCTAAGGCGTTAATAAATATAAAATATAGAAATAGTAGTTACAGAAAGGTATTTGTTAATTGGGAAATAGCGTAAAATGTTAAACTATAAAAATGCACGTTACAAGTGGTGCTCCCACGTATAAATAAATAAAACTCTAACTTAATAAGAAATAACACGATGCCACAATTAAAATACATAAATGTTGAAGAGCTTGTGTCTGAAGTTTTTGGAGTCAGGCCGATAGCCGATATTCCCGATCTGGGCCCCTTTGCCGGAGCTGCGGTGCGCTATTAACGACATGGTCAATAGCGTTTTCGGTATGTCATGCCCAGCCGAACTCGGGCTTTGACGGTCTCCTTGGGCATCGCTTCTCTCGTTCCTACAACAATCGGTAGGACTTCTCCCGTGGCTGCTCCTAGGTCCAACAGGAAGTGCGGTATCAGTTGGCTATATTTGTCGATTTTCGATTGTCGTTCCTGAGCTAAGGTAATCATTGTCCTCATGGTGGACTGTTACGTCGACCACAAAGACCCCTCTCCGGCTCTGTATCACCAGATCGGGTTCGAGATTCCCGCCCAAGGGTAGCCATAACATAGGTTCCCACTTTTCCGATACCGCTGGCCGCTACTTTTGCACTTCACCAACAACGAGGTCGCAAATCTCCTTGTGGCGGCGGATCCTCTTGCTTTTCGTATGTGTGCACTGTTCCAGGATGTGTGCCAGTGTCTCCACCTGGGCGCCACACCTGCGACCCACCTGCGGCCTACCTAGATAGCTCATTTTTCTTAACCCACCTCTTCAATTGGTCGATCTCTGGTTCGGAGACTGGCCATACAAACCTGCATGCAGCGGACATCCTCTTCAACCGTAATTCCAAATTGGTGCCCGCTGCTAGGGTCTTCATCACTGAATCGTCGCTCTGCAGAAACTTAAGTCCTGCTTTAAGAGTGCTCCAGACGACGATTGCTTCCAGCTTCGGAAATCCTAATACCCCGTCATTATTGCCACAGTAGAGCAATCCATTCGAAGTAGACTGTGGCAAGTGGTAAATTTCACGCAGAACTACCCGTAGCTCCTGGTCTAATAATCTTGAGGCGTTGCCGTGGATCAATGTAGTAAGCGTAAGACTACGGATCTTAAAGTCCTGGGTTCAAATCCCGAAACGGCCGACTGCTTGAAAAATGGCAGGTAATCAATTTTCAGAAAATTACAACCTCGTTTGGATGAGATGTTAAATAAAGGTCCCGTATGTGAGTGTTGTCACGCACGTTTAAGATCCCTACCTTGCCTAGAACGGCAAGGGTTCGGCAAAATTCTAAATTTCCAGGCAACAAAAAACTCGCCTCCTGACCAATGTAGTACCTTTGGGTGTAGCATTGGGAATGTAAATAAACGGTCTAATAATCTTGGCGGCTCCGTGGCGTAGTGGTATGTGTGTGACTACTACGCCCAAGGACCCGGGTTCGAATCCCGACACGGTCCGCTTGAAAAATGTTAAGCGAACATTTTTGACAAAAATACACCCTCGTTCGGATGAGAGGTAAAATGAAGGTCCCGTGTGTGAGTGTTGTCACGCACGTTGAAGATCCGTATCTTGCTTGGAACAGCAAGGGCTCGGCAAAATTCCAAATTTTCCAAGTAAAAAAAAACTAGCTTCCTGGCCAATGTAGTACCTTGGGGTGAGCATTAGAAAATCACATGTAAGGTCTAGTGATCTTAAGTATATGAGTGGCGGAAATGCTACCACCCACTGGTACAGGTGGTAAGGGATTAGGTATCGGGAAATCAACTCTACCTTCTGGTGGGGCTTGAGGGCTAGCCGTTTTATACGACTCAGCACTACAGCAAGGTTAGCCCTGACGCTTTCTATATCAATACCAGCCCAGGAAGATATCTTTACACCAAGGTAGGTCATGCATGATCCCGGGCCCGTGAACGGGATGGGATCTCCATTCTCCATCTTCAACCCGGGGTCAGTCAGGTACCAGGAGTCTTTAGTCGGGATCAAACGGAAGCAAGCGCTGTTTTGCGCCGACATTGTCATACCTAGGTCCCGTAGGTATTGCCCCGTCTGCCTAATCTGACTACGTATGCACACTCATTTCAAAAACATTTGTTTAAAGATTTAAATCTTTTAGAATTCGTTTTCCTGCGTAAACATTACTTTCCTTCAACTCACTTTTTGAGGTATATTGCCTCTATACTTTACACGTTATCGTCCGCTTAAATTGTAAGTCGGTATTTTGTAAGCAATAATTTTAATGCGTAAATATCAAGTTACTTCCTTTTCTTAAACATCAGTTAAAATATTTCGATAAAGTTGCGAATTAACCTGTATTTACATACCCAGCAATTAAGTAGTTTCTGACATAATCTCACCATGAATCACCCAGTATAAGCTGACGATATTATAGTTACTTGTAGTATTTCTACTTCAATACAAATCAATATCGACATTCTACTTCACCGTAACCGAATTATTTTCATCTGTATCATATATACACCAGAAATCGATACCGTATGTTTCCAAAGCATGCCACAGATGTGAGTCAACAGGCACAGTTTGCAAAAGAAACCGATATAAAAAGGAATAGAAGCCCTTTATTTAAAAAACTCTACGCTTGAACGTAAAATGCGATTGCGTTTCAAATGGTTTCATTGTAGCTTTCATGTTGTTACCAATCATTAAAAATGCTATAGCATTATCTAATTTTGCTGAAACTACAAAGTTTTGCTTACGCGGCAATTTTGAAAACTGCTGAATTAATTTCAATAAATAATATTTTTATGACAGGGATATAAAGCAAATTATATAGGTTAGAGCGAATTCATCGCTCTCCTTTGGCTTTTATAAATATTACGGTCATCAAATTCTATTTTGCTTTATTTGGAAAGCTGTGATCATGTGGTGGATTGCTGTTTTATTTAAAAGCGGAGTTCTTTTACCAACCTAAAAACTTTTTGCTAATAGAGCATATACATACAGTTTAGTTGAGCGAATTAAAGTTATTCTTGAAATTATATGACAATCATAGTTGTGCATTATAAGTTGCATTAAATCAGAGCATCATTTGAAACTGGTTGCAAAATGCCATCAGTTTAGTTTATGTTATATTTCTTGACTGATGCAAACACATATTATCTTGCGTATAGCTAAAACTGATTTACATTTATAATAGATAGTTAACCACACACAATTATTTACTCATAATGAAATATAAGTGTGTTACGTTCAAACCCCTGTAAATAATTTTCTCTGCATTCATTTTTAAAACACACTAAAATTGATAAACTAGTTCGACTTCTTACCATTTAAAATTATTGTTATTTAATAGAATTTCTCAAGTAATTATTCTATAAAATTTTACCTTATAAAATCAAACAGCTGTTTAGAAAACTTTACGTTACAAAGTAGTTGCAATATTTTCTACCACCTGCAGTAACTACATTTTAATTAAAAGCTGCACGTAAATGCACAACTTTTTGCTAAAAGATAAGGTTACTTACCCCCTGCCTACATCTGCTTACAATGGGCTTGTTATCTATAAGTATACTGCTATTTTGCAGCTGTTAAGATGTTTCAAAGTAACAAGATTGCTTTCCTGTATCCAAAAATCTTTTGGTAATTGCGTTATCTGCTTGTTGGTAAGCTGTTACAGTTTGTATTTTGGCAGCTGTTGTCTAGGATTTCTGCACACTTGGTTCTTCGGCGATATCTTTGAAAGCCAAATACCTACACCCATACATGATTCTGTCCTTATAAAATAGAGACCCGTGCTTTAAAAGATAGGATTGAATACAACATCTACCGAAGATGCATGTTGTAAAGTCGCGTTATTAAAAATGCTTTCTGTGCTAGTATAAGTTAACTTAGTGGTTCCAGAATCCAGCCAATGGAGAAATGCAGCCGCATTTTCCTAAGATGATACCAACACGAAGCCGATAGCTCAAAGTACAGCTATCTGTTTTCGTAATTTTTTGATGCTGCTGTGACGAATAGACTTTTTATTTGCTGTTATTACTTATGATTATCCGATAAATTGGCACCACCACGTTACAAAACTTACATGCACAATGCACGAACGACTATGTAATTATTCTATAAATTAAAAATTAGTTAATCAAAGTTTATGTTAGAGTCCGTTTTTAACTGCTTCTTTTGTCTTTGGACGTAAAAAACTTACTTACAAATTTAAAAGCAGTTGACAGTTGAGTTAGGGCGTATGAGATTAATGTTACAATATTTCTTGAGAAGGTGCATTTCACGATGCAGCATGTATATATAACTTATGTATATTTCTTTTCCTAGAAGTACTGTGTAGTTTATGTTTTATTTTCCTCGATATATATTTAAGGTGAAGCATTAAGTAAGTATCTAGATTATAAGATGTTATATTTATTTTGCTTACCAATTTTATATTCTTATGTTATGATGCTTTGTTTACTATCACGCTGTAACAAACGATTACGCAAATTATTGGATTCTTTGTTGTTTTTTAAATAGTCTTCCGAGATTGTATGTTAACAATATAGTTTTACAGAGGTCTCCAATGTGTCCTTCCTACTTCACCCACGCCCCTCTACGACGTTTTTGAGCTAGCCCAAATTCTACCATTCTGTCCCCGTTTCGTTGCGGTATTTGGCGTAAGCGATTTCTTTACTAATTCTTTCTGTTTTCTTTCGTGCTTGCGCGGAATACCGTAACAAGTGCTACATAAATAATAGTGCTAGGTTTAAAAATTTGAGCAGACGCGGACCAGATATTGACAGACTAGCACCATCGTCTCCGCCGACGTCACTAAATTACATCACGGTGTGTTTGTGGATCTAACCTAGGACGTCAAAAATTTATATGCATCTAACCTAGGTCGTCGCGATTTTTTGTGAATTTAATCGATGACATCAAGGCCGTCACTCGATCATCCGCCATTCTGATTGCTCGATCGCTGTCATTTTGACCTGTTCACTATTTTAACCTAGGTCAACATTAATTTTTATTACATCACAATTGTCTATTTTACACATCCGCTGTCTTTTATAAGCCAAACATAATTCTGAGGGGAAAAAAGTTGTGTGCTACTAGGTTTGACCTGGACTTCTGGTCACAAAACCAGAGCGCTACATTAAGCAGTCTTGAAATTGATTCGCTAAAACCAGCAACACAACAAAAAGTATAAGTCGATTAGTCACAGTTGGAGATTGGAATGGGAAGTGGCAGAGACGCAATAACACAAACTAGCTGAAGAAACTTTGTTGCAACCAGCAAACTACATACCTAGTAAAATGAAAGCTTTCAATTGTTATGAGTAAAAGTGACGTAAAAATTTTTCTCAAAGACATCGAATCATATTTTGCATATTAAAGTTACCATACTATTTGCCTAATACCCGAGCAAAATTGTTAAAAAATAAATTTTTAACAACTAGCAGTTAATTCTTTTGTTAATTAACATACTGTTATTGCATACATTAAAAACATTGGCACGGAGTACGTGGGATATTTTTCATAAGTAATTTTTACAAAAAAATAGAGCCTATACTTGCGTTATTACTGAGAATATGTTCTAGTCTAGTAATTGGGTTCCAGTGAAAATTCAGGAAGTGGCGAGTGATTCATACGACGTCACCATTGATTACTTTTACGACAGGATTAATGGAAACACATTATATCATGGCCAAATTTTGGACTCATATGTTGAAGTATATACAACCCAAACGCAATGGTATAGTTTAATCATAAGATAAAATTAAATTCTAGTATAAAAGAGCCATAACAGAATACGCCACTGATGCTTCACCAATATACATACATACCATCGTTACACCAGGAAGAATGTTTTAAAAAAGTATTTATGTAACTTGCTCTTTAAAGTTTTTAGATGTTACTAAAGAATAACTAAATATTCATTTCTAAAGCACAAAAGAAAGTGAAACAATGCTAATAATGACCTTTTATCAATTTTAGATAACAGCATTCTTTCATACCTTAATACAAAGTAGATCTTAGATAAAGGACTTTTATTATCAATGAGTAACCAAATGTGGTTTGAAGAATGAAAGCCAGACTTCAAACAGTAAAAAAAACACGGAGTAAAGTGCCTTGCCTGGTTTAGAAGTTTAACGAATTTCAAATAGCCAAATATGGTAATTAAAGAACTTTTTAATAATATTGCAGGAAAATTTAGTGGTACAAAAATTAATGTAACAAAACAATAGCACTACAGATGGCTTCAATATTTTATTTGGGCATTTGCATTATGAAAGATTGTTATGTGCAGTAAGAAAGAATTCGAATTACTTTAGGGATGTCGATGGGAAATCAAACCTTAAGAAATATAACACATATTTTTAATATATTTCTGATATATATATATATATATATATATATATATATATATATGTACCCCTCTTACTTGTGCAATCGGATGTAATAAACGTCCAACTGAACGACACCTCTCTGTGTTTCTCTCAAATCTCTTAATTTATTATGCCATATACATCCCTTCTAACACTCTATATACCTGAATAATACAAGCGAAACTCACCACAGTTTGTATAATAAGACAAGTAATTTTACAATTTACAACTGTACGTCCTTTTTAATATCATTTACTATTTACAGAACTTTTGAATCAAAATTAAAATAAATATTCCTATCAACTTTATTTATTACGAAACTTATAACCTTTTTAAACCTTTTTATAGCAATTAAAGCCAGCAAAAAAATTGTATTTTACTATGAATGGTTTCGTTGAACGTTCAAAGAACTATTCTACTTTTAAAATGTACTTTTACGTACCAACAAAATTTTGGTTGACGTTTTACACCAAATATCTAAATTACTGCAAGTTTTAAGTTCTTCAAATATTTAAAATAATAAATGTAACGCACTATAGATTTAAAAGATAATTCTGACCTTACGTTCCTGCTATATCTTCTTACAAATAGGTTGCTTGTTCAGTGGTTTCAAGTCATTGACCTGCAACCTGGCGTGTACTCTGGTACTTAGAACTGTTTTCCGGCAACTTGCAGTCGTTTGACCAATGATGTGAAGTACTAACCCTGTACTTCAAGTATCATACCATTTATGTAGATTTTTATCCCAGTAATTTAATGTCTTAACGTCGTAATTTAGTCCTAATTTAGTTTAATTTAATTGATTATTTGGTTGGTTATTTGGTTAGTTATTTGGCCGTACTTTAGTCGTACTTTAATACCCTAAATTAATAAATAGTAAAGATTTTAATTTACACTAATTAAATCTAGACTTACGTTTTATACCAACGGCAGAGTTTTAAACATACGTATTTCGACGCGCACTTTTACTGTGTACTCACTTGAAATTCTTTAACTTCAATTATTTTATTTTATACCATTTCTTACTTTCACTCAATTTCATTTACGTAATAATATTGTATCGACTAGTACAGTCCACATGTTGATTATGGGTTGCCTCCTCTTATCTGCTTTAATTTCGTTTTATGGACAAACTGGTTCCACGTGCAGGTATTGGTTGACCGTTCCTTTTCTTGTTATTAGACTATCGCCAAAACGTTGCAATTATGTGCTATCTTCAACCTGTTGGGTTTTATTCCGTATTGCATGTAATAGACGCTTGATTTTGCACGTACATCAGAGCTTGTAATTATGGAATTTGGTATTTTTGTACCTTTCAACAGTACGTAGTCTTAATTTTAGTGTACATACTTTGTTTACATATGCTGGTTTTATTACTGTGGCAATTCCTACATTTCAAACGTCACGTACGCTTTCGCCTTAATTCTTTATGCTTAATGAAATATGCCCGCTTTTAAGTGTTTGCCTATACAAACTGTTATAAATTATATGCGTTTTATTAACTTAGATTTCTTACGCATTTGCCCTAGATGCATTTGAATTTAGGTCAAAAGAAATTTTATTTTACGTTTATTTTACTTTAAATATGCCGAATTTGTATTTGTTTTGAGCGTAAGAATGTTTTAAATGTTTTAAAATGGACTGGGTTGCGTCCGCAATTGTTTATTTTAATAAATGTGGTTCAGTTATTACTGAATGTGCTTCCTTTAATTAACTGTAGATTGTTATTTTGGCCTCCATAATCTATTATATTTCTCTTTGGTTCTTCCACTAACAAAGCTTTAAATAACACAGTGTCTATGTATATCTTTGCTACATGCAGAACTTTACTGCCGAATGCATATTTGCCTAACCTAAAGGGTATATTCTAACTTTACAAACCATTCACAAACCGCGCAACTACTGCTAAATTTAACTTCAAATATAAACTCCCTTATCTATAACTATTACTAAAACCCCAATTAACTACAATAACACCCTGATTAAATACAAAACTCCCAAATATATACAAGACCACCTCAATTAAATACACGTAACCCCAATTAAATACAGAACACGCAAATAAATAGAAGACCACCCCAATTAAATAACTAAACAACCCAAATAAATAATTACCATTGTTGGCATGCCAGAATTCCTTAAAGAAATATAAACCCAGCCCTAGGTACATCCAGCAAAAGACTTGTTCAGCAAAATTTTTAAGATTGTTTCCGAAATCCAAGTACTTGCTGTTACCTATACTCAAAACAGCTCCACCGAATTCACATATTGTTCAAACATTTTCCCATGATCGAAATATCCCCCAGTGACTTATGCATGAATGTACACGCTTCTAAATGTAATATCTACCATAAATTATATCCTCGTGACTTAGCAGACTCTCGCCTACTATATCCTCGTATGTTGAAGAGCTGGCGTTTATTATATCTTAGTATGCTGGAGGTCTTTTGTCTTTTATTATGTGCTGAAAAAGTTTTGGTTAAGTATTGCTAATGAAATGTTTCTCTAAACTACCTCTCTAATTTGCATGCGACATCCTTACTCATCCAAATTTCTGCCTAATCGCACGTACGTGCTTTTGATGTCGTCCAATAGCTCACTATAATTGCCCATGATAGCTCTGCCTTTTCCCGTTTGTTCTGGTCTGTTTTATAACTTTTTGGTGGCGCCACTTGTAGCTGCAATCAGCTTCAATCACGGATATTATTACTCCCGTGTATCGATCCAACCACTTCCTAAATTTACTTTATATTATCTTACATTACTGTGGGTTATTCTTGTTGTGTTTTAAAATTAGGCACCCAAAATATCCCACTTTAACCACTCCTTGTTTCGGAACATTCCACACGAACTCCGGCCATTTTGTCTGCGCGGAGCTAAAATATTTTAATTTAAATTCAAACAACCATGTGGCAAACCAGAAAGCTACCCTTTAAAACTGATACCGGCGTTACATCTAGAAAGGTTTTGAACTCAATGCCAAATAAAGCCTTTGGACCCAACCCATGTGGATATATCTAAATAATGTCTACCTGGAGGATGGGCGATCCGAAAGTCGGTTTAGCGGTTTCCACTGCGTTAGAGGCTGGTAGAGCCTTGATTATAATCTCTACATCTCCTTCTACTAATCTACTATGAACAATAATAAAAATCTTCACGTCCTGTTACCTAAACTGTACTATCCAACATGAATATTACAGTATATAATAATAGAGAAGATACTAAAATCTACCCCTATTGGTGAAGTATGCAACCGGCTAAAAAAAAGAAAAACTTAAATTTATCAATAATCGGCTTTCAACCAATTTTATTTCTACGTATTACTTTACTCCACAATAATGAGCTTTCTTGTATGTGAATTTATGCTTCAATTAAGCGTGCACCAACGCAATCGCCCTTCTTAATAATAAGTTTTGTATATCTTTATTATTACCACCAATTACAAGTGTGCGATACAAAACACCATATAATGTTTATAAGATAAAAGATAGAATTTCAAGGGACTTACAGCTTTGTTTGTCCTCAACAAAACCCTGTCGACCTTTACCGTGCAGGATTTGCTGCAAGAAGATTAATTATTCGAAATTCAGGTGGACTGAAAGCTAAAACAGGCGGCTTTTACGATTAATGGTATTTTTATTTTAGCGCTCTTACTCGCGCTTTGACACCTGGATCTTTAATACCGTAACTTTTACTATCCGATTTACAATCTTATCCATACGGCGATGCTTACGTGTCAATGGACTTCAAAGCTCTGTTCTATTGCTTGATCTAGAATAGCTGAGGACTAATCTTCTCTCCTTGATGATGCGTCTTTTTAATAAATTTTTCATCCCAAGGACATTGCATGTTATTTTAGGATGTTACTGGGTAATACGTTTAATTGCTGGATTTTCGAAGTTAATGTAGTTATATTTATGTGACCGGTTATATTGTTCTCACATTTTTAGAGTAGATATCGACGGCGGCGTCATTTGTTAACATTCGTAACACATTTTTATGGCTGTGGTCCATAATTATTGTGGTTGTAGGGTACGTCAGTCCAATGCCATGATTCAATCTTTTGTTTTTCAACGCGTGTGGATGTGTACCAATAAACTTTCCTATGTCAGATGATTTTCCAAGATTTATCTGAATTTTTCTTCTAAATTTAATACAAAGAGTATAAAGTCCAGATCTTTATTGTCGTATGTATTTAGTATATCAGGTGCTTTCCTGTTCATTTCTGCGATATAATGTTACATTGCATTGAATTAGCCCCATTATAAAACGTAGAACTATCAAAGCTTCTATAAAGTATTTCGGGCGTTTTCGTAACAAAAGCTTGATTAACTAACTGATATTAATAAATATTTTATATTATTTAATGCTGATTTTGGGTAACGCGAGTTATGTATCCCCCAATTATCTATATGTATTGAATATATTGAATCTAATAGGAATTATTAGAAATTGTTAAATAAAGTATAAGTTCATTGCAACAATGTAATACAAGGATAACCCAGAGAGGTTATCGACAGTTCATGAGAACGGACATGCAACTTTGCATCCGAGAGGGCAGTGATACTGCAGGTGGCAGGTCACAAGCGTTAACATACCGCAATTACTTAGAATTAAGATTGATACATTGTAACAAAGTGTAAAGCAGACATGAGATCTCTGCAAGTTCTTACAGCCGTGTGAGGGGCAGGTTATTATAAAAAGTCCGGAAGCTCAAGGCCCGGCAGTCAGTCTTCGAACTCCATACTTCGTTGTTCAAGCTACTCAATCGAGTCAGTCTGAGTATTACAGTTTTTGCATTGTTGTCTACCTAGACTACTCGCCCAGTACAATTAATTATTTTTTATTAAAGTTATTATGAACAAGTTATTCTAAATTTCACTGTAATTTCTGTTTAAGTTATTAAAAATTTGTTAAGTGTTTGAAGTTGTTTTTTTAAAACACAGCTCCAAAGGCCCGAACCTTAACTGGCGCAGTCGTAACGGATGTCAAAAGGGCACTAAAAATCCAAAAATCGGAAGATTGGTGACCAAAAATTTTAATTCGCAATTTTGACAGAACCCAAACCAGGTTGGAGGAAGAACAAAAATAGTCTGAATCCAGCAACAAACAAACCAACGTGGACAAGATACAGCATCGATCGAGCCCACAAAAGAAACAGAAGAAATTAATGTAAGTTCATTTCCTTTTATACCAATTGATCTCACAAACTATAATTGATATATGCTAGTTTATTATTTTATTGATTACCATTTATGAATATTATTTTATGAATATTTTTTTGAAAATAGTTTACAAAGAAAAATTATTTTCAAACGAGACTTTATTTTGAGAAAGTGTTAATCTATGAGACTTGAATTTTAAAAGAGATTTTCTTTTAAAAAGCAAATGAGACTTGATATTTAAAAGATTCTTATCACAATTATTAAAACAAACTCAAAAATAAACCAAAAATAACGAACGCACATCCACTAACACCAAATAAGAAACATTAACTAGCGCGATTCAAACGCACGTTATAAACCGGTAAACTAAAAAGACAAAACGCGAATTAATTCCAAAGCTAAAGGTAATTCTTCAAAGCAATTACGGAACGATTATTTAAAACATTGACCTTATAAATTATAGCAAAACACTCTGCTACGGTAACCTAAAACCACCGTAATCTAAAACGCCGTCCGCAGATAAGCGAATTCTGCGAACGCAACATTATTATTACCTCAGAGGAATCGCCTTCAAAACAATAACTTTCACATTACTAAAGTAACGCAATTTGCATTATTAAATCCATAAAAGCGCATGAAGTTGGAACCAGCATTTAATGAGAAATTTCACCACAACGATCTATAAATAAAATTGCAACTATCTTAGTACAAACACGGAATAAAAACTAAACGTTTTTAATTAAAATTACTCATTATTTGCACTATCCCAGTACAAATACTGAGTGAAGCTAAACGGTCATTGTAAGAAGCTTTATTTAAAACGCTTATAATTGTAACCTGAAAACCAACATATGGAGAGTTTCAATTACAAGTCATGCATCACCGAGATATCTAAAAATAATTAGACGTATCATTTATGCAAAGCATTCAGCGAGTACGGAAGTAAAGTATTTAATTCCTATTAACACCTGTAAGTGTTAATTACCTCAACGTACGTGATTAAATAACCAAGACTACACCTTTTGGTATTTAATTACAACGATAAAGTGCAAAAGTAATTAACCTGCAAGTTATAATTAGAATTCAAGACAGACGAACTATACATTTATGCAACTCAAAACCCACGGAAAGAGTATTAATTACGAATTAACAGAACTGAACTAACACAAAGCAAAGTAAATACCGCGAAAAACTATTCTTCAGAAAGCAGAAACTCAAGCAAACTCAAGACAAATTAAAACCGCAAAATAGAAACAGGCAAATTCAAGACTACGGTAATTAAATCAACATTATCGAGCATAAATCTAACACATTCATTACCGCATTGTGTAACTAAGCACAAGTAACAACAATTACGATTCTAAGAATAACCCGACCCAATCTAAACTGAAAATTAACAAATCCAAACCAAAAATAACGCTGAAAATAGCAAAATAAATCTCAATCTTTACAAAATTTGAATTTGCCCAATCTAAACTTAAAATTAACAAATCCAAACCAAAATTAATGCTACAAATAGAAAAATTAATCTCAATTTTTACAAAATTTGAATTTACCCAACCTAAATAAAAAATTAAAAAATCTAAACCAAAAATAACGTTTCAAATAACAAAAATCAACCCCAATTTTTACAAAATTTTAAATTACCCAATCTAAAAGGAAAATTAATAAAACCAAAGCAATATTAACATCACAAATAGCAAAACCAACCCCAATTTTTACAAAATTCGAAATTATCTAATCTAAAAGAAAAATTATTAAAACCAAACCAAAATTAACGTTTCAAATAGCAAAATCAACACCAATTTTTACAAAATTTGAAATATTTAATCCAAACGGAAAATTAATAAAACCGAAGCAAAAATAATGATATACACCTCAATTAAAAAAAAAAATTTTTTTTGAAATTACCCAAAATCGAAAACAACCCTTAACCAACATGAGTAGCACAGACATGCGACTCTATTTGGAGACAATACAGATATTTAATGGCACGCAGGCGCATCTTGCAAATTTTTTTGAAGCAGCCGAAATGTTCCTCAAAACCTTTTACAAACCCGGAGATTACGAAAGAAATTCATTGCTTATACGCTTGATAATAAATAAACTAACCGGAAGGGCACCAACCTTAGTCGCCAGTAGGGACGATTTACAAGAATGGCAGGAATTTAAACAGCTACTAATTGCATATTTTGGAGACCAACGTAACATAAAATGCCTGGTACGAGACCTAATAAACCTTAGAATGGAACACAATCAATCCCCCTACCAATTCGGAATAAAATTCCAAGACGTGAGAATCTTAATACTAACCAAATTAAAAATCGAAGAACCCGATCAAAACGTTAGACATTTAAAAACAAAAATGTATGACGAAATGGCACTGGACACGTATATAAACGCTTTACCAGAACGACTATCAGATAAAATCAGATTCCAACGTCCCCAAAATCTAGAAGAAGCTATGAACCTAGTAATAGAAGAAGAAAATGTAATGTATTACCGCAACAGACTATACAACCCCAACGCGAATAAAAGTTATTCACCAATAAAAACTATACAAGCCGCAAGACAAACAATCCCTCAACAAAAATTCACACCCTTCAACGCACAAGCAAATCAACCACGAATTAATAACCCAAGCTTCAACAATACAAATTTTAATAATCAATATAAACATTTTCCAAAACCAACGTTTAACCCAATTTTTACGAAACCCGCATTCCAACCAAGATTTAATCAAAACCTAAACCAACAAAGACCAGCATTCAACGCAAACCCCAATATAAATACACCAATGACTAATAATCATAACAACCCTAATAATTATTATAAACCAACACCAATGGATACCTCATCTGGTAACACAGACAAAATACAGAAATAACACATATCCGACCAAACCCTCATCAGAAACGCAATTTTAAATCGGAAGAACTATTTCACCAAGAAGTAGAAAAATTTGACACTGATCAGAATAATTACATTGAGACAGGTACGAACAATGAATCAAACCATGCAGATACTTATGAACGCGACGAACAATACGAAACTTACGAGGAGTACGACGAAGAAAACTCGAACTCAAATTTTCAAATGGACCAATTCATAAACAACCAAACTTAATAAACTTAAATAACATAAATCACTTAGTACTACCATACATAGAAATACCCCACGCCGAATTCAAACCATTAATCGACACAGGATCTTCAAAAACAATAATTAGCCCCAGAACTGTAAAAAAACATTATTTAGATTATGCAGAAAGAGAACCGTTTAAAATTAAAGCAGCCCATCAAACGACAATACACCAATTTATAGCTAATATACCCTTACCGAGAACATTTAATGTTAAAATGAAACATAAATTTTGTGTATTCGAATTTAACGACAGATATGACGGCTTAATCAGAATGGACCTTCTAAGAAAATTAGGAGCCAAAATTGACATTAAAAATCGCTTATTAAGGACGAAATACGAAAAAAATCCCCATTAAATTTCAAACCACACAAACAGAACAAAATTACACAATAGAACCCCGAACGGAGAGAAAAATAAAAATCCCAGTAAAATCTAACAAAAATTTAGGAATAATAAATCATATGACATTTCGACAAATAGTAGAAACCCCAACTGCCTTAGTGCAAATAAAAGATAACTATGCAACCACAACAATATTAAATTCAAACGACTATCCCGTAGAATTATCATTGACAGACCCAATTAACGTAGAAGAACTAAATTTTAACGAAATGGAAATAGACGAAAATTTAGAAAACGATTACAACCCAATAGAACATGACAAAATGTTAAGAGAAAATTTAACTAACATCCGCTTCAATACCGACATCAATCAAGAAGAAGAAAGAGCAATTAAAAACTTATGTTTTAAATACCGCGACATATTCCATTGCGAAGGAATACCATTAACATTCACCAACACAGTAAAATATAATATCGAGTTAACAGATAATAAGCCAATTTTTACAAAAGCATATAGACTACCTCATGCAAGCCAAGAAGAAGCTGACAGACAAGTAGCAGACTTATTAGAACAAGATACAATCCAGCACTCCAATTCACCATGGAGCAGCCCCGTGTTAATAGTACCTAAGAAATTAGACGCAACCGGAAAGAGAAAGTACAGAATGGTAATAGATTATAGAAAGTTAAATGAAAAAACGGTAGATGACAAATATCTACTACCAAATATAACCGAAATTTTAGACAAATTAAGCAAATGCCAATATTTTTCAACATTAGACCTAGCATCAGGATACCATCAGGTAGAGATGGAAGAAAAAGCCATATCAAAAACAGCCTTCAGCATACCTAGAGGACATTACGAGTACAAACGAATGCCATTCGGATTAAAGAACGCACCCGCTACTTTCCAGAGAGTCATGGACAATATATTACGAGGAATACACAATGAAAAATGCCTTGTATACCTTGACGACATCATAGTTTATTCCACATCATTGGTAGAACACATAGAACGATTGAAAGAAGTATGCGAAAGATTTAGACAAGCACATTTCAAAGTACAGTTAGACAAAAGTGAATTTTTACAAAAAGAAGTATCATTTTTAGGACATGTAATAACACCCCAAGGAGTAATGCCAAATCCCGACAAAACAAATGCAGTTCTAAATTACCCATTACCAAAAACAACCAAAGAAATTAAAGGATTTTTAGGACTTAGTGGTTACTACCGCAAATTCATTAAAGGTTACGCTCAGATAACCAAACTCCTGACAAATTGTTTAAAAAAGGGAAACAAAATTGAACACACCCCCGGAATTTATTAAAGCCGTAGACAAAATTAAAAACATATTAACGAATCACCCTGTATTAGAATACCCAGACTTTACAAAACCATTTATACTGACGACAGACGCATCGAATGTAGCATTAGGCGCAGTATTGAGCCAAGGAAAAGTAGGTAGCGATAAACCCATCAGCTACGCATCCAGAACCCTAAATGAAACCGAACAGAAATATAGCACCATAGAAAAAGAATTATTAGCCATAATTTGGGCAACAAAATATTTTATACCTTACTTATATGGAAGAAAGTTTTACATATACACCGACCATAGACCACTAGTATGGTTATGCAAACTGAAAGAACCGAATTCAAAATTACAACGATGGAGAATCAGACTCGAAGAGTACGATTACGAAATTATATATAAAAAAGGAATTTATAACAACAACGCAGACGCTTTAAGTAGAATCTAGCTCAATGCATTAGAAACGGAATCCATTATAGGAAACGTAGACGAAGCAGAAATAAAAGAATACCCAGACGAGATCGACACGATACATTAGACACAAAACGAAGAACCTAAAAACGCGATTAAAATTTTAAACGAAGCAATCGATATAAAACCCAATCAATTTATAATAACCGAAGTTTTAAATAACCCAAATCTCGTAAAATATACAAAAGTAGATAACAAAAAGATATACCAAATTCAAATAACTAAAGATGAGAATGAGGAACAAATAATTAAAATTCTAAAAGAGAAAAAACGATTTTATTTTTATTTCAACACCGAACATTTATACCAAACATTGTCAGAATTATACGTTAAATTATTCAATAACTCTGGCCCTGAACTCATCAGATGTACTAGAAAATTAATAACATTAGACGACCCTGACGAAATAAACGATGTAATTAGGAATCAACACGAAGGAAAAACCAACCATCGTGGAATTAACGAAACAATAAAGCAACTTGTAAGACGTTATTATTTTAAAGACATAAAGGAATTGACCACAGATTTCATTAACCAATGTGAACTATGTGAAAAGCGAAATACGATAGGAAACCCCCAAAGATACCCTTACTGTTAACCAAAACACCCGACAAACCATTTCAAAAACTACGTGCCGATACTATAGTAGCAGAAGCGCAAAACTATCTAACAATTGTAGACGCATTCACAAAAATAGGCCAAGCAATACCAATCACATCCAAAAATAGCATTGACGTGACCCAAAGATTTTTACAATATTTCACATTTTATGGAACACCCGAATCAATAACTCTAGACAATGGTAGTGAATTTAAAAATGAGACAATACAAAACACTTTAGAACTTCACAAAATAAAAAATTAAATTTAATAACGGAAAACCACCCTGAATCAAACGGACTAATTGAACGACTACATTTAACCCTGTTAGAACAAATTCGATTATTAAGAATAAATTATAAAAAGGAACATATAACCAATTTAATGTCATACGCATTAATCGCCTATAATAATACAATCCACTCATCAACAAATTTTACACCCTTAGAATTAACCTTAGGACACTCAGATTTACGAAATCCCTATGACATACACTACAATAAGGAAGTATATCAACAATATGCGAAAGACCACAAAGAAAAACTAAAAATAACTTATGACAAGGTAAAAGATAGATTAGATAACGATAAGGAACGTATCACCACAATCCGAAACAAAAATACCGACGCAAATAAATTCTCAATAGGACAAACCGTGTATGAGAAGAACTTTCAAAGCAAGCGACATAAAACGGCACCCAGAAATTTAGGACGATTTAAAATTAAGAAATCAGATAAAAACATAGCAGTAGTAGACAACGGTAAAATAACAAAGTACATTCATTTGAAAAACCTAAGACACCCTGTCATTTTAGATGGACAATCATCACCCTTACCGTCAACCTCCACCCAGGTAGAACGGACAACCAAGTAATAATAGAAGATATAAAAAACAACCCCGGTATACTACCAATTAAATTAGGCAGTATGCATAACACGATCGACTATGGACATTCGCACAAAAATTCGACCTAACAGAATTAAAACAAGAATTTCAAACAATCACAGAAAATTATGACCGATTAAAACAATCAATGGACACAGCAAAATTCGGAAAAGAATACGCAATAGAAATGATGAATTACAACAGTATAATAGAAAGCATTTTAAGAAACATAGAAGATAAACTTAATAGACTAATACCCAACGAACAAACTACGAGACGAAAAAGAGGACTAATCAACGGATTAGGTAACATAATAAAAGCTATCACAGGCAATTTAGATAACCAAGACGCAGAACGTTATGACACCAACAACAATTAATTGAGAACCAAAACGACATAAAAACTATAATCAGCAACCAACTATCATTAACCCAATCAACGATTATAAAGTTCAACGAAACATTGAGAAGGTTAGTAAGAAATCAGGACAGTGTAGCCAACCGAATGCAAACCCTTGAAACCACCATGCAAACTACCTCGTTAGGCATGCGAGATTTAATTAGATTTAATACAATATTTACCCAAATAATATCCACCCTTACTTTAATGCAACAAATTATAGCAACGCTAGAAAACGCAGTAACATTTGCCAAATTAAATACGCTACACTCTAGCATCATTGAACCAACCGATTTATTAAAAGAATTAATAAAAATTAGATCACTTATAATTAACAGTAAATTACCTATTGATGTAACAGAATCAAACATTCTAATATTCGAAAAGATAGCTATAGTAAAAGGCTACATTAAGAATAACGAAATAATATTTTTAATAGAAATCCCGATAGTAGAAAGTAATAATTATAATTATTATCATTTATTTGCTTTTCCAACAAAAGTTACTAGCACATACCAAGTAATCATACCCAAAACCAAATTCCTATCCGTAAATGAACTGAGATATGGTTATACAAACGAAAAATGTACTGAAGTAACACCAAACCAATACTTATGCCAATCAATGACGACAACAACCATTCAAGAAGACAGTCCTTGTGAAGTACAACTATTAAAATTCTCAAATCATTACGAAAACTGTGAAGTCAAACAAGTGCAAATAACTAACATGAAAATTCAAAAAGTTACAGAAAACAAATGGATAGCCATTTTCCCAACAGAAGTAGTAGCAACCATCCACTGCAATCAAGATGAAAATAACCAAGCATTAATCGGAAGCAAACTAATTACCCTCAAAGAAGACTTATGTGAAATTGAAAGACGAAGTAATCAGAGTTTATCAAGATCCCATAGCAACAAAGAAACTTGCAAACCTACCGGAACTACAGTTTAAGATAGAACAAGAAGACGACGAAATAATCAAGAAACCTATGAAGCTAGAGCATCTAGACTTAGACGACTTAAACCACGCCATGAAATTAGTGGAAAGTTACAAAGAACATTTAAGTGAACTCAAAACGCCAAAGTTACATTATTGTAATCATATATGTATTTTACAAAATGTACCTTAGATATAAGAATGAAGGAAACAGTTCTAGATTTAAGGAAACAAAGAAAAATAAAGAAACGATAAGTATACCTTTAGAAATAATGAATTTTAAATGAAATTGAATAATGAATTTTATGTATTTAAAAATTAAGTAAAACCTTAATTTTTCATTTACGGTGGGAGGAGTTATGTATCCCCCAATTATATATATGTATTGAATATATTGAATCTAATAGGAATTATTAGAAATTGTTAAATAAAGTATAAGTTCAATGCAACATGGTAATACAAGGATAACCCAGAGAGGTTATCGACAGTTCATGAGAACGGACATGAAACTTTGCATCCGTGAGGGCAGTGATACTGCAGGTGGCAGGTCACAGGCGGTTAACATACCGCAATTATTAGAATTAAGATTGATACATTGTAACAAAGTGTAAAGCAGACATGAGATCTGCAAGTTCCCACAGCCGTGTGAGGGGCAGGTTATAATAAAAAGCCCGGTAACTGAAGGCCCGGCAGTCAGTCTTCGAACTTCATACTTCGTTGTTCAAGCTACTCAATCGAGTCAGTCTGAGTATTACAGCTTTTGCATTGTTGTCTACCTAGACTACTCGCCCAGTACAATTAATTATTTTTTATTAAAGTTATTATGAACAAGTTATTCTAAATTTCACTGTAATTTCTGTTTAAGTTATTAAAAATTTGTTAAGTGTTTGAAGTTGTTTTTTTAAAAACACAGCTCCAAAGGCCCGAACCTTAACTCGCGTTAGCGCTACAAATAGTAAGCATACAATAAATTTGTAGACCTTTATTGTCGAGGTTGCAACTCACTGCACATTCTATTAAATACAATTTCTGAATAGAGACTTTGTGCTACTATAATACTCATAAAAACTTGTTTGCTTGCTTCCTGAAATTTAACCACTTTAAAGCACCACTGGATAAGGTTAAAAACGTTTGTTCCTTTTAATGCAAAGCAAATCATGAAAACGCTGCTAAATGTTTACCGAGAATAAATCGATTGCGGTTGGATACATAAATTGTTCAACAATGGCGTGTTCAATAGGTATAAGTTTTTGTCATTCTTTGACTTTCAGCTTTTGTTCTGGTGGCAAATATTTATATACCGTTAATCTGAAAAGTAAAAGATATTCTTTTTTAAAATTTTTATACTATTTAGGTACGTATAACTTTTTAACATTTTCAACGTCAATACTTGGATAGTTTGGTACCGAAACTGTAAGGGTTTTGAATTTCTGCATTATATAATTCTCATACAGAATAAGCAGTTAAGGAAATTATAATTCATATAAACGGTATTACAAAATAGTCATATATGTATTTTATCATCTGATTTCTGTCGTAAAAGCCTTCAACAATTTAAGTTCTCACTGAATCAGGAGAGTTCCGTAGCTTTGCATTTTTCATACCACTTCAGCTACACCGATCCTTATAAAGTACAAAACGTGGTTTAGACGTTGTAATATTTTATCTATCTTACATAAGGGTTATTATGTTTTGCGCTTTTGGCAAACATTTGTAATCGTACACTTTATTAAAGACTATTAACTTTGCTCTTTGGAAATTTTAGTTAAGTATATTACCGTCTCTTCTGCTCCTACTTAACTAATTTATAAAGTTCAATCATGAAAACTTCTATCTACAATATTATAAAGTAGTGGCACTTATTTCAGAACCTTCGGTGACGAACTCCTCTCAGGGTATTGACGGTTTGGTTATGTCAAATTTCTGGTACGTTGTTGTCTCTAATCTCTTCGTAGTGGCCTATGATGAAAAGATAAGAAAATGTAGGTACAAGAAATTCGAGCACTACATCAAAGCAAGCGGCAACACACACTCCAAAAACAAACACTTCCGTGAATTCCGATATTAAAGTGTTCAATTTAAGTTCATGTAATTACCCCATCGTCGCGACCCTTACTCATCCCTCCCGAGATTAGCTTATTCGAACCGGCTGATGCCTTACAACCAACTAGTACAGATAACTTCCTCATTTCAATAGACCGCGTTTACTTTCGATGGCGATAGAAATTCCCGGATGCGGTATATTAACGTATTTAAGCGTATAAAATTCATTTTATTTTTATAATGTAAATAATAATTTCCGTTCCAAAAGAACCTGCACCTTGAAGAAGTTCTAGTTTATTAGAACGGATGGAACGGCTTGAGTGTTCCAATGAACTAAAGAACCAAACCAAAGGTTTTACCAAATTGGTAGGGTTTTTGGTGAGGAACCAGACTAAGACAGGTCCCCACAAGAGCGAAGCAGCCCTTTCGGTACTTAGATTTGCAGAGACCATAGGGGTCGGTATGGCATTTTACGACACAAAACTGCAATGTAGAAGGCAACGGGAAACCACAACATTACCTCCCTAGTACACAACGTACTTACATTGTAATGAATATGATGGCATCCAATGAGGTAAAAGATTCCAGAGTTAAAATAGTCCCACATTTAGATCTCCGGGATGGGACTACTTCCAAGTTCGGTGGCCAGAGGCGGGAGGCTTTTGAAGTGGAGACTTTAGAGTAATTTATACAGGATCAGAGGAAGGAAATTCGTGTGTGGGGATAGTTAACCCAAAAAATATAGGACACTGTGTAGACAATTACTTACAAAAGAACGAAAGAGTGCTCATGGTTAGATTAGAATCTAAACCGGTAAATACAGTAATAATACAAGTATACATGCCTACCTCCAGCTACAGTGACGAAGAGGCAGAAGCGATCTACTCAGATATTGAAGACATACTAAAATACGTAAAAGGACATGAAAATTTAATAATTATCGTGGATGTTAATGCACTGATATGTGAGGGTAGGGAAGGAGCTGTAATAGTTTTATTTGGTTTAGGCACGAGAAACGACAGGGAAAATAGGCTGGTAGAATTTTGCGACAAGAACAATTTAATCATCACAAATACATTAAGACGATACACGTGGAAGATGCCAGGAGATATAGGAAGATATCAAAGGTATTGCATTCTTGTTAGTCAACGGTTTAGGAATCAAGTAAAAGACAGTAGAAGCTACCCAGAAGCAGATATAGTCACTGCCCACAACATCGTAATTATGGAAGACATTCTTATATTTAAAAATTACACAAAAAGGAACGGAGAAAGGCACTTTGACTCTAAGAAACTAAAGAATAAAGATACTCATAAAAGATTTGAAAAAAAGTCAGAGGAATTGCTGAAAGATATCGGGAAAATTTCTTATACTAAGGGAGTAGAAGCAGAATGGAATAATATTATATCCAGCTTAGACATACCAAATTCAATAGAAGAAAAAGGAAAATACAAAAATAGATCAAACGAAACAGAAAAACAGAGAATCCACGCCATAAAATGGGAAATTATTCACAAAAGCAGGAAAGCTTAAGAAAAATGGATTGATGAAAAGTGCAAAGAGGTACAAACTAAGACAGAAATGAGGAAGACAGACAAATCATACAAACTAATTAGAATCAAATTTTAGAATATAAAACCATATAACAAAAATATAAAGGTCGCGTGAGGAAACGTCATTATAGAAAATGTAGAGAAAGTGGTTAGATGACAAAAATATACAGGGAATTTATAAGCAGGAGAGGAACTAACAGCATTAGAATAGGAATCAGACATTGAAAATGATAGTTTGGGATATCCTATACTTAGAGATGAGTTTGAATTAGCATTAAAGGGTCTGAAAAATGGTAAGGCACCAGGTACAGATAAAGTGAAGTCGAAACTCTAAAAGCTGCTGGACGAGCAGTAACAGAACGTCTCTTCCAACTTGTAAGATATATGTATGAGACAGGGGAAATACCCAAAGATATCAAACGTAACATCATAGTCACTATACCAAAAAAGAAAGCGCGGATAGACGTGAAAATTTTCGAACAGTAGTTTGATAGCACATGTGTCAAAAATATTAACTAAAATTGTACAAAGATGAATGGAGAAAGCGCGCTGAATAAATATTAGGAAAAGATCAATTTGGGTTTAGGCGAAACAGGGGAACACGGTAGGCTATTTTAGCTCTGAGGGTGATAATGGAGAAAACAACAGAAAAAAAGGGATAGCGTATATATAGGGTTTGTAGAACTGGAAAAAGCATTCGAAAATGTAAAATGGAAAAGAATGTTCGAAATACCTAAAAGGATTGGAATGAGTTATAGGGTTAGACGGATAGTACATAGCTTATACAAAAAGCAAACAGCGGTAATAGAATTAGAGCAGGAATGTAGAAAAGTAAATATTAGGAAAGAGGTGTGACGGGGATGTGCCTTATCGCCATTAATTATTAACTTGTACATCGAAGAGGCAATGAATACTGTCAAATACAGGAAGAAATTATTATGTACGAACAAAAGACTGATATGCTTAGATTTGCAGATGATATTGCGGTTTTAGCATCTAGCAAAAAAGAGTTAGAAGCTGCTCTTAAGGAAATGGAAACCGTTCTAATACAGAGATACGGAATGAGAGTTTATAAAAATAAAACTAAGTGCTAGTATGCAATGGAGGGGAAAAAATCAAAAATAAGAATACAAGTAGGCAACGAGAATTTACAAGAGAAGGATTTCTGTTACCTAGGATGTCAAATATCGTAAAATGACAAGAGCGTAAGAAATATAAAACAAACATTCTGTGATTATTTTTAATAGGTATCTACAAGCAGAGCTAGTCGATGCATATTTATGGGGAATTTTGTTAATCCAGAAGAGGAAAATCGGTAAAGTGTTTTGATAGGGTTTTGGGGGAGACAAATTTTGGTTGTGTATATAGGGCTAAAAAGGCGGTATCACAGCAATATATTACTATGATAATAGGGTTATTTAAGGGTATTTAAGATCACAAGGGATGAATACTTCATGTAAATATTATAAAAATTAAGAAAACCAAACATTTAAATCATAAAATGACTCTGCGCAGACTGGTAGCAAAACTTGGATTCTACGCAGTTTGAGATAAACTGGCTGCAAAATTACGATCACTCCAACTTGGTTTCGCTTGCAGAAGTAACTGCAAAGCAATACACCATTCAACTAGAACTGTTTTGGACCTTAACCAAGAGCAAAGCAAAGTTTTCTTAAAAATAGATTTCAAAAGCGCCTTTAATACGGTTCACCGGAATAGGCTTTTTCACTCTGTGAAAGAAATAGTGCCTGAACTTTTCTCTTTCATTTGGCAAACATATTCAAACCTAACTCTCCTTACTTTCGGAAAATGGACAATACCATCTGCGTCCTGATGTCAGCAAAGAGACCCTGAAGCCCCTGGACTTTTTTGCCTTTTTATTCACCAGTAATCGAATTGTTGACATCACAGATAGTCATGTTTTACTTGGACGATGAAACTACTGCTGGTAAACCGGAATTTGTACTGAAAGACTTTACCACAATAATTGAAGAATATGGAAAATTTGGATTCACTATGAATTCTTCGAAATGCGAGCTACGCTTTGTTGAAAAATATGACTCCTCCATTTATCAACATTTCGACACTATATCGCCTGGAATAAAAATTTCTGCTTGGTTCTCCAATTACTCCAGCATTTATGATTCAACGCTTGCCGAGATAGACCCCTCTTCGAAAGACTTAAATTACTTAAAAACTATCACATCGCTTATTGCGTCATTGTTTTGCGATACCCAAATTGATTTAATTAATGCGGACGTCTCCTCTTTGGCTTTTAAATTCTTTTATATAAGAAATCGATAGCAAAGTCAAAGCAACTATGGAGTGTTTAATGAACTGCTCTCTATCACGGGAACAATATTTGCTTGCTTCACATCAAATCCCTAATGCTGGCATTGGCATCCGTCAAATAGAAAATTTTTGTTTGCCAGCCTTCTTATCTTTAGTGCATGGAATCTGGAATCTTGTCAAATTGATGTTAAGATTACCTAATGATGCGCCCCAGATCTCATATTTGAATAAAACAATGGCAAATTGGTCACTTCTTGAATCCCGATTTGATTCCTATTCCTATCCTATCTGCCCAGCGAATGTGGGATAATATCAATGTGGATAGAATTTCAGTAAATATAAGAACTTTTTCAGATCACCAAAAAGCTATTGGACTTGCTCTAGGGAAGTCTGAATCAAATGCTTGGCTAACTGTACTACCTTCTCGTTTTGTGGGAACACTCTTGGATAACCATTCATTTAGAATTTTAATTGGACTTCGTCATGGGTGCAAGCTTTGCGTACCACACACCTGTTTTTCTGGGGAAGAGGTAGATGAATATGGGCATCACGGCCTAAGCGTCTTGAAAAGTACGGGGCGACATTAAAGACGCCAGGAACTCAACAATATCATCATGCGTAGTCTTGGATCTATTAAAATACCAAACCGTTTGGAGCCCTCTGCGCTTTTTAGAGAGGATGAAAAACGTGCCGATAGAATGATATTAATTCCATGAGAGAAAACTCAGTGCTTAATTTGGGACGCCACGGTATCAGACACTCTTACCCTTTCTTATGTGGATACTTCATCAAAGTAAGTGGGTGTAGTAGCAAAGAACGCTGCCGCTGCAAAAGTCAGGAAGTATAACTCATTTCAAGAACACAATTTAAGTTTTCTTCCATTTGCCGTTGAAGCTTTAAGACCCTGGTGTGATGAAGCCATTCAATTCATAAACAAACTTGGAGGTTTATTGGCTCTTCATACTGGGAAACCGAAATCTCGTTCATATGTTGTTCAAGGATATGAATCACAATTCAGAGAGGAAATGGAATCTCAGTCGTGGAAGCCTTTCTTCGCTCTGGAGCATTTTCGGATGTATTTTATATACTATAATTTTAAGTTTTTCTTTTCACCTTTGTTATACATGATATGCTAAATGATAATTAAATCAATAATTGGCAACGGATATCTGTCAAAGTTACTCATTCAGTAGTATACTAATTTAATAATTTCACAGAGGTACTGATACCAAAGCACAAGTCAAGTAATTTGTTTATTGGGCCTTTATTGTGGTACCAAACCCTCGACTCAGTAAAGACGTGTGGTGACTTGTATATTTGAAAGGAACCCTGAGATTAAAGAGTCTTATTGAAAGCCATAGACAAGAAAATGTTAAAAGGAGAGGATGCCTTTGGGACAAGTGATAGACTAACGTCAGGTTGACGGAAGGCGTTGGCACTGAACGATTAAAGGTTTTAATTTTTCGTACAAGTTAATTCAAAAAGGATAATATTCCACAAATTAGAGGAAGTGCTGGGAGCAGCAAAGAAATTTTACATCAAGAAATATTATACTTAAAGCATGTAATTAATGGAAGTGTTGGTAAGAGCGAAAGATTTTTACATCAAGGAATATTAAATTTGAGGGATCGCATTAATGGAAGTGCTGGTAGCAGTCTAGGGGTTTTGCATAGGGAAATATTAAATTTAAAGATATGGTGAATAATATAACACTCTCGAATATTGGTAGTAGTATTGATTTTCCACGGGAAGAACTATTGAGTTTTGGGGAACCAAGAAGTAGCAGCGCCCGCTTGCTCGTGGCAGTAGAGAGTAGTAAATTCACAAGCCACAGCACAACAAGTTGCAAGCTTCCTATTCAACCAAGTTGGTCTACCTCTGGGATACTATATGACGTTAGAAAGTAGTATCTAAGTTCGTTAACAGTAGGCGTAGAGTAAGCCATTAGGCGAATGAATGTTTAGCTAGTAGTGAGTATTATATTTAAAGCGAGTGTAATTGACATCCTTCACAGATAAGCTGTTGTCAATAATATAATTTAATCACATGCTCTCAGTAATGTAAATCTTAACATAAATCATTATGAATAATAAGGAACCTTAAATTGAAAGCACATCTGCACCAATTTTGTCGAAATGTCGAATTTATAATTGTCTTATGAAGCTTTGGAAAAACAGCGAAACGTTACAAATAATTCTATTTTATGAATTTGGCTGCGTAATATATTGAAATGTTAAAATAGAAGTAATTTCTTACTTCAAGGATACATAACATTTCATTTGTAAATTCCAACATAAAAAAAACTTAAGAATTATTTAAAATGTAAAAAATTCCGGATAAGCGCTTCGATGAGGGTAAAGTTCCCATGACTGAAATCGCGTTTCCACACTGAATTGCTATTCTAATCCCTTGAATAAGAAAAAACCGTGAACGAGGTTTTCCAGATTGATGAGCGATAAGTTTTCCAAGTTTATTTATGAAATTCGTTGCTTCTTCACACCAAGGTCCCATGATCTCTACTGCAAAAGGGAGGAAATAGTAGTTGGAATCGACGATAGGAGTATATTTCCGAATTTTCGCTTGAGATGCTTTTTAAAATTCCAAAATGGCGTGGTCTTCAGAAGGTAAGTCATCTTGGGTACGGCAAGGCATTTTTTTAACAAATGGTAAGCGATATGACAATTGTCTAGCGTCAACAGTCTTGAAAATAAAAGTTTAATTTCTTTCATTTTTCTTTCCCAAACTGGTTGTAAAAAATTGTCGGTGATAGGGGCCCCAAGTAATGATAACTCCCGAACTAATTTAATTCCCGGAGAAATTAAATCAAATTTTGCAGCAATGTCTTCATCAATATCTCCACAAAAATATAATTTGCATTTGGCTGGGTTGATGATTAAACCTATTTCCTGGCAGTTACTTTTCAAAACTTCGAAATCTTTGAGTACAGACTTCGGAGCTCCAGCAATCAGGTCGTCATCCAGGTAGAAACATACTAGTTCAAAAATCAATTTTTTTATAATGGGGTGAATTGAAATGCAGAATAGATAAGAACGGGCCGGGTCCCCCTGTTGTTGACCAGAAATGGATGGGACTACAGAGTCACCAAGAAAAAGAATACTAGTGTTGAAATAAGCTTGCAAAATGAAAGCGAAAATGGTAGGGCTCGTTGCTTTCACAGCATGTAGCATTGAATCACGGCTAATTGAATTGAAAGCGTTTCTGTAATCAATCTTTAAAACTACTTTCTTGGTGGTTTGATTACTCTTCACAAAAGTTCTGGTTACGTGAACGGCCGCCTCACATCCCCCCTAGGTTGCAAACCCTAGTTGTGTTGGACGTAAATAATCACCAGTTGACTGCCTTATTGAAAAACAAGCCAATTTTGCAACTAATCGACGCAATGTGGTTCCGATAGCTATTGGGCGAATTCCTCCGTCTTTTTTTCTTAGTGCATATAAGTTTGCTCCAAAAAAAACTGGAATAATTTCAGCATTCACATTCCCGGATAAATCAAAATTGCAAAAGTTTGTTAGCGATCCTAGCAATCTCCATTTGCAGGAGAGATCAGATCTTTTAAATGTTGAGCTCTGAAACCGTCAATGCCAGCGCTTGAGCTATTGGAAAAACTTAAAATCGCTTGTTTGACTTCCTTTTCTGTGATTGTTAATGTTTTCTCGCCATTTGGTAGCTCTGGGAAATTTAGATGTTTCGATTGGGGGGGGTTATGTAAAAGTTCGTTGAATGTGTCTACATTTTGGAGACGAGAGAGACTTCTTTGTAATTATTTTAGGAACACAAAGGCAAGTAAAGGTAAAAGGGTCGTTCAAGATTCAAAATTATTCTTTTTGATGCAGTAATCCAAGACCGAAGCTAATTTAATGGCAGCGGTGAATCTGGCTCCTTTTGGGATTCGTTTTAATATTTTGATTTTGGATTTTTTGGAGAGTAAACTAGTCAGTTTTTCAGTCTGGTGGCTGTTTGTAATTGTTAAGCATATTTGTATTTATATCAAAATTATTTAATGTGAATGGAGCTTAAGTACACGAGGAATTTTAATTGAAATTATTTAGGAACCAGTTAAAATCAGCTAATCGTAAAAGGGTATCCAGTCACGCTAGTGATGGAATCATATTTAGAAGAAACAATATATTTTTCAATTTTTTATAATTATGCCAAACTTAATGAGTATTTTTACGGTATTAGAGAAAAAACAATGTATAATGTGGTAGAAT
Source organism: Platerodrilus igneus (assembly GCA_036346225.1). NCBI lineage: Eukaryota > Metazoa > Arthropoda > Insecta > Coleoptera > Lycidae > Platerodrilus > Platerodrilus igneus. The sequence continues at coordinate 1,995,974 of JARFIW010001380.1, read as the reverse complement.
TTAAAAAACCGAAGCAAAAGCGACGTACGCAGGATAACCGTTTTCTGTATATGGATAATATTGAAAGGAATTGCTGTGACAGACAGTTTGGCGCCCTTCAATTATGAGTATAGAAAAAGCCTTTTAGGATAAATTAATGCAACGTAATTGCATTTCAGCCATTTTATTTATCATTTTGTTTGTTTTTTTAATTCTGTCATTTTTACAATTTTTTTCAGAAGAACCTACCGCCCCACAACTGATATTAGCCAAAGCACCCTTAAACTGTTACGGGGTCTCCGCGCCATCAGGACAAATCAAAATTTATAGATTAACTTTTTTTTCCGTATCAAGGGATAAACATGATCGCAATTTTTGATTAACAATTAACTGTAAACGAAATTTTGATGCATATCAGTTGAATCTGCATGATTAATCTAACTACAAAAATGTTCAACTTTTTTGTATAAAGTCAGAACTCAAATAGATATTTCCTATTAGTGCCAAAAAAGCATCAATGTCATTCAATAGAACGCACGATCGCAAACGTCCAGCAAAAACGCAAAACAATACAGCCTTTACGCAAAATAAATAATATATTACAAATGTCCAAACCACGTTTAATATTTTAAAAGGTTCGGTGCAGATGAAGTGGTATGAAAAATGCAAAGCTGCGAAGCTCCCTTGATTCAGTGGGAGCTTAAATTATCGTACGCTTTTTATGATAGAAATCAGAATACAAAAATGGAGATTCGGGAAGATATAGAAGAATTATATACCATGAAGAAACAAAAAATGTAAAAGCAGAATACTCTTTCTCTTTTTCCAATTTACTTTATATAAAATATTTGCAGCCAGAACAAAAGCGTAAGTCAAAAGATGAGAAAAACTGACGCTTATCGAACTCGCCATTGTTGAATAATTTATGCACCCAACCACAATCGATTCATTCTCGGCAAACATTTAGCGGCCCTTTTCAAGATTTATTTTTGCGCAATTTAATAAAGGCATTAAATTAAAGAACAAGCGCTTTTAGCCTTATTCAATGGTGCTGTAAAGTGGTTGAATTTCCGGAAGTATGCAGGCAATCCATTGTAACAAGTTTTGTGAGGCTAATGTCTTTAGTACGTTAACAAGAAGTTTCCAGCCCGATATTAAGTTTAATAGGATACACTGGGAGTTTTAAACTTGATATTAAAATTCTACAAGTTTGCTGTTTTTGAGTATGAGTGTTATGGACAATTTTTAAATAGGAACAACTTGTCAATGAAAATTGTTATACAGGGTGTACCACAACAAAACGGCCATCGTTTAAGAGATTTAGTCAAAGAGCAAGCGTATACAGTTTTAAGCGGAATAAAACTTTAAAAGTGGCGGAAAGTGAAAGAAATGATCTGATTACATAGTTAAGGAATTTTTCTAAAAGCAAAAAATTCTAAGTATCAAAAAAGCTTTCTGTACTAGTAAACAATTTTAAACAGTGACGCTAAGTATGGGACTAGAATATCCACTTCTACGCAGCGTGATGCGGTATAATAGGTTAAATTAGTACGACCATAGAATAATAATACGCTTCGCAAAGAAGTGACACTCTTCATAAATTACATTGCTTTTCATGTACCAAAAATACATGACCTTCTGCCATTATTCTGTAAGTACACAGATGCAGCGGGAAATTTAAAACGGTGGGCTAGAAATTGCTTTAAATATTTAAATTGATTATTGTATGCAAAACTGCATAGTTTAGGCCCTAACGTAATAAAGGAACCTATTGAAGTGAAATTGCAACGTAAAACAGGAACACTACAGTAAACTAAACGGAGATTGAAAGATATACCACAGAATAATAATACACTACGCTAGTGTGAGTGTATTATTATTCTATGGATATACCAACAAAATAATGATGGATTTTAGACATCCGCAAAGAAATTTGGTCTTCCTGAAAACGTCGAGGGTCACTTAAGGTTGTAATTTTTCTATGGTATGGCTATCTCAGGCGAGTTACAACTACAATTAGCCATTAGCCATTAGCAAAATAACAAAAGTTATTGTTAGTTGTACATACGATATATGAAAGCTTTAAAAATTTCTTTAGTCAGAAGTTTGGTTAGTGAAATCTTCAAAAACCCATTTACCATCTATTGTTCTTCCTAACAATAAATGCCATTCCATCATCATTAGGTCTTCAGTCCTGGAACAGGTTAGACGCGTACCCTCATTGTTTCCTATTCTGAACTAACCTACAGATTTCCCTGAAATTTGCACAGTCTGCATCGATCAGTATCTGATCTAGGTCTACATCTACCTCTTTTTTCCTATCTCTGCTTGTAATATAGCCCATACTATTCCCCAAAAATGCCTTACAACATATTCTGCCCTTCTATTTCTCCTATTTTCTTCCACAGATATTCTTGTTCTCTTACTATTTCTATAACCTATTTGTTATTAACTTTCTCTGTCCATGCTATCATCCTCATACATCTGAAGCACAACATTCCAAAAGGTTGCTATCCTTTTCTGTCTGCTTTACCTGCTGCTCGTAATTCATAGGCATACTGTGCTGTTTTCCACACATATGCTTTCAATAATTTTCTTCTTGTTTCTATTTTTGTTGTCTTTCATCATAGGCACTGTTCTTTCTTGTTAGATGCAGTTCGGTCATCTTCTATTGCTTCTTCGGCATTCAGGGGTTGTAAAGGGGGTAAGCAGCCTGTGGCTGACAAGTTCTCCAGCACTTGAACATTTGCTGAATTAATTTTTTTTTTAAATATATATCTTTTCGCAAAGTCATCATTAGTTACAGATATTTCACAACCAACACCTGTAGTTGTTTATAATAATCATCAGATTTATCTGCGCTTATTTTTTCGTCACTAGGTTTTCCGTCTCAAAACTGGTTGGACACGTACCTGCACGTATTTATAATTTTCACACAGCCTATATACAGCTCGGTTCCCCTTCTATTGTTTTCTAATTTTATGCCCTATTTCACCGAAATTCAGCAAAGAGGGTTTAGCAGCCTGCGACTGCCAAGATCCCCCAACACATAGACATTTGCCAAATTAATAGTTTTCCAGTAAATCCTTTCACACAATTAACATTATTCGAGAATATTGACCAACCAATACTTGTAGTTGCTTATAATAATCATCATGTTTAAGTACAGTTACTTTTGTCGTCATCAGTTTATCTATCTTAGGAGTGGTTGGATGCATACCTCCATTCATTTTTATTCTGAGCTAGCTTACACACTTCCCTGAAATTCCTACGGCCTACATCTTTCTCTATCTGTGTGCAGTAGTTTAACCTAGGTCTACCTCTACTTCTTTTTTTTTCTATCTTTGCTTCTAATATATTCCGCTCTATTCCCTCATGTCGTAGTATGTGGCCTATCATCCCATCTCTCCTATTTTTTACCGTTTTCTACATCTCTTTCTTCTCCTACCATTTTTAGTACCTCTTTGTTCTTAACTTTGTCTGTCCATAATATGTTCATCATACGTCCATAGTACCATATTTCAAAGGCTTCTACCTTTTTCTAGTCCGCTTCTCCTACTGTTCAAGCTTCACAGCCGTACAGTGCTGTGCTCGACACATATATTTTAAGCAATCTTTTCCTTGTTTTTATGTTTGTTGTCTTTGAACACAGTAGTTGACCGAAAACAAATGCTAAACTTGAATTGATAATGCGCTCAATAAAACCAGTTGGAATTAATGAATTTATAATATACCTTATTTGAATTAACCAATGACGTTACCAATAACAGCTAACTAAATTAATCGGTACAGGAAAACTAACCTAACATTTAAATTATACAAACGCACCATTAAATAGGGTTAATGATACAAACAGAATTTCACCATACAAATTAGCAGAAAAATATAGAAATGTCGTTACCAGAAACTAGACTGGAACACCATATTGCACTTTTCATCAATCCACTGTTCTTTTGCTTTCCTGCATTTGCGAATAATTTCCCATTCTATGGCTTTGTATCTCTGTTTTCCTGTTTCTTCTGATTTATTTTTGTATTTTCCTTTTTCTTCTATTAAATTCAGGATATTCTTTGTTATCCATGGTTTGTTATTTTGTTTTTGTGTATACCCCAGAATATCTCTGGCCACCATGTCTAGGCTGGATGTTATTCTAATCTGCTTCTACTTCCTTAGTATCAGATATTTTCCCAATATCTTTCAGCAATTCATTTTCTTTTTTCGAATCCTTCTTAAATTTCTGTATCTCTTAGCTTCTCAAACTCAACGTGCCTTTTTTCGTTTCTTTTTTTTAAATTTTCAAATTTAAGTGCGGCCTTCATAATTACGATATTGTGGTCAGTGTCTATATCTGCTTCTGGGTAACTTCTGCAGCCTTTTGCTTGATTCCTAAACCGTTCACTAACAAGAATGTAATCTATTTGAAATCTTCCTATATCTCTTGGCATCTTCCACGTATATTGTCTTCTTGCATGATGTTGAAATAATGTGTTTGCGATGATAAAATTGTTCTTGTCGCAAAATTCTACCAGCCTATTTCCCCTGTCGTTTCTCGTGCCTAAACCAAATAAATCTACTACCGCTCCTTCCCTACCCTCACCTGCCACTGCATTAAAATCACCCGTAATTATTAAATTTTAATATCCTTTTACGTATTTTAATATGTCTTTGATATCTTTGTAGATCGCTTCTACCTCTTCGTCACTGTATTATTACCGTGTTTACCGCTTTAGATTCTAATCTAACCATGAGTATTCTTTCGTTTCTTTGTAGGTAATTTTCTACACAGTATCCTATCTTTTTTCGCATAACTATACCCACACCCAAATTTCCTTCCTCTGCTCTTGTATGAATTACCCTGAAGTCTCCACTTCAATAATTCCTCGCCTCTGGCCAGCGAACTTCGCTGATCCCTACTATGTCTAGTGCTAACCTATTCATTTCAATTTTTAGGTTCCCTGGCTTACCTACTTGCTTCATACTTCTAACATTCCACGCTCCGACTCGCAAATTATTCCCGACTCTTATTCCGAACTTTCCGTTCGTATCTTCTGAAGTAGTCCCCTCGCGGAGATCCAAATGGGGGACTATTTTAACTCGGGAATATTTTACCCTAAAGAATGCCTTCATTTTTAATGACAATTTAAGTAAGCTCTGTACTTGGGAGGTAATGTGGTGGTTTTCCGTTGCCTTCCACATCTTGTTTTAGTCTGGTTCTTCACTAAAGACCCTACTACTTTGGTTAGACCTGTAGTTTGGCTTTTTAGATCACTGGAACGCGCAAGCCCTTTCGCCGTTCTAATAATCTAGAACTTCTTCAAGGTCCAGGTCCATTTGGAATGGGTTTATTATATACTATAAACATTTTAATATATAGAACAGTCTGTGAAAACACAAGTAATTATTAAAATCTTACCCTGCCTATTTGATGTGTACGACATTATCTTCATCTTTCACCGAAACACTATTTTGACAATCTCGAATAGGAGCAAACGAAGGGCGATTATTATTATCATTAATAATATGCAACGAAGTATGATGCCTAAAATTTCCGCAATGTACACATCTGGACTGCGATTTTACATACACTTAATCTATGAAAACTCAAACAAGTAAAATATAACGCAAATTTCTTTACAGTTTCATAGTGTTGAAGAATTGTAAGTTCTTTAAACTTTTCACATATAAATATTTTATGTGATAAATTACATAGGGGGTACGCAGTGTGTCCTCTTGTAATGTTCGATTTAATCGAAGTAATGAACAACAACGAATTGGGCGGATTACCAAAGATTCCTTTATTTGATTTAGTAATTGTAAGAAAAGGCTTTCACGATTCCACTGTCGTCGATTTGGCGGTTGAATGCGTCAATTTAACAACTTTAATTCTGTCTTTTACGAATTTGACTAAGTCGTTGCATTTAGGAATATCAGTATTAGATTATTTGATTTTAAATTTCTTACGTGCGGTAGCCGATAGTGAACGTAAACCAGCGTATACAATAGTGAAATCAAATAAATCAGGAACTTGAAGTGCCTTTAAGGCGTTTAAATTCGTACTAAACACCTCAAGAAACAAATTTAATGATTTCGAGGAATCTTTGTACAATGTACGAAACCAAAATATTTTATCTAAATAATTTGAGGCTAACTTCCGTTTATTTTGAACGCGAGATAGGTTTTGGGTCTTTGGGAGCTTCTTTTTAAAAAGACTTTATTTTCAAATTTACATTCCTATCAAGTGTATCTTAATTTATACAAAAATTACAAGCGATTTTGACAATTGGTTACGTTATGTTCATTAACGTTTACAATTAAAATTAATCAAAGTCACTTTCGCTAATTAATTTAATTAAAACTAAATTGAGTAGTTTGAACAATCAATAATGTTAAAATTGTAAAGCTCGAGACTGACTGACCCTCCTGGGGTTCTCAGGGTATTTATGCTATCCTTGCTGTTACATCACTTGTGAGAAATGCAAATCTCATGCCTGCTATTTCTTGATACAATACAAAGTATTACATTTTAATAATCTTAATTCTAATAATTGCTGTCTTATTGTCTACTGTAACCTGCACCTGCAGTGTCATATTACGTCTAGAATACAATGTAACTGTTTCCGTTCTCATGTCTGGTTTGTGAACTTTCGTTCACCTTTTATTATGTCCTTCAATTATACAATGTAACAATAATTCTTAAACCTTAATAATTCGTTTGAATATACATATATATATATATATATATATATATATATATATAGATCCTTTTTTAGCGAACGTAAATATATGGACAAGTTGATATTTTAATTTTTTTGGGATACTTTTCGTTCGAATGTTTTATTAAATATTCATTTGCTTGTTTCTGACGTTTCGATTTTATTTAAAATCTTTTTCAAAGAGCTAAAAGTATAAAGATAATAACAGTATTAAAATTATAGTTTTTTGGCATACACAGCTTGAATAGAAAAATTTGACATTGACATTGACATAAAAATAAATGTGTAAATAAGGTAACTTGTAGAAACTGCAAATTATGGATGTAATGTTTTGATCATGAGAGGTGTATAGTATGGTGTGGTGTGCTGATTTAAATATATTTTGAAAATGTAGAGGTAAATTAGTAAATTAGTTTTATGGATGGTTGTCTATTTTGTTGATGTTATATAGTTGTTAGTACACTATACTGAGGTTATTGATGTCTTGTTTGTTGTTGATGCAATTATTGTCTAGTATTATGTAGTAAGATTCTAAAAATAATCGTCTTTTGTGGTTATTGTCTTCTGTTAATATGGTGATTTCATTGAAATTGGCTGCATGTTTGGTAGAATTTAGATGAGAAGCAAGAGCACAATAAGTTTTTCCAATTTTTGCATCGCTGCGATGTTGGGTAAGTCTATTTTTTAACCATTGTGAAGTCTGTCCTATGTGAAACCTGTCCTATGTACGTTTTTGCAAAAACGTACATAGGACAGACTTCACAATGGTTAAAAATAGACTTACCCAACATCGCAGCGATGCAAAATTGGAAAAACTTATTGTGCTCTTGCTCATCTAAATTCTACCAAACATGCAGCCAATTTCAATGAAATCACCATATTAACAGAAGACAAAACCACAAAAGACGATTATTTTAGAATCTTACTATAATACAAGACAATAATTGCATCAACAACAAACAAGACATCAATAACCTCAGTATAGTGTACTAACAACTATATAACATCAACAAAATAGACAACCATCCATAAAACTAATTTACTAATTTACCTCTACATTTTCAAAATATATTTAAATCAGCACACCACACCTCTATACACCTCTCATGATCAAAACATTACATCCATAATTTGCAGTTTCTACAAGTTACCTTATTTACACATTTATTTTATGTCAATGTCAATGTCAAATTTCTATTCAAGCTGTGTATGCCAAAAACTATAATTTTAATACTGTTATTATCTTTATACTTTAGTTTTGAAAAGATTTTAAATAAAATCGAAACGTCAGAAACAAGCAAATGAATATTTAATAAAACATTCGAACGAAAAGTATCCCAAAAAATTAAAATATCAACTTGTCTATATATATATATATATATATATATATATATATATATATATATATATATTTTAGGTAGTAATTACACAAGATAAGTTGATAAATACTATCGTATTATAGTGAATAAGATGAAATAATAACTTAGACCTTTATGCAAAGCCAAAATGATCATTTCATTTGGACAGACTTGAACCTGTATCCTGGTTTTGCCGGAACCATGCGTTTGCTAATTACGCCACCGAAACCGATGACGACAATTGGGAAATTTACAAATTTAAATCGTGTACACGACGATACATCAACCTAGCTTTCAATTACGTTCGGCATTTTTGTCAATCATATCTGACATTGTCAAGTTTTTGACTTCATCAGTTATAGACAGAAAGCTACGCTCAAAATTATGGCTATAAGCCAAGTATTAAATATATAAATATTTTAGGTAGTTAATTACACAAGGTAAGTTGATTTGGGGGATATGTAGCTCGCGTTTTATCAAGGTTTGCATAGCGATATCGTAATTTTGATCCGATATCGATAAAGTTTCGATAAGTGACAATGCGTGACTTTTTAACAGACTCCTTAGATACATTAATTTTTCGATCTTCGAAAGCGATTTGTTTTTGTGAATAAGTGACGTGAAAAGAGTGTAAAAGTTCGGCCAATCTCTTATTTTTACTCCATCAAACGGTTCAAGTTCTATCTGCGGTAATTTAGCAAATTGAGATTCAATGTTTACTAGATTAGACGAAGTGGCGAAAGACGCTTGTCCTTCCGTTGTCGATTGAATCTGAACATTTAATTCTTGAGCTTGCGCTTTTATACTGAAGTAAAATTTATCATAGATTAGTGAAGATTGATTAACGTCAACACGTTCCTTTTCTTCCACCTTAAAATTTAAAATATCTATTTTGTAATAATTAATAAGTCAACGAATAGACAAGTGTGTTTAAAGATTATGTATATCTTCCAATGTTTACTTATCGCAACAAAGCAACACGACTCGCAGATGTTGAAACTCAAAATAGTTGTATCATATATTTTCTCACAAGAAAAACATGAACAACCGGTTCGTTTAAGGACCAAATAGATAAGCGGTTTAACGTTAGCTGTAGTTAAACAGTTATTTTTACTTGGACTTTTAGTGGGAGTTTCTAATTACATAAATAAAACAAGTGCAAACAAAGGTACTTACCAAATCAGAGTAACTTCTAATGGATGAACAGGAAACCATACAGCTGCTAGATTCAAAAGGAGGCACTCTTAACCAAAATAGCTGTTGGAGGCGGCGGATGCGGTCTACGAGGTGGAAGCTGGTATTTGGAACGGCGACACTAAAACTTTTACGCTATTGGAAACACTACCTTCACATTTAAGAGCAATAACGTAACTAACTATTATAAATTGAAATTTCACCTACGAGTTATCAACTTGATAATAACAATATAACAAATGTTGCATTTGGCATTTCAAATATATCGATGGGTCAGTTCAAGAGGGGAACAAATCAAAAAAGTAAGTTTTGAGATATTCAGCTTTAAACTTTTTGTTATTAAGGTAAGTCTTTGATAATTAGGAATAACTCTACGAATTCTGTGAACTAATTGATTATCAACCTATTATTGTATGTAGTAGTAAATGACAAAAAACGAAAACAAAAAGTACCCATATTTTTGAAAATTTAGAGTTGTTTCTATTTTGAACTGACAACGCATGCTATGTTGCATACAATTTTTTTTATTTGGTTCTATTTTGAACTGACAACGCATGCTATGTTACATACAATTTTTTTTAGTTGGTTCTATTTTGAACTGACAACGCATGCTATGATACATACAATTTTTTTTAGTTAGCACCAAGTGCATATTCCAAAATACTATTAAACAAATTGGTTTATTGAAGAAAAAGTAAACATTAAATCTTTCATCCATAGTAATAACAATTAGTCTTTTTCAGTATCACTATCAGCATTTCCTTACATTGAAATTTGCAGGAAGCGTAGACAGGTTACTGAATGAAGCCGAGGAATTGCACCGCTTTCACAAAAGTCCACGAGATCCCGCTTTTTCAAAATTGAATAATAGGAGGTGCAGTATATGCTCGTCGCAAAATTGGTTGCCTGATAGAATGTCATCTTTGGCGAGGATGAACATTGATTGATTTAAAGTCTCGTTCGAAATAACTAGTTTGTATAATATTGAATTCGGTTAAGATTTTTGAAATTTCAATGCTTTGATATGAGACCACTATACCTTATATCCTTCTTCGTTCACAGAGAAGTTATTACCAATGTCAGATTGTAAGGCTTTTAGGTCAATAAAATCGTTTGTTTACATCTCCACAGTTTGGTAAGGGCGTCCAGTTTTTTTAGCTAAATTAATAATAGGGACCAATTGTGCTGATACGAAGAGAGATCCACCTCTTAGTACCATTTTTTTGTCTCTTTCAATGAGGGCGTGCATTGCATCTTCTTCATTTTGTGTGTGGCCAACTATTAGAAATTTTTGCGTTGTACTTTATAGGTCATCAAATATTGAACACAGAATAAAAACAAAGCAGCCATGAACTTGTTTTTATTTTGCCTCCGGCAATTATCCGCATAAAATATAACGTGTTTTAATTTGAGGCAACTTTTCATATACTTAAAAATACAGCTACCGATGTCGTTAACTCCTCTTTTACCAATACCTTCGTGCCACAAATAACTGTACCCAGACTTATGTAGTACATCAAAAATGGTAAGGTTAAAGATGGATAATCTACGTTTGTAAAAGAAATTATTCCTATCACCGCAGGGCAAGGAAAATACCGCTTGTATATCATAGCAACTGACAGTCGTTTGTGTTTTCACATCTGAGAATGTTTCTAAATCTTTAGATTTTTCCTCGCGACTTAAGTTCTTCTCTAAAATATGAGAATCGTACTCTTCATTTTTTAAACTCCTTTCTTCAGAAGACATGTACTTATAATTTTCACAAATTGTACATAAATCTTTTTTTGGTTGAAAGAAGGAGATGTTGAATTCTGTATTAAAAATATGCTCGTACATGCTTGTTTTTCCCATTTCCTTTTTTTCCATTTTACACGTCTCTTCATACAAGCAGTACATCGATCTCAAATTTAAGCTTCGATCAACGTACTTTTTTCTGTATGAGCCCTGCAATAGTAAGAGTCAATTAATGGAAAGCTGTTAATGTGATGTCGGATATGATTCTTTATTTCTTCATGTACCTACTTCCTAATATTACCATGTCGACCGCCATTGTCTTGCAGAACTACATCTTCACTATTTTTCTTTTTCAACGCTGTCATGATGACTTTATTACTTATATCCAAAGTATTTGCAAAATATTTTTTACAAACTCTTATTTTTTGTTATTATTAATTTCAAAATTGTAGCTGCAGTTATTAGTTCTATTGCTTCCAGGAGTTTTCATTCGGTATTTTGGTATCACAGGATTTGCACATCTTACAATAAAATCTCGCTGGCGATCTCCAAGTTTCCAATAACTTGTGCGGATTGCTCGCCTCTGTTCTTCAAAGATGAGTGTGGGGCACTTAAGTCACCATTTTTCATTGCAATTTGCTTTTAGGACTCTGGCTGGTCTACTATTTCCAGAACTGTTAATGTAGCTTTCTCCATGGTTGCGTTTAGTATTTTTTATATTCCTACCCCATGTCATTGGTTTGCGAATACGTTTTTTGGATTTACGTGCTACTGGAATTTCTATTCTTTTGCAATCGATATTTGGTGTATTGTGATCATTTTCGGATTCCGATGATAACTCTGGAACTTAGCTTGCATCGCTGTCTGATGCAGCAAAAGCATGGTCCATACTTTCAGGTTCGGATTATGTGTTATCTACATATGTTTTATTACTGCTGGACCTTGCTTCATTTTGAAATTGCAGAGACGGCACATTGTTATCTTTTAAATCCTCGTCGAGAGTCAATTTTGAATTTACAGCAGCTGGTGATGCGCTTATAGGATTATCTTCAGCAGTATGCAAAGCTGCTTTACGTGACTCCTACAACAAACAAAAAATAAGTTAATACATCATGTACTAGAAACCGGTTAAAAACTATATAAGGTACCAGCACTAGGTCTGAATTTTTGTTATTCCAACGCAAGCTGCAACCGTAGAAATAAACATCAAAAAGTTTTTTAATAATTAAAAATTCGTTAACTATGACTATGTACTGGTACAAATCACGAAATCACAATTTTTGTATGTACACATTATGTATGTATTGAACATTTTTATTTATTTAATTCGGTAACTGGGTTACTACTCTAACATGCAATTTTTCCATACTTCAGAATTAAACAATGCTTTCTAAGAACTTTTAACGAAATTCCACCTAAATATCAAATTACTAAGCGTGGGATATATGCTACTGTCGTATTATATGTCGGTAAATAAAAATATCTCTAAAAGATGCTTACCTTTGCTGTAGCTGCGTGAACTTGTTCATGTTGGTTATCTGTATGCTTCATCAGAGACATAATCCGCTCCGTTCTTGATTGTCTGCGTTTTGTTCTATTGTACATGTTGTGTTTTTAAAAACACAATACTCAAATAATAAACTGCATAATTATAATGATTAATTCTCAAAGTTTCTAGCAATGTAGTGTTCTAATCTGAAAGTTGTTCTTACAGTATCCGCTTACAACATTCAACTCTTACGCTATCATTAGGATAACAACCGTTAAACTGATCAATTTGCTGTTGGTAATAAGTCCAGGGCGCATGAGGTAACACTATCACTGTCACATGGCTATGAAAGTTCCAGCTGATCTCTTGTCTTGTTGAGAGTATATCAGTAAACAGTAAATATTTGTGTATATTTCTAGTTAAAAAGGAAACATTTCGAGTTGTTCCTTTAAAGAATTTAAATATCCCTCTTGTAGATTTCAATAAGGAATTAACTCGAAATAACTCTTTATAGAACTGATCAAGCGCTAAAGTATTCGAACATATTAAAGGGGAACATTTTTCTCGCTGCAAATTAAAACAAATGTTGGAGTTAATCCCATATTAAACTGGCAGAATACATATAAGGGACCATGATGGTACCATTTACCGAAAATGACGCATTTCAGACGTGTTCCCCTCTTGAACTGACCCATCGATATAATTAATTTTCTGGCTGCAACATCATGTTTATAAGTTTTCCACCAAATCAATAAAACGTCCTGTATATTAAAAAAAGTTTAAACTTTCCTTAAATTCTTGATGTTTGTATTTATTATCCAGATAATCAAATTGAGAAACCCTTCCCTTTGTTCTCATTTTAACGCTAACGTACGTGACATGCTAGTAATTTCAATTTTGCTCTTGAGAACAATATTGCAAATTAATCTTTAGTACAGCAACGAGCTTGTTATATAGTTTTAGTAGTTCTCAGATACAGTAGTAGTTCACAGTTAACAAGAGGACCTTTATATAAGTAGTGCATCCACGTTAACGACTTTACAAAGCCCTTATACTCTAAGGAATAAATTTCTGTTTAAGTTTCTCTACGAGTTGCTTCTCCTAATACAGAATTATCTGCCAATAAGATACGACGTGTTAAAGCACCATTTTAATTAAATTCCAGAATGATCAGTAAGCACTACAAATTGCTTGCGTTAAAGCTTAGGGATTAAAATTTTAATTGAAGGAATATTTGATATAGAACGCAATACACCAATTTGTATACACCTCTATAGGATGGTGTTTTCATATACGAGGGTTGTCTCTTACGTTTCACTTTAAGAGCTGGAATAAAACAGTAGATAGCTTTTAAAGATCTTACTGGTTTTCAAAGTGTTCTCCGCATAGATTGAGGCACTTTTACATGCGCTCGAACCCACTCTGGAAGCAGTTAGTTCACTCGTTTGTTCATACAGTCAAAATTGCATTTTTACAGATATTGACTGCTTTTTCTGACGACTGAAACCTTTGACCACGCAGTTCGTACTTGATTTTCGGAAAACTATAGAAATCGTTGGGGCTTAGGTCGATACTGTACGCAAGATAGTCTAACGATTCGACGTTTTGTTGCGTTAAAGATTCATTTGCTTTGCGAACTGTGTGCGAACATGATTTTCCTTGGTGAAGGATGATTCGTAGTTTGGAATTTTTTTAATCTTTTTTGGGAATTAAACTACTCATAGTTGTTAAAATCATCTTTATTTACGTTTCGATCCATGACCTAGGAACGATGTCAAAATTATAAAAATTTCACGTTGACATTTATGTTATAGAATGAAGGTGACTTTGATTTATTGATGTTTGATATATTTGGTATGAGTACATTAAGTGAAAATTTTAAAGTTTGAAAAATGAGTGCCTTCAATTTGTGTTGCGCCCTGGGAGCGACTTTTAGGTAGCCAATACACTTAACGTGAAATCAGCTGATTAATTTTTATTGTTAAATTTCATATAAATTCCATAACTTGATGATTGGAAAATATCTTTTAACGTGTTTCTATTTATACAATTAAGAGGACGGTTATTAAAGAAGTGGTCGATTACGTCGTTTTTCTATATTTATCTTGAGGGGGGAAAACCTGATTATTATTTACGCTACGCCTTTGGTAGATTTTAACATGGTTCTTGTAATGTATTTACGTGTTTATTAAGTTAATTCCCTAGTTCTATGCCCGTGTCATCATATCGTAAATCTTGGTGAAAGAGAAATAATTAATTGTTTGAACAACACTAATGGCCTACAACACACGACCACTTCTTACGTGTTCCTTCGCGATCGGCGCATTTCATACTGTTCTACGAACTAACTAGACGGCAACGGACATTTCAAAATAAGGAGTGCACATGCGCTGTACCTTCTCTATTAAATCATTTTATTAATTATAAATTGATAATAAGTGCTCTCAACAAAAGAATAATGGATAACTTAAATATAGATTATTGTGGTTGGAGGTTAATACATCACAATTTCTCCACCCTTACTTTCAACTATTGATTAACGCAGTTTGATACTAAAGTAAAAACAAATAGAATCAGTAACAATCCATAATTTAAATAAGTGCATGAAACAGTTCAAACATTATTGATAAACGTAAGGAAAACATCACTTAGGAGTTGTGATGTTATTCTTTTCTTTATTTATAAATTTGGTTTTTCCGCAAGTTTACTTTCCCGTGTCGGATAAGGGCGCTCTGGTGTTTGTTTCTGTTCTCTCTTTATGGGAGATGTAATTTAGAAGATTGAGGTCCGCTGGCTGGTTATTCAGCATCAACCGGTCGCTCATTTAGCATTTCTTTCGAATTAGGTAACAATAAATCTTCAAGATTAGTCGGTTCCCTAATATCGTTATCCAACTCACTTTGCATGCTAATTAATTGGTCTATGTGACGTTTCCTCAAAATTCCATTACTTGTTCCAATTAAGTATGTAACTGTACTTACGATTTTTAAAATAGTTCTCTCACCCATTTAGAATTGCCCCGGTAATTCCTAGCAAACACAAGTTGTCCTACCTCTAAGTATAGTGTTTTGGTCCCTCTGTACCTTTTAACTTAATTTTCCTGATTTTGTTGTACGGTCTGTGATAGGTTTGGTCTGATTAGATTAGTCTTGATCTCAGGTTTTTATTTAACATAAGCCTCGCTGGTGTTTCGTTAGTAGTTAAATACACGGAATTCCTATAATCTAATAGAAAATTGCAAATTGCATAATGCTAGCTCTATACGGTCTCCACTAAATATTGCAAATTTTAGTCTCCTTTTTACCGTTTTCGCCAAATTTTAGGCTTGGCCGTTAGTAGCCAGATGATAGGGCGGACTAAAAGTATGTTTAACACCATTTATTTTTAAAAATTTTCCAAACTCAAATGAGTTATATGGAGGCCCGTTGTCGGATACGGTGTGCCTTGGCAACCCAAATCTAGCAAACATTTGGTCTTAATTTATCAATAGTGTGTTTTGCTGAGGTTGATGGTACTTCCACTACCTCTGGCCATTTATTACGCACATCAATAACAATTAAATATAATTTTGAATGAAATGGCCATAGAAAATCGAAACATTCTCTGCCACGGCTTTTTTGAATATTTCCACACGTGTAAATGACTTTTCTTGGGGTTATTCTTTTCGATAAGACATACTAAGCAACTGCTAGCAAGATTTTCAATATCTTTATCGTTGGACGGCCACCAAAAGTATGATCGTGCCATAGATTTCATTTTAACTACCCCTAAATGTCCACAATGGATTTCTTCCAAGACTGTCCTTTCTAAGGATTTTGGTGTAATAATTATATGTCCTCACATTAATATACCTTGTTCAACAGTTAAATCATATTGCCTTCGACTGTACCCTTCTAGACCCAAGTCGATATATTGATTGACCAGTCTAAGGTAACATATTTTAATACTTTACTTAACTCCGCATCTTTGTGTGTCTCTTTTTCAACATCGTTAAAATTTATTGGTATTTCATTGTCTTGAAAAATTTTTAAATATGTACCCACATAATCAATTTCATCTCCTTTTGATACGGCTTCATTCATTGTTGAGGGTAATCTGGACAAACAATCAGCAGTACAGTTTGCTTGAGACTTAATATAATTTATATCAAAGTCGTATGCAGACAAGAATAATGTATATCGCTGAAGCCTGCTCACAGCGTAAGCTGCTAAACCCTTCTTCGGTCCGAAAATAGACAGAAGTGGTTTATGATCCGTTAGTAGCACAAATTTTTTTTCAGAGAGATATTGGTTAAAATGTTTGACACCAAAGATTATAGCTAGAGCTTCCTTATCAATTACAGAATATGCTTGTTCATTTTTTGATAAAGATCTAGAAGCAAAACAGGTAGGTTTCTCTGAACCATCCCTCTGAATTTGACGTAGTACACAGTCTAAACCATAAGCTGAACTACCTGTGGTTAATTCTGGATCGCAATGAGCCAGAATTGGTGCGAAGACTAATTTTTGTCTAATTACCCTAAACGAATTTTTACGTGCTAAGTTCCATTCAAACCGAACATCTTTTTGCAAAAGTTTGTACATTGGAGTAGCAATAGTACCGAGGTTTGGCAAAAATTTAGAATAATAATTAACTAGTCCTCGGAATGCCTTTATCTGAGTAACATTCGTAGGAGTGGGCGCTTTAACCACTGCTTCTATCTTAGATGGTGCGGTACTTAGCCCTTCTTTGCTAAGAACGAATCCTAGATATTCAATAGATTTACAAAAAAAAAAGACATTTACTTTTACAAACTGTTAACCTATTTTTCTGTAATCTAATACATACTTCCCTTAATGCTGACATGTGTTCTCTACTATTTGGACCGGTAAAAAATATGTCGTCTAAGAAACATACCAATCCCGGAAGGCCGGTAAAGATTTGTTCCATAAGTTTATGGAAAATTCCTGGTGCAGAGGCTATACCATATGGAACTGTGTTATATTTAAACAGCTCTTTTGATGTACTTATCATACAATATTTTTTCATTCTTCGCTTTACCTTACTTAAGTGTAAGCTTGCGACAAATCAATTTTTGAAAATCTTGCCCCTTTTCCTAGCGCATTTAATAAGTCTTTGACTCTGAGAATTGGATGTCTATCAATTTTAAGATAAGGATTTAAGGATACCTTTTAGTCTCCAAAGAGTCTAAGTTTCCCATCGGATTTTAAAACTGGCACCACTGGTGTACCCCATTCACTGGTAGTAACCGGTGTTATGATTTCTTTTTTTACTAATCCGTCTAACTTGAGTTCAACCTTTTTTTTTTATAGCGAATGGTATGGGTCTGAGTTTAAAATATTTAGGCGTTACATTTTCCTTAAGTTTCAAAGTAACAGGTTCTCCTACATAAGTCCCTAAATCATCACTAAACACTTCAAAAAATTCGTTAACTAAATCATTTGCAGATGACAAATTTTTACATTGATATTCTAAACCCATTTCACCAAAATTATTTTTTGGAATATTTATTGTTAACCCTAACTCTTGAATTCAATTTCTCCCTAGGAGCGAATTAGCCTCGTTACTAATTACATACAAATCTAATACTTTTACATTTGACTCATGAGTTATTTTGACCGCAAGTTGCCCAATTGGCTTAATTTTATCATTAGTGTAAGAACTTAATATAAGCTTAGTAGGTTGCAATTGAATTTCACAGAGATTTTCTTGATAGAATTTTTCGGAGATAACAGAAACACAAGCTCCACTGTCAATCTCAAAAGAAAACAATCTTGTTTTGGTACCACTCGTGATTTGTTTGTAGAGCTGCGTCGATACCCGTTTGGTGTTGGCTCTATATTTTGTAACATAAGCAAGCCTGACAAATCAAAAGCTCCTACTTGTTATTAGTAGTAGTACTAGAATTACCCCTAGAATCTTCTATAAAATAATTCTTATTGTTAGGGTACTGCACTCATTGATTATTATTATGATGTTGAAAGTTTCTCTTGTTAGTAGACTTATTTGGACTGTTAAAATCTTCAAGATATGACTTACCACTATCGTTATCTCTCAATTTTGACATACAAACATTGTCCAAGTGTCCTTTTTTTGTACAGTAATGACACGTACAATTGCAAAATTTGCAAACACTAGTCTTGTGGCCTACTTTACCACAACAGAAACACTGCACTTGTTACGTTAATTCGTGGCAGCCACGTTGGACGCCAAATTTATGCTACGTTGGCTCGTAGCCGTGCGTAACCCAAAGAAAATCAAAGAAATGACCGGGCTCAATCGGAGATTGGGGGGGGGGGTTGTAGAAAGCAGACCAACATATATGTACGCGGTTGTAAGGACTTAGTAACAATACCTGCAACAAAAAGAAATCAGAATAGCAAACCTGCAATAAAAAAAATTAGTCCTGCAAACCTGAAATAATGAAAAAGCATAGCATGCTGATCGAGCATAGATTGTTCAGTACTTGGTAGAATGTAAAAAAAAACTGTTTGGATAATCTATATAATATAACAACGGTAAAAGCAATACAAAAATTTTTAGTACAAAGTGAGGTAATATTGGGGAGTAGCAGAAACGTTTCCTCACACACCAATTAAACATAGGTCAGACAAAATTTTAACAAAAGATAAATAGGTAAGCACAATTGATATGAGTAGTCCAGTATTGTCAATTTTTCTTTTTTTTTCTTTTTTTTTTTTTAAGATAGCATGCACTTCTATTGTAAAAGGTATCAAAACGACAAAGAATATTGCAAAACAAACGGATAGATATTTAAAGTAATAACAAGTATGAAATAGTTCAACTTACACAACCAGGAGCACCGGAAGAGTTTCTATAGAATTGGACTAGTTCGGCTACTGATAGCCTTGCAGTTGGAGTTGGTGGAGTGTGGGGTGTCCATGGTTCCATCCCATTATCAACTTGAAATTTGACACTACTATCAACTGCAGATTTTTCTTTTACTTTCTGTAACTGATCGAAAGCCTCCTGATAGCTTGGTAAGCCGGATGCACTGGTGTAGCTTGGCAAAGATTCACAGTCTATTCGCGGGGGTGGAATTTGTGGTACAACAGACAGGAACACATGCAACACACGCAACTAAGAACAATTAAAGTTAGTATAATTCCGATTCAAACATCCGTCAAGAATTTTTCGTATTGCGGATCTGCTTCAGCAGAAAGAACTTCGTCAACTTCTGAAGCCAATTTCAGTTGGTAAAAGCATTGTTTGAATACGGTAAAACATTTAAAAGCACAATCACTCTCACAATCTCGTCTTTAAAAAAAAATGTACGTTCATATTTTATTTACTTATTAAATGCAAGGTAAATTTAACATATCATTAATACGGAATGAGTTAAACACTTCTGCAACTTCATTTTGCAAATGTTTTAGAAAGTTTAAAACCTGACTAATGTGGCTCCCTTAAAAATTCTGTACAAGTTTATTGCACTTACCCTGATAAAAAAAGAAAAGGACCGCAAAACTAGATCGCACACAGTTTAAATATCAAAAGACAAAGCACCAACAAAAAAACCACAATGAGTAAAGCACGTGTATCACTAAAGTAAGTCCGTCAAAATGTTCCGTAGAACACGCACGTGCGGTCGAGTAAAACACGTTCGCCTATAAAGCATCTTTCTTTCAATGTAATCAGAGCTACACTCTCTACAGTTAATATACAACTTGTATTTCACAAGAAAAACAACTAAAATCGTGTTGTGCTTGTTTATGAACAATTCGAAAATTCATACCGCATTAATTCTCACTATTTTCAAAGCAAAAAGGAAACAGTATTTTTAACGTAATTAATATATAGGAACAAAGAACAAACTACAACTGCTCATCTGTTTATATCAACTCGTTGCTATTACAACCTCTTATCGTCTCTTATCTAGACTTGTATATCCACATAAGGAACAAAATTTATATGAACGGCAAGACGAGAACGATGCAATCCACTCATTATAATACGACGCATTCGCCTAAGGAGTTAATAAATATAAAATATTGGAATAGTAGTTACAGAAATGTATTTACGAATTGAGTAGTGTAAAATGTTAAGCCATTAAAAATGCACGTTACACACTTCTCTACCACCACTAGACACTTTCTCGCCTCTTTTTAGTTTACAAGAAAAAAAGTTACTTTTCCCCAGTCTGTAATTGCGGCCACGAGAAAGGCGGTGAATTACACCTCCGCTATGCGTTAAAGCTGCTGCGTATTTATCAGCTGCTTTTTCATAAGTCTTGTTCGCTGAGTAATCGCTTTTTTATTGCTTCACTACCTAGACCGCTTTGTAACGTGCATTTTTAATAGCTTAACATTTTACATTACCCAATTCGTAAATACATTTCTGTGACTGCTATTTCCGTGTTTTGTATTTGTTGACTCCTTGGGCGAATGCGTCGTATTATAATGAGTGGATTGCATCGTTCTTGTCTTGCCGTTCATATAAATTTTGTTCCTTATGTGGATATACAAGTCTAGCTAATAGACGATAAGAGGTTGTAATAGCAACGAGTTGATATAAACAGATAGGCAGTTGTAGTTTGTTCTTTGTTCCTATATATTAATTACGTTAAAAATACTGTTTCCTTTTTGCTTTGAAAATAGTGAGAATTAATGCGGTATGAATTTTCGAATTGTTCATGAACAAGCACGACACGATTTTAGTTGTTTTTCGTGTGAAATAAAAGTTGTATATTAACTGTAAAGAGTGTAGTGCTAATTCCGATTGAAGTAGTATGGTTTATAGGCGAACGTGTTTGGTCGACGCACGTGTGTTTTAAGGACATTTGACGGACGGTTTTATTGCTTACGCGTGCCTTACTAATTGTTTTTCGGTTGAGTTTCTGTTGGAAATAAAAGTGGTAGAACTTGTTAAACTCGACCTGCACGCGTGTTCTACGGAACATTTTGACGGACTTACTTTAGTGATACACGTGTTTTACTCATTATGTTTTTTTTGTTGGTGCTTTGTCTTTTGATATTTAAACTGTGTGTGCGATCTAGTTTCGCGGTCCTTTTCTTTTTTATCAGAGTTGTGCATACTTTGGATTATCCAAATACAGTTGATACTGTAGTTTCTGAATTTTCCAACCCCAAAGTATCTAAAATAGATCATCGCTGGCGCAAATTTCGTTATTTGCGAAATATAACCGATTACCGGTTTACAAAGGTATTGGTTGAAGTTTCTCACTGCTTTTTGGATGTTTATGAAAATAATATACATTTGGTCCCAGTTGAAATTAAACTGGTGCTACAAAATATTTCGAAATTATTGTCTCAGGAAATAGAATTAACAAGAAATTTATCAATGCTACATAGTTCCGTCGCGTGATAATGTCTGCTGCTAACACCAGTGAAATACGTAGGTGTGATTAGGGTAACGTGTGATAAGTTCTATCAACACCCTCACAGTCAAGGGTGAAGTGCTACGTTAGTGCCGGACATCCTGAATCCCACACTTCAATTGCAAGGAAGCGTTACTGAAGGACCTTTTGTAAGTTGAACTATTTCCTACTTGTTACTACTTTAAATATCTATCTGTTGTTTTGCCATATGTTTGTCGTTCTGATACCTTTTACCATAGACTTGCATGCTATAAAAAAAAAAGGAAGAATCAACAATACTAGATGACTCCTATCAATTGTGCTTACCTATTTATCTTTTGTTAAAATTTTGTCTGATCTATGTTTAATTGGTGTGTGAGGAAACGTTTCTGCTACTCCCCAATATAACCTCACTTTGTACTAAAAATTTTTGTATTGCTTTTACCGTTGTTATATTATATAGATTATCCAAACAGTTTTTTTTTACATTCTACCAAGTACTGAACAATCTATGCTCGATCAGCATGCTATGCTTTTTCTTTATTTCAGGTTTGCAGGACTAATTTTTTTTATTGCAGGTTTGCTATTCTGATTTTTTTTTTGCAGGTATTGTTACTAAGTCCTTACAACCGCGTACATATATGTTGGTTTGCTTTCTACAACCCCCCCCTAATCTCCGATTGAGCCCGGTCATTTCTTTGATTTTCTTTGGGTTACGCACGGCTACGAGCCAACGTAGCATAAATTTGGCGCCCAACGTGACTGCCTCGAATTAACGTAACAGCTTACTAATCTATCCCGTAGGTAATCCGCCAATTTGTCATGAAAATCGTAGTGTGTTGTAAGTTGTTTTAACTGTATTATATATTTTCCCACTGTTTCATGATCTAGTTGATTACGCAAACTGAATTTCTTTTTTCAGCTATAAATGAAGGCTTTGTATACAGATGATTTTCTACCATTTTTACTATTTCCTTAAAAGTTTTTGTGCTTGGTTTTTCTGGGGTAAACATATTTTTTAGTAAATTATGTTTTTATACCGAATACCGATAATAAAGTGCAAACTTTTTTCTCTGTTTTTATTTCGGTACATTCCACAAAATTTCAAATCTTTCAATGTATGAAGACCACGATTTTTCCGTACTATCGAAATTCCGATACCACTGATAATGCCTGCCATATTTTACTTTTCACCAAATCACCTGTTAAATAATAGACTCTTCTTCCATATGTTTACCTACTTGTTTTGAGTGTAAATACACCTTACTGCATTTGCAGCAGGAATTTAACACGTATCCGGCTTGTTACACGCTTCCTTTGAATGTAAATGCACCTTGCTGCATTTATTTCATGGATTTAGACGTTCCCGTTTTAAATAAAACAATTTATCAGTATAAATAGTAGTGTATGTTTACAATATTTCGGTTACGATTTTATTGTTTCTCGCTCTTTTTACCTCGTCGCCACTGTAATGTATTTACGTGTTTGTTAGGTGTTGTTGGTGAAAGAGAAATAATTAATTGGTTCAACAACACTAATGGCATACAACACACGACCACTTCTTCTGTGTTCGTTCGCGATCGGCGCATTTCATACTGTTTTACCATAGACAACCAAATAGATATTTATCTTTAATAGGATGACCTTGGCTCATGTTTTAGTTTCTTCCCACGGGCAAGAGGCGCCCTAGTCAATATAATTCTATCATGATGTGTACATAAATTATTTTAAATTTCTGTTTTCCGTATGTCTTATTTGGATGCAATTATTATAATGTTCATAACATCCATGCAGTTACTGTTTTTATTAAATAAATTTGTCGATAGACTAAAATTACAAAATAAAGCATAGATGAGATTGATCATTGGTAGTAAAGATGTAATAATTTAATTAAACAATTCGGTAGAATGTTGTAAGCTTCAGCGCTCATCCGATCACTGAAGTTAAGCAACGTCCGACGTGGTCAGAACTTGGATGGGTGACCGCTTGAAAAACGGCTGCTTGTTGGACTTTTTTTTGTTTTTATTGTATAATAGTTTCTTCCTTGACGCAGGGATGGCGCTTATAATTCTAAAAATCTTACTATTGAGTTCGTCATCTACTTGTTTGTCTATGTGTTTTACGAACTAACTAGACAGCAACGGCAAGATAAGGAGTGCTCATGTGCTGTACCTTCTTTATTAAATCATTTAATTAATTATAAATTGATAATAAGTACTCTCAACAAAAAAATAATGGATAACTTAAATATAGATTATTGTGGTTGGAGGTTAAAACATCACAGTACTAAGGCGATCCTAAAGCTGGTTTACACTTGTCAGATACCAATACTGTTCAACGAACATTGTGTATGAATCTAAGGCGACCCTATGGCGGATTTACACTTGTCAGATACCAATGCTGTTTTACGGGGCTTGCTAATATGCTTATTGTTATGTAATTAGTTAGTGCATGTGTAAATAGAAATCATGTATGTAGACTGTAATTTATGTTAATATCGCAAGGAAAACCCAAGAAAACTTACAATGCTACCTAGATATTGCAGGCATTTGATTTTCATTTGTTATTTCTTTTAGTAATAGAATTCATTGTTTACTCAAAGTAACGGATTCGTTTGCTACGCAGCTCTGTTTGTAGAATTGGTCACTTGAAAATATGTGGTATTGACGCATAAAGCAAGTAATTCCATAATCGATGATATACTTAGCTTTGTTCTTTAATAATAATGTAACAATTTTTTTACGCTTATAAAAGCTTATAATATTAATTATTAAGCACACTGCATTGCTTATTCAAATAAACAATTAATTTCACGACGTTAGTAAATGTTCAGATCAGTACCGCATAGTCCAATCACAAGTCATATATTAATTAATAATAATAATATAAACTCTATTCGTAAACTTTGGTCATTTGAACTGCATTTCCAATGTCAGACAATTTTTCTGCCTTGTGCGCATTTCGTCGACAGAAGGGTCAGTCTGGCTCGATCACTCGCTGCAGTTAGAAGCACCATGGAGCTCAATAAGGTTCGGGCTAGCAATCTACGCGTCGCCATAGATGTGGAAGCGTAATAACGTGCTAAATGCACTTGACTTTTGTTTGTTTCTGATAATGGTAAGTGAGTTAAATAATTATTAAGGTGGACTAAATGATTTTATTGTAGCGCTCTCCGATTAATTTTAGATCTCGAGAGCTCAGCGATTAATTTTTGATCTCGAGAGCTCAGCGATTAATCTTTGATCTCGATAGCTCACCGATTAATTTTTGATCTCGATAATTAACAGATTTACCAAATTTAATCTCACTAATTCACAGTATATAAAGTTACGAATTTACAGTTCAGATTTCACGTTTTAATTTCTCAGTTTATCGTTAGATAATCTCGCTTTAAGATAAGTTAAAGAAGAGTCGAAAATGATGCAAATTCAATAGCTCGTTTTATGGATTGATTTTAAGTTTCGATTTACTTCGATGTAATGCATTTAATTCGTCATTAATTCAAAAGAAGAAGTTTGAGCTTACGCTTTTGTAAAATACAGATGTGGAAAATTCGCTGACGCCACTTGTTTGTCCAAGAATCGCAGGCTAACACATGTGGTCTCAACAAGGTATTTGTTGCAATGAAGTTTCAAAGTACAACCAGTTGCTAAGGTAAGCGTTAGCCTAAGAACTTGAACTTACAACAGCTGTTCTGAATAACTTGACAACAAAGCGAATATTTGAAACTAAAATGGTCGCGTTTTTTGTTTGTTTTACGAGTAAGTCAAAAGAAATTTTATCGTTTGGATTTCATTATAGTATAAATTATTGCTTACATTAGACATTACTGCAAATAATTAAGATTATCAATTTCTTTATTTAATCCGGAAAAGTATTTCATTCAAGTTCAGTAATACTTAAAGTAATTATGAAAACTAATTTTATTTAGCAATGAATATATAACTAATATTTGTAAACCAAGGTAAACAGATCTGTGCATTTTGGGTATTTAAAAACTTTACGGACATATTTAATTCATTGTTGACATTTTGAATCCTAGTAGAAATTATCAAAATTCTCATATTTAAATATACGGGTCTAAAAGTTTAGACCACGTTTTTTATTATACATTTTTGTAAATAAATTTTACAACAGAAAAAGGCAAATTTAATTAAAGAACCATTATTTGTTTTAATTGAACAACTGTTTTATTTTGGACAAATGTGCCCAAAGTTAGAAACAAATAAGTTAAAAGAGAATATATCCCCTTTTATGAAGAATAAGGTTGTTGGTTGTCATACAGTAAGGAAGTACTAAACAGTGCTTTCAAGAAGCTTGATATTTAAATTTCCTTTTGCTATTTATGTTTAAATTATAGGTATTAATAACTACTCTTTTTCTTTATTGTATAAGGTAGCAAGAGTGAATCTCTTGCGTCCTTCGTTATTATAATAACTTTGTTTTCTTTTAGATCCTGCGTGTTCGCAGTAAAAGCGATTTTTTTTGCCCTGAGGATTTCCAAGTTCTCACTTAGGGTAACTTGTGCTTTATCAATTCTAGGACTTGGTGGCGCTCATTTTGCACCCCCTATTTTTATTTGAGAGTCAGTATCGAAACAATATTTTTGTTGTGAAACCCACGAGCACTCATCATAAGCTCTATCCGAGGAATAGACCTCTAGCTTGGTCGGAAGGCTGTCAACTACCCTTCACTATAAGGGTGAAGTCGTTTTTTATTGGCGCACAACAACCTTGATTGTTTCAATATATTCATGAAGAAATTCAAAAAAGATGTAATATTCACACAAGAATTGAAACCACTAATGATACGTTGATGATGTCTATGGTATTTGGCCTCATAATACAGAACTAATTAAAAACTTTGTAGAGCCAATTAACAAAATAGAATCGACTATTAAATTCACATTTAAATTAGAGCAACATGGAAAACTTCCGTTTTTAGACATACTAGTTAGCAAAAAGGATAAAACAATTAATACATCTGTATACAGAAAACCAACGCACACAAACAGATACTTAAGCTTCGATTCAAACCACTATCTCAAACGAGAAATTATCAAAATCATGTATGATAGAGCAAAATTAATATCATCAAAAAAAGAAATTTTAAATAAGGAGAAAGATCTAATCAGATATACACAAATAAAAACAATTATCCTAAAACAATAATAGAGAAAAAAATGAATAAAGTCCCAAAAAAATAGAAAAGAAGAAAACAAAGACAACGATACGCACCAAAAAATGTTCTTAATACCATACACAAAAGGATTCTCCGAAAAATCCAAAGAATAGGAAATAAATTCAGAATTGAAACAGTATTTAGAACCAACAATACACTAAGAGCACAATTAACAAAAACAAAACCCAAAAACGCAATACAAAGTCAAAAAACTGCATCTACAAAATACCGTGCGAATGTAACAAGTTTTATATAGGGGCACGTTTCAGACCATTTGAAGTTCAATTAAAAGAACATATTTCATATATAAAAAATAGAAAATTTGAAAAATCCATGATTCGCTAACATGCATGGGACTCCAGCCATAAAATAAATTGGGAGAACGAAAAAATTATTGGCAAAGAAGAAAACCACCAAAAACGCAAAATCAAAGAAGTTGCTTATATAACCCTACATAGAAATAACTGCATAGCAAACGAATCCGTGGCTTTCAATAAACAATGGATTCCATTATTAAAAGAAATAACATAAGAAAATTAAATACCCCGTCTTAGGATCGCCTCAGAACCATATAAAATATTCGAAGAAGAACATATGTATCTGACAAGTGTAAACCCGTCATAGGGTCGTTTCAGAACCATGTTAAAATCTACCAAAAACATAGCCTAAATAATAATGTTTTTCCCCCTCAAAGTAAATATAAAAAAACGATGTAATTGCACTCTTCTTTAATAACCGTCTTTCAAATTGTATAAATAGAAACATGTTAAAAAATGTTTTCCAATTCTCAAGTTATTGAATTTATATGAAATTTAACAATAAAAATTAATCAGTTAATTGCACGTTAAGCGTATTGGCTACCTAAAAGTTGCCCCCAGGGCGCAACACAAATTGAAGGCACTCATTCCTATAAACTTTAAAATTTTCGCCTAATGTACTCAAACCAAATATATCAAACATCAATAAATCAAAGTCACTTTCAATTTATGTCATAAATGTCAAACTTGTAGTTTTATTATTATTTTGACAACGATCCTAGGTCATGGATCGCAATGTAAATAAAGATAATTTTCACAATTTGTTGCATGCCAAACTGGCTATGTACAATTTTTAGTTTTAGATATAATTTGTAAGTTAGTTGCCGCGTATTTTTAAATTAATAACGTTAACTTCCGTCGTCGCTGACAGTCGCGTCTGCGCAGAAAGAATGCGGATGTACGCGAGTGTCAAAAGCGAAGATTAGATTGAACTAAGTAACAACTATGTGAGTGGTGTGTGTTTTTTCTTTAGAAATAGGTATGTAGTTTCCCTGTACCTTCCCTTATTTGTACCTGTTATCTATTCCTTACGACCCCTTACGAGTGCAACAAAAGTTACGTTAGGACGGATGGTAATTTGGTGATCAACATGGCGTAACCCACAACCCACGGCTGGATCCAGAGATTAAGTTCAGAGTTACCCATCACGTGAGTAGTTTGATTTTATTTAAATTGTGCATGTAAATTTGACTTAGATAGCAATTGCATCACCCGGTAAAACGTGTTTCAAAATGGCGGGTAAATATGCCGCGTAATTATAACAAACTTTGAGTGGTTTAATTCCCAAAGAGGATTAAGAAAAATACTAAACAAATCACAACAAACATACAGGGAGTATCGTCGTTTGGTGTTGGTTTATCGAATCTCCGAAATGACTTGCGGCAAACAAATGGTTGTATACCAATCGGCAGTAGCAGTTCCTTATTTTTGTAGAGGAATTGTTACTACATGAACTGCTTTCTAGACAAATGTTGCGACCATTTTTTTCGAGATTCTTCGAGAACGGATGGCTTTTGTCGGCTCTGCTTCACTTGGAACAACTAACTGATCACAGGCGTTTATGTTCTAACTCGTATGAGTAAATCCAAAATTCATCACCACTCACAATGTTGTACACGGTTTTGGAGCTTTCTGCGCTGGACCGGTCTAGAGTTTTTGACACCAGTTCACCCTAACGGCTTTTTCTGTTCTTCGGTCAATAGATGCGGTATCCAACGGAAAACTAATTTTTTACACACAATTCTTCATGCAAAATTTTTTTGAAGACTTTGGAACTCACAATGACGCTTCGATTTCGCGATTTTCGATAATAAGCTTGCTCACAGCATCGGCGTTTTCCCCGCGTGGCTGCCGTTTTTTGTTGAACCTGCTCTTGGATCGTCGTTAAGACTAATTCGTCCACGTTTGACTTCACCATTCCAACAAGAAATCGTTGTCTGATATTGTGTTTCATTACCGAAAACAGAAACCAACTCGACGAGGCATTTTTTTTATAAATAGCTATTCCGCGAAAACGTTCACGGCTTAGTTTCACTTCTCGATTAACTTGTTAATTTTGACAGTTCGTTGTTGCTACAAAGCTACAACACTTCACATATCGCACTGAAACCTAGGATTTAGGTTAACTAAAGATGGATGATAATTTTAAGTATTGACACTTGGTTAATGGCGCCCTATATGTCTCAGTATGCAAAACATAACAACCATCTCTCGTATGATACTAGTTACTGTGAAGGAGTACGTTTTATGAAACGTGATACAATTTTAGTAATTTCTTAGTATAATCTGAAGTTGAAAGTAAAGCAAGTTAAATTTGTTTTTGTTACCAAGTTAACAAGTCTTTGTTCAGATTGAACTACAGTCCTTTTAAGAATACAGCTTCATAACTACTTGGTCAAATACTATTGTCAACTTTGGTTTGTTCAAGTATTTCTTCAATTGATAACTCAAAGTATGCTTACACTGTAACAAACTTCAATTTACAGTTGCTTACTCAGTCAAATATAAGCCTATTTATTCAAAAATATTTAGAAATAATACTTAATAAACTCAAATTCTGCTACAGAGATCGCTCATTAAAACTACTACACTATTTTTACTACCAATTTATCAACACAAGCACTAACTGACATATCCTAATTTATATAGACATTAAGCGCATTTATTTTACCAACTCAACATTTTATTCGTGTTACTTCTTGATTGATGCCCGGACGGAAATGATTGTCGGTTCGTAAGGTTTATATACTAAGGTTTTTCCAAAAGTATCCGATCTGATGTATAGATGGCGGTTGTTGTATTAAAAAATGACTCTGTAGAAAGTACTGTAACGAAAACTCTTTTGCAAAACAACAGTTTTTTATTATCGTACTGATTATACAACCCTCTTCAACAATTGTGTAGTGATCCGTAGTGTATCTAAGTCGATTTCTCATTGGTTGATAATTATTGCAAATATTATAGAATACATTTCGATATTTGAAGGTATTTTTTAGAATATCTCAATAATTAATTACAGGTTTCTGAACGCATTCCGTGGCGTCAGAATTTAAATTATATGAGGCGCATGTGTAAGAACAATCTACAGAGTCGACAAGGTTAAAGGACTTTGTTTTAAGATTTCAAGATGGAAGGTTGAAAGATCTCCTTGGCAGTTTTTTATTAGAGGTAATGTTTTATGTTGATAATGTAGTTGTTAGTTAAGGTAATCTGATTACATCTGATAATTCTAGCCTTGTTTTGAGTGTGATGTTGGTACGTATTGTAAAACCGTTAGTTATTTAATCATTGAAGGAAAAATTCATGTGTTACCTGTTGCTTTTGGCTTAGAATTTGATGCGTTTGTTTTACTTATGATGTTTAATACAGGTGAATTTACGATTTTATTGAACGTTTTATGTATAAAGGTGTGTTGTTTGGTTTAACAACTGAAAACTAATATTTATTTATTTGAAATAAGTTTATTTAATACAGAGTTCGAACTTCCATTGCATGACACTTTTTGCAGAATCAATAGTAAATGTACCCTTACTGTGATTTTACGAGCTATTAATGAAAGATCCAACATCATGCCTTAGATATATTGAGTCAAATTATTAGGCAAGTTTGAATATGAACAGTATTAAATTTCTATGTTATATTTGTTTTGGTTTTAAGATGGTAATTGAAGTAGCCACAAAGTTGTGTATATTTTTGTTTGTAACTTGTAATGCCACGGTGTATATAGTTTTTTAAAAAGTACGTTTTAACCGATGCAATAATAATGAATAATTTTTAACATTTGCTTACTGGATTTAATATATTTAACCAGCATACATTTATATAAAGATTTAGCGCCTGAATCTGGGCTCGTATTTATGTTGGCGAATTTTGGGTATGTATTTGCTGCCAACATATTTTATAATGTTTGATATTTGTGATTCATTTGACATTTTATTACGTGTAATTGTTTTATTTCAGCATTTCAACCACATATTCAATTGCATCGCTCGTATCTTGGTTTGAACGTGACTATATATTTTGTTGTGTGTTTATCCTATTATCTAGCCGATGTTCCAATATAATTAACTAGTATTTATCGTTTGTGATAATTGTTGTTATGTAATTAAATTAAACCTCTGCTATGACCGACCATCTCGTCCCTTCGCGTTTGCATTTATGACTATGTTGGAGATAGTCTATTCAATAATAAGCGCCTTTTAATTATGCGCAATCATACCATAAGTTCATTCGTCTTGTTAATGTACTTGTAGTGTACCTTTTTGTAAATAATAGAAAGGTCGGCTAGCCTTTGTAAAATATTTTGTAACACAGGCTGGAAACTGTTAATGCATGTATGTGGGCACGTGTGATCGAACCTTGTTGAATATTACTAACATTTTATGTTCGTGCCGGGAGGAACATCGGTAGTCAAGGAGCAAGTCAGCTTCCTGGTGTCCCCCTCTTCAACTATAGCTGGGTAGTATTGGCCTAGCCGACCTCAGTACCTACCAGAAAAGTCTAGCTGGTCTGCACTAACGTGTCTTCAGTTGTCATGTGTGGTATGTCTGAGTAACAGTTGACATTCCGTCAAATTCAGTCACCTGTCCTTGTCAAGATATGCCAAATGCAGTTGGAAGTCGAGAGCAGTTTGGGGCTTTCTCTGCTGTGTTTTCCCCAATCGTCCAGGTTGAGTACGGCACTGTTGTCCTAAATATCATTTTTCTATGTTTTCATGCAAATGACCTATTTATTGGTTATTCTTTTGATTATAAGTAAAGTTAGGTAAATGCTGTAGTTTTATTTCAAACCTTCTCGCCTTAACGCCATCTTCATAGTGTGAACTTGGGCCATATGATAACAAGACAACGTAGAAGTTGTCGAGCCACTGCCACTAGATGCTAGATCATGGAGACCGGTGTGCCATTTATAGAGGGCATTTGGGCCAGCCTTCGGGTCGGTTACACTTCAATAGTTACGGTGAAACTCTTAAGGCATTCACAAAAATTTATTTTCAGCTAATCGCTAGCAGTACAAATACTCACCTTTTAAAACTATGATGATAATTTTCATAATTATTCACTGTCGGGGCACTATAATTAACTTATATCGATCACTACAATAATTTGTAACATTTTAAAAATCCCGAAAGCAATTTAAAAACGTTAAATATTATTTTTAGTATTTTTGAAATCCATTTCTATATAAAACCTCCACGGTAATTCTACTTTTTTAAAACTAATTAATCCAATGCATATCAAATGTAAAATTTGTTCCTGATACATAATTCTTTTGAATTAACTGTACAATGTTTGGTTGGAATAATAGCAAATGCAGTTTTCAGAAACCAAATTAAGCTTCACTTTATATAACAAGACATTCTCAGAATAGAACTATCTACAGAACGAAACTGTCACAACTTTGTTTTTACAACATACGACTTGAAATGCACCAATTGCGAGTGTTTTGGTTCGCGTCCATCAACGTGTTGTGCAACGTCTAGAACCGTTAATATTGTTCTATAGCAAGTAGAAGATGTATCAGATATTACACTCTGCAGTCGACTAGCATTTTTCTATAGCTCTTTAAACTGGTCTTTCGGACAGACTCCTGACAGGCTCCTGGGTGTTTCAGGGTGTCCAAAGGCAATTTATAATATGAGTACGACTAGTGCTGAGTGAAATGCGTCCACTAACACTAAGATAAGATGCACTTATAGAAATGCACAATTATTGTGAAATATTTCGTTTCATCGGGTTCAAAAACTCCATGAGGAATTTGATGTTATAGTACGAGAGTGCATTCAAATTGTGGTATGTTACGTGTGGACGGCTCCGTGGCGTAGTTGGTATGTGTGTGACTACTACGCCCAAGGTCCCGGATTCGAATTTCGACACGGTCCGCTAGAAAAATGTGAGGCGAGCATTTTTCGCAAAAATACACCCTCGTTCGGATGAGAGGTAAAATAGAAGTTCCGTGTGTGAGTGTTGTCACGCGCGTTAAAGATCCCTCCCTACCTTGCTTGGAACAGCAAGGGTTCGACCAAATTCGAAATTTTTCAGGTTAAAAAAAAACTCGTTTCCTTGCCAATGTAGTACCTTCGGGTGGAACATTGGAAAATCACATGTAGGAGATGTTACATGTATAATTTTCCAATGCATTTTCCTGTTAATGCTAAACACACGGTCGTATTTTTGACGTATGTGAGTGTATAAAATTCAAAGAAAAAGAAAATTTATTGAACCTCTAGAAAGATCCAGTAATAGCATAGTTCAGAAAGAAATGTAAACTTACATCCAATTAAGGAGATAAAAGTGGAACAAAAGACGAAAACTATAAATCAAGCGATAAAATCATAAAGATAACCTGCAGAGGTAAACGGTATTAATTAAGAATATGTCGGAGCTATATAAACGCCGCATTCTGCAAAGGTTGCAACATTCAAGATAAGTCTAGATGCTTAAGTAAAGACGAGCTACTGTTTTCAAAGAATCAAAACGCGAGGGTAGCAACCAGAGTAGATTTGAAGCTTCTGAACGAGTGACGTTGCAATGCTCGATCCTATTATACCCAATTATCTGGCAATTTCATCTATGCTATCATGCTGGGGACTTGTTGAAGTTACCGGTAGTTAGTTGCTCACATTCGAATGTAAGGTACGCATGAGTTACATTTTGCATATATTAATACACCATGATTTGTGTATAATTTCAAGATCTTTGTTGGTTGTTTTGCAGAGAGAAATGGTCCAATCTGAAGAGCTGCAATAACAGCGACACCGCTCCTTGGGATTTTCTCTTAACAAAATAACAATTTGTATTAATTTTTGTCCACTATGCTCGAATTACTTTCCTAATGCTAGACAAAATTATTCATTAGTAACCCTATTCGTGGGATTATTAGTACAGAAACTATTAAAAAGAAATATAATTATAAACATTTCAAAAAAAATCACATCCCTTCTAATTATTCAAATTTTTTCCAAAATCGTATGTGAATTAAAACAAATCGGCATAGATAAGGAAAGCAGACACGAAGACATCAATCTAAAAAGTATGAATTAAACCGCAAATTTGTGTGGAAATTAATGAATGTGTGATTTTGTGTGTATCTCAAACTTAGTCCAAGTGAAATTTCAATACTGTAACTGCCACAGAAGGTGAAAAGTCATGAAGCGTCATCCTCTCTACTTTTATACAAAGAGAATGCCTACGATAAGCCTAATTCTGTGGGGCTGCTACGTGGCCTCCCTTCAGGGTAGGTTTCAGAGAAGGGAACTTCCAAAAAGTTTTCATATCTCCTACTTTCTAGCCTTATCTCCCACATAAGACTACTTACTGATCCCATGTATCCCCTAAATATAATTCCGTCACCCCTTTTTTATAGAAAGATAAACTCACAATAACATCTTATACATATTTATGGTTCCGGGGTGGGACCGTATCATTTTATAAACTAAGGTCGACGTTTCGCCCACTTTTATATGGGGCTTCATCAGGACAAAAGAAAATGAAATATAAATATAAAATAATAAAATAAGAATGATAAAATATTCTTTAGACAAGTGTAAAAGGTATAATTGGTGAAAGTAGCGAAAGTGGTGGTTTATATAGGGCGAGAACTTGAAACTTGAGTCATCATGAATAGAGAGAAGTGTGTAACGGATCAGTGAACGTTACGGTTCTGCTTTTGTGAACATAGGCTCGTTTTCCAAATGGGAGAAAGGTAGTAGCCATCGTCTTTGCTTAAATTGTTAGAATTTTAAATAAAATCTATGGATTCTCTGATTTTTCTATTATGGAAAAATGGAATTCTGGCAATTAGTTTTGTCTTGTCAAAGTTAATGGTATGGCCTGTTTCATGTTGGGGTTCGGCCACTGCTGAGCGATAGTACTGACTTGCTCTCAAGCATCGCTTATACTCGTTTAGTCTAGTCTGCACTGACCGTCCTGTTTCGCCTATGTACACTAAACCACAGCTGCAAGGTATACTATATACACCTGGGGCTTTAAGACTGTCTTCTGGATCTTTTGAGGGTGGTAATACTTGTGAAATTTTATTTGCGGATTTATGGATTCTTTTGATGTTACCAATTCGGAAGGATTGCTAAAGATCGTGTGTCTGAATTGCAGCGTGGTTTGGGGGTTCGTGTTGGATGCAGATGACGGCTTATTACTCTGCCGATATCTGAGTTCCGATAGCCGTTTTTTATAAGACTGGTTTTCAAATGGCACAGTTCATTAGATAAATGTTCTGGTTGTAAAATCTTAATTGCACGATGTACTAGAGAGTTGATTACCGATGATTTTTGTGACGGATGATGATGTGACAATGCACGTATGTATCTGTCTGTGTGTGTTGGTGGCCAAACATCAACATGAACCAGGCCATACCATTAACTTTGATAAGACAAAACTAATTGCCAGAATTCTATTTTTCTACAATAGAAAAATCAGACAATCCATAGAAATTAATAAAATTCTAACAATTTAAACAAAGACAATGGCTACTACCTTTCTTCCATTTGGAAAACGAGCTTATGTTCACAAAAGCAGAACCATAAGGTTCACTGATCCGTTACACACTCCTCTCATTCATGATCACTCAAGCAAGTTCTCGCCCTATATAAACCTCCACTTTCGCTACTTTCACCAGTTATACTTTTTACACTTGTCTAATTAATATTCTATCATTCTTATTATTATTTTATATTTATATTTCATTTTCTTTTTTGTCCTAATGAAGCCCCTTACAAGAGTAGGCAAAACGACGTTTTTTATAAGACTGGTTTTCAAATGGCACAGTTCATTAGATAAATGTTCTGGTTGTAAAATCTTAATTGCACGATGTACTAGAGAGTTGATTACCGATGATTTTTGTGACGGATGATGATGTGACAATGCACGTATGTATCTGTCTGTGTGTGTTGGTGGCCGAACATCAACATGAACCAGGCCATACCATTAACTTTGACAAGACAAAACTAATTGCCAGAATTCCATTTTTCCATAATAGAAAAATCAGAGAATCCATAGATTTTATTTAAAATTCTAACAATTTAAGCAAAGACGATGGCTACTACCTTTCTCCCATTTGGAAAACGAGCCTATGTTCACAAAAGCAGAACCGTAACGTTCACTGATCCGTTACACATTCTTTCTATTCATGATGACTCAAGTTTCAAGTTCTCGCCCTATATAAACCACCACTTTCGCTACTTTCACCAATTATACCTTTTACACTTGTCTAAAGAATATTTTATCATTCTTATTTTTATTATTTTATATTTATATTTCATTTTCTTTTCGTCCTGATGAAGCCCCATATAAAAGTGGGCGAAACGTCGACCTTAGTTTATAAAATGATACGGTCCCACCCCGGAACCATAAATATGTTTAATGACTCCGGCCATGAAAGCTTCTGACAATATCACAACTACCCCTCTCCATTCTCAATTTCCCTCTGGCAATCTACAACTTAAATGCAAAGAAAAAACATTTTCTTTCTACTACAAGTTAATCAATGACTACCCCAGTAGCCTGACGATAAATTCTGGCATGGTTGAAGTGCATAATCTGGAGTGCCACTCGGATCTTAGTACCACTGCAGCTTATATGCTCTCCTATCATACCCATTACCCAGATATTAAGAGTCCCATCCTGATTCTAACCAAAACCCCTTGACATTTCTTTAATTAAACCAGATGCTTGGTATGCTAGACTGTTATCCAATGTTTAAAGAAATCCTCAGAAATTCAATACACAGAAAATAGAAGGAGGAAGTGATTGAAACACATCTCAGGTAGATCTCCAAATTTAACAGAAGATTATGCCTAGAAAAGATGTTATTCTAGATCTGATCAAAAAACAATTTTGAAACATAATCATTATGAACCAACTTGGAATCACTTTAGAATTAAGAAAACTTGCTAAAGAATTGCACATAAATATTTTTGGTGTACAATTCCGTACAGATGTTGCAAGAATTGTTAATAAATGTAAAACTTGTTTATCTCAAAAACCAGAACCGAAATTACCAATTAGAAAAATGTCTCATCGTCCTGAAAGATGATCTCTGTTGATTTAACGGGGTCCCTGCCTAAATCCACAAAAGTTATACTTATGTTTTATCGTTGTTGATGCTTTTACTAAATTTCCATTGCTTTTTCCGCTTTGAAATGCAAGAGCATCAGTTATTGCACAGAAAATTGAAAAACTTGTGATTTTATTGTTTGGGGCACCTCAATATGTTATAATAGATAATGGCGTTCAATTCCGTAGCCATATTTTTAAAAACATTTTGTAGAAGTATAATTCAAAAATTATTTCCTACACATTATCAGCCACAAGCTTCACCAATCAAAAGGATACCCCGAGTATTCAAGAATATGCTTGCTATGTTACTGAGGATCATAGATCATGGGACAAATATTTACTGATGGTCATTGTGGAGTGCGCATTGAGGTGCATGAGGCAATTGATATCACTAATTTTAGAAAGAAGATGGTCATTGACGGTTCTTCTTTTGGAAAGGCAGAAGAAGAAATTTGATAAACTTTATAAAGATATAGGTAAGAAATTAAACTATGCTTGTCACAAAAAAAATGAATAACGACTTATGTAGACAAGAAGTAGAATTTTAAGTTGGAGATTCATTTTGTTATAAGAACTTTGTTTTGTC
The DNA here is from genome assembly GCA_036346225.1 of Platerodrilus igneus. NCBI lineage: Eukaryota > Metazoa > Arthropoda > Insecta > Coleoptera > Lycidae > Platerodrilus > Platerodrilus igneus. The sequence continues at coordinate 1,958,013 of JARFIW010001380.1, read as the reverse complement.
AGATGCGACAAAATATTTCAATGCTAAAATAGCACCAAAATTTGTTAAGCCATTTTTTATTAAAAAGAAAATTTTTACTAATATTTTTTAATTAATAGATGAAACTGGAGCGAATAGGAATCTTTGGCATGGCAAAGATTTAAAATTGAATCCGGTTCATTAGCATAATCACTCCTGTTCACTAATCCCTTACAATCAAACCTTTTCTGGTATAGCAGATGTTTGATTGAATTCATGTAAATTTTGTGTACTTGTCATCTACATTTTAGACTAATTTTGACATATTTTCTTCTCTTCTCTTGGTAGTGCTTTCTAATCAAGGTTAGGAAGTACTTATTCTTAGTATGTTAAGGATATGACCAATGTCTTTTTCTATTCTGACACCCTGGAAGCGCTTGTTCTTATTAGTACTATTCCTGTTACGTTCTATCATGCCACCTTTGAAATATTGCTTTTTTCTTTTCTAATTGGCCATGATGCTTATATCCCGCCATCCTGCCGGTTTGCCCCTAAAATAATCTGTAGGGTTTCTCCCAGTAATCAGTAACGCATAACATTACTCTTGTCTAAGCTCGTCTATTCTTCTTTTATACTTTACCTTTGTGCATTCTTTTCCTAGTTAATAACCAATTTCCTACATCCTAATCTTCATCTCTTTCGGTTGGGTCTGGTCGCAGCTCAAGTCGTGGGGAGAGTATATAAGCTGGAGTGGTACTAGGAGCCCAGTAGCATTCTAGATTATGCACTCCAACCATACTGGCACAAACCATTGGGATACTGGAGTAGTCATTGATCAAATTGTAAAGGGAAGAAAATACTTGTTTTTCTTACATTCAATTTGTAGATCGCCAGGGGGAAAATGGGAATGGGAATGTTTATTGTGGGTTTCTTTGTTAAAAAGTAGGGACGGAGTATATTTTTGAAATACATGGGATCATGTAGCCTTATAGGGGTTTTAGAATATGTATAGAAAAATAGATATAAGGCTAGGTAGTAGGAGTTAGGGAAACTTTTTGAGAATTTACTTACCCTGGAGCGTGACTGCAGAACCAGACTCACTGTAGTTTGTAGTATTCTTGTTGTGTTCTTGGGGAGTCTCTAATAGGATCAGGGTGTTGATGTTGATGAAGCAAAGTCGAAGACCATTACAAGTTTATTTACTTGTTACATTAAGGTACATTACAATACTATGGTGTGACTACAAATGTTCTTATTGCATATTCACTCTCATCTGCTAATATCATTATTCAAATATGCTTACTGTATATTTCCAATTACCCTTAGTTTAGAGTTCATTGCAGTCGACTAGCATTTTCTATAGCTCTTTAAACTGGTCTTTCGGACAGACTCTGACAGGCTCCTGGGTGTTTCAGGGTGTCCAAAGGCAATTTATAATATGAGTACGACTAGTGCTGAGTGAAATGCGTCCACTAACACTAAGATAAGATGCACTTATAGAAATGCACAATTATTGTGAAATATTTCGTTTCATCGGGTTCAAAAACTCCATGAGGAATTTGATGTTATAGTACGAGAGTGCATTCAAATTGTGGTATGTTACGTGTGGACGGCTCCGTGGCGTAGTTGGTATGTGTGTGACTACTACGCCCAAGGTCCCGGATTCGAATTTCGACACGGTCCGCTAGAAAAATGTGAGGCGAGCATTTTTCGCAAAAATACACCCTCGTTCGGATGAGAGGTAAAATAGAAGTTCCGTGTGTGAGTGTTGTCACGCGCGTTAAAGATCCCTCCCTACCTTGCTTGGAACAGCAAGGGTTCGACCAAATTCGAAATTTTTCAGGTTAAAAAAAAACTCGTTTCCTTGCCAATGTAGTACCTTCGGGTGGAACATTGGAAAATCACATGTAGGAGATGTTACATGTATAATTTTCCAATGCATTTTCCTGTTAATGCTAAACACACGGTCGTATTTTTGACGTATGTGAGTGTATAAAATTCAAAGAAAAAGAAAATTTATTGAACCTCTAGAAAGATCCAGTAATAGCATAGTTCAGAAAGAAATGTAAACTTACATCCAATTAAGGAGATAAAAGTGGAACAAAAGACGAAAACTATAAATCAAGCGATAAAATCATAAAGATAACCTGCAGAGGTAAACGGTATTAATTAAGAATATGTCGGAGCTATATAAACGCCGCATTCTGCAAAGGTTGCAACATTCAAGATAAGTCTAGATGCTTAAGTAAAGACGAGCTACTGTTTTCAAAGAATCAAAACGCGAGGGTAGCAACCAGAGTAGATTTGAAGCTTCTGAACGAGTGACGTTGCAATGCTCGATCCTATTATACCCAATTATCTGGCAATTTCATCTATGCTATCATGCTGGGGACTTGTTGAAGTTACCGGTAGTTAGTTGCTCACATTCGAATGTAAGGTACGCATGAGTTACATTTTGCATATATTAATACACCATGATTTGTGTATAATTTCAAGATCTTTGTTGGTTGTTTTGCAGAGAGAAATGGTCCAATCTGAAGAGCTGCAATAACAGCGACACCGCTCCTTGGGATTTTCTCTTAACAAAATAACAATTTGTATTAATTTTTGTCCACTATGCTCGAATTACTTTCCTAATGCTAGACAAAATTATTCATTAGTAACCCTATTCGTGGGATTATTAGTACAGAAACTATTAAAAAGAAATATAATTATAAACATTTCAAAAAAACATCACATCCCTTCTAATTATTCAAATTTTTTCCAAAATCGTATGTGAATTAAAACAAATCGGCATAGATAAGGAAAGCAGACACGAAGACATCAATCTAAAAAGTATGAATTAAACCGCAAATTTGTGTGGAAATTAATGAATGTGTGATTTTGTGTGTATCTCAAACTTAGTCCAAGTGAAATTTCAATACTGTAACTGCCACAGAAGGTGAAAAGTCATGAAGCGTCATCCTCTCTACTTTTATACAAAGAGAATGCCTACGATAAGCCTAATTCTGTGGGGCTGCTACGTGGCCTCCCTTCAGGGTAAGTTTCAGAGAAGGGAACTTCCAAAAAGTTTTCATATCTCCTACTTTCTAGCCTTATCTCCCACATAAGACTACTTACTGATCCCATGTATCCCCTAAATATAATTCCGTCACCCCTTTTTTTTTATAGAAAGATAAACTCACAATAACATCTTATACATATTTATGGTTCCGGGGTGGGACCGTATCATTTTATAAACTAAGGTCGACGTTTCGCCCACTTTTATATGGGGCTTCATCAGGACGAAAAGAAAATGAAATATAAATATAAAATAATAAAAATAAGAATGATAAAATATTCTTTAGACAAGTGTAAAAGGTATAATTGGTGAAAGTAGCGAAAGTGGTGGTTTATATAGGGCGAGAACTTGAAACTTGAGTCATCATGAATAGAGAGAAGTGTGTAACGGATCAGTGAACGTTACGGTTCTGCTTTTGTGAACATAGGCTCGTTTTCCAAATGGGAGAAAGGTAGTAGCCATCGTCTTTGCTTAAATTGTTAGAATTTTAAATAAAATCTATGGATTCTCTGATTTTTCTATTATGGAAAAATGGAATTCTGGCAATTAGTTTTGTCTTGTCAAAGTTAATGGTATGGCCTGGTTCATGTTGATGTTCGGCCACCAACACACACAGACAGATACATACGTGCATTGTCACATCATCATCCGTCACAAAAATCATCGGTAATCAACTCTCTAGTACATCGTGCAATTAAGATTTTACAACCAGAACATTTATCTATTATACTAATATACAACTCCCTCTTGCTTATTTATCCACAAGGTACAAAAGAAAGTGTTGATAGACTTAAATTTTGGAATTCTCCAAAACAAGTGAAAGCTTTATACACAAAGCATGGGAAACTGATTGTTAACAACTGGAATAAAACTCTATGGTGAAATACTGCTCACTGATCGCATCTCCAGCAGAATTCCGAAAAGCAAAAGGTAAATGAGCTCATGCTCTTAGTAAAACAAAGAATCCGTTAATGACACCACGCTTATTGGTCCCATGACATACAAATAGTAAAAGTATCACAAAAGTCAATGAGCCCCTACAAGAGTTGTACTTAATTTTCACCATGAAATAAATGCATAGGAAAACGAAATTCAAGGATTCCTAAAGTGTAGTACACGACAATAAGCATGCGCAACCGCAGATCAAGTACCTCAAAATTGCAAGGTTGATGACTACAAAAATTATCAATAACAAGTGTGACGTCAGCACTTATAAATCAAAACCAGCGTTGTGAACACAAAAAAATTATTTTCACTAACTGAGAGCGATGGCTACAGTCTAATGAACATGGACTTTTTGACAAGGCATCAGATTTATGAGAGTTTGTACCAATACGATATTTTATGACGTTCCTCAGATTTTTCTTTTTGATGAATATAATAATGGCATACCAAAATATAATGATGTTATAATTGTATAGTTTGTATTGGTACCATTAATGTATAGTTTCTTAAGAGCTCGTGATATTGCTACTGCGTATTTTGATCCAACAGGACTTGGTTGGAGTTAAAAAATAAATACATGCTCAAACATGAATTTTTACTGTAGACTTTTAATTAACAGTATTGTATTCGGGCAGCCTTTCATGTACAATAATTACAAATCACATGCCATTTATTGCATATTTACAATCTAAAGTAGTCCTTGTGTTTGATCTCCAAATATTCTTACCATTTTAATAAATTTGATAAGGAATTTGTTATCTTATTTTTTGGCAAAATGAATTCGAATAGGTGACGACAAATACAATAAAATTTTAAACGACAGAATCGTGCTTTGGAGTAGTACCAATAAAGGAAAGCAGTATTGCTAGAGTTATAATATCCTGTTATTAATGAGTTTGCAAGAAAAACAGACAAACGTCTTGTAAATATAATTTTATCTTACAGAGTTAGACCACTGTTAAGTAAAATGCAGAAAAGAAGTATTTTTGGCAATGATATTAATTGTAACAGTTACCTTCATCTATAGACATATTAATAAAACAACAGGACTAAAACTATGATGATGAACAACCAAACCAATAACTGTTTTTTAGACAGTATTGTAAAATATACCTCTTCATCATAGAAGACAAACGATACTAAATGTATTTCCCAATCAAATGCACAAGCATGCACTTCAAATTCAAATATGACCAGAAAAGAATGGACCAAAAAGTTAACATCAATGTTAGTACAGGTACTCATGCCATAATATAATCAAACTATGTAAAAATATACACCTTACAATTTACATTCTATCATGTTTACCATAAATTATCTGGTCTTTCCGCAGCAACATTAAAGAACTATTATTAATCATATCTTTTAATACTTTTAATATTTTAGTTCGAATAACATTGAAGACTGCATACTGATTAGTTTGTAATTCAATTTTTTCTAAATACTTAAAAAGATAGACAATTCAGCTCAGAATTCACATAGTACAGGTTAGTACCACGTTCATTCTGCAAATTGTATACGCCACATTGGTGTGGTAGATTGTTACATGTGAAATTGACGTTTTTGACTTTCTAAATTACTTGAACATATAAACGTTACAGAAACAAATTATGCCAGCTAACTAAGTGGTGAGGGGCGGATTCAATGATAACAAACGGAATTCTTTTAGAGGTATTTTAACACTTGTATCTACCTGGGAAGGAACGAATTTAATGATAATAAAAGAAATTGTATAGAGGTATTTTAACACTCCCACCTACCTGGAAGGGGTTGAATTTTCAGTCTAATAATTAAATGCTGAGTGCCAACCCACCTGTCACTGGTCTTTGGGCCTTTGCATAAATAGTGAAAGATCTACATGACGGCTAAAGCATTAATTTTGATCTGGACAGGCTGATAGGACCCTGTTTACATCTACTTTTTCTGCTACTTTAACCTAAACGCAAATTAAAAACGATTAACAATCATTAAAGTGATGAGTTTTAACAATCACCACCAACACAGATAAACGAGACCCTAGCCCTTTTGGTCAAACTGAGTGTCTACACAAACTTTAATAAACACATTATTGTGCTTATTTCTAGACATTTCGCTTTGTATTCAGCGTGCACTAACGTAAAAGTCTTGATATTAATGAACTAGATGTGAATAATGCAATAAATGCCGACAAAGTATAAGCAGTTAAGATGTTTAGATTTTATCACATACAGCTTTCTCGTTAGAATGCAAGATTCAACCACCCTTTTTCAAAGCAAAATAAACTTCTAGTGTCAATAAGTAAGTAGTCCTTTAGTTCAACTAATGTTGATGAAAGCTTTCCACTAATTCATCTTATTTTCACTCGATTATTCATTTTTGCGCTTACAAACGCGTTTTGAGAGCTATTCACTGGCAAACCCGAATTTAAAATACAGTACTTCCAATTACTTAACACTTATCGCTCAATTTAATTGGTCAGCGATTGAATTCTAGCAGCTCGAAAAGCATGTCTGATTGAATGTGTTTAAATAATCTCTACTATTATGATGTGATGGCATATATGTTAAAATGTCCCCAAGGGTTTAGGTGGTGTTCTAATTCACAGAGTTTGTGTGACTTGCACTAACATTGTGGTTAGTGTCAAGAGTTTCTCTGTACATGAAGACTGTATACCGGTCTTTTCACAGTCTATTTACTAGCATATCTATGCCATTGGGTTTGGTATTTATGCATTTCAATTATTTTATTTTATGTGCCTCCGTATGGTTGAGTAATTATAATAATCCAGGTAATTTTGCAATGCATGAGTATATTTTTGACTACACGCTTTTATGATTATTTATCGTGGACAATATGTTGACTTTTGTCAAATTTGGTATGTATATAGTATAGCCTCTGTTTTTAATTGCTGGTTGTGAAAGAGCGTACAAAGTATTTTACTGTTTATTTCAGTATCTTACTTTAATAATATGATGCAATAACCCTGTTAGTACATTGTAAACCACCCAGCTTCTATAAAATTGTTCGTACGTTCTCTTAATACAGTTCATAAACTACTTCAAATTGATAAATATTTTCCCCGATATACCAATGTATGTATAATTAATGTGCTAACATTACAGAATATTTTACATTATGGTATAGGTAATAACTACAATTTAATATTTTGATTAAATTAAATTCTGATGCTTACAATCACTGATCATGTGGGTATTATTTCCATTTCGTGGTAAACAAGGGTTATCATCAACATTATCATTAGGTCTTCAGTCCTGGAACTGGTTGGACGCATACCATAATTGTTTCCCATTCTGAAGTAACCAACACATTTCCCTGAAATTTGCGCAGTCTGCATCTATCACTATCTGATCTAGGTCTACATCATCCTTCTTCTTCCTATCTCTGCTTGTAATTTATCCTATACTATTCCCCAAAAATGCCTTAGAACCTATTGTGCCCTTCTATGTCTCCTATTTTCTTCCACAGATATTCTTCTTCCCCTACTATTTCTATAACCTATTTGTTATTATCTTTGTCTGCTCATGCTATCATCTTTTCATACATCTGAAGCACAGTATTCCAAAAGGCTGCTACTGTTTTTCTGTCTGCTTTTCCTACTGCCCGTATTTCATAGGTATACTGTGTTGTGCTCCACACTTATGCTTTCAACAATTTTCTTCTTGTTTCTATGTTTGATGTCTTTCATCACAGGCGCTGTTCTTTCTTGGAACAAGGGTTAAACAAAGAAAAACATATTTCGGATGTGAGGTCAAAAATATTAAAGTAACTGAAGACTTGATTTTTCAGGACTACTGTTTATTTTATACACTTGTTGTTCTGATTCGATTTAAATGTTTTCATTCTTTTTCGATTGCGTACTAATACGCCACTACTTCAAATGAAACAACACAAGATGATTGTCAAAACATTATATTTAGACATTTATCTTCATAAGTAAAAAAAAATATTAATAACTAAAATAGTTACAAACGTTCTACAAATTAAAAATTAATCAAACTAAAAACCAATTATTATAATATAAACAACCATATTACTTAACTACAAACAAAATTATATGTTATGCTTGTGGACATACCTTTTAAAATTGCTATCTTAAAAATCATTAACAATTGTTATATTTGATTTATACTATAATATTGTCTGGAAAAGTTTTAGCAAATGTCTAAAACTGCAATACTATTAGGGTATATAAAAACTAAAATGCCATTTTAAAACAAAATGCAAGGTTTAATTTTAAATCTATCGTTAACAAAGATAGTTCCTATATTTAACACTAACCTAAACATTTATATCACACAAATATAATTGTTATATGTGCGTAATTTGTATAACTAGATTACATTCATAAAAACCAAAACTGTTCATATTTAACAATCAAATGCTAAATTAAAGCTCAACGGAGAAGAAAGTGCAGAGTTTGGAATATCCAACAACAATGAATAAATGAAAAACACTACAAATTTATCAATCCCAAACCACTGTGTACAAATACATGAAAATGTTATGCTGCACTCAGTAAATTAGAATGCATAATTCTGTAACTCGAACTTTCATAATAAAGCAATGACCCAAACAGACTTGTTGGATATATTAAGATCTTTATGATTAAAGTAAGTGTACCAATTCATGACACTGCTCCAGAACCTGACATTATGTATAGTTATTCCTTAATAATAAAAATCATAAACAGTTTACTGTTTTTAATTATATTGTTACAAGACATAAACACTTGTTTTCCAATAATAAAAACCCAGACGAACGTATTTTATTTTGCCCTAACCATGATAACGACGCCTGCAATCAGAAGAGGGAACATATATAAACAGCTCCGAATTGACGAGAAGTTCAGTCCTTGTCGATTTGTATCCAAGGAACAGTATCTACTAGCACACGTGTGATTGCTATCCAAGCAATCTAGTATTATGCTACGTAAAAGTTTATGCTAATTAATACACACTACACACAACCAGTAATTTTCATCCTAGTTAACATACATTACTTTCTCATTATATTGCCAGTGATTTTTATACCGGCTATACGACAGTGATTTGTATCATGGTGGCACATTCTAATCATTTACAGAGTCGGAAATTACATTATGAGACCACCTTAATCACTTACACCTGGAAACGCAAAGCACCACCCTGCCAACGTTGTCAGCCAGCTGGGTCTTGTCAGTGGATCCACGTCGTAACATAATAAGGTGTGGAAACACCAGTGCCACAACCATCAGTCACTTTCTGAGTGGCTGTATAATCTTTTAGGCTAATAATAATCCATTTTTAGTTCATAATAACATTTACATAGGTTAAGTTTGTATATTTATTGCGAAATAGACTATATGTCTATTCCCAGTTTATCCTCAGACTTATTAACACGCACTTAATTAACTTCTCATTTTGTTTGTACCTATTAACATGTACTCATGTTACTCTTGTATTTATATTATGTCTTAACTAACTTAACGGTGGTTTTTATTTGTGCTTATTAAGATGCACCCGTGTTAATCCAGGGTGCATATTGTATTTGGACTAATTAACTTAGCATAGGTTCTCGTTTGTAGTTATCAACACGCACTCATGTCATTCCTGTTCATTCTGCATTTGTCTTTAACTGATTTAATGATGTATGTTTGTGCTATATAAGGATAGACAAACGTTTGTTCTTGTTTGTGCTTAATAACAGGCACTCATGTTAATCCTGTAAATATTCAACTGTATTTGTCATTAAATAATTTAAGCATTTGTTATACGTATATATGTTTTAAATTTACATATAGGTATTTGTTCCTGTTTGTGCTTATTAACATGCACACGTGTTAATCTTATAAACAATTAGTTATAGTCTCCTATATTAATTGCCAGTATTGTAAATGCTTGTTTTGTGTATATATTGACTTATATGTTGCAGTAGTGTATCCTGCTAGAAACCACCACCCGCCATAGTAGCAATGCTGTGGTTGTATCTATGCATAGTTATGCACATAACAACCTCTTTCTCCTAAGGTAATAAAGGAAACTGTATTTTTGGCAATCAATTATCCCTAAGCGTACATTCGTGGCAGATTTATACAATCTATCAATTCCTTAAAATTAGTTAAGAATAGCACAAAATTCCTCAGATCATCATTATTTGTATTTTTTGGTTTTAAAGTGAATATTTATTTGTTGTTTGGTAAATAGCGTTTCTCTTATTAAAATTAATTAGTTTTTTAGGCAATATTTAAAATTTGAGTTATATTTAGCAAGTGTCAGGTATTAAAACTACAGCTATTGCAATTTCTAGTAGCTGATATCAGTTCTAAAGTCGTTCTGAAGCTGTTCTAGCAGTTAACACTAAGATAATGTCATGCACTAAGTAAGTCAGTACTTTTACATTTTACTTACACTGCCTTTTTTTAGGATTTAGGAGTAAATAAGAAATTAATTATAAAACTTTGAAGTATCCCGAAGAGTCTATGGATCGTGCAGTTCAAGCCGTAAGAAATTGTATGAGTGCATCGGCAGCTAGCAAAGAATTTAAAGTTCGCTATATAACACTACATTATAAATGCACAGGGAAGTATCCAAGAAAACAAAAATAGAACCAGCTACCTACCTAACCAAAGAAGAAGATGACTTAGTTCAGTGGCTTTTGTATATGGCAAAAAGAGCTTCCTATCAATAAAGAATATCTGCTTGATAGCGTTCAACTGACAGTAAAGCAGCTAAAGAAAAACACTCCATATACCAATGACAGAGCTGGTCGACATTGGTACTATTTGTTTTTAAAAAGGTATCCTGAAGTTGGTGAAAGAATTTCTCAAAATCTAGCGATAAGTAAATCTAACTTAACAAACGCCAACATTCAGCAATAAATTTTGTAAATTAAAAACTATCTTCAGGAAAACAATTATCTTGATATAGCTGATGACAGTAGAGTTTTTAATATGGATGAAACTGCATTTCTTTAAGTCTGAAAGGAGGAAGGGTTCTTGCTAAGAAGGGAGAAAAAGCCTTTACAATAGAGTACGTGCGAATGAGAATGAGTGCCTAACAACTTTAGTAACAAGAAATGCAGCTGGTGTACTTGCAGCACCGATGATAATCTCATATAAAAAAATTCTAGTTAGCATTGCCAATTTTGTACCTAGTTCTTGGGCGATTGGTAAAAGTGATAGTGGTTGTATGACAGGTAAAACCTTTTACATGTATATTATAAATACATTTTATTCCTGGTTACAGAAAAACAACATACACATTTCTGTAATTCTGTTTTTTGACAGTTACTCTATTTAACTTTGCCATTGAGCAAATTTTGCAGGAGTGTTGGTATCATACTCACAGCACTTTAATCAAATGACACTCATATTTTCCAGCTTATGAACGTTGCAGTATTTCATCCTTTCAAAACCTGTTGGAAAAAAGGTGTATTGAAGTGGCACATAACTCATAACGCTGAAAGACCGGACAAAGAATATTTTGCGTTATTGTTGAATGAAGCTTTAAAAAAATACATTACAAAAGAAATGCTGACAAATGGATTCGAACGTGTGCTCTTTGCTTTTTGGATAGTAACGCAGTTAATTATAAAATACTTTTGCACAGAAAATGAGAATAAAGAAATTAAAATAAACAATGATGATGAACCTACAAGAAAAAAGTTTGCCTAACAAGTAAAGCGAGTAAGGAAAAACAAGTTACTGCAGAGGCATTTGGAATGGTCCTGTTAAAGGTATGTCTTTATCTGAATTTTAGCAAGCAGTTAATCTGGTAGTTTGTGAAACCAATAATGCTTATATTGACCCTACAGAAACAGATTTAAGTGGTGAAAGAGAAATTGTTGCATCGATAGAACTTGGAAATAATTATGATCAACATGACCATGTAAGCTTTAATGAAATAAACAATTAGAAAATAAATATAAACAATGCTGATTATATTTTTGAGGCAGACTGGTTGAATGAAATTTGTAACTGTGAAGCTGATGTGAATTTAGCAAGCAAAAATAAAACCAGTAGTAAAACAACAGAAATTATGTTTAAATTAGGCAGCTTTAAAGATGGACTAAATTCAACAATGCACACTGATGAGAAAGTGGAGGCCATTCAAATATGACAACGAAAATACGAGTTCAATGAATAATATTTCTACTACCACCAAAAACACTGTTGATAAAATTGGGTACAAGAAAAAAAAATTACAGTTGTTTGGTTGAAAACATGAATGCCACCCTTGAAAAAGTGTCATCAAAGTTCACACAAGAAACAACATTCCTGATGGAATACCTACATTGTTTAAAATCTTATTGCATTGGTCCGAAACACCTAAGAGTGAGATTAAACATAAAAACAAAAATTAAACTACCATCTGTAGCATCTTCAAAACAATGGCAGCAGTATCGTATATAAATCACACGGAAGAAACAAGTTTTAGAAAACAAAAAACTTGTATGGAAAAGAAAGAGAGATGAACAGTTACGACAAAAGAAATCAAAGAAGAAAACTTGTAAAAAAACAAGAGCCCCAAGAGAAAAGTACACTAAATCCAGAAAATGTTGCACCATCAACGTTGAATACTAAAATTGAAATTAAAGGAAACAAAATAATGCATATGACGAAGATTCAGAAAAGAATGCTGAAAGGACAATTACGTGATAGTTATCTATGAAAAATTGTACTATCCTGGTCGGGTATTGGACGTTAAGTCGGATAAGCTGTTTGTGATAGTAGTGGAGAAGTGGTATCAATAACTGGAAATGGCAAACTTCACCAGAATTGTTATGGTATAAAAACCCTGATGTAATTCGAATTACTTAGCTTAACCAAAATCGACAAAAAAGGTGTCGACAAAAATACAGCAACTAAAGTATCCAAAATTATTTATTTTGTACTTTCTGTCAGATATTGGGATCAGCACACGTCAGCTATTGATAAATCTCCAATTTTAGAAAGCGAAAAACTTGTACACAAAAGAAAGAGGGATAAACAGTTACAACAAAAGAAATCAAAGAAGAAAACTTGTGAAAAAGCAAGAGCCCCAAGGGAAAAGTACACTAAATCCAGAAAATGTTGCACCATCAATGTCGAAATTGAAATTAAAGGAAACAAAAATAATGCATATGATGAAGATTCGGAAAAAAATGCCGAAAAGACAATTACGTGATGGTTATCTATGAAAAATTGTACTATCCTGATCGGGTATTGGACATTAAGTCGAATAAACTGTTTGTGATAGTAATGGAGAAAAGTGGAATCAATAGCTGGAAATGGCCAACTTCACCAGATTTGCTATGGTATAAAAACTCAGATGTAATTCGAATTAAGTAGCTCCAACCACAATCGACAAAAAAGGTGTCGATAAAAATACGGCAACTAGAGTATCCAAAATTATTCATTTTGTACTTTCTGTCAGATATCAGTATCAGCACACATCAGCTATTGGTAAGTCTTCAATCTTTGCATTGAGACATTTGCAAGCATCTAAAGAACATTATTAAACTCTATTTTTATTTCAATTTAAAGCAATATCAAAGCATATCCCAATAATATACATATTCAAGTATTGGAATAGGGAAAAAAAGTCCACATGTTGTTAACCATATCCTTACTGCCAATTTATCTTATGCACTCCCTTACAGTGTCAGGCATTGGTACATTACCTTAAGTTGATGTGGTTTAATCTAAAATACCCAACGATTCATTAAAATTCATGTGGCTGGAAATCAAAACTTTTAATATTCCATTTTCCTCTTTTCTTTAATGTTTTTTTTGTAATTGTACTTATTTTGCTTACCTGTCCTAAATATTATGTTAATAAGCAAGTTACTTTTGTAATTGATATTAACATTGACCTATACTTCTAGCCACTCGTGACCTTAATTGTCAATTGACACATGCTTTTCTTGCAATAGTTTATGTATTCTGGCCTTGTGTTAGTTTTACATGTGATGTCAAATTAAATATGGGCAAAGAAGTAACAAACAAATATGCTACTGTTACTATTCTTTAAGTAATTTCGAAAACCATACCAATATAATAAACAAAAAATAATAGTAACTTGAATTATCGCGTGCAATTCAATTCCATACCTTAGAGATTGCTTCATATAAAAATATTATCACATGTTAGTTCATACACATACAGAAAAAGTTGTCATAATAAATTTAAGGGCTTGGTATTGAATCCGAGAAAATCTCTGAAGTTGTTCCATCACTAGAGTTTATGGAAAATGCTTTATTTGGAGCTCTCCGTTGATGTAGAATTGAAGGATCAAAATTAGGATGTCTTCGAGCATGTTTGCTGCAACAATACAAAACATTAAATAACTGGTATACTAAATATAAATGCCTTAAAACAATTTTATTTATTTATTCTTGATAATGAACTCTTTTCATCAAACAATTTAGTGTTAAAATTAGATATGTTTTTCGCAAGCAAGAATTTAAACTCTATAGTATTGAATTCTGAACAAGAATTCCCAACCTGATTAATTTATTTATATTATTGTTTTTTTAATATTTTAATTTATGTTTACATGAAAATTCTCAGCACCCATTTTATTACAGATTGCAATGCCATGTAGAAGACAATCCACGTAGAAACAAGAAAAAATTGTTGAAAGCATGTGTGTCGAGCACAACACTGTACTGCAGTGAAACGTGGACAGCAGGAAAAGCAGAGAGGAAAAATATGGAAGCCTTTGAAATGTGGTGCTACAGATTCATGATGAAAATATTATGAACAAAGTTGAGGACAAAATGTGCTAGAAATATTAGGAGAAAAAAGATATCTGTGGAAATGAGTAAAAAATAAAAAGATAGGATAGTAGGACATGTTTTAAGGCATGAAGGAATAGTATGGAATATATTAGAAGCACAGAAACAAGAAAAATAGAAGTTTGAACTATTATACACAGATAGCAAAAATGTAGGCTGTGTGAACTTCTCGGAAATGTGTATGTTAGCTCAGAATAGGAAACAATGGAGGTATCTGTCTAACCAGTTCCAAGACTAAAAACCTAGTGATGATGTGAGGTTGTTACATGTTAAGTGAATTATTTCCTTAGTTGCCTTCTAATGATTCTCTTTCCCTTAAAATTATTGATTTTTGCTTCAAAAATAACATACTGTTTGTTAACCTGACCTTTCCGTTGTACAATACCTTGAAATGTTATTGTAACGTCTTCTAGCTTTCAAAGAAATATTTATTTACTTGAAGCTGAACACCTCGACCGTTTTGTTATGTTATTTTGTAGTCTTCTACAAATTAAATTAACGTATTCAATTTGGTAACTATTTCAGGATTCTGTATATAAAATACAAACAACAAGGTGAAAAGCTTTTTTGTAGAGCAAAAATCAATAACTCTACTACATAATTTCAGTAAGCTAAAAGTCAATGGACATCATCCTTTAATTATGAATATTAATTAACAGCGTGTGTTATATCATAAACATATTTTCACTGTTGTATGAAGTATAAAGCATTGTAAATTTCACATTATAAACCAAGGTAACCTTCAAATGCTGAACTATAGGAAAGTTTTAGCATTTAAAACCGTTTTAGTTTTAAGCTATTTGTCGAAGTTTTCCAGGTATAGTAAAGTATCGTTAAAGATAAGAGGACACAAACAACAAGTGAATTCTTAGTAGGGGTGGTAAGGTGGCTGTCAATTATAAATGAATTATAGTTTTGAGGGATCTAGTCGGTTACAAATATTGCTTTGCCAATAGAGAAACAAAGTGGGTTTAATTATTTGAATAAGTAAAAATAGGATAGAAAATCACATGTTAACAAGGACATACTTTAAACTTGGGAAGATAGGGTGACTTTGTCCGTTAGAGTAGAACTTATAAACCAGTAAACAAAGCGCGATTGTGTTGTAAAATGAGTATGAGTGAGATAAACAGAGAAGGAACTTTAACGATCAGGAACAACGGGGATAATAAACAAGGTAAACAGGCGAATTAGTGGGTAGGTATGGGAGCGAGATAGAGATGACGAGAAATATTAGAGGCCTGTTTGGAACGTTAACTTTTGCCAGTAGGATGTTTTCAGAGAAATGTTTATAATACATGTGCGGTTGAAAGTGGAACTAAGTTTTCGGAGAAATTCATTAGCCATTGGAGTTGTTATTGCTAAAATTTGTGGAAACATCGATCCGTTGAGAGTTTCAGGAATTGTTTGTATGTATTGACAATGCTAACATAACTAGCGTTAGAGGGGCAAACAAAGAATATATAAGCATATCAAAGGTGGTGAGGCTCTCTCTCTCTCTCTTTCTCTCTGACAATCTCACGCTCTCGAAGTATTCAGCTAGTGTGCGTCCTTACACTGGTAATGACAACCAGATAACGGCGCCAAGTATTAAATTTCTGTAAGTAAAATTGTTACGTTTTCATATTTGCATGAAGTGTGCTTTGTATACAATTATGAATGAAGTAAGAGATTGTGTTTGTCGTAATGGTTGATTACCAATACATTATTGAAGAAATTTCAGAATTATAATGCAGTATGGATGTAGAAAACGAGATAACCCTTTGCTGACATGAATGCAGTTAGCAGTCGGTGTGATGGCAATCCAGATTGAATGTTCCTGTAGGCAACAGTCGTTGATGATATAATGTTAGTCTTGGGAGCAGCAATACAATCCAGGTAACTGTTGTTCTGTTTGCAAATGTGTATAAACAGGTGTTTTGTGGGTATACTGTTATGAAGGATAAACTTGGAAAGTGTTATGAATTGAACTTTGGCTGTTACATTATTGCACTTTATTTCTTTGTGGAAATTTAGGTTTAAAAAATAATTGATGATATGAATAATTTTTAGTATGTACAAGGTAAAAGGGTACTTTTGGGGACTGAAATGCTATATTTGCACGAAGGTTTGAAGGATTATTATGAGCTTATAATAAACCGGAGGTTAGGTGAGCACTGAGAGAAAGCCCAGTTACTTTTTTTTGTAAAAAATAAAATTGTGAAATGTGTCATTTTAACAAAGAGGATGTATAATTAATGAGTGAACAAAGTGTTTTATGTTGATCTGGAAGTGTCTTTGTCTATAAATATGTCAATAAACTTAGGCGTTTTTACCGTAGCGGAAATTTTTTTTGTAGTTAGTTTGATTTTCCAGAAAAGCAGCTGAACAGCCGTGGCATACTTCGTTGCAAAGCAGAGTTATTGTAAGTTTTTGTAGGTATATAAGCAGTATCAAAGGTTTGTAGCATGCAGGATTTTTGTATTTTGTATTTTTGTAGCATTAGAGCTTAGCTTTCAGAGTACTAAATATACAGTGTGTCCCAAAAAGTTTTATACAAATGGAGAAAAAGTTTATCTTACTTTTCACAAAAAAAAATATTCTTGATAAAAAGCTCTGCATGACTTGTAGATCCATAATTAAGTAGAACATTTTTAAAACATTGGCTGGAATACAGGGAAAATCAAAATCATGATTTGGAGTGATAGTAAAATACGCTCAAATTGTATTGGAGAGCAAAATGTTCATTAAAATTTTTATTAAATAGCAATAAATTATACCCACTTTGTAGATTTATGATTTTCCCAGAAAAAAATTACAAGATATTATTAATTAGATTATTTATTGAATAAAGGAATAAGACATGATAAACAATTGATAACCTCCTATCAATTTATCAACAATGAATAATCCCAACTAATTAATTCTATTGAGAACATGTAAAATTACTTAAGTACTACGGAACTTCAACGTATCCACCGTTCCTTTCTAAACAGTTGATTGTTCGTTGATTAAATTCATTTATGACATTTCTAACCACATCTAGAGTTATAGCTTCACATGTATCTTTAATGATTCTTTCAAAATGATCAATATCTAGAAATGGCCTCTGAAGGTATACTTTTTCTTTTAAGTAGCCCCTCAAAAAGAAGTCTAGAGGGGTTATGTCCGGCGACCTTGGTAACCAAAAACACTCCATATCCCTTCCGATCACTTTACCGTTAAAAGTGTGGACGAGAAAATCCCTAATAGTTCCCCTAAGTGACATGGTGCTCCATTCTGTTGGTACCATATTTTCCTCGTTCATCTAGCAGTAGTTCATCAAGAAAGTCTAACAACTGATTATTTAAAAATTGCAGGTATCTTTCTCCATTCATGTTATTTCGAAAAAAGAATGGTCTAACAATTCTGTCTTTGTAAATGCCACGCCATACATTAGTTTTAAATAAATATTGATCTCTGGTTTGGACATGGAAATTGGGATTAACATCGCTCCACCATCGACAATTTTGCGAACTTACTGTACTATTAGACGTAAACGTTGCTTCGTCAGAGAACAGTACTTATCGTGTAATAAATCTGTTATCTTCCAATTCTCCTTGCATACGAGCACAAAATTCAAACCTTCGTACAATATCTCCTTCTTTTAGAGTATGGGTAAATTGGGATTTGTATGGTTTAAATTTATTTGACTTTAAAATTCGTGCAACTGTATTTTGCTTACATTCAATAAATTGGACCTTCTTCGAAGTGAATATTTTGGATTTTCCACGACCGATAGCATCACAGCAGTTTCAATTTCTTCATTTCGAATCCATGCCCGACGTTTCTTTCTAAATTTATTTTCAACTCTTCCAGAACTCGTGAAATTATTTATTACATATCTGACCGTTGTGAAATGTATTATTTTATCGGGGCATTGATTATTAAAGATTTCTGCTGCCTCCCTCCATGTTTTATTATTTTCTCCAACAATGAAAACAATTTCAATTTTATCTTTATTACTCAATTTTACTGGCATTTCTAACTATTGCAAACACACACTTATGTAACATTTGACATTTGTTGACAATTCTTAGATATTCCAAAGCACTGTATCAAGAACGTGTGTAAAAAGGATAAGTAATATAAAATCAGGCACTTGTTATGAACGGGATCTTACGATGTTTCGAACTGCGCATTAATTTAACAATTGCTTATGTGTTTATTGAATATTTTTTAATTTTTATCTACAAGTGGGCATAATTTATTGCTATTTAATAATAATTTTAAAGAGCATTTTGCTCTCCAATACAATTTGAGCGTATTTTACTATCACTCCAAATCATGATTTTGATTTTCCGTGTATTCCAGCCAGTGGCGTAACTACGATTTTTGGGCCCGCCCGCAAAAATTTTAAAGTGGGCTCTCTTTAAAATGTATTACTTTTACTGGCTTATATTTAGCCATATTTTTAAATTATAGTACATGTAGAGAAGGAAGCAGTATAGAATTAAATACATATACTATATTAATCAAGTGCTTTATTAATTATAAAACCAAATTACATAAATTCAAACTTATAAGTTAATTAATATTAAATCTACATATTTATACGCCGCACAAAATTATTTACACCTAAAAATTTGATACAGTAAAAAAACCTATGAGCTAGCAGACATTCCAAATCAAATTCAAAATTTTGTTTTTCTTGCATGTTTTGCTGCAAACGCGTTTATTGTATCCTCTATATTCATATTTTTGGCAGTGTCATGTTCTACTGCTAAGAGGGATAAATCGTCTAATCTATCTTGTGAAGTGCGGTTCCTAAGATAATTTTAATAATTTTTAATTTTGAGAAAGATCTCTCCGCACTTGCAACGCTAACGGGTAAAGTTAGGTATAACATTAAGGCTGTTATGGTGTTTGGAAAACTGCTAGAACCTGTAGATTTGGAAAGTACTAGATATTCTAAAATTGTAAGATACCGTTAACATTTTTAATTCATCACAAATAAGTCTATTATTTTGAGTGTAGTAAGTTCTATACCTATAGCATCATTTAAATCTTTGTAGTAAAATTTTTGCAATTGTTTTGCCTTAGATAAAATATCGTCTGCAGTTAAATTCAAAAATACATTAGGTTCTAAGAAATTAAACTTTTCGTTTACATGAAAAAGCGATTTAAAACGATTCGACAGCTGTGAAATTATAATATCCATTACGCGATAAAATACATTTATTTTAAATTTAAATTCTTCATCATTAAATCGATAATCATTGGATAATTCATCGTAATGCTTTTTTATTTTTGGTTGCCTTTTTTATAAATTCCGGTTTAATATTCCATTGCCCTGCAACTTTCGCTGCTTCCTCCTTGATGTTGGAATAGTTATTTCTTGTTTCCTTGAAAAATTTTAAAGTTTTTGTAATAAGAGAGTTATCTGATTAATATTCGCCTTTTCACTCTGAGCAGTTTGTGAGAGCTTGTTAAGCTCTTCTAGAATTTGACTTAAAAACACTTAAAAAATAAAATTAAAATTATCCATGCTAGTTAATATTTGCTTTGCGTCATTTCGTTCATCTGTTTTTTGATATCATAATAATTTTATTAAGAGACATTACTATATCTTTATACCGAATTCTTATGGCAGCTAAAGATTTTACTCGATCCGCCCAACGTGTCGGATTTAAGCGTTTCAATTGTGTGAAATTTTCTTTAAAACAGAAAGCCAATTCCATCTTACTATACTATTAGCAAAAATGTATATATGTTTTCTAAAAGTAGAAAAACGATTCTATTTCTTTTATACCTTTAACGGCATCATTTATGACTAGATTTAAGTTATGGGCACTACAGTGCATATATAAGGCTGCAGGCTCTATGTTTAAAATTCTCTTTTGCACGCCAGAATACGTACCGCTCATAACGTTAGCTCCATCGTAGCCCTGCCCTCTACATTTATTTATATCTAATTGCATGTTGGTTAAATTGCTTAATATAGTATTACATAGTCCTTCAGCAGATTGGGACTCTACTTTTGTAAAACCCACAAAAGTTTCACAAATATCTATTTTGGTTACCTCTCCCAAGCTGTCTTTTTTAAAATCAATATATCTTACAATTTTACTTAATTGATCAATCTTAGTTATATCCTGTGTAGTGTCTATTATGATTGAGAAAAAGGAGCGGATCTAATTTTATTTAATAAAATATTTTTAAGTGTGCGCTTAAAGTATTAATAATATCGTTTTGAATTTTTGGGGAAAGATATTTAATTGAACCTTTGGGTCGTTCAAGCACTTTTTGTAATATAGGATCATAGTTACTAATTAAATGAACTAAACTTAAGAAATTACCGTTGTAACTGTCTTTTGAATCAGAAAAACTTTCTCTATGTCCTCGAAATGACAGCATGCGCTGGGATAGTGTTAAAGTAACATTGAAAAGTCTGTGTAAAACATTTTTCCAAAATTCAGTTTCTTGTTTTAATAGTAGAGTATCTTTCTTATCTATGGTATAATTTTTTTCCACATATCGTAAATAAAACAACAAGTTAAATGAGATTGAGCAAGCAAATGCTCTTTAATTTTTTTTGATAAACCCTGCCAATCATTAATTCTGGTCGTCCAACTTGACCTTACTGAAGCAAACAGCCAACATGGTTGACAATAAACACAATTTTTAATTTAGAATAACACAACCACCCATTTGAATTGTGTGGTAAGTTTAACGTATTGCTTTTATTTTCGCTTGCAGTTATTAAGTAATAATAGTGAACTGAAAAACTTCTATTTTTATTATCTTTAGGAAACGCACCATCTGGTCTACACAATCCGTAATTAATTATTTCTTTTCTTAAATTGTCATGTTGTAAAACATTGATTTTTAAAAATGTGCAAAATCGGTTGGATATTCTTTCGTCAGATCCATAGATAGTTCATTAAGTGAAAAGTACTACTCACATTTACCTCTGTAATTGTAGTGGTATCTAGTTCCAAATTTCTATCGCGGCCGTCATTATGTGATGTACTTGCGCCCTGGGTGAGAGTTTTTAAAATTGTTGACGACTGCTGTTCGTCTGTAGCGGAACTAGTAGATGCTACTGTCGAAAGCCCAATTTCTTTCATAGATTGTTCTTGTTTTTCGGACTCTTTAGAAGTAAAAAAGGAACTTATTTTTGGAATCTTGCTCTTTGATTCTTCCAATAGTTTCCTTTTTCGTTTTTTGCAGCGCCGCTTGTAGTGCTCATTGTATATTATTTCCTGCAATTTTGAATGAAATTAATTATAATGTAATTAGATAAGTAATAATTATTTAAAAGCCTTTTGAAATTACAAATAACACATACATACTTTGCTTTAAATGCTTTAATTAACAAAATATAAATGATTTTATTGAATGCTTAAAGATTTATTTATATGTATTTCTCAGCGCGACTTCAACTATGATCAAATCAATAGTAGTTTAATAAAAATAGATATAAATACTTACGTTTAAATATGAAAGACCTCCTGTAATACGAACACAACACTATTGAGTAAAACGTACTGGAATGCTTTTTACTTCCTTTCCGTTATATATAATGCAGCTAATGCAAATACGTTGCAACCAGCTGACTAGAAACCACAAAATGAATTTCTTTCTAGTATTATATTTCTAGAAAGCGAAGGTTACTAAGCTACCTGCCATCCTGTGAATCTGTACTGTACAGACAATAGCCCTTTTATTCCTATTTAAAATCCCACAAACCAAACTAACCCTACTATACGTCGTTTAATAATGCTTTACCACTTTATACAACTTATCACTTAAGAATAATATAGACATCTTTGTTATTAAAGTTTACAGTCTCTTTCATCTGTTTATTAACCCTTACAAAATAGGACAGAACGGATAGAAAGAAGAAAGGATGCAGGCTGCAGGTGGTGTTCAGTATTTATCTTAATTATTATTTCTTGTATTTCAGCAGTTCCTAGTAGTAACATCAAGAAAACGTTCGTTAACCTGCGGTTTCTGAATTATCTGCAATATTTTCTTGACCGTTTCTTACCTGCCAAATACGTTGAAGATGAATAAGTTGAGTTTATTATCGTTTGGGCCTTCTTGCACTTGGGGCCCCCCCGCATAGCGGGGGCTGGCAGGGGTGTAGTTACGCCACTGATTCCAGCCAATGTTTTAAAAATTTTGTACTTAATTATGGATCTACAAGTCATGCAGAGCTTTTTATCAAGAATACATTTTTTTGTGAAATGTAAGATAAACTTTTTCTCCATTTGTATAAAACTTTTTGGGACACACTGTATATATCATCACCCCGTTCCATAATTAAAATGCCAAGGAAATTTACCATAAATACCATGCAAGTAAAATACTTTTAACAACAGTACAGAGTTTATGAGCTTGTACGAATACTTATCATATTATTTTTGTAAATAATTATGTTAGGGGATTTCTAGTCATTAGTTTAAGTATATAACACATAGTTTTGTTAAATAGTTTTATTATAGTTATATTATATTATCGTGGCTTAGGTTTCTCAGCAATGTTTAGGAGAGATAACCCGTAACCATTATGTAATTTTGATGTGTAAACGTTTCCCACGACTTGGGAACCGAAGTGTTTTCTTCCCGACCAATTAGAACGCACAACGTAGTAAGGGTTGCCTGAACGAAGTGTTGAAACCGTAGCCATGATGACATTCTGTACATGATCTTCTGATCGTTAGCTACCTGTGGGTGCAAAAAGTGCGTTTTAGAATGTAGCGAAGTTTCCCTGTCTGTAATCCCTGTTATATTATTTAAGTATTAAGTTATACGTTTTTAATGAGAGGTAGTGACCCATACGGAACAGTAGTTGTGTCAATCGGTTGCTTAATGTATTCAATCATCCTACATTACCACCTATTATATTATAATCGATTTCCAAAAAAATCTTTGTCAATACTTTTGTGTGCATTAATGATCAAGATAGAAAAATGATGTCAGATATGAGATCATGTTGGAAAATTAAAAAAAAAACAACAGAAATAACGAACTCTCGAGTTGGAAGTTAAAAACGTGACGGTAATTTGAAAACATGACTTTGTTTAAACCACTAACTAGTCTAGAATTTAATAAAAACATGAACGTATTGTGGTTAAAATGGAAACAAAAATCTGAATTTTACACGAAGGCCTCAGTCAAAAATACGGCTATAGAGGAAGTAAAATAGCAATATTATTAAATTTAATTGGAGTTGAAGATTTAAAATCTACAATACGTTTGATACTGCCAAATTAACTTCAGTGAGGGAAATACTGCAAGCATTTGAAATGTTTTGATTGCCCAAGTGTAATGAAATAATGGAAACCTTTAAATTTAATAATGTGAATAAAGCAGTAAACCAAAGTGTTAATGCATATTTGACCCAATTAAAAACTCGAGCTACTTTGTATGGGTTTGTTTGCCCTTGTAATGTTAATTATTCCAAAAGGATGGTTTGCGATAAACTTCTAGGAATTTATAACACATCCATCTAAAGGCGACTTTTACGTGAGCCGATTTAACAGTTTCAAAGGTAGTGGAATATTTCAAAGCAATTGAATTAGGAAAAATGCTTGTTAAGGTATTAAATCGTAGTAGCGTCGTTCAAGCTATAGTTAAAACTGGAACATCCTCTAAAACTATGCATAACACTAAATCTTGAATAAACTGTACAAATGTTGTTATTAATATTCTAAAAAAAAATGCTCTACATTTAATAAAACGTATGCCAAGTGCTAAGGAAGAATGATTTTGCGAAAGTGTGAAGAACTAATGAATACAAGAAAAATAAAGGAACGGAAATTAACAACACATTAAATTAACATACAAATAAGAAATCGCCAATACAAAAGAAGAGAAAAATTGCTGAAATGAAGACTACGAACAATGGTACGGACTTGTTTAAAGGACGTAAGTAGGTGGTTTGTGGTCTTTCTGGCTAATGGCACAACCTCCCGGCACCTCCCACCTCACCATTTCCCACATCCATGTCATCACTTCCACCACCCACCTCACAACTTCCCCCTCACACCTCCTACCTGATATAGGTAATAAATGCATCTTGCTATGCTTTCAACTAACCCTATTTTGACTACTTTTCAAGGATTCCGTTTAAGTACGCTTCTCTTTAACTGTCTAAAGCATAAGACTAGTCTAAACTATCCGGGGAACAAGAATTTATCATTAATTTTAATATAGAATTAAGTCCTGCAGAGTTATAGTCTCTCAACCTTAAATTTATAACATTTACTTATAAACATTTTCTAAACCTGTGAAATATTGGTTGATCTAGAGTTTTTGCGAGTCAGTTGTATTTTAAAAACTGGACTTTATAATATGAACCATGTAACAAAAATCACTCCTGTGGTTATCTAATATGTAATACATTTTAACTCATCATATTTTGTCTGTGTCATTTCTAAGAAACAGCCACCCACCGTTAAACACGATTTTTTAACCTATAACTAAAAATGCATATTTAATTTAGATCAAAAATAAAAATGTTCTACAATTTTTGGCCAGTTTTAAATTTGGTGTTCAAGACAGGCTTAAGAAGGGCACATTTACAATACTAATGTTTAGTACAGGTTAAAAGAGGGCAGTAGTGAACGGAGCTATCGTTAACTAGAACCACCAAACTTACTTTTTAATGCTCATAATCCCACGATTCTCACACTTTTTAAAAATGAGTCCAACATATTTTTGGGTGTATTTTTTGTCAAAGTTGCGCAGATATAAATAAAATTTTAATTTACATGCAGCGGATTTACGTATAGACCACATTTGGTTGTTATTCTTCTTGGTCAATTTACAGTGTCTCTAAAGTAATGAATAATCATAGATTTACATGTTTTTATTTTCTTCAAGCACGTGCAATTTTATTCTAATTTATTTTTTCGTAAAAATAATAAACTAAAAGAATGTTCAAAATAAAATAAAGAAATGTGCCCGTATCAACTCAGATGTCAGGAAACTGCAATTATTGACTTTCTGTTGTCCATCATTGAAAAATGTTTGTTAAAAATTAATAATCAGATTTTGCTGTAATCCATATTGTAAATTTGTTTGCCGAAATACAAGCATCAAGTATTTAGATCTACCATAAGTATTTATATTAATAAAAGCATGTTATTTCATGCTGATAGTTATTATTCATTTTTGTATTAAAAATCTGTGTAATGATACGCCTTCTGGGTTAACTTGTTACGTAAACATAATACAATCGACAGAAACAACAGATACCGAGCTCAGTGGGAGAGTAGGGGTGGGTCGTAAGAGACGAGCGACAGCCTCCGGTTTGCGACTGCAAGAACAGTCATATTGTGGTAAATATCTTAAATAAAATAAATAGTAAAACGACCTAATAAATCATGTAGGATATTACTCCTACTACTCAGTAAAGTAATTAAAAAAATATCAACTCAAATAATATATCTAATAAGTCACAGAAGAATAGTACAATTAAAGTAATCAAAATATATGGCAATTTTTGGTCACCAAGGAAAACGTTATTCCCAAGTGTCAAAGGACAGTAATTCAAAGTTAAAACTAATCATATGTACATATAGGAGTACGCATTTGTAGAATAAACCCTTGAAATATTAATTTAGAATATTTCATCAATACTAATGGCCAGCTGAACCAAGAAGATAACTGCAGACATGGCAAGTATAAAATTTGTTGAAATATAGAAACCACACACTAAAATTTGTGGACCACTAGATGGAGTACTTGTTTCGTGGCGTCCTTCGATAAGACCATTTCCTTGGAGTAGGTTTAATTATATTTACCCCTTAATTTATTATGTAGCAAGATAAATAAATTCTCCCTGCAGTGACTATAAATAGACCGAAGCCTGTCGCGTAGACTACAAGGTTAAAATAAAGCGGTAATATGGGTAGGACTCACCGGATGGACTAATAAGGTGGCTTAGCTGCAAGCATCGATGGGACGGACAGGTGGACCCAGTGAATATCAACTATGTATACGGTGGTGAAACATCCTTACGGTGTCGCAGGCATTACGCTCACGGAAGAAGCAACACCCACGGAAAAAGCGCATGAGAAGATTATCGCTCCAAGGACACTCACAGCGTCAATTTACCCATGTGCAAATCCGACAGAAAACATTTATAGTAAGACCATAACGAACAAGGAATTTGCTTTTGTAGAAACATGAATATGTTTGTTATAAGCTTTAGCAAAAGAATGGGAATGTTCTTTCATCACAAGCAACGTCTAATTCAGGTGTGTGTAGAATTCTTAGCAAGTCTTTATCAATTGATAAAACCAATCAACATTTCGAAGAGCTGAATACAATCACGTAACGTAAGTAAACCAATACAAAGTATATTAATACAGCCTTTTATTAAACAGGATACGGACTACAATTAAATTTGACAAACTTTTCAAATTCGCGTCGTAGCTGGTTTGAATAACTAGTTGAAGTACACAATCTCTATAGTAACGTATCATATGCGACGTCGTTTTTGAATATAAAGAGCGAAATGTATACAAATAGATACTTGGATAAAGTACTTTACAAACGACTACGCCTTTGGCGACGGCACGTAAACTGTTGTTTCGACTATTAAGTGTGCTTCTTAGAATATACTTTTGTAATTCATTATATTTTCCAACAAGATTTGTACAAATTTTTATTGCTGAAACTGAAATTCTACAAACCATTACTCCAGGGCGTTCACAATTATTTAATAATGCAAGAAAAGAAATGTAATTAACAAGTTACTTACCTAAGGTGGTCGCTTCTCATAAATTTCTTACTACATACAGGACACGAAAAGTTTTTCTCTCCAGTATGTGTACGCGTGTGACGTGCTAGTTCATCAGAGCGTGCGAACTTTTTTCCGCAATTATCCCAAATACAGAGAAACGGACGTTCACCTGGAAAAGAAATATATAGTTAATTAAATCTGGAATTGAATTTTTCATTAGTTTAGGCACAGCGAGCTGTCTATTAATGCTGAACAGTACAAAAAGTTTTGACAGTTTAAAAGTACATAATTAAATAATCCGCTACTAACTTTTCTTTGAAAGAAGGACCCGTCTAACATTTTAAAACCTGTAGAATATCAAAGTAATATCGCTTTATTTGGGAAATAATTCTAGAAACGATTATTTAAGAAAACTCAGATATGTAACTCGGACCACGTTCACAATTTTAGAAACTTAATAGATTTGTGATTAACTCTCTACTGCGCAATGATGCACATATGCATCGCCTAATTAAAATAGTCAGTTTACAGAATTTTACAAGATCAGCACCGATTCCTACATTCTGAAAAACATATTTGTTTTCTGGTTTAAATTTTCTTTAAAAATTGTAACCTCCTGTTTTGCATGTAACTGTCAAATGCCATATCAGTGGTAAATTTTTTCTTAAAAGCCTTTTTATAAGTATATTTTTTCTGGGGAGTGTCAGATGGTAAGTCCTTTGTGTTGTTAATTCTAATTATCGTGGCAAATTAAAGTTTATACATTGTATTTGATTATTTCAAAATGATGCACCTATGATATATTTGATACGTTCAAAACCCTGCAAATAATTTCTTCTGCATTCATATTTAAAACACACTAAAATTTCTCAATAAGCTCGCTTTCCTGCCATTTGAAATTAGTGCTATTTAATAAAATTTCTCAAGTAACTGTTCTATAAAATTTTACCTTATAAAATCAAACAGCTGCTTAGGAAACGTTACGTTACAAAGTAGTTGCAATATTTCCTACCAGCTGCAGTGACTACATTTTAATTAAAAGCTGCACGTAAATGCACAACTTACTTCTAAAAAATAAGGCCACTTACCATCTGCCTACATCTGCTTACAATGGGTTTATTATCTATAAGTATACTGTTATTCTGCATCTGCTAAGATGTTTCAAAGTAATAAGAATGTTTTCGTTTGTCTAAAAATTATTTGTTAATTGCGTTGTCTGCTTGTTGGTAAGCTGTTATAGTTTGTATTTCGGCAGCTGTTGTCTGGGAATTTTGCACACTTGATTCTTCGGCGATATCTTTGAAAGCCAAAATACAAACTGTAACAGTTTGCTAACAGCAGATAACGCAATTATCAAAGGATTTTTATACAAAGGAAAGCAATCTTTTTACTTTGAAACAACTTAACAGCTACAGAATAAC
This sequence comes from Platerodrilus igneus, assembly GCA_036346225.1. Classification (NCBI taxonomy): domain Eukaryota; kingdom Metazoa; phylum Arthropoda; class Insecta; order Coleoptera; family Lycidae; genus Platerodrilus; species Platerodrilus igneus. The sequence continues at coordinate 1,929,156 of JARFIW010001380.1, read as the reverse complement.
AATATACTTATAGATAACAAACCCATTGTAAGCAGAAGTAGGCAAATGGTAAGTGGCCTTATCTTTTAGAAGAAAGCTGTGAATTTACGTGCAGCTTTTAATTAAAATGTAGTCACTGCAGATGGTAGGAAATATTGCAACTACTTTGTAACGTAGAGTTTCCTAAGCAGCTGTTTGATTTTATAAGACAAATTTTTATATAGAGTAATTACTAGAGAAGTTTTATAAAATAATACTAATTCAAATGACGGAAAATCGAGCTTGTTGAGAAATTTTAGGGCGATTTAAAAATGAATGCAGAAAAAATTACTTGCAGGGTTTTGAACGTAGCACATTGCTCTGTGCAATTAAAATGCACATCTGCATATAAGCTACGGTACGCATTAGGAGTACATCAATATAACACTATATTTCTGGATTTTCTATAATATGCATGTTCGTTTCAGCAATATGGACAACGAGCGACCCCTAACTAATCAGGAATTGGTTTATTTTGCTGATCGCCTATCTGAAATTAGTGTCGACGGATTTGAACTGGACGAGAAAAACATTTTCTGATAATTATTCTTACGAAGAAACTGATGTGTGCTTGCCTGAAAATATTCCTGATGACGATACTTTTAATATAGAGAATATGCCAATTGTAATATTACCAATGCCTAAAAGTTCAGAATTATCTGTAATGAGTTCTAAACCAGGCCCACAGTTATTACAAAAGAATTTAGATAAGAGTGTCCCCTCAAAAATGAATATTGAATATGATGTCGGCTTCGAAATAATTCCTGAGGTCAGAAACACCTTAGCACTATGCACAACCCTGACGAGGAAAAATGAATCAAATAAAGAAAATATACAAAATAATATAATAAACAAGTCAAAAAAGAAATCTAAAGAAATGAAAACTCAAAAGGAACAACTCAAAGAAAGTCATAAGCAATGTCTTGGAAAAGCGGATATCTGGTTTTGCGTGAGGGCTCCACCGATTTTATAAGTAATGAGCAATTACTGAACAGTATTCAAGACTTAGGAGCACCGTACGGGTTTTTCAGATACTTTTTCAATAAAACTCTTATTGTATTAATCGTCACACAATCAAATTTATATTCATCCCAAACTGTACCTAATTCTCCATTTGTTTTACAAGAAATAGATATCCACAAATATTTAGGAATATGCATTCTTATGTCTGTGATTCACTTGCCTAATGTCAGAAATTACTGGTCTTCACACATAGGAGTGGATATAATAAAGGTTACAACGTCATTAAAAACCTTTGAGAAAATACGAAGAACTCTGCACTACAATGGCAATAGTACTATGTTACCACGTGAATATAAAGACCATGATCGCCTGCATAAAATAATACCAATTTTGAACCATCTGTTGGATCGATTCAAAACAATTCCATATGAAGAGTTGTTATCAGTGGATGAACAGATGTGTGCTACTAAAGCCAAAAACTTTTTGCTCCGATATATGCCTGCTAAGCCCCACAAATGCGTATACAAATTTTTTGTGCTTTCAGTAGTATCTGGTTATATATATATACAATTTTGAGGTATATACCGGACTGGAAAATCAACTGGATAAAATTGATTTGGGAGCTTGTGTCAACACTGTAATAAGGTTAATGCGTAACTTACCAACAAAATTAAACCATATGGTATATTTAGATAATTTTTATACCACAATACCCCTTATAGTTCAACTTGCAGAACAAGGTATTTTAAGCCTCGGTACTGTGAGAAAAACAGAATACCGAATTGCGCTTTACCAACTGAAGCAGACATGAAAAATGAAGTTCGTGGTATGAGTTACGAGTGTGTGTCAGAAATGAATGGTGTGCCTTTTTCTTTAGTTACATGGAAAGATAATAAAAGTGTAAATTTATTATCAACATATGTAGGAACACTTCCTAAACAAAAGGTTGAAAGATATGACAAAAAAGAGAAAAAGAAGATAGAAGTTGATTGTCCTAACATCATAAAAGATTACAACAAACACATGGGAGGAGTCGATTTGCTTGATAGTTTTATAGGTCGTTATAGAATACGTATAAAGTCAAAAAAGTGGTATTTCGGACTTTTCTAACATGTCCTCGATATTACCATGGTAAATGCCTAGATTTTATACAAAAAGTGCAATAAACAAAAGGACAATAAAAAGCTTAGGTTTGGCAGAATTGTGTATAGTGAGTGTTCGTGCTGAAACCAAAAGAGGAAGAAAGTCAGACTTGGAAAGAAGATTAGATGACAGACAACGCCAATGTAGTACTTCAATTCCGCACAAAGATATAACAACAGATGGATGTTCTCACTGGCCATAATGGATGGAAAAGAGACTTCGTTACAAGATTCCCACTTGTACTGGATTTACCTATGTCCAGTGCCAGCTTTGTGTTTCAACAAAATAAAAATTGTTTTAAAAACTTTCATCAGTAGTAATGTCCTAAAATAAATTTCAATACCAATTTTTTTTTATTTTATAATATATTAAATCCTAAATGTAGTTCATCCACTTACTGTAGAAAAAATATTACTATCCTTCAGTGCGCAGTGTTGCATATATGCATAAAAAAAAAATTAAAAAAAAAACAATATTTTGTTTACTGCACATTTTTTTAAACGTTTTTACAGTAATTAGTGTACAAACTTCCATAACATATTTTTTTCACAAAATATAAAAATTTTGCACAGTAAACGGTTAATCACATTTACAGAATTGAAATAAGCACTGCTACACACACAGCAACATTTAAGTGAAACTTCTTTGGACGTTAGACGATTACACAAGTTTTCATTATTGCAGCATTGTGTAGCAGTGCATTTGCAACGCAGTTCAGAGAGATCATTTTGGAAAGATTAGTGGTGTTATTCATAAACCAACCTCTTCACGGCATTGCCCACTAGCGATTGGCCATATGGGTTCGGAGCGGAGACTTTCAGTTAGACATATCGATACAATGGTTCAAAGTGAAACATTTCAAAATGAATTAATTTCTAAAAATGCAAATTAAACCTTGCAGACTCTATTAAAAATTAGAAAAGTAAGATTTAAGTTTCAGTTTATATTATTAAGATGCAACTTATCTTAGTAATACTAATACGATCTATTGTTATCTCTTGATTTTTTTTTGTTTTTTGTCCAATATTTCCAAAATTTTGGAGATTGCCCAGTACCGAATTGGAAGTGCGTGCCAGTCACCATTGTAGACGATATAAATTGTAATTGTCTTATTACTGGTCTAGAATATATTTTTTCCATTTTGTTTCGACAGTCACAGAAATAAATTAAAACAACGCGAAAAAATATTTTTTATTTTAACAAAGCAAAATATCTTAAAATTAAACAGTTTTAGGTGGATATACAACTGGATGGCAAACAATTCCTACTTAACGTAAATACAAAAACAGATTAAGTAACACGTCGTAATAAAATATACTTATTATTGACAAAAATACAAAAAACGCGTTAATAAACATTGAATTCAAGATTATGAAAAGCAAATACTGTATGTTTATTAATAGAGTATACGAGGATATAAATAGTATAGTGAGAAAAATTAAGGGAGATAAGAATTTAATAGTTATGGGCGTGTCTTAGATTTTGACACACTGAATGGACATCGCGGACATTAAGATTAATTTGCAGGCTAAATTGAGACGTGAGAGAGGATTTTTCTTTAATGACAAGATAAATGGAGGGTGGTAGGTGGGGTCAATTTGCAAAAGGACTTTCTGGCCAATTACAAACTATGCCCAGAGGATCGAGGTGATAATTGACAGAAATGCAGCTTGCTTTATTTCTCATATGATATTATCCTAGCAATTCAGATCTAGGGATGAAGAGCTTGATTCCTGTGAGAGTTTTGTTCCATTATGGAATAAAGAAGACCGCTTCGCGATCTTTCACTTTCAGCGGCAGTTGCAGCGCTATGTAATACAGGATTTAAAAAATTTTACCCTTTACTTGTGCATTTTTACTTTTTATTTATTTTTTACATTTTGTTTCTACATTATAAATTGACGAACAGTTGACGTAGTACTTGAACCGGAACTGACATGCGGTTGTTAGTGTAAAAGATTTTTTTAAAAAATCTCGTTTGTAAAAAGGGTGTAACGCGTTGCGTTACGCTAGCTATAAATTAAACGGGTAAGGAAATTTGGTAAATTTGAATGGGAAAACCAAAATATGGACGCACCTTGTATAATAAATTTCACGAATAATATATATAAATTAAGCCTGATATTTTAAATTTTGTTTCTATAACAATAATTCAGATAAGGTAAAACATTATTTTTTTAAATATATTGTAAACACCCAAAACGATGATTTAATTAACCCCGAATGAAAACGTATCTCAAAATGACAAAACACTGTGTATGCACTTCCTATAAACAAGATATTTTGCAATGGACAAGTATCGTCCGTCCCGACCGCTAAGGACATTAAGATAGTACCACATTAAAGCACTAATACATATTACACACACAGTGAACTGACAATAATGTTATACATAAGCATAGATTGAACTTGATACATTGTTTTACCGCAAATAATAAGATTTTTATATTGGAGAAATAAGAATAGTTAGACCCAAGGAAAAAAGTTAGTTAATTATCCACGAGTAGTAAATTAAAAATCATCAACAAGCAACAATACTAGCGAGTTGAGGGAGAGTTGAAAGTGAACAAAGAAACACAGCTTAAAAATGTGATTGGATTTCCAGTAGGGAAAATACGTAGCGGCCGACATGAACTTGCAAGTTTATGATAAGTACTCACGCGCGGTGGGCGTGGATGTAATGTTGTGCCGACCAATGGTAAAAAGAGGTTAAAACTTAAAGAGTTTACCCCTCCATTCATTTGGAATTTTGTGATGCTAGGTTAAAGAATCGTTCCGAATAGACCTGCACCTTGACGAAGTTCTAGATTACTAGAACGGTGGAATGACTTGTGCGTTCCAGTGATCTAAAGAGCCAAACCACAGGTCCAACCAAAGTAGTAGGGTCTTTAATGAGGAATCAGACTATGACAGGTGTCCGAAAGAGGGCAGCAGCTTTTTCGGTACTTAGAGTGGCAGAGACAATGGGGTCGGTATGGCATTCTAAGACACACTACTGCGATGTGTAAGGCAACGGAAAACAACAACATTACCTCCCAAGTACACAGCGTACTTAAATTGTTATTAAAGATGATGGCATCCTCTATGGTAAAAATTCCGAAGTTAAAATAGTACTCATGGTTAGATTAGAATCTAAACCGGTAAATACAGTAATAATACAAGTATACATGCCCACCTCTAGCTACAGTGACGAAGAAGAAGAAGCGATATACAAAGATATCGAAGACATACTAAGATACGTAAAAGGACATGAAAATTTATTAATTACGGGGGATTTTAATGCAGTGGTAGTTGAGGGTAGGGAGGGAGTGGTAGTAGGTTTATTTGACTTAGGCACGAGAAAAGACAGGGAAAATAGGCTGGTAGAATTTTGCGACAAAAACAATTTAACCATCACAAACACTTGATTACAACATCATGCTAGAAGACGATACACATGGAAGATGCTAGAAGATATAAGAAGATATCAAATAGATTTCATTCTTGTTACACAACGCTTTAGGAATCAAGTAAAAGGCTGTAGAAGCTACCCAGAAGCAAATATAGACACTGACCACAACATCGTAATTATGAAGGCCGCTATTAAATTTAAAAATTTGAAAAAAATAAACGAAGAAATGCACTTTGACTTAGAGAAACTAAAAGATAAAGATAACCACGAAAGATTTGAAAATGTACAGCTGAAAGATATCGGGAAAATTTCTGATACTAAGGAAGTAGAAACAGAATGAAATAAAAGTAAGTCCAGCTTAGATATGGCGGCCATAGATATTCTGGGTATACACAAAAAGAAAGAAATTTATTTGCAAAAGAGCAACTAACAGCATTAGAACAGGAATCAGACATTGAAAATGATGACTTGGGATATATTATACTTCGAGATGAGTTTGAATTAGCATTAAAGGGTCTGGAAAATGATGAGGCACCGTGTATAGATAAGGTGCAAGCGGAAACTCCAAAAGCCCCTGTAACAGTAACAGAACGTCTCGTCCAACTTGTAAGCTATATGTATGAGACAGGCGATATACCCAAAGATTTCAAACGTATCATCATAATAACTATATCAAACAAGAAGGATGCGAATAGATGTGAAAGCTTTCGAACAATAAGTTTGACAGTTTGACACGTGTCAAAAATATTAACCAGAATTGTACAAAAACGTATGAAAAAACAGGCTGAAGAAACGCTTGGAGACGATGAATTCGGATTTAGGCGAAACAGGGAAACCCGGAAGGCCATTTTAGCTTTAAGGGTGTTAATGGAGAAAACAATAGAAAAAGAAGAAAGCGTGTATATAGGGTTTGCAGATTTGGAAAAAGAAATCGAAAATGTAAAATAGGAGAAAATGTTCGAAATACTCAAAAATATTGGAATAAGTTATTGGAATAGACGTATAGTACATGGCTTATACAAACAGCAAACAGCGGTAACATAATTAGAGCAGGAACGTAGAGAAGTAAATATTACAAAAGGGGCGAGACAGGGATGTGCCTTATCCCCATTAATTTTTAATTTGTACATTCAAGAGACAATGTATTCTGTCAAGTGCAGAAAGCCATTTGGAATTACTATGCAGGGACAAAAGATTGATATGCCTAGATTTGCAGATGATATAGCGGTATTAGAATCTAACAAAGAAGAGCTAGAAGCTGCTCTTAATGAAATGGAAACAGTTCTAACAGAGAGACGCGGTATGAAAATTAACAAAAATAAACCTAAAGTTCTAGTATGTGAGGGGGATCAAAAAGAAGGATACAAATAGGTAACGAGAACTTACAAGAGGTTACGGACGATTCCTACCAAGGAAGCCAAATAGCGCAAGATGGGAAAAGCACAAAAGATATAAGACAGAGATAAGCACAAGGTCGTGCTAAATTTAACAAGAAAAAGCAACTACCGTATTTAAAGACAACAAACATAGACACAAAGAACAGATTGCTTAAAACATATGTGTGGAGCACCGCACTGCATGGTTGTGAAGCCTGGACAGTAGGAAAAGCGGACAAAAAAAAGTAGACGCCTTTGAAATGGGGTGCTACAAACGTATGATGAAGATATCATGAACAGACAAAGTTAAGAACAAAGAGGTACTAGGGGAAAAAAGAAATATGTGGAAAACAGTCAAAAATAGGAGAGATAGAATAATAGGCCACATACTAACACATGAGGGATAGTGCAAAATATATTAGAAGCTGAGATAGGAAAAAAGAAAAGTAGAGGTAGACCTAGGTTAGACTATTGCACACATATAGAGAAAGATGTAGGGTATGAGAATTTCAGGGAAACGTGTAGGCTAGCTCAGAATAAAAATCAATGGAGGTACGCATCCAACAAGTCCCAAGATAGAAAAACAAATGATGAAGAAAATAAGTGTATTTAAACATGTTGATTATTATAAACAACTACAGGTATTAGTCCTGCAATATTCTCAACTAATGTTAATTGTGCGAAAGGATTTAATGGAAAACTAATAATTCAGCAAGTGTTTGGCAGCCACAGACAGCTTAACTTCCTTCACATAGCCTACCTTTGATTTTCCAATGCTCCACCCGAAGATACTACATTGGCCAGGAAGCAGGTTTTTTTAAACTGGAAATTTTGAATTTTGCCGAACTCTTGCTGTTGCAAGCAAGGTGGGGATCGTTAACGTGCGTGACTGCACTTACATACAGGATCTCTATTTTACCTCTCATCCAAACAAAAGCGTATTTTTGTGAAAAATGCTTGCCTAACATTTTGCAAACGGACCCTGTCAAGGTTTAAACTCGGGACCTTGGGCAGCCCCTCCACATACCAGTGAATCTCGGTGAAATAGGACATATAATTAAAAAACAATAGAAGAAGAACCGAGCTGTATATGTATAGGCTGTTGTGGGAATTTCATGGAACTGTGTAGGCTAGCTCAGAATAAGTGGAGCTATGCGTCCAACCAGTTTCAGGACAGAAAACCTAATGACGAAAAAATGAGTGCAATTAAATCTTATGATTCTTATAAGCAAGTATAAGTGTTGTTTGTGAAATATTTGCAACTAGTGTTGATTGCGCGAAAGGATGTGTTGGAAAAACTATTAATGCAACATTTGCTCAGCGAGAACTTAACAGTTGCAAACTGCTTAATCCCCCTTCACATACTACTGAATGTCGGGGAAATAGGATATATAATTGTAAAACAATAGAAGATGACCGAACTCCGTCTAACAAGAATAAACAGCGGGTATGTTCAAAAACAGCAAACATTGAAACAAGAATAAAATTGTTCAAAGCATATGTGTGGAACACAGCACAGTACGTCTATGAAATAGGAGCAGTAGGAAAAGCAGACAGAAAGAAGCCTTCTAGAATGTCGTGCTTCAGATGTAGCATGGACAAACAAAGTTAATAAAAAACAGGTTATAGAAATAGTAGAGGAATAAAGATGTCTGTGGAAAACAGAAAAATAATAGGATAAATAGAAGGACAGGATACGTTCTAAACCATTTTTGGGGAATAGTACGGGATATATTACAAGCAGAGATAGGAAAAGAGAGGTAGAGGCAGACCGAGATCAGGCTTTCGTACACAGATAGTGATACATGCAGACTGTTCAAATTTCAGGGTAATGTGTAGGTTAGTTCAGACTAGGAAACAATGAAGGTATGCGTCTAACCCGTTCTAGGAGTGAAGACCTAATGATGATGATGTTAATGAAGCCGTGTTAGTTGGAAATAAGCCATGTCCGCTGAAGTGATTAAAGGTAAAAAATAGTTGTTGAGAATCCTAGACTTAAACAGCGAGTAGAACGAACTTTTATATTCAGATTTATTAATTTTTCACATATGAACTGGAGATGTCAATGGTTTATATTTAAGTAATATGAAGTTAATTCAAGTGAAAGCAATTATATTGTTGGGCAAAATGAGCCAAATCATTATTGTAACTTAGTTTGTATTTCAGCTATTTTATTTATCATTTATTTTCATTATTTTTACTTTGAAGTTTTTTTCGTGGTTTCTTCCATGGAAACCCAGTCGCCCACCACTGTAGTTGGTCGAAATACATTTAAATTGTAAAAGAGTCCAGGTTGTTTTAGGGCAAATCCAAATTTATAACGTAACGGTCATTTTATCCGTAACACAACTTCTACTTGCAACATCTTGTGATTACGTAAATAAGATTTTCTCGAATAAGTTTGTGTGCAGTATAAGAACAATATCCTCTTTTAATAATATAAATGCAGCGGGTTATAGAGAGAACCTAGTGCTAAGTTATTCGCTTCTGTTCTACGAGTGTTGAATTATTATTGTCCTTTAACGAATAATTTCAACTTGCAGATTTTACTAACATGCATCAATTCAGGACCGGTTTATAAGAACTGGTAATAAATGTCCAGTATTCAATAAGCCTCAAGCTGCTTTAAAAAGGGGTTGAATTTCTGTAACGTACTTTCTTGGCTCTTTCAGGGATATTTTTACCCAGCTGCCTGAGAAAACGGGTTCATTGGCGACTACCTGAAGTATCTTATTTCCTTTAAGCAAGTATTCATTTTATTTGTAGCGTAGCCTGAGCATACAAGTTACAAGACAATAATGTATTTTGTACAGCATATTGACACCCTTTGTACGTCTAAGAGTTTTCAAATTTTACAATCTGAAATGAACTTATCGTTATAAAGCTCAAGCTGCGAAGAACAGATGTTCAAAGTTGTGCATTGGGGTGAAAAAATTACATTTCTTTAAATAACTCTTATGTTATAACATGTATATTACAATCTCCTAAAAGTTACCTTGCAAATTCAAATTTAATTCCTCATCTCCATCAACAAAGCACCCTCAAAATTAAAGTAGTAAAATGTTAAGCTTCTCATTACAAATATGTGGAATAGAAAGTTCTAAAGCTAATAAATAAGTGTGACGTCAAGTTAAATCATTATATGAATCTTTGCAGGTAAATCCTATATAATACAGAATCCTTCACAATCCTGATATGAATACGGCCAGACGCCACCTAATATTGATTGAAAAGGGACGCGGCGGCGGTGAGACAACGTATACAATCAGTCTCCGCTCCACGAATACCTTCGTGGGCTTATTGTTAAAAGAGCAGGTGCAATTGAATTTTAAAATCATTTTGTTTTACCTTCTCGAACTTGCAGTTGAAAGAAATCTTTGTCAATTATATACGATACAACAGAAAATTACATTTTCTTAAAAAAATATTAATTCATATTTTTGAGAGAGGTTTCTATTACCTCAAAAATCGTTGCTTTGCTACCGATTTGTTTGCTACAATTTTGGGTAAGGAGAACTAACACAATTAGGTCAAAACGTTTGATTTAGCACGTTGTAATAACTTAAAGTTGGCATTAGATTTTTCTCTAGCTCTCAGCTAATAAACTGAAATTTTTTGTTAAGAAAATACGGAATATGCGTACACTAAAATCTGCGATTATAATTCATATTAAAACTCATACACGCTTTTTTAAAATTTTATTAAAATAAAAACTGGAAGCAATTTATCTGTAGTAAGTTCATCATCATTAGGTTTTCAGTCCTGGAACTGGTTAGACGTGTACCCTCATTGTTTGCTATTCTGAGCTAACCTACACATTTCCCTAAAATTTGCAGTCTGCATCTATCACTATCTGCGTGCAAAAGTCTGATCGCGGTCTACCTCTACTTTTTTCCTAACACTGCTTGTAATTTTTCCCCGATGTTCAAGGGTATGTGAAAGGGGGGGCCTCCGTGGCGTAGTGGTATGTGTGTGACTGCTAAGCCCAAGGTCCCGGGTTCGAATCCCGACACAGTTCACATGAAAAATGTTAGGCGCACATTTTTCACAAAAACACACCCTCGTTCGGATGAGAGATAAAATGGAGGTCCCATGTGTGAGTATTGTCAAGCACGTTAAAGATCCCTACCTTGCTTGGAACAGCAAGGGTTTGGCAAAATTCCAAATCTTTCAGGTAAAAAAAACTCGCTTCGGGTGGAGCATTGGAAAAATCACATGTAAGGTATGTGAAGAGGGAGGGGGGGGAGATGCCTTTGACTGACAAGTTCCCCCAGCACTTGAACATTTGTGGAATTAGTAGTTTTTCCAATATATCATTTTGCACAATCAACATTAGTTGAAAATATTTCACAACTTACACCTGCAGTTGTTTATAATAATCATCAGATTTAAGTGCACTAATTAGATTTTCCGTCTTGAAACTAGTTGGACGTGTACCTCCACTTATTTAGGTTCTGAGCTAGCCTACACAGTTCCCTGAAATTGACATAACAGCTCAGTTCCCTTCTATTGTTTTTTAGTTATATGCCCTATTTCACCGCTCTTCAGTGGTATGTGTAGGGGGGCGGCTCCGTGGTGTAGCTGGTATGCATGTGACTACTATACCCAAGGTCCCAGGTTCAAACCCGACACGGTCTGCTTGAAAAATGTTACGCAAGCATTTTTCACAAAAATACGCCCTCGTTCGTGAGTGTTGTCTCGCACGTTATAGATCCCTACCTTGTTTGCAATAGCAAGGGTTCGGCAAAATTCAAAATTTCTAGGTAAAAAACTCAGTTCCTTGCCAATGTAGTACCTTCGGGTGAAGCATTGGAAAATCAAATGCAGGTATGTGTAGGGGTTATGCAGCCTGTGGTTGCCAAGGAAGCCCCGATTACCGAATGAATAGTTTTCCAGTAAATACCTTCGTACAATTAACATTAGTTGAGAATATTACAAGATCAGTACCTGTAGTTGTTTATAATAATCATCATGTTTGAGTACATTTATTTTTTTCGTTATTAGTTTTTCCATCTTGGAATAGGATCTCTACATTACTACTCTTATAAACGAATTGTAAACACGTGAGAATTATTTATTAATAAATCGTTAATTAAAAATTTTCAGTAGAATTACTATTTACACAAGTTATTTTCTATTTAAATCTTATAGGAAGTCATCTCATTTAATACCGCTTCTTTAGTACCGTATTAAACCTGCTGACATCAGTATGTTTATTATCTTTCATGTAATCACGAATTCTTTGAGTAACTTAGCAACACTAAATAAATTATTTTTGCTAACTTTATACACAAAAATCGACTATGAAAAATAAATTCTTAACCTAATAAAATAATCTTTTATGAAATCATTCAATTGAAAAAAATTGTTTATGTATATGACCTTCTTTAACAGTCCAGTGTTGTGGTGTGCTTTGAAATTCCTAGCATCTAATATTTTACTCTTCAAAAATTCAAGTACAGGGTGATTCACAACTTCATACAAATATTTTAACTGATGCCTAAGAATGCGACATAGAATGTCATTTATGCAAAAAAATTATTTTGGATTAAGATTATTTTGGATGCGTACCTCTATTGATTTCTATTCTGAGCTAGCATACATTTCCCTAAAATTCCCACACCCTAAATCTTTCACTATATGTGTGCAATAGTCTAACCTAGGCCTACCTCTACTTCTTTTTTTTCTACCCTGCTTCTAATATATTTCGCACTAATCTCTCATGCCGTAGTATGTGACCCATCATCCTATCTTTCCTATTTTTACTGTTTTCCACATATTTCTTTGTTCCCCTACCATCTCTAGTACCTCTTTGATCTTAACTTTGTTTTGTTACGGGCCAATTCAGCACTACGACACCAAGGGACAGATCGGAATCCGTGCGCGGCCTAGCTCTAGCCGGTGAGGGGTGGGTATGATAAAAGTCGTAGGTCGGGATTGCTAAATGCCCTAAGATGACAATTATAGTGGGGCGTAAACTTGGTAGTATGTCAAAAATCGGGAATGACAGCAAAATTAGGTGGGCACCACCAGTAATGTCACTGTGTTAGCTATAATCGGGGTCTCGTTACTGGTCGAGCAAATGCCCCTGCACTTGTTATAATAAGAAAATATGAAAATAAGAAAAACTCACGGTGTAAAATGTACTGATTCACCCTACTCACGCAAATTACTACAACAGAATAATGCACCTGGATTATACTCCTAACTCTATTTACAATCGCATGGCTGTAAAGCACACATTAATTAAGTACAGTAAGTAACATAAACAAAGGTGTATATAAGCAAATGTAGGTACGGCGTATATTGACTACGCCACAACTACGATCAAATTAATTATGATAACTAACCAAAGTAACAAATAGAAGGAAGTTCGCACTGGCCAGGGCTACCAAAGATATACTTGTGAGTACAATTATTTCTAAGGTGGGGTAGGGTTGAATCCACCTGGCCTCACGGCAGTACGGGTTCTTAGGTTCGACGACCAAAAGAGTGTAGACTATAGCCCGAAATATCACGCGTGTTACACCGGGTGCGTGCAAACCTCCGGTAACAATGTGGACGGTAGACGTAAGTCTACTTGAACTATCTAGGCGCTACAACTGGTACAGTTTACGTTACGAAACAAGTTGTACAATTTGGAAAAGTATCGCAGCTTTAAAATTTTACGGAGTAATAGATATTCAATGCGCACACAAGCGGCTTTCTGTTTTACACGGTTGACTACAGTGAAAGTAGGGTAAATACGGGGCGAAATACACTATTTACTTTTAGCTTCACTGACGGTATATGCAAAAGAACATTCTATAGTTCAGGGTAAAAATATCCCAATACCAGCGTGCGAACTAGTTTGGTCACTCAGTAACTACTACAGTGCAACGCTTACCTTGAAGGGTTTGTGGGGTGAATCAGGTCACTGTGGACACAGCGAAGAGAATGGGTGTCGGGATAATGCAACCTCCCAACTAACTTTACCATAGGTGTGTGTTAATGCATCAGGTTCCCAACTAAATTGGTTAATTACAGCATACAGCAAATGTAATCTGAGGTCACTTTTCTTTCATCCAAATAAACTTCCACTATGAAATGGTATCTTATAGGTATAATAATGACGGTATATAAAATTGGATGTTAGAGTGGACCTGCAAAAGATTAATTAAAACACACCCAAACGTAAAACGCGACTCGACACTTTTTAAAAATTTGACAATTCCCCTGTCACTTTCTAGCCTTCCTCGCAATTTTGAAAAAGTGTACAGTTTACTTGACTGTCCTTTATCACAAATTGGCATGTTTAATATGTTTGCTAAAGTGAACTATATAATACTAAACGTTGAACTAAACAGAACGTTACAGCCTGTTCATGATATCTTCATCATACGTCTGTAGCATCACATTTCAAAAGCTTCTACCTTTTTCTTGTCCGCTTCTCATGCTGTCCGGGCTTCACAGCCGTACAGTGCTGTGCTCCACACATATGTTATAAGCAATCTTTTCCTTGTTTCTATGTTTAATGTCTTTGAACACATTAGTTGCTTTTTATTGTTAAATGTAACACGTCCTTGTGCTAATCTTTGTTTTATATCTTTTGTACTTCCCATCTTGCGTTATTTGGGCTTCTAGGTAGCAGAAATCTTTAACCTCTTGTAACTTCTTGTTACCCATTTGTATTCTTGTTTTTGATTTATTTTTCCCTCAGCATACAATAACTTTAATTTTATTTTTGTTAATTTTCATACCGCATCTCTCTGTTAGAACTATTTCTATTTCATTAAGAGCAGCTTTTAACTCTTCTTTGCTAGATGCTAATACCGCTATACCATCTACAAATCTAAGCATATCAATATTTTGTCCCTGCATAGTAATTCCAAATGTCTTCCTGCATTTGACAGTATTCATTGCCTCTTCTATGTACAAGTTAAAAATTAATGGAGATAAGGCACATTCCTGTTTCACCCATTTCCTAATATTTACTTCTCTACGTACCTGCTCTAATTATATTACAGCTGTTTGCTCTTTGTAAAAGCTATGTACTATACATCTATCCCTATATCTCATTCCACTCTTTTTGAGTATTTCGAAGATTTTTTCCATTTTACATTGTCGAATGCTTTTTCCAGATCTACAACCCCTATATATACGCTTTCCCCCTTCTCTATTCTTTTTTCCATTATCACCCTCAGAGCTAAAATAGCCCCCGTGTTCCCCTGTTGCGTCTATACCTAAATTGATCTTCTCTCAGTATTTCTTCAGCTTTCTCCCTTTCTCCCTTTTCCATTGTTTTCTCCATTATCATCGCCAGAGTAAAATAGCCTCCCGCATTCTTCTGTTTCGCCTAAACCCAAATGAAGCTTCTAGTATATTTTCAGCTTTTTTTTCCATTCGTTTTTGTACAATTCTAGTTAATATCTTTGACACGTGTGCTGTCGTCTTTCTTCTATTAAATTCAGGATATCTTTTGATATCCATGGTTTCTTATTTTCTTTTTGTGTATACCTTAGAATATCTCTGTCCGCCATATCTAAGCTGGATTTACTATTCCATTCTGTTTCTACTTCCTTAGTATCAGAAGTTTTCACGATATCTTTCAGCAATTCATTTGACTTTTTCAAATATTTCGTGGATATCTTTATTTTGTAGTTTCTCAACGTCAAAGTGCCTTTTTCTATTCCTTTTTCCAAGTTTTAAATTTAAGAGCTGTCTTCATATTTACGATGTTGTGGTCAGTGTCTGTTTCTGCTTCTGAATAGCTTCTACAGTCTTTAACTTGATTCCTATATTCCCTGGCATCTTTCGAGTGTATCGATTCTAGCATCTTATTGAAATAATGTGTTTGTGATGGTTAAATTGTTTTTGTCGCAAAATTCTACCAACTTATTTCCCCTGTCGTTTCTCGTGCCTAAACCCTTTTTATGTATCTTAGTATGTCTTCGATATCTTTGTAGATCGCTTCTACCTCTTCCTCACTGTGGCTAGAAGTGGGCCTGCATACTTGTATTATTACTGTATATACTGGTTTAGATTTTAATCTAACCATGAGTACTGTTTCTTTCTTTTGTAAGTAGTTTTCTACACAGCGCCCTATCTTTTTTCGCACAACTATCCCCACACCATAATTTCCTTCTTTTGATTCTGTATGAATTATCCTACTATGTCTAGTGCTAACCTATCCATTTCAATTTTTAAGTTCTCTAGCTTACCGACTTGCTTCATACGTTCCACATTCCACGCTCCGACTCGCAGAATGTTCCCGATTCTTTTTCTAAATTTTCCGATCACATCCTCCGAAGTAGTCCTCTCCCGAGAGCTCTAAACGGGAAACTATTCCTCCTCCGGAATTTTTTACCTCAGAGGACGCCATCATTTTATATATAATTTAAGTACGCTTTGTACTTGGGAGATAATGTGGTGGTCTCCCGTTGCCTTCCACATCGCAGTCGTGTGTCTTAGAATGCCATACCAACCCTAAGGTCTCTGTCAATTTAAGTACTGAAAAAGCCGCTGCCCTCTTCCGGGGACCTGTCTTAGTCTGGTTCCTCACTAAAGACCCCACTAATTTGGTTGAACCTGTTGTTTGGCTCTTTAGATCACTGGAACGCATAAGCCATTTCATCGGTTCTAGTAATCTAAAACTTCTTCAAGTTGCAGATCCATTCGAAATGGCTGTGGTAACTTTATGATTATCAATAAAAAATATAAACAATATCCATGTAGTTATAAATATTAAGTAAATCATTTTTCTCTTAAAGCCCGCACACACGATCAAATTGGCTCAACAAACCTGGCTTGTCAAACGTGCTTGTCAAACCCGGTTTGACGTTTGACTTTGCACCCACACGTTCAAACTTGATTGTTGAACTTCTGTCCAATACACTTCAGTTTCAAATGGTTGATGGTTGTGTTGATCGTAACTATAAAATAAATTTTAATCAACTTGGTTATATTTATCGCCTGATGAAGAAGAGTGAAGCAGCCAGAGAGAGCGAGGCCGCAGATAGAACGGGAAGTCCGTGTAGACTAAATAGTGGCTAATGAAAAGAGGTTCCTATGACCACATTAATTTCTTGAATGATCTGAGATGTGCCCCGCAAGTCGCACAACTACAAGAGGATGAACGAAGAAATATATTTATATTTGCGCTCGCTCTCTCTCCCTCTCTCTCTGTGTGTGTGTGTGTGTGTGTGTGTGTTGTGTGTGTGTGTGTGTGTGTGTGTGTGTGTGTGTGTGTGTGTGTGTGTGGTTGCTACAAAAATTAAAGAAGAAAACAGTCATTTCCGCCCACAAATGATTGACTGCTACTCTACGTTTTCTGGCAAGAGGCAGATGCTAGAGAGGACACGAAGTTTTCATCATTCCTACGACGTATCAAACTATTGTGGAAGTATTGCAAAAAGATTTTTTCAAGGTGCGTGAAATTTTACAGTAAACATGTTATATAATTGACAATTGAAGTAATTACATAACAACACATTAGGGTCGGCATTAAAAAAAAATTAGTCAAATTGAATGTAGGTGGTTATGGTTCATTATTAGGGGTTGCAAAATGGGCCACATTCCCATCGCCCCACCATATGTGCAGAAGTTTTCACGATTGTAGTTTGAATGTGACGGTTCATTTAATGCTGCTGGAGAATAAGGAGATTGAAGGTTGGAGATTTGAACCTGGCTCGATAAGAACTGTGTTGTTTCCAAATTCAGCTTGAAACAGAAGCCCCCGAAATGAGTCTTTCTGCGATCATTCGCTGTTTATCATTTAGAACGTCTCGTAATTTGGTTGCGATGTTGTTACCCAAGTGATCAAACCTGCCCAAAAGGATTGGTTTCTTAGCCTGTTTTTTAATTTGTTCCCCAGTAATCTGAAAAACTTCATCATGTGAATCTTGCTGATTACCTCTTTTTTTCTCTCGTTTTCTTTTTGCTGACACTGTAAAAGCGGGTGGTACCTGACAGCTGTCAGTTGAAGCCGGCGTGTCAGGAAATGAAGAGGTAGCTGATGCAGACTCACTGTCATTTTGTATTTCTCCATCTGATTCTCTGGAGTCCGATTCCGGAAAAAGGACTGTATTCAGTTTACTTACATTGCGTCCTTTACACCATTTCATTTGAATATCACTAGGTACCTCACTAACGAGCATTTTTGTTATGTTCCAGTTCCCAAAACTGAGTCAGATATGTGCTGTGAATGGGAAACATGAAAGTTTCGTCTTTCCTTCTATTACAATTACAAAGGATTCAACAGTTTGTATTTTTTAGCAATCGCTAAAGGAAATTATGGATTGATTATTTGTAACTTCAGCACAAATGAGAGGCGTGATTGAAAGTACAGGACTTTACGACAAATTGAAAAGCGGTTCTTTGAACCTGCCAAAACCTAGCGCGTGACATGAGGGTGGAAGAAAACTGCCTTATGCTTTTGTTCGTGACGTGACCTTTGCATTGCGCGCCTATTTCATAAGTAAGGACCCGTGCAAATCACGATTACGTATAAAAAGATAAAGGAAATTTAGAAAAACCGAACTAACTACAAATGCGGAGAGTGAAGTGATTCATACATACAAAGAAAAAGTACATCGTCACAAATTTTTACTGATAATAAAAATGAAAATTTCTACACAAAAAATAAAAAGTATACTGTACAGACAATTTAATAATTTAGATACGAAGTGCGCATTTTGTATGGTTACATGTAAAAAGAAGGATTGGTAATGAATAAAAGAGGCCATGCTTATGTGTACGCGCCATTCGGGACCCTCCGCACCCCTCTACCGCGACGACATTTGACGTTATCGCGCTCGTAAATAGTACCGAGCAAGCGAGAGTTCCGTACGGACCGCGGGATAATAAACTCCTCCTTATTATCACGCTCTCGTCTACTGAAATAAATCAAGCAGGTCAAAACTCCACTTCCTATCCACCTACCCTAGACCTAGATAACAATCAGTTAGTGAGTATTGTGTTACCAAAGCCAAGTTTCGGGTAAGTGATTTGAAACCCTTTCTCTGTGTCATCACTATATGACAACCCTCCACACCCCTATTTTACAGTCCGTTACAACCCCTCTCAGTTGCCCTCCTAAATTCGGTAAAGCGGCAACATTATGCTTTCTGCTACACAAACCTTTTAAGTTAGAGACATAGTACCTACATTTGGAATATCCCTAGTAAGCTAATTGACAAAGTAAGAATCATTAGTGAAGCTAGTCATTAAGAGGGTTTTGCAAACGTATTCCGTTCGTCAGCACAATGTGACTTGGGTGTATCCCTGGGTATGTAAAAAAGAAACGTCACATTCCTTCAGGTGCCGGGATACTTATCTTGCATGTAGCTTGCATCAGCGGATGTGAACCAACAAAGCATCGTGACCTCGTTTACTGAGGGGTGGTCTCTACGGAAGTCAGGACCATTAAGCTGCGACCATACTTGCAAGCGTAGGCCGATGTACAAGATCACTCGAATCTACGTAGAGGCGTACTGCCTATGTGGTATAGCTAAAAAAAATCTTACTGGTATTACAAAGCGCGTAAAAACTTACCAATGCACAAGGGATATAGCCTATCCAAGGACGCGTGCATTGTTCTTGGAGTAACATAATTCTTACGCATAACGGATACCCTAGCACGGAAAGCGAAATCAAAATAAAAGTCAAATTAGGAAACGAGCTGATAATCGATTCGAATATTTGTGTAACACATGCCAAAAGAATACTTCTAAAGTTATTGTAATGCATAAATATACAACGAGAACTAACAAATTTGACTACAATTGTAGAAAATTTATGTTATTTAAACTTCATTATTACTCATAAATAAAGTGAATACATTTTTTCAGAAAACAAGGATTGTGTACAACCGAGTATATTTGCTGTACTATCTCAAACAATATAAATACACTGAAGTACTTTTACTCAAACTAAAGACGCATAACATTCTACAAAACATTGAACAAATACCGGTTTTAATTGTACTACAAGAACAAATCGATTTAATAAATTATAAAGCATGATCAGAGGCATCTCGCATGAGAGGTAGTTAGACAGGATATCGGAACGGAAGCTTGGGGATATCTAAAAAGAATCTTAAATGAAGTAAAAATATTTAACAGGGTACAATTGAATGTAACAAGGTGATAACGTAACGTAGTTGTTTTCATTCCACCTAGTTTATTATTAGTTTTAATTCAAAATTTTCAACTTTCTTTTATAATTTCTTTCGTCTGAACCCACTCCTGCACCACTGCAGTTAACCAACGCGCACGTATATTGTTACTGGGCCCCCGTCCCTTCAAGGCAAATCAAAATTCATTAACGTAAGCCCATTTAACCCGCAACAACCTCTACATTGTTTAAAACTTACAGATCGTCTAATCCATTTGATGAAAAAAATACCTACAGGAAATACAAAACTTACCTCCATACGTAATTACTGAAATAGCCAACAGCGATAAAAAAATTGGTGTAACTTAATCAAGTAATTACTATTTTATTTGATTAACATTTAAATCTTAAAAAACCAAGTGTATCTCATGGCGATACACCCCATGGTTTACTGATAACAAGTAACGCTAGCGCGTTACTTAAAGCAACATTAGGTTATAGAAAAATATTTATTAAATTTGGTCAACTAGACAAAGTTTTAGCGAGGAAACACCCAGGAAGTTTTATAAGCTCGAGAACTTTACATTTAATAACGTTGCTACTTCAATATAATATTAAATTAATATAAACAATTAAATTAAGAGAGTACCCAGTACATTAAATACAAATGTTAGTAAGTATCAGTATTTTATATCTCTTTGTATTAAATTTAAAAACTACAGAGAAAAAAACGGGAAATAGCCGTTTATATTAAAATTATCTGTATAAATTCACACGAGTTCAGGAAGCATTAACCATGGCACTATACACCCCAAAAATCACAAAAAGCATAAAAATAGCCATAAATGAGGGACAAAAGCTATCGATATTACATTGTAAAACAGTGGGAATAAATTAGGGTTCAAGCAAACAGAATAACCATGATCTCGAAAATAGAACAGTTTAGACGTATAACCCGCTTAAGTAAAAACAGCGTGTAGTAAATCCCAGGGAAGTAGTACACTTATAAAAACCCAAGAATAGTAAAGAAGGAGATCAGAATCAGATCAGATTATTGTTAGATACCATACATCATACAGCAGATTTTCGAATCGAGGTGCGGCAGGATAGAAACCAGGCATAATAGAAAAACGTGACGGTATTCATACCGAGATCTGTTGTTGAAAAAACAGGTTTTCGGACGCAGAGGAATGCCGTTATGAATATACCGTGTAACGTGACATTTTTCCTTCAGCAATGTCAAGTTACAACTTTGTAAATCTCTTGGATTCACTCTCCAAATTTCCATTTATATGTTACTTTTACCTTACAGTTTGGCTTAATAGCACCTATTAAAATTGTTTACCTGGGTGTTAGTAAAGTTGCCTATATGCGTTTAGTTTTTCTCTCTTACACACTTTATTTAAATAAAGTATCATGTTCATAATTCTAAAATATTTATTTTACGTTTTGGTTTGAATTATAAGATTTGGTTGCGTTATTATTTTTAGAACATTTTTGGAACATTTAGAACATTCAAACAATTAACGTGTATTTTGAGCAAGATAGTCGATCTTGAAGAATAGGTTTCGAACTCACTGCAATTGGTGAATAAAGTTCGCATAATATCATGCCAGGATGGTTACTTTTAGTTTTAATGACAACTTGGTTACTCGTAAATTGACAACTTCATATTAGAAAAAACATGTTGATTTAGAATACCTATTTTTCCCTTTTGAAGTCCCAGAAAGATCTAGTAAAAACGAAATACATTCAGAAAATAAAGACTTTTAGTGGGTTCGAGTTATCTTCAGGCAAAAATTACTCATCACGTATTTATGATTAAAACTTCTGAAACTATAAACTACAGTTACTGTAAAGAAATAAATTATCTTTAATTAATCGCAAAGCAATTTCTAAACGTACCGACGGTACATTTTTGTTACCAAGTCAACAATTTAGTTAGTAATTCTATTTGATTCCTCAAAAACGCTTTCTATTAAGCTAAGTAATTTTTGATATATTTGATTTTTAATATTCGCTTACGAATGTGTATCATGTACGTGTAATGAAACCACAATTGTGTAATAGGGTTGTAAACATAACATGTAATTAAGTAAAATCTTTTTTTATAGGAATGGTTCCAGCTTTGTTGCAATAAATTATTTTGCAATTACGTAGATGTGTGATTATAATTCGGGTAATTTAACATTTCATTTTAAAAACCTTTCTTTCAACTAGCAGTTATAAACAGATATAATAGTGACCGTATGGTTAACGTTTGTTTTGCGTGTACTTCATAATTTCTCGTGTGAATTTTAGGCCAGCATCACTTTCGTGAACACCGGTTTTGGCATCCTCCTGTTATTCGTTCTGCGGGTTTTCGCTATAAACCTCTGTACTTCAAGATTAGATAGCATATTTCACAAACGATAGCATTTTGGAACGCTTTTCAAACAGTAACACTCCCGCCCCACAGAATTCTTCGATAACCGTTCTTGATAGTACTGTCAAGGTTTTCGGTACCTTTGTCATTAGGTCTTCAGTCCTGGAACTTGTTTGACGCGTATCTCCATTGTTTCCTATTTTGAACTAACCTACACGTATCCCTGAAATTCCGAGAGCCTACATCTTTCACTATCTGCGTGCAATAGTCTGGTCTAGGTTTACATATACCTCTCTTTTTCCTATCTCTGCTTCTAATATATTCCGCACTATTCCCTCATGCTTTAGAGCGTGTCCTTTCATACCATCTCTCCTATCATTTTACTGTTATTCACAAATATCTTTCTTCCCCTACTAGTTCTACAACCTCTTTGTTCTTAACATTGTCCATGATATCTTCATCATACTTCTGTAGCGTCATATTTCAAAGATTCCTACTTTTTCCTGCTTGCTTCTCCTACTGTCCACAATTCACAACCGTACAGTGCTGTGCTTCACACATATGCGTGCAACAATTTTTCCTTGTTTCTAAGTTTGTTGGCTTCAAATATAGCAGCTGCTGTTTTTTGTTAAATACAGCACGGCCGTATGCTAATCTTTCTTTTTTAATATATTTTGCACTTTTCTCCTACTATGTAACAGTTTAAATTTTTCTGTTACCAATACTGTTGGTTAGGCAATGTATTCTACTTATTCTGATAGATAAACAACCTTACATGCAGACCTTATAGGAACGTGTTTGGTCGAAAACAACATTTTAGAAACCATCTGTGCTTAGGAGGGATATTATCTACTTTGTTAGATACGCAAATTTTGTCTTCTTTTTTGATTTAAGCATTGCACAAAAATGGATCTTGCGAATTGTGAACTTGAGCTTAACCTGAAAAGCATCAGGTATCTAAGTGCTCATAACTTAGTCTATTCACTCTGTAATAATGTACTTCGCTTTTATTAATTTGAAATTGTTAAATCTATTGAGGGTTTTTTATTTCAGCATTTAGTTACGGATTCACGACAGTGGCATTTAGTTACGGGTTCGCGTGACATTAAATTATTGCGAAAAGCGAGCAATAATCAATCATTTCCGAGATCACGTGGAAATAGTTTGTTGGCTTCAAATATAGCAGCTGCTGTTTTTTGTTAAATACAGCACGGCCGCATGCTAATCTTTCTTTTTTAATATATTTTGCACTTTTCTCCTTGTTACGTCGTCATCGAACAATTCGGTATTTTGTGACAATAAATACTTTGTGCGTGCATCCTACAGTTTGAGTGAAACATTTTATATACCGGCAATAACAGTGCATAAAGTGAGAGTCGTACTCGAGCCTTTAGAGAAGCAAGTCGCCTTCGAACCCTTGAAAGGGACGGTCGTATTAGAGCTTTAAAAGCGAGACCGACACCCGGTCGAGCGTGTTACTGGTTCTCCGTAAAAGCTTTTGTGCGTGAAAGTGTCTATTGCCCCAGCGGCGCAGGACAAAGCTTTGTGCGTGAAAGTGTCTATTGCCCCAGCGGCGCAAGACTTAAGGTATTTATACCCTTCCTTAATTAGTTGGTAGTTGTCTTTTTTTGTTATTACATAACCGCTCCACCATCATCGTTATTGCTATAAAAGCAATTGGTCCTTCATTGTAATTTGCATATTTATATTTATACACACATTTATATCAACCTCCTTAATCACCATCAATCATTGGCCCTATAAGTCGATCCGGATTCATTAGTCCTGTGGTTACACATGTCCTAAATTAAATATTATTGTGCATTTCAGCGAGCTTTTAATTAAGTAAATATTTTAGCTTTTTAAAGTTGTGTTCAAACTCCATATTTAGCGGGTTAAAATATGTATAATAGTAGCTACATACTTTCTTTAGATTAAATTAAGCGATTTCGCCGTAATTGAAACCAGCAAGCGTTTTAATTACAAAGAAATTCATAATATAAAATTTGTCAGTTTTCAGTTTTTAAATTCATTTTAGCGGCATAAAACAGAAAGCAACCTGAAAACTATAAATCGCTTTATACTTCTTAAACAAGAAAGGTAAAGGGATTTGCTTTGTATTTAAAAGCTATTGCACGTTTTGTATTACAATATTGAACATCTGCAGAGGAATAAGGTTGTAAAGTTGCATCTTTCGGCAAATATGTTAAGCCACATGTTTTAAACGTTTCTGTGAGCTTTTGATGGTAAGCCGCTCGGGTTGTTAAGCGGTACATCTTATATTCACGCTTTTGTTTGACGAACCGTTAGTCATAAAACGTGATTTATTGGTTATACCCTATTTTACATTTTTCGTGCTTTGAACAACTCATAATATTTTAATATTTCTCAGTGCACATTTAGCTTTACCGTTTTACAACAGTTTATTGTAGTCCTTTCAGAATCTTTGAGAATGGCTCCAAAGAAAGCACATGTGGTAGAACTCCAATTGCTGAAAACACGTATTATAGAAATGTTTGAGCTTTCTATACAAAGTGACCCAACTTTAAAGGCATTGTTCCTTATTCAAACAAGGGAATACATGACCTTTATACAAATTTTAGCAAAATTTTAATTGCGGTTTTGGCCTCCTGTGACGAGGCAGAATCATTAACTTACAACGCTGTACGGAAGGAAGTAGACTCCGCTTATTACTGCATACTGCTGCATCTCGAAACGATGCAAGAAACGCGGGCACAAATCACCGAAAATGCTCCAAGCAGCACGGGATCAAAATTGGTACCGTTAAAGCTCACACCTTTTCTTCAACCGCACCTGTTTCTTATTCGACGACTGTCCATACTTCGCACACATCAGTGCCTAAGAAATCCTCAGCGTTTCAATTTAAACCAAAGGTTTCTTCTAACGTAGTTTCACTGGATACACCAAGTAGCTCCAGTGACTCAAAGAATTCATTTTCGCACCATTGTCCTTCCTGCAAAGGCAATCACTTAATTTACAGATGTCAATCGTTTCTAAGGAAAACTCCGACAGAACGTTTCGACATTGTCAAACGCTTACGCCTTTGTTTAAATTGCTTACGAACAGACCATGCGTCCATGCAATGCAAATCTTATAATTCCTGTCGAACTTGCGCCAAGCCGCATCATACCTTGCTACATTTTGAATCGCAACCTGCTTCTAGCCGTTCAGCTGAACCGATCGCTACACCTATGCATAAAAATGCCAATAGGACGCAGTCAGCCTCTCCTATTCCGGCAAATGTTTTGTCTTCACAGACGAATTCAAATCTTGGGGTTACTGTCTTACTCTCCACTGCTGTTGTGGAAGTTCAAGATCGTTCTGGTAGATACAAACCGATCAGGGTACTCTTAGATCCTGGTTCCCAAGCTAGCTTTATTCGAGACGATTGCGTGAGCAAACTTTGGCTTCCACGCATACGTTCTCAAGTTCCGATTTATGGACTTGGGCAGACAACTTCAGCAGTCAATAGGGTGCCGTCAGCTGCACCATTCGCTCTATGTTAGACTCTGAAAATCTCTAGAAGTCACAACTTTTGTGCTTTCGTCAATATCTGGCAAATTACCTAGCGTTGAAGTTCCTAATAATTGGGAACACTTATGCGGCCTGCACTTTGCAGACCCGACCTGAACTCCCAGGAACCATTGACATGCTCCTCGGAGCAGATGTTTATCCGTTCATCATCAATGGCGGTGTGATACATGGCAAATTTCTTCAGCCTGCCGCCATAAATACAATTTTTGGTTGGACTATTCTCGGTCCCACAAAAAGCTTGCAGTCTGATACTGTCCAAGCATTTTTTACGTCTGTAGAAGATCCTATCGACCAGACCCTAAGGCGGTTTTGGGAGATAGAAGAGTTGCCATCCAAGCCTTATACTTCTCCAGAAGACGAAAAGGCAGATTTGATTTTTGAAAACACGTTTTCTCGTGACCCTAGCGGTCGTTTTATTGTTGCGTTACCGTTCAACGATACTTTGCCCGTTTTTGATAATTGCTTTGAGATGGCTAAAAAAAGACTATTTTCGTTGGAGCGCAAATTGCATGCTCAACCGGAGCTACGCGCCCAATACAACAATTTCATGCAGGACTATCTTGATGCGGGTCATATGGCATTACTCGATTCTCCGCCCGTTGGGAACGATAATTATTTTTTACCCCATCACCCTGTGTTTAAAGAGGAAGGTCATACTTCTAAAATTCGTGTGGTTTTGACGCCTCTGCAAAGGCTAAAAACAACGTGTCACTTAATGACACCCAATTGGCTGGACCTAGTCTCCAAAACGACATTTCGTCAATCTTACTGAAATTTCGTACTCATCGTTTCGTTTTTACTTGTGATGTTCGCCAAATGTATCGACAAATTTTGGTTACCGAAGAACATCGAAAGTTTCAATTAATTGTTTGGCGGTTCTCCGCAGAAGAACCCATCCAGACATATCAGCTTAATACAGTGACCTACGGTATTAAGTCATCGCCTTATCTAGCATTAAAACTCTTCAGCAATTAGCCATTGACGAAGGCAAAAGGTTTCCGTTAGCCGCTGACGCTATACGGTCAAATCTATATATTGATGATTTCGTCGCCGGTGGAGATTCTATACAATCGGCCCGCGAAATTAAAGATCAACTTATTCGACTTTTACATTTGGCTGGTTTTGAACTTCGAAAATGGAGTTCTAATTCAGTTTCTATTTTGGAAGGCATTCCGTCAGATTTTTGCCAATATACTTCTCTCGATTTCGATTCGGACGAATCAATAAAAATATTAGGTCTTCAATGGTCACCTACAGAAGATATTTTCTCGTTTCGGGTTAAACCATTAAACCAAATATGTACAAAGCGCAACATACTTTCACAAGTTGCCAGAATATATGATCCATTAGGATTTTAGCCCCACTAACACTTTTTGCAAAACGCCTAATCCAGCATCTGTGGATGTTAGGTTTGAATTGGGATGACATCCCACCAGCAGACATTTCGTCTCAATGGCAGCAGTATCAAGAAGAGTTGCCGTTATTATCGTCATTAAAGTTACCACGTTGTTTACCCCCTTCGGATCCTTTTACTTGTCATTTGCATGGGTTTTGCGATGCTAGCGAGGTAGGGTATGCAGCGGTAGTGTATTTTCAGTTCATAAATCAAACTACTGGAGAAATAACTGTACAATTTGTAACCGCTAAAACAAAAGTAACTCCAATTAAGCGCATTTCAATTCCACGTTTGGAATTATGTGCCGCCGTTTTATTAACCGATTTACTTTCTTTTACCATTCGGTCTTATCAAGGCTTGATTGACATCTCCGATGTTTCAGCGTGGAGTGATTCTACGGTCGCTCTCACTTGGATACGTTCTCCACCTTTTCGTTGAAAACTTTGTGGCAAACCGTGTTAGCCACATTCAAGAGATCATTGCACCTAGCCGATGGTTTTATATTAAATCTTCGCATAATCCGGCTGATCCTGCATCTCGGGGATTAATGCCAAGCGCGGTTATTTCATGTTTGCTATGGTGGGCGGGGCCTGATTGGCTTCACTACCCTAGTGACTCGTGGCCGCCTCAACCAACATTGTCAACCTCAATTGCTGAGGTAACTACGGAAAAGGACACTATTGTCCTCATCAAGGACGACCAGCTTTCTCCACTTCAATGGAAGTTTGGTCGTATTATTAATACTTTTCCCGGTGCGGACGGTATTATACGTGTCGCTGAAGTCAAAACGGCACATGGCACACTAAAACGACCTTTGGTCAAACTAGCGCCGCTACCGGTATTTTAACTTTATTTTATGTTTAGATGTATATACACATTTTTTACATGTATAGTAGTATATTATTTTTACATATTTGCTTATTTACATATATATTTTTATTCTTTGCATAGTTGGTAATATCGCTCGCTGTAGTGCATCACCCTATCTTTCGTTACCTCCTTTCCTAGCAAGGTCAAATCCCATGTGATTTCCTTC
This sequence comes from Platerodrilus igneus, assembly GCA_036346225.1. Taxonomy (NCBI): domain Eukaryota; kingdom Metazoa; phylum Arthropoda; class Insecta; order Coleoptera; family Lycidae; genus Platerodrilus; species Platerodrilus igneus. Next base: position 1,900,821 of record JARFIW010001380.1, on the reverse strand, counting down.
ACCCAACCTACTTCCCTACTTTTCAAAATTCTATGAATTTGGTGGGCGGTATGTTACGTCGTCATCGAACAATTCGGTATTTTGTGACAATAAATACTTTGTGCGTGCATCCTACAGTTTGAGTGAAACATTTTATATACCGGCAATAACAGTGCATAAAGTGAGAGTCGTACTCGAGCCTTTAGAGAAGCAAGTCGCCTTCGAACCCTTGAAAGGGACGGTCGTATTAGAGCTTTAAAAGCGAGACCGACACCCGGTCGAGCGTGTTACTGGTTCTCCGTAAAAGCTTTTGTGCGTAAAGTGTCTATTGCCCCAGCGGCGCAGGACAAAGCTTTGTGCGTGAAAGTGTCTATTGCCCCCAGCGGCGCAAGACTTAAGGTATTTATACCCTTCCTTAATTAGTTGGTAGTTGTCTTTTTTTGTTATTACATAACCGCTCCACCATCATCGTTATTGCTATAAAAGCAATTGGTCCTTCATTGTAATTTGCATATTTATATTTATACACACATTTATATCAACCTCCTTAATCACCATTAATCACTCCTACTATGTAACAGTTTAAATTTTTCTGTTACCAATACTGTTGGTTAGGCAATGTATTCTACTTATTCTGATAGATAAACAACCTTACATGCAGACCTTATAGGAACGTGTTTGGTCGAAAACAACATTTTAGAAACCATCTGTGCTTAGGAGGGATATTATCTACTTTGTTAGATACGCAAATTTTGTCTTCCTTTTTGATTTAAGCATTGCACAAAAATGGATCTTGCGAATTGTGAACTTGAGCTTAACCTGAAAAGCATCAGGTATCTAAGTGGTCATAACTTAGTCTATTCACTCTGTAATAATGTACTTCGCTTTTATTAATTTGAAATTGTTAAATCTAATAAGGGTTTTTTATTTCAGCATTTAGTTACAGATTCACGACAGTGGCATTTAGTTACGGGTTCGCGTGACATTGAATTATTGCGAAAAGCGAGCAATAATCAATCATTTCCGAGAGCACGTGGAAATAATTTTGATCCTGGCTTATTGACTCTGGTATAAGAAATGCGTATTTTTTAATAGAGTTCGCACTTGGTGAATTCTAACCACTGAGTTTGGAACCACTCAAACATTATTCGTTGTTACTGTGAACGCACCCTACAATGCAGCCATCATTTTTGAAGAGTATTTTTAACAATTGTCAGTCTAACGAATCTACAGTTTAATAAGTTACTTTGCATGAAATCCACAAAAATGCGTTTTAGTGATGTAATCGTAGAATATGGAAAACCGTTAATCGTGCACGCTGTCTAATTGTGTTTTGAAGCTTTTATCTTCGCAGGTGTTGTCCTTGGTCGATCAATAATAGGAAGTTCTGGTTGAGGCCCACTAGGTAACATCTTTATCAACCTATTTATCAAGTGACAACAACTATATACATACCAAACACGCAAACAGGTATTATCAATTTTCTCCTTTTATAATAGCAAAATTTTAATTCTCTGAGTAGTTAAACTGTACTATAACATTCATTTAAAGTAGCACATGAAATTTCATTAACCTAAATTTTTGCTTGAATTACTAATCTAAGGACTTCAATTTTGTACAAGTCTGAAATAATTAAAGCGAGCTCGATTTAAAATACTTGATGTACTAACGTAAAATGTCAAGCTCTTCACGGCATTGCGGATATTCTTGCTTCGGGGATCTTGGCGTTAGTTGGGCGTGGTTCGGATTAACCATCGTTAAAATCAAGTTAATTCGTTTGTCTTCCCTCTTCTTTGTTTGTAGCGGTACGATAGGAATAAGGTCAAGGCAACGATATCAGGTGGAGATAAAGGGAAACCTGCATTACCTGAAAGAGAAAAGACAAAGGCACGACACAGATAAAAACCTCACTGTTCGACGTCTCGTTCACTAGTCCCCTGTGTCGGGAAACCGCCACTTGCTTCCCACTCCACGTCTGCGCATTCTCTCGCGCCGACGCAACTGTCCCAAGTGACGGAAATTTACGCACAAGTCTATTTTTTAAAAATTAGCGCAAAATCAGTCACATATTTAAAAACCTACCAAAAATGTTTACATAGCCAATTTTCGGCAAGTAACAATTTCAGTCTTCTATATTTTCTTGACCGTTTTTCTTACTGTCAACGTTTGATAGACGCACAGTGCTATGCTCCACATATGTTTTTAGCAATTTTTTCGTTGTTTCTATCTTTGTTGTCTTGATAAATGCAGCACGCTTTATGATAATCTTTAACATCTTTTGCAATTTTCCCATCTTTCATCTTGCACTACTTAGCTTCCTAGGTAGCAGAAAACGGTAACCTCTTCTAAATTCTCGTTTCCTATTTGTATTCTGGTTTTTTATCTATTTTCCCCGCCTTTACATACTAGCACTTTAGGTTCATTTTTGTTAATTTTCATACCTGTTTCCATTATATTAACAGCTGCTCCTAACTCTACCTTTTTAGACGCTAATACCGCTATATCATCTGCAAATCTAAGCATATCAATCGTTTTCCCTGCATAATAATTCCAAATGTCTTTTTGTAGTTGGCAGTATTCATTGCCTCTTTAATATACAAGTTAAAAATTAATAGATATAGGTCACATCTCTGTCTGACCTTTCCCCTAATATTTACTTCTAAACGTTCCTGCTTAAATTTGATTACAGCTGTTTGCTCTTTGTATAAGCTATGTACTATCCGGCAATCTCTATAACTCATTTCAATCTTTTTAGGTATTTTAAAATGTATTTCTCATTTTACATTGTAGAATACTTTTTCTAGATCTACAAACCCTATATACAGATTTCTTCTATTAAATTTATAATATCCTTCGTTACCCATAGTTTCTCATTTTCTCTTGGTTTGTAGCCAGAATATTTCTGGCCGCCATGCCTATTTTAAGCTGGATTTTAAAGATGGACTCGGGCTCGGGCCGGCCCGGCCCGATTTCGGACTCGAATCCGGGCCGGGCCGTTGACTACTTTATTCGGGCCGGGCCCGGGCCGGGCCTGTCTTTTTTCGGGCCGAACCGGGCTAAACTATTCGGGCAGGCCCGAATTTTTCGGGCCGAAAAACGCATGAGTAGATACTCCACTGTCCTTTCACTTTTATCTCACATTGTGTAAGTAAACCTTCTTAATTATATTTTCACGTAGTGTCTTCATGAACCCATTAATAACCCTGGACAACAAAATTTTAGTTTTTGTCTGTTACAAGAACTGTAACAGTTGAAGCTTACAGTAATTTTGGGCGCTGATTTCAAATATCTTAGTGGGGGTTTACTATCGGGCATAGTTTTTTTGTAATTTTAATTTAAAGAAAACCTTTGTTATACACACATGTAATATTGGTACATTCCTAAAATCTGCTTTGCTTGGATTTTCTGGCGTACTCTGCTGCAGGTAAATCGGTCTTAAGATTCCAGCAAAAGTCAGCTAGCATTCTGGGGCTCCAATTTCTTTGGTAACGTGCTTCCATGGTGAATATTTCCTGACGTAAGCGATCACCATGTTCGTCACTCATAGCTCCAAAATTGTTTGGAAAAAAGTCCAGATGTGAATCTAAGAAATGGATCTTTAGTGACATGTTACAGCCAAGTGTTTTATAGTTTTCCAGAAGCTCGGTTATCAGTTCTTTGTAGTTATCTGCCTTGTAATTTTTAAAGAAGTTATTAACAACACTTTAAAAAGATTTCCAAGCAGCAAGTTCACAGTCATTCAACTGCCTTCGAATCCAATATCATTCATTAGTTTTCTTATATCCGGACCAACAAATATACCTTCCTTTATTTTCGCATTACTTAAATTGGAGAACTTCTTTTTTAGGAACTAAAATCCACTTCTCTCCCGATCCATTGCTTTAACAAAATTTTTCATAAGACCTAGCTTAATGTGTAGGAGAGAAAGTAAACCTTTTCAGGTTTTACTAGTGCTGGACTCACAACGTTCTTCTCTCTCCAACAGCCAATGTTTCTCTTCTTGGTCACTGTTTCTTAAGATAATGATTCTTTCTATCTCTGCTGTTCCACTAGCACAAAAAGCAACAAAATTTTGTATAACCAAGTTGTAAATCAAGTAACAGTGCTATAACTTTAAGATCTCCACAAACATGCCATGAATGTTTTTCGTACTGAATCATATCCAACACAAGTTTTATACTTTCATGTCTCCTTCATGTTAGCTGCATGAACCAAAGGGATCGACGGGTATTTATCCCCAACATGAAGAAGAACCGCTTTCAAACTACGTTTTAAAGAGTATATAAAAAGACGCCATTCATCAGGATTGTAGGTATGTCAAAAAGTTTCCAGTAAAGATTCCACATCATTGCAGTAAACTAAGTGCGCACACTGAGAAAAAACATTCGAAGTCACACTGCCTGCCACGGATCCACTTATTTTTGTGTTGCGTTGTAAAAATTTCCATCCCTTCAGTCGTGATGCTAGTATTTCATCTCGGTTCTTGGATAAATGTAGATCACGAACGAGATCATTTAGTTCAGACTGATTTATTAAGTGCGGTTCAGTATTTGTATTTTCTAAAAAGTCTGGGTTCCTCCTTTCTTCATCATCCGATAAATCTGTACAACCTTCAACAACATCGTCGTCTAACTCCCATGTTCTTGGTGCTATCGGAATTGGAAGCTGTGGACTGTGAAGCACTGGTCTTAAAGCAGAGGGAATATTAAGATATTTAACAGCGCGTCTAGTCTTAGCTGTTATCCCTGATATTTTCGTTAAACAAAAATAACAGTCTGTGCAGTGATCCTTAGGTTCTCTCCAAACCATCGCGACCGCAAATGTCATGTGACGGGATGCATTCAACCAACCAGTTAACAATGTTACACACGAATTACAACAATTATGAGGGTTCAAGACTTATCCTGATCACCCAATTTACATCCAAAATATAATTCATACAGTTTTTTTATCAATGGAGTTATATTTCTCCTCTGAGACTTTAGTGTTATCTCACCACAAATATAGCAGAAATAGTCTGGGTGGTTAATGCAACTGTGTGGCATTTTTATTGAAAATTTCAATTTTATACACTCACAAACACTTAACACAGATCATTTAAACAGTACAATACAGAAAATTAAATTACAAACTGACAGGAAAAGAATCGGTACCCGACTAATGAGCTGCAATACCCGAGAGCTCACATTAGACTAACTGGAGATATTTGTTAGTTGCGTTTGTTTGATTTATTTCAATATAGACTAAGTCATCTAAGTCGTAAAAACTGGACAAAACTAAACACGCATAAAGTACGCACACTTCAGTATGATTAATCACGCAGGACATAATTGCTAGTTATGTAATTTGGATGAATCATAGTAGTGTGTCATTTGTAAATGATTTCATTAATGTGTTGAAATAATAAAATTATATTATTATTTATCCTGGACATTAAAAACAAAAATAAAATGTTTAGTTTGAATAGCAAGATACATATTGAAAAAAAATCAACTTATTATTATTAAACAAGCATAGTTAATGCCTATGTTACGTTTGCGGTATATGTATAATAATATATATAATATAATATAATAATATATAATATATATAATATAATAATATATATATATGTATAATAATGCCATTATCGAACTCATACCATAAAGAAAGGATAAAGTAAATAAAATTTTATTGGTATATAAAAGGATCTATGTATACTGATTTATACCTAGTGGTAATCATTTTTTAAAAAAAATTTCAACCTTAAACAATTACTTCATTTTACTTCTATTCCATCAGATAATATGTATTTCTAAAGAATAAGATATTCTCTACATACCACAATTTGAAAATCCAACTTTTTTAAGCAAACATTCGGTATATTATTTGACTTTCAGGTTCCTTAAGTTCTATTAACATCGGGTACCAATTTTCAATCGCTTGAGACATTAACCGATGAAGTATCGTTTATACTATGACCTATAAACAATTTATTTAATTTCTAGCATTCAGTATCTTAATTGTAACTCAAAATCATTATACTCTTAAATCAAACAAAAAAATTAAGGTCGGGCCCGCCGGGCCGGGCCGTCAGTTTTCATTTCGGGTCGGGCCTCGGGCCGGGCCGGTCACTTTTCTGCTTCGGGCCGGGCCGAGCTTATTAAAAGCCCGGCCCGGCCCAGTCCGAGTCCATCCCTGCTGGATTTAATGTATCGGAAAATTTTCCGATGTCTTTCAGCAACTCATTTGACTTCTCAAATCTGTTGTAGGTATCTATATCTTTTAGTTTCTCAATGACAAAGTGCATTTTTGCATTCCTTCTACAACTTTGGCTTGACTTCTAAACCCTTGTCTAACAAGAATATAATCTACTTGATATCACCCTTTCAGTACTTTACCGCAACAGAATTTTGACGAGCTACTTCACAGAGTTTTTCTGTAGATTCCGGGTTAGATTTCTTGAGGCCAAAACTGTACGTAACAAGATATATTGTTTTGGGTTGTACTTTCTGTAGCAATTTATATTCGCCTAACTAAAGACAATTATTAGTATCATTATTAGTAAAGATTTTGACTTGCAGATTTTTGTGACATTTAAGCATTCCATGACAGGTTCATACCAACTAGGTAATAAATTGTCAGCAGTCAATAAGCATGGAGCTACTTTTAAAAGGGTTGAATATCTCTAACCTACTTTCTTAGTTATTTCGTGGATATTTCTACCTGCCCAGCTGAAAAAATGGGTTCATTGGCGACTACCTGAACTGATTTATGTCTTTAAGCAGACTTTAAAATTTAATAGGTATTAATTTTATTTGTAAGAGGCAAATACAAGCAAATAGTATACATTTTACATTATAACGCACTTTATACGTACGTCTATAACGACAACTGTATTAAAGAAATTCTTAAAATTTTTACGTCTGAAGTAAATTTATTATTATAAAGATAAAGCTGTAGAGAACAGGTATTTAACGCATAAGATAAACCCTCTACTGAAGGAAATTACATTTCCCTTATACCTCATTCGCGTCTTTAATATTCTTATTTCGTCTATATTACAATTTTCTAAAAGTAACTTGCAAAATCAAGTTTAATTCCACGCATCCATTCAAAAAAGCGCTTCCAAAATTAAACTAGTAAAAACTGAAGATTCTCATTAGAAAAGATGTGCAGACGAAAAGTTCTAAAGCTAATACATAAATTTGACTTCAAGTCACACCATTATATGTATCCTTACAGGTGAATCCCATATAATACAGAATTTTTCACAATTCTGTTATGAATACAGCCAGACGCCAACTAATATTGATTGGAAGGCGGCGCGGCAGCGGTGAAACGACGTGTATACAATCAGTCTCTACTCCACGAGTGCCTTCGAGGGCTTATTGTTAAAAGAACAGGTGCAATTTAATTCTAAAATCATTTTGTTTCTGCTTTCTCGAATTTACCGTTGAAAGAAATCTTTGTCGATTTATGTACAATACAAAATTTAATTTCCTTAAAAAAATATATATATTCACATTCTTGAGACAGGTTTCTTCTGCTTTTGATTCTTACAGATTTTTCGCTGTAACTTGTAGGTAGACACGAACAACACAATTGGCGGAAAACGGAGGTGATGCTAATTGAATTTGGTACGCTGCACACCTTAAAGTAGCGATATGTTTCTCCTCAGCTTACAACTATTAAACTGACTTAATCACTAGAATAATCATGATTTTGCGCATACTAATGTTTGTGACTGTACCAAAATTAAAATCCAAGCGCATCATTAAATACCGGGTGTTTTATAGGTAAACCCGACATACGTTAACTGCAAGTAGGGCATACTTACAGGATTCCAAATAACCTTGGTTACTGTGTTTAACGTTCTTAATAACGGAGATACAGTGTGCTTCATCCATTTTGTCCAATACTTGTTGTTAAGGCGCGAGGGCTCTTATAATTTTACATATCGGCTTACCTCAGCCGTATTCTATTGTTCTAAGTGTCGTTTCTACTCTTCAACGAAGTGGACTGTATGGCTATTTATTGGACGTGTTACGTACGCACTATCACTGTATTTTTCAGGGTTTATCCATAAAATCACATTCGGAGACACTAATGACTTAACTCACTTTACCGAACCAACAACCGTTTCTCTTCTATGTCTATGAGCAAGTGTCGGTCACTAACCCTTTAGTCCAACTTAATTTCCATAGGCACAAAGGAGGTTTTATGACAGGATATAACGAGACAGGAAATGACAGCTTTGCTATTTTATTTACAACTACGAATTTACAACGACCTAAAATTAAACACGAAAACGTACGACAAAGAGACCAAACATCCCGCCGACCAAAACAAGTATGAACTAACTTATTTTATATTTAAAAATAATTATAGTTATTAACTAAAGAACCTAAACCGACAAACTTATATAAGTCCGCAATAAGAAATTGTGTAGAACAATATATAAAATAAGATGTATCTATAAACAAACTCTTATGAAAATAATAAAAGCTTATTGACGTATACAAATCGGGCTAATAATTGTATAGCCATTAACAAAACAATAGCTTTATTGCTTCACAAAAAGAGAAAACATCCACTGACCGGCCGGTTTCAGCTCCCTTAAGCGTCTTCAGAGCGAATTAGTTTCCAACCCTATGAAGTAACCGAAGCTATTATACTGATATAATTTCGAAGGAATCTATGTACTGTAGCAAAAGTAAATAATACCGCCATCAGGTGGTAAAACACCAACACTACTAAGCGTGTAAGTACAAAAATTGAATCGAAACTACATCGTAGTTCTATAGATGGCTCAAAGGTTAGACATACTTGTATAGCCATCTATAGAACTACGATGTAGTTTCGATTCAATTTTTGTACAACCACTACTCTTCCTAAACGCCACTGTAGAGGAGGGTTATTTTCTTCCTTTAAGAAGACAAGCGAATCAATAGGCAGGGTAACGGAATTCCTCAACCACTTACCTGTTTGTTGCAGCGTGTGCAGGTATTCAGCACTCCATTTTTTTCAAAACCCTTGCTGTATTTGCTGCAACAGTTGCCGGCGATCTAAACGAAAGGAGTTTATGGACAACAAATCCGGATCTGCTGACACCGAGACTGGTTCGACATTAAGAAAATGGCCCGGGGTCAAATACGAAAATCACGCAGTTTGCAACTCTGTGCGCATAGTGGACGTGAGTTGAGAATCGCTTCGATTTGAATCAATACCGTCGAAATCTTTCAAACGACAAAATTTGTTCACCGATAATTCTTGTCAAATGGGATTTTACCGATTTAATCCCGGCCTCCCACAACCCACCAAAATGAGGAGCAGCAGGAGGGTTAAACACAAATTCGATTCCCTCAACGCCTGCCGAATGGTGCATCAACTGAGAGATTTCACGAGAGGCCCCAACAAAATTGGTTCCATTATCACAATGGATTGGGATACATTTGCCTCTTCGAGCAATAAATCGATGTAAAGCAATCAAGAAAGAGGCTGTGGACAAGTTAAACACTAATTCCAAATGGATAGCTTTAGTGCTGAAACAAATAAATACGCAAATGTCGCTTTCAATGATTTTGCGCCACGACACCGATTCATCGTGTCAGAGAAAGGTCCACCAAAGTCGACTCCCGTATATAAAAACGCCTTACCTGGGGTTAACCTAGAAGCTGGTAAATCCTCCATAGGAGGGCATAAAGCCACAGGGTTTACACGAATAGCCCTTTAGAAATTGAGTTGTTCGATTTTCAGGATGTAAATGTCTTTCATGACAATCTAATACAATAATTTCAGTCAACCGATGCGACCGAGGAAGCAAAATTGCAAAAATTTTGCATCATGCGATAACTCTGAATTACGCATCCGACCGCCCACCCTCAAAAAATCACGACTATCTAGAAACGGACTAAGGCTACGTAGTTGTTTAAGTTTTCCAGTTTTAATATTTGCAATGTCATGGGAATACATTTGTTTGAACTCTTTTAATCAATAAATGTATAGCCTCTTGCTGCTGAACTAGGGACAAACCATCAGAATATTTTGAACGCAAATCCACCGGACATTGAACATTACGAATGAAATGACAAATATTTGTAATAATCCTACAAATTTTCTGCAGTTTTTTAAATTTATCCAATAACAAATCTAAGAAATTCTCATGCATAACGACTGTTACGACAGAGTACGATATTCGACGTCCATCTGAGATGGGTCGATAAGTTTTGGCAGCGACGTTACTGGCCATTCTTCGCTACGACACACTAACCAGGAAGGCCCTGTCCACCATAATGGATGATTAACCAACTCTGAAACCAAAAGTCCACGTGAGGTACAATCCGCAGGGTTATCCTGGGACTTAACATGAAACCACAAAGATGGAGAAATATGTTCTTGAATATGCGAAATGCGATTGCTAACAAATGTCTTCCACTTATGCGAGGAAGACCGAATCCAAGACAAAACAACAGTGATATATGACCACGCGAAAATACTACTAAATGATAAACTATCTGTATATGTAATTTTGACGAAATTTACTAAATCTGTCAAGAGGTCGGCAGCACACAATTAGTAGGAGTAACCTTTGATTTTGCTCATACTAATGATATGGCAATATTACTTTCTAAATCGAACGAACGAAAATAGACGACAGCTGCATACCTGGCTTCAGAAACATAAGATAACCCATGCAGCTCTGCCTTTTTTAAATTATTACATACGATGCGACGCAAAATTTCAATATTCAAAACCGCTGGCAATTCACCCAAAAAATGTTTCAATTTTTCTACTACTTCCAATGGCTGCTCTTGGTCCCAAGCGAGACCTATAAGCCAAAGATCTTAAACTAAACGTTTAACATAAAGTATTAACGGCGCTATCAAACCGATAGAATCAAAAATTTTTGAGATAGCTGACAAAATATTACGCTTAGTGCAAGTGCACCTTTTGGTCGACGAAAAATAAAATAAGAATTTAAAATACAATCCTCATAAATAGTATCCGAAATTTCTACAAAGTTTACATAAAGTACGCCGACCGACCATTAATCCTTGCGACAAAGAAAAAGGAATCTATTATAAATCTACCGCTATGCCCAAATGTTTTTAGCATTAAATGTGCAAACAAAATGTTAGCTTCTTTGCAATACGCCCAACCATATCAAAACGACGACATTTATTAAATTAAAGTATTAAAAAGGAACGACAGGAATAGGAACTAATTAATTAATTAAATAATCCGGCTTACGAAAACCATTTTTGTTAACGCCCGAGGGGTCTTTTAATTTTATATATCGACTTACCTCTGCCGTGTTCTATAGTTCTAAGTGTCGTTTCTACTCTTCAACGAAATGGACTGTATGGCTATTTATTGAACGTGTTACGTACGCACTATCACTGTGTTTTTTAGAGTTTATCCATAAAATCACATTCGGAGACACTAATGACTTAACTCACTTTACCGAACCTTCTCTTCTCGATGTCTATAAGCAAGGGTCGATCACTACTCCTTTAGTCCAGCTTAATTTCCACAGGCACAAAGAAGGTTTTATGATAGGATATAAGGAATGACAGCGTTGCTATTTTATTTACAACTAAAAATTTACGACTTAAAATTAAACACGAAAACGTGCGACAAAGAGATCAAACACTTGCATCAGCCATAACTTAGACCAACCCCGTAGATATCTTTTATTTTTTGGTACAGGTATATTGTTTTAATAGCCCAATCGTTAAGTGTAAGAACTACAGCTAGAATCCAGATCCAAATTATAAAAATTTGTAAATTGGATAATTTCCAAAACAACACCCTATATATCAGAATTTTGAAAATTGGATGGGATATTTGAAAAGGGCGGAAAAACAGAGTTATACTGAAATATTTACGATCGAAAAAGTGCATGATATCGTGTTGGACAATAGTGCACATTTCGTTCTACTACTGAAATTTTAAAGTCAAATTAAATTTTTCGGAAAATTTTGTTATGTAAAATTTATTAAATGTATTCTTGTGCCTTAACAGTACTTAATAGCTACTACTTATACATACAAGCCGATATTTGAATATTAACAACTAGAAACAAAGGTTATTCCTATGGCTTAATTTTAAGTATATTTCAGAAGAAAAATGACTACTGTTTATCGCGCGGGGTGTCATAATTTTATATATCGACCTACCTCCGCGTATTCCAATGTTCTATAAACGTCATTCCTATTCTTAAACGAAGTGGACTGTATGGCGAATTTATTGGACGTGTTACGTTTGCACTTTCACTGTGTTTTTTAGGGGTTATCACATAAAATCATATTTGGCGATACTAGTGAGTAACTCACTTTACCGAACGAACAACCGGTTCGCTTCGATGTCCTTGAGCAAGTGTCTGTTAATACGTTTTTGTCAGCTTAATTTCCACAGGCACAAAGGAGGTTTTATGACAGGATATAACGGGACAAAAGGGATGACAGCTTTACTATTTGATTTACAACTACAAATTTACGATTTAAAATTAAACACAACAACGTGCGACAAAGAGACCAAACATTGTGCCCACAAAAATAAGTATGAACTAACTTATTTTATATTTAAAAATAGTTAGAGCTATTAACTAAGAAACCTAAACCGGTAAACTTATATAAGTGATATATATATATATATATATATATATATATATATATATATATATATTACTCATATTTAGACCAGGGTAGAAAATTAATGAGTTACATAAAATAATTTTAATCACCGTGTATAAGGAATTTTATTAGATAATACGCTTTATTAAAACACCGTGGAGAATAAAAATTCATTCGTTTCAGTAAAATAAGAGATTTAAATCATGTACAAGACGCTTTATATCAAAAGAAACAGTATTAACAAGCTCTACGTGTAATGTATTTATTCCGAAAAGAAACAAATGGAAATTACGTGCAAAATTTATATTAATTAACCTTATTTTAAGTAACCGGTATTAAACAAAGTGTACAAATAATAATTAATATTTAATTTGTATTCGCTAAAATGAAAGGATAGAAGTCAATTTTAATTGGAGTTAATTAAACCATTATTAATAATAAGCATAAAAGTCTGTGAAAATCCAGGATTATAATACCAGAAAATAAAGCTCTGAGAATTAATATTATGTTTGAACACCTGCGTAGTTTAAAAAGCTCATTCTGCGTAAATTTTGCAGATAATTAATGGTTACAAAGAATCTTGGAGAAACCGGGGCTTAATATTCACGGGAAGGCGCGATACGGGGTTATTTAACCCAGATAGTCCACATGGACTGAAATAATCGATAGTAAGGAATATCAATTTGCACCACTAAGAACAGGTTAGAGAAGGAAAGATAATGTGCGTAAGACAAAGACACTAATACTTAAAGGCGTGATATGAGCAACGTCACGAGGGTCACGATTGGTTGAAAATAAGATGCACATATGAGAGGTAGAAACAACAATTTCTGTACAAAATTAATTAGTTATTCTCGGACATGTTTGCGTGCCGTGTGAGAATTTCTGAGATTTTCAACTGGCGAGTGCAAAATTCGTAAAAACCGACGCACAGCCGACGGAATGGGAACATAGAATGACGAAATTCTAGAAACTGGCCGTTTTGGGGAACAGACCGACAGACAGGCTAACTTCTATATATACCGAGGTGAATATAAACAAGCTCTCTGAGATCTTCGACTTGATTGAACGCGTTATACAGTGCTTTTAGTTTTCCGGTTTTAATATTAAATAATTTAAACAGTTTGCTCGAATATTATGTGATTTAAAACAGCTTGTTCTTTACGTGCTACAATGAATGTTCGTTAGTGCACTTAGAAAAGAAGATACAAGGTAATAAAGTTTAGTATCACTGTACCAATTGGTAAAATTTACTATGACAAATAAATACACAAAAGTAGGCAGTTTTGGTGTATCTTGGTGAAAGAAGTATGAATTTCTTTGTTATTCTTCGGGGGTATTAATACTTAAATGGTGCATAAACGTGTCTGGATCCACGAAACAAGGGTCAGATATACACAGAGGAGTTCCGGAAAAGCCCTGAAACAACTTTAGATGAATTGTGATGGAGAAAAATTTTTAAAGCGTTGAGAATCAGAAGCCGTAAATATAACCCAGTTGGAATGGTGTGATTAACAAAAGGGACGATGTACATTGAAGCTACGAGTGCAAGTAACCTTCAGGTAAATTATACTATTTTGTTTGAACTTTGAGATGTTGGTGTGTGTTGAATAACTTTCTAATTTGTTTATTTAAAATGGACAGTAGTGAAATTGTACTAACAATAATATTTTAATTTTAAGGTGGAATTTGCTTGTTTAAGTAGAAAGGGGTATTTAGTATTGATGTTCTGGATTATGATAAAAATATGGGTATGTCTTTGAGCTCAATTAGACGAACCTGGTTAATTAACGTAAAGGGGTGGTAGATGCTCCCTTTGTACTCTGCATATATTGTTATAGTAATTAGTAGCCATCCTACAAGGACTTTAATTCTGGATGCACATTAAAATGAAAATAAAATTTAATTTTGAAATTTTCCGATATTAAAATTTATGCTGAATATTAATTTTGAAATTTTAATGTATTGTGAATATTGATGTAAATAGAGTTGACGTTGATGTTTGTGGTAGGAATGTGTTGGTTTTTTATGTATGAGGATGAAAGCTATCTAGAGGAGCAGCCGAGGCGATTAACAGAAGAAAATCAACAGACCAGGTAATTCAAGAGGTTTCACAGCAATATATATATATATAATTAAATTATTGGTTGTGAGATTCAGGTCAGATGGCAAGTTTAGTACTACTCTTTTTTTACTACCTAAAATTTTGAATTTATTTTAATTCTTGATCACAGGCATAAATGGAGGTTTGTATAAATAATTAGCAATAATGTAAAAAATAACAGAACTATAACGCAACATAACCAAAAATAATATAAAATGTATAATTTAATAAAATGACACCATTTCAAATAAATTTGTCACTAATTTGAAATGGTGTTATTTTATTAAATTATACATTTTATATTATTTTTAGTTATGTTGTGTTATAGTTACTGTTATTTTTTACATTGCTGCTAATTATTTATACAAACCTCAATTTATGCCTGTGATCAAGAATTAAAATAAATTCAAAATTTTAGGTAGTAAAAAAGAGTAGTACTAAACTTGCCAGCTGACCTGAAACCCACAACCAATAATTTAATTATATAGATATATAAAGCAAGGTCGTTAAACAGTAAAATAATTATTAATTATTAATTATTAATTGAGCTTCAGTAGATGACCCTGCATTCTCTTAACCAAAAGTTCCCTTCACTTGGCCACCCAACTACACTAGTTCCTACACATCTATTTTAACCTAACCAATTCTGTTCAAAATGCTCAAAACGTTCCACACTTCGATTTGTAAACCATTTTTTCTTCTTGGTGCGTCTTCCTTTGTCTCTCTTTGCTACCCTTTTAGGTGACTTTTGCTCTGCTCTAGAAACCGAATAGTGACGACCTATCGAAAGAGGGTGAAATTATGAGACTATCTGTATTCATCTGGGATGTTCATATCTTACAAGTCACTCATATTTGTTTTTGTGTTTTTGATTTATCTGAGCTTCCCAGTAAAGTACATCGGTTATAGTTTTTCATTACCTTTCATCGAGCAGAAGAATCTTTCAACTGATATAAGGGGCAAGGAAATACAGTTACAAATTATTTTATTTAAAGGTTTGCTTCGGAGTGCACAGAAATTAACAGCACCGATTTTCTCTATTTTTTCATTTTCATTATTTTTTTATTTTACAATAGGATATTTTGTTTATATGTTGTTATTTGTATTTTTGCCTTTGTTTCAAGAATTCAGGGTTTTGTTTAGTATAAATGATTCGTTCTTCATTTAGCATCCTTGTTAAGTACTTACAGATATCACTATCCCTTTAGATAATTAAAAGCATATTCAAGTAATTGTCTTTTTTATATTTCATCCTTCCTGAGTAAACAACTCTTCTGTATGCATTGTAATTTTCTAAAACCATTGCGGTATAGCTAGGTCTATCTGTGACTAGAATAATTACATTAGAACATAAACGAAGAGTTTAAACACAAAATGTGATTGACGGGTCCTGCTGCGCGAGATCTCTTGATTGACATGTACAAAACTTTGCATTTAAAAAATTACAATAGATACATTCGAGATGTTATTTACATAATTCCTAATACGTTTTAGAATAATCTAGAGGTTTTCGATTATGTATATAAATTCCCGTGATGAGCGTTAGCGGGGCAGTTCTAATTAAGCTTTGATTACGATATATTCTAGTTTAAAGCTTGGAAAGATGTGATATAAATTTCTACGTACAGTCGATAAAAATTAGTGTTGATATAAATCATTGAAGTGAGGGTATAAACTAATAATAGGTACTTGTATGGTTAATTGTAGTACTTCGATAGTAATTTAGAAGATAGTATCGTCGTTTAAGTAGATAACAAGTACTGTTAGAGATGAGTTCGGAAATAAATTGTTGGTAGAGTTTTTAGCAAATTTCATTGAAAACTACGAGTTGTCAAAGAGATTTGTATAATTGGTTCTAAAAATAAAGGACTGTTGTTATTGCAAATAGGGTTTTCATTACACTATTTTGTAAAATTACATTTCGCTCAACGCATCTGTTAAGAAGGTGTCTGAAAAATTAAATTAGTTAACAACTTTTCGTTGAAAAATTTGCTTTAACAAAGAGATTTGATTCCAATTAATAATGCTTAAAATCAAGCGACACCGTATGTACCTGCTGAACATATGAATTATATGTTGTTTAGAACTTTTTCTGATTCTGTAATCAATACAACCAAACAACGTCTAATATTGATTGGAAAGCGGCGGTTGTGAGATGATGTGGCATCAGGTACCTCCGTTCGGCTTATTGTGAGGCGGGGCAACTGCAATTTAATTTTGAATTATTTATTTTTTGCCTTTGCAAACATGCTGTTGAAAGAAATCTTATTTTTGTTGATTTGTATATACGATCGAATAGAAAAGTAGATTTCCTTCTGTAAACATAATTTACCGGTCTCTGACTTCGAGATTCGTTTCGTTTATTCTATATTTTTCTACACGTAACTCGAATTCAAGCATAAATAATAATTGGCTCTTCTAATAGCTGCTGAAAATGTATTTAATTCAGCAGCTTGGCATACCTTCTACATAGTTTTTGCAACTGAAAACTAATTTTTGCTAATAGTTTAGAAACCAGTCATAGGTTACATGTGGCATTATATGTGCTCATGGTTTGACCTCAGAACATAGCTTACACTCCCAGAAGTAGAAAAATGTTGGTCGCGTGTTAGATCATGCTCGTTTGGCCGCCATATTGAAAATAACGTCATTTTTGTTATTATTTTAAATGTGCAATAATTTTGTAACTCGTGCTCCTATTTTTGATTGTAATACCACATTTTATGTTTTTTTGGTTTTAAAAATAAGCATTATCCTACGTTTTGATTATATTAATAATATTACTAAATATGATTTGATTTTTGAAGTATGAGCTTCCTTTCATAAATTAAAGTTAGTTGTGATTTATATGCAGTGTGCTCGATATTAGCTTTTTGCATAATTGTCGAAGAACTGCCATTTTAAGATGAAATTGTTTAGTTTTCTAAACTTTTGTGATATATACATGTAGCGTACGACCCTTATGACTTAATATAGCCCTAAATTAACCTATGATCAGTAGTATAGGATTGGATGGTTCTAGCGCAGCGCCGCCGCCGCCGCTAAATGGGTTTTCTCATTAAAAACCCATTAGCACTAATCGCTTTTTAATGGGTTTTCTCATTAAAAATCCATTAGCACTAATCGCTTTTTAAAGAGTTTTCTCAATATAAAACCATTAACACTAATCGCTTTTTAATGGGGAAAACTCATTAACGTTAATAGCTTTTTATAATGGGACAACTCATTAACGATGTTATCATTTTTCCTTACGTCACATCTATCATTACCGCCACCACCAACGCAACCTAAATGTCATATCATACTTTCTATCTTGTTCAGCTCATCTTTCGAAATAAATCTACCTTGTTTGGTGTCAATTAATATTAGATTTTTTTCAGCTACCTGAATTTATAGGAATTTTTTAATAGCACTACTCCCTAAGGCGGTATCCCAATTTTAAGATTTTTTTATCAGTAATGATTTCTGACCGTCCTTTTAAATTTTTCAGCCATGCGACATATCAAATTAGTCTAGAATTTTGCGCAGAATCAGAATCTGCAAAGGGATTTAAAATCCGACGATCCCTTACCGTTTTACACACATAACTTCTAGCGAAAATATAAAAGATTATTTTTGTTTCTTTTAAGATAAATATATCTTGTTTGGTATCAATTAATATTAGATTTTTCTAGGGAGCCCAAATCTGTAAATAGATTTTAAATAGGTCCGCCTCTTGCCGAGTTACACCCCTGATTTTAAAAAGTCCAAACCGTCTTAGGGTATGGCACATAAGTTTGGTCTAGATTTTTCTAGGAAATCCAAATCTTTAGGAATTTTTTAAATCGAAGCAACCCTCGCGAGAAATGTACCCTTATACCTAATTTTCAAACTTATTAAAATTTTAACCATATAAAAAGTATTGCATGGATTCTAATTCTAGTACCTTTTCAAAATAATATCAACTCTTATAAGGGCTAAAAACAACCAATTACTTGCATATTTCTCTCAATATCTTAAAAATCAATTTAGGTTTTTGTAAATCAATTTAAACCTTAAAAAAAACTCGGTAAAATGGTTTGTTACGTTCAAAACCCTCCAAGTAATTTTTTCTGCATTAATTTTTAAAAACACCCTTAAATTTCTCAACGAGCTCGATTTCCCGCCATTTGAATTAGCGTTCCTTATAAAATTTCTCAAACAATTACTCTATATAAAAGTTTGTCTCATAAAATCAAACAGCTGCTTAGGAAACGCTACAAGTTTAAACGTTTTATATCATGCGTATTGTCTACAGGATAGTTACTAATAAAACAATTAAATAATTCTACATAATATTTTTGGTATTTATGATTTGCTTTTACTGAGCGAAAGTTGTATCTCATTTGCAAGCGCGGTTAATTAGTGTAAAGTCTAATTTGTTGTAAATACCGGCAAACTCAAAATTTAAATCAAATTTTAGAATACGTATTTCCATATAACTAGAATTCTGAAAGGTACTTTCACAATTAATAGTCAGCCGTTATTGACAAAACAATGCAAAAAATCATACATTTCATTGTTATTAAATTAACGATTTACTATGAAAACCACTTATAAGCTAATTTTACCGTTGCCTAATGATCTAGGAATACTTATTTATACAAGGTCAGTTTTGTAAATTATTTAGAAGTGAAACTCGAATATTCCTACGAGATGATTAATTGTATTTACTGGAGTTAAAAATTGCCGTCGGCCATACTGATCATTATAAAAAATTCCCGTACAACTTTCCATACTATTAACCGCGTGGTTCAAGAAAAGTTTTCTTAGAATAACCAACATTTCTTACGTTCCAGTAGTATGACCAATCAAATTAGTCTAAAATTTTCTCAAAGATCTAATGGGTTTTAATTCCCACCCTACAAACGATTCTGAACCACCAGAAGAAACGGATTTAAAAATGTTTTTAACTGCCAAAATTTGTTCTTGGGATATTTTACAATATTTATAACTACTGAACGGTTCAACTACAAACAAAAGCAAAATGACTAGAAACAACCACTAACAATTCTGAATCACCTGGAAGAAGCGAATCTAAAGAGTCTTTAACATTGACAAAGTCTGTACTTAGACATTTTTAAATATTTGTAACTATTCAACGGTTTAACTATAAAGGAAAGCAAAATTACTAGAAACAAACAAACGATTCTGAATCACCTGGAAAAAGCGGATTAAAAAATCTTTAAAATTAACCAAGTTTGGTCTCGGTCATTTCTTTAAAAATTTATAACTATAGAATGGTTCAATTACAAACGACAGCAAAATGACTAGAAACAACTACAAACTATTCTGAATGACCTGAAAGAAGCGAATTTAAAAACTCTTTGAAATTAACAAAGTTGTACTTGGCCATTTTTAAATATTTGTAACTATTGAACGGTTCAAGTTTGTTCTTGACCATTTTTTAAACGATTCAAGTACAAACGAAAACAAATCCACTTGGAACAACTACAAACGATTCTGAATCACCTGGAAGAAGCGGATTTAAAAAATCGTTAAAGTTGACTAAGTTTGTTCTTGGACATTTTCAAATGTTTACGACTATTGAACGGTTCAACTACAATCAAACGTAAAATCACTAGAAACAATTACAAGCTGTTCTAAAGAGAACGGCGTCAGTGGATTTGAGATATCTCAATGACGGGTGCGAGTCATTTCTTTATATTTCTCTAATTTTTAATGGATTGAACTACAGACGAAATATTGTTACTTCGAACAACTAAAAACTTAATGCTAACTTTTTTCGTATAAAGCATGTACTTATAAGAAGTTGGATGCCAGGTTCACAAAGGTAAGCTACAACATAATTCTGAAACATTACATGTGATTTTCCAATGCTCCACCCAAAGGTACTACATTGGCCAGGAGGCGAGTTTTTTTTTACCTGGAAAATTTGGAATTTTGCCGAACCCTTGCTGTTCCAAGCAAGGTAGGGATCTTTAACGTGCGTGACAACACTCACACACGGGACCTCCATTTTACCTCTCATCCGAACGAGGGTGTATTTTTGTGAAAAATGCTCGCCTAACATTTTTCAAGCGGACCGTGTCGGGATTCGAACCCGGGACCTTGGGCGTAGTAGTCACACACATACCACTACGCCACGGAGCCGCCTCATAATTCTGAAACAGCAGTTATATTTTTAAGGAAAATGTTGTTCATTAGATTGTGGTTCGATGTTTTTAATTATTTACTTTCTTTTATTTTATAAATTTGACGTGTTCGTTTCAATGGTGATAACTCTTACTTAAGTTTTTTCCAAGAATAAATATATTTGGTGATGTTTTTGTTTCAATGTTGATACTCTTTCTGAATATTTTTTCGGAGAATTAAGATTTTTGCGTTTAGTTTGTGGGTTAGATAATTATTGGCGGGAGATTTTTGTTTTCAGTTAGCATCGTTTTTATGGCCCAACCAAGCATTTAACCTGCCAGTATTCACTTAAGATAATTACAGCCTTTTACAAAATGTTTTTCCCTTCTTGAATAAACACAGTATTATATATTGCAAAATCAAATTTTATTTTAAACATCCCCATCACACGCCTGTTAGGACAAAGAGCTTAAATAAGATCTAGAACTTTTAAGCTTTTAATTACAGAATATGTCCGATCAATAAACCTGAAGATAAAAGATAAAGTAAACGTCAAGCCGACCAGTAAGTATTATTCTTGCAGATAGGTCTTATACAATACCTAATCTTTGTGAATTCTGGTATCAATACATTTATATACCAACTAATATTGATTGGAAGACGGCCGTTATAAGATAAATACTCCACGAAAACCTACAGTGAGCATTTTGTTAGGTGACAGTTGTAAATTAATCTAATAATCATTTATTTTTTGCCGTTTTAGACTTAAATGTCCAGAGAAATCTTATTTTTCTCGATTATGTGAAGTTTGCAATTGAATATGGTTACGTAAATTTTCAGTGCAGTATCTTTGAAGTACGCTGTTTCTTTCTTATAGTTCTACGGCGGCTGGTATCCAAACATAAATAACACAATGGATTCTATTCAAAAAGCTGCTGGAAATACATTCAATTTGGTACGTTTGAATACCTAAAAGTAGCATCGTGGTTTGCAGAGCTGAATACTAATAAACTAAAGCTTAATTTCAGAGAAAAGCATGACATTACTTACAATATCGTCTAAGCTTATAATCAAAACTAAAGCAGTAGCACCTGAATGCATAAAATTACAGACAAGCTAATGTACAGCAATTTTCTATTTCTATTCTCAGAACGTAATCAAAAACGTCGGATATTAGAAATTAATTTAGAGAATGCTCATGAGTTTTGTTACCATTACTTTTCATCATATTTAGGTCTTCAGTCTTGAAACTGGTTAGACGCGTATCCTAATTGTTTCCTATTCTGTACTAATTTCTCTGAAATTTGCACAGTCTGCAACAATCACTATCTGATCTAGGTCTACATCTACCTTCTTTTTCCTATCTCTGCTTGTAATATATCCCATACTGCTCCCCAAAACTCCTTAGAACGTATTCTGCCCAACATTTCAAAAATTTGCTACCGTTTTTCTGTCTGCTTTTTCTACTGTCCGTGATTCATATGCATACTGTAATGTACTCCACACATGTGCTTTCAACAATTTCCTACTTGTTTCTATGTTTGTAATGTTTGATCATAGGCGCTGTTCTTTCTTGTTAGATGCAGTTCGGTTCCCTTCTATTGTTTTACAATTATATACCCTGTTTCTCTGGCATTCAGTGGTTGTGAAGGGGGGTAAGCAGTCTGTGGCTGCCAAGTTCTCCCAGCACCTGAACATTTGCCGATTTAATATTTTTTCCAATATATCTTTTCGCATAGTCAACATTAGTTGAAGCTATTTTACAAAACCTGACCTGTAGTTGTTTATGTTAATCATCAGATTTATCTGCGCTTATTTTTTTCGTCATTAGGCTTTCTGTCTAAAAACTGGCTGGACACGTACCTTTACATATTTATATTCTGAGCTAGCTTACACACTTCCCTGAAATCCCGATACAGCCTATATACATCTCGGTTCCCCTTCTATTGTGTTCTAATTATATGCCCTATTTCATCGAGATTCAGTGGTATGTGCAGGGGGGCAGCTCCGTGGCGTAGTGGTATGTGTGTGACTACTACGTCCAAGGTCTCGGGTTTGAATCTAGACACGGTCCGCTTGAAAAATGTCGGGCGAGCATTTTTAACAAAAATACACCCTCGTTCGGTAGAGAGGTAAAATGGAGGTCCCGTGTGTGATTGTTGTCACGCACGTTAAAAATCCCTACCTTGCTTGGAACAGCAAGGGTTCGGCAAAATTTCAAACCTTCCAGGTAAAAGAAACTCGCTTCCTGGCCAATGTAGTACCTTCGGGTACAGCATTGGAAAATGATATGTAAGGTATGTGCAGGGGGTTAAGCAGCTTGTGGATTTTAAGATCCCCAACACTTTGACATTTGCGAAGTAATAGTTTTCCGTAAATCCTTTCGCACAATTAATATTATTCGAGAATATTGCACAACCAATACCTGTAGTTTCTTATAATAATCATCATGTTTAAGTACAGTTACTTTTTTCGTCATTGTTCATCCATCTTGGGACTGGTTGGATGCGTACCTCCATTGATTTCTATTCTGAGCTAACCTACACGTTTCCGTGAAATTCCTACAGCCTACATCTTTCACTATCTGTGTGCAATAGTCTAACCTAGGTCTACCTCTACTTCTCTTTTTTCCTATCTCTGCTTCTAATATATTTCGCACTATTTCCTTATGCCGTAGTATGTACCTATCATCATATCTATCCTATTTTTTACCGTTTTTCATATATTTCTTTTTCCCTACCATTTTTAGTACCTCTTTGTTCTAAACTTTGTCTGTTCATGATATCTTCATCATTCGTCTGTAGCAACACATTTCAAATGCTTCTACCTTTTTCTTGTCCGCTTCTCCTACTGTCCAGGCTTTACAACCGCACAGTGCTCTGCTCCACACACGGGTTTTCAGCAATCTATTCGTTGTTTCTATGTTTGTTGTCTAACACAGTAATTAATGGGGAAAGGACACATACCTGTCTCACTCCTTTCCTAATGTTTACTTCTCTACGTTCCTGCCCTAATTCTATTACTGCTGTTTGCTCTTTATATAAGCTATGTAGTATTCGTCTATCCCTATAACTCATTCCAATCTTTTTTCAGTATTTCATACATTTCTCTCCATTTTACATTGTCGGATGCTTTTTCCAGATATACAAACCATATATACACGCATTCCCCTTTTTTTTATTGTTTTGTCCATTATCACTCTCAGAGCTAAAGTAGCCTCCCGTGTTGCCCTGTTTCGCCTAAACCCAAATTGATCTTCTTCTAGTATTTCTTCAGCTCGTTTTTCCATTCGTCTTTATACGATTCTAGTTAATATTTTTGACACGTGTTCTGTCAGACTTATTGTTAAAAAAATTTCACATCTATCCCCGACTTTCTTTTTTGGTATAGTTACGTTTGAAAAGTTTGGGTATCTCGCCTTTCTGATACATAAAGCTTACGAGTTGGAAATGACGTTCTGTTACTGTTTGTCCAGCGACCTTTAGAGTTTCTGCTTATCTGTACCCGGCGCCATGCCAGTTTTCAAACCCTTTAATGCTAATTCAAACTCATCTCTAAGTATGAGATATTCCTAGTCATCATTTTCAATGTCTGATTACTGTTCTAATGCTATTAGTTCCTCTCCTGCATATAAATTTCCTATATATTCTTGCCATCTTCCCACTTTCTCTACATTTTCTATAATGACGTTTCCTCCCGCGTCCTTTATATTTTTGCTATTCTGTAATACATCCCTAAAATTGATTCTAATTAGTTTGTATGCTTCATTTGTCTTTCCTATTTACATCTTAATTTGTACTTCTTTGCACTTTTCATCAATCCATTGTTCTTCAGCCTTCCTGCATTTGCGAATAATTTCCCATTTTATGGTTTTTATCTGTTTTTCTGTTTCGTCTGATTTATTTTTGTATTTGCGTCTTCTATTAAATTCAGGATATCCTTTGTTATGCATGGTTTCTTATTTTCTTTTTGTATATACCCCAGAATATCTCTGGCTGCCATGTCTAAGCTGGATTTAATGTTATTCCATTCTGTTCCTACTTCCTTAGTATCAGATATTTTTCCGGTATCTTTCAACAATTCATTTGACTTTTTCCAAATTTTTCATGGGTATCTTTATCTTTTAGTTTATCAAATTCAAAGTGCCTTTTTCCGTTCCTTTTTTCTAAGTTTTTAAATTTAAGAGCGGCATTCATAATTACGATGTTGTAGTCAGTGTCTATATCTGCTTCGTGGTAGCTTCTACAGTCTTTTATTTGATTCCTAAACCGCTGTTGATATCTTCCTGTATCTCCTGGCATCTTCCACGTAGATCGTCTTCTAGCATGATGTTGAAATAATGTGTTTGTGATGATTAAATTGTTCTTGTCGCAAAATTCTACCAACCTATTTCCACTGTCGTTTCTCGTGCCTAAACCAAATAAACCGACTACCGCTCCTTCCCTACCCTCACCTACCACTGCATTAAAATCCCCAGTAATTATTAAATTTTTATGACCTTTACTTATCTTAGTATGTCTTCGATATCTTTGTAGATCATTTCTACCTCTTCGTCAGTGTAGGTAGAGGTGGGCATGTATACTTGAATTATTACTTTGTTTACCGGTTTAGATTCTAATCTAACCATGAGTACTCTTTCGTTCTTTTGTACGTAATTTTCTACACAGTGTCCTATGTTTTTTCGCATACCTATCCTCACACCTGAATTTCTTTCATCTGATCCTGTGTGAATTACCCTGAAGTCTTCACTCCAAAATCTCCGCCTCTGGCCACCGAACTTCGCCGATCCCTGCGATGTCTAGTGCTAACCTACCCATTTCAATGTTCAGTTTCTCTAGCTTACCTACTTGCTTCATACTTCTAACATTCCACGCTCTGACTCGCAAAATGTTCTCAACTTATTTTGCACTTTCCGATCGCATCCTTCGAAGTAGTTCCCTGCCGGAGATCCCGATTGGGGACCATTTTAACTCCGGAATCCTTTACTCCAGAGAATGCCAGCATATTTATTACAATTTAGTACCCTGTGTATTTGGGAGGTAATGTGGTGGTTTCCCGTTGCCTTCCACATCGCGGTATTGTGTCTTAGACTGCCATACCGACCCCTATAGTCTCTGCCAATCTAAGTACCGAAAGAGCCGCTGCCCTCGTTCGGGGACCTGTCTTAGTCTTGTTCCTCACTAACGACCCTACTACTTTGGTTGAACCTCTAGTTTGGCTCTTTAGCTCATTAGAACACGCAAGCTGTTTCAGCTGTTCTAGTAATCTAGAACTTCGGCAAGGTGCAGGTTCATTCGAAATGGACCATTACTTTTATTAAAATCAAGAAACGATACGATTTATGAGGAAATTACTGTATCCTCAAATGTGGTTGGTAGCTATTAGAAAATGTATTACAATGAGCAAGTATTTCTTGATTAACACTGTTGCTAGTAATACTGTAAGGATCTAAAATTCCCGTAAGCAATTTAAGATCCTCAAATGCTATTCCCAGTGTTTATGAACTCCGTTCCCACATAAAACCTCCAGGGTGATTCTACCTTTTTTAAAGATAATTAATCCTATACATGTAAAATGTAAAATTTATTTTCAATACATAATCGTTTTGAATAACCGGTAAAACGCTTGCCTAAAATAATCGAAAATATGGTTCTCAAAATCCAAGCTTAGTTTCGCTTTATCTAACGAACATCCTAAAAATAGAATTTTATACAGAACGCAGTTGTTGTAGCTTGTTTTCACATCGTACGATTTAAATTGCACTAATGGCGAGCGTAGATGTTCTCGTGCCTGAACTTGTTTTACAGCGTTGAGGACAGTTAGTATTGTCTTATCGCAGTAAAGGGATGTCTCAAACCTATTCTCTGCAGCTCATTGGCGTTTCGCCATCTGATTTTATATAGGTCTTCGGGACAGACTCCTAGCATTGGTTCCAGGGTGAGATGCTTTAGTTGTAGTCGTTCGTTGGACAATTTGTGATATTTATACGATTAATGCTAAAACGCACTAATAGAGAACTAAAATGCACTAACAGGATGCTAAAAGGCGCTAAAAGGAAGCTGAAGTGCACTAATAGGAAATTGAAATGCACACAGAGGAAGAAATACTTAAAATGTATTAAGAATTGTATTAAGATTTTACTTTTGATATAATTAAGAAGAATAATGTAAATAGTTGTTTTGTTGGTTATAATTATAAAAAAATCTCATCTTATACGTTGAATGCAGAACGAAAAGCGTCCTTAAGAAAAACAGAATCAATTAATGATGTATCATTTTTGCATTTTCATATCCCGATTCGTTGATGTTCGTTTGGTAGCAAGAGATGGTGACGTTCACCTCTGTGGCCTCAACTCACAACCAATGAATAATGTTTAGAGTATGCATGTATGTAATTACAGCAAAAGGTTGTATCAAGTAGTTGTGTAAAGGGTAAGGTTTTCAATTGTTATGTTTTTGCATTATTGAAATGTTAAAATTTTGTGTTTGATGGGTGAAAGTCAATAATAGATAAAAGTGCCATCTTAAGTTGTATTGATAAAGTATACCAGAAATTACAAAGTGGTTCTAGATTCAGCTATTTAGTTTGTTTTAAATCGGTTCTGTAAATACTCTTGGAGCTGTCAATCATACCATGGTTCACTTAATGGCTTTATCTCTTTCAAATCTAGATTTGTTCGGCGTTAATATTACAATAGTTTTAATTAAATTAAGGTCATTTATTTCAGGTCTAGTTAAATTACTAAGTGCAATTACTGTAAATTAGTGCAAAACCAAAAACCGAATACTAATAAAAATAGCATTCCAAAATATTTGTATGTTTAGAAAACGCTATGCAGAGTAGAATAGTTTGAATTTAATGCACAGAAGCATTTTTCCCAGTTGTAAATTCAACGAGAAACCTTCTTTAACTTCTGACAAAATTTGTTTAGATATATCAATGATGCTGTGGTACCCCTAAATTCAACACGTGTTGATATAGAACCATACTTTTGACGGTGACGTATAGGCTCATGTCAGTTAGGTGAAAATTCAAAACTTACAATGTTTCCCCAGAATCCATGCACCTGTAAATTCACAGCGCAATTTTTTCTAAATGTTTATAATTATTGAACGATTCAACTACAAACGAAAGCAAAATTACTCATGACAACTACAAATGATTCTGAATCACCTGGAAGGGAGATTTTAAATGTCTTTAAAATAGACAAAGTTTATTCTTGACCATTTTTTAAATGTTTATAACTACTAAACGATTCAAATACAAACGAAAACAAATTCATTTAGAACAACTACAAACGATTCTGAATCACCTGGAAGAAGCGGATTTAAAAAATATTTAAAGTTGACTAAGTTTGTTCTTGGACATTTTCAAATGTTTACGACTATTGGACGGTTCAACTACAACC
The DNA here is from genome assembly GCA_036346225.1 of Platerodrilus igneus. NCBI lineage: Eukaryota > Metazoa > Arthropoda > Insecta > Coleoptera > Lycidae > Platerodrilus > Platerodrilus igneus. The sequence goes on along the minus strand of JARFIW010001380.1, from coordinate 1,872,599 downwards.
GAACATAAAATCACTAGAAACAATTTCAAGCTGTTCTAAAGAGAACTGCACAAGTGGATTTGAGATATCTCAATGACGTGCGAGTCATTTCTTTAAATTTATCTAATTTTTAATGGATTGAAGTACAGACGAAATATTGTTGCCTCAAACAACTACAAACTTAATACTAACTTTTTCCGTATAAAGCATTTATTTATAAGAAGTCTGATGCCAGGTTCACATAGGTAAGCTACAACATAACTCTGAAACAGCAGTTATATTTTCTAGGAAAATATTGTTCATTATATTGTGGTTCGATGATTTTAATTATTTACTTTCTTTTATCTTACAATGTGATGTTTTCGTTTCAATTCTGATAACTCTTACTTAATCCTTTTTCCAAGAATAAAGATATTTGGTGATGTTTTTGTATCAATGTTAATACTCTTACTGGATATTTTTTCTGGGAATTAAGATTCTTGCGTTTAGTTTGTAGGTTAGATAATTTGTTATGTTCCAATTTTGCTTTTAAAATTTCCTTGATTAATTCAATACCCGCGCGAATAAATTCCGTTGCAACTGTTAAATCCTTCAATCTAATAAATAATAAATACGCTCTCTAATAATTCCTCAACTTAAATCTAGTTGCTTTGAAACGGCAAGTTTATGCTACAATAAAATAGTTATATCCTGCTTTAGGTACCCGTTATCTTGGTATACATTACGACCGCGTATAATTGATTCTCTTGTGTTTCCCATTTAAAAACTTGTCGAGATGATAGATCCTACTATTATTTGATAGCGTGTTTTTCAGTTTTAATCGCGCTTCGATATGCGAGGATTTGCAGTTTGAGTTCATGTCATTTTGAACCAATGTCGAATTTGATCCTGCAGCTTATGCGTCGAAATACTTTCTACATTATTCGTCACCGTATTTCAAAAGCAATGCATGTTTGTTTTTTTTTTGTTCGACAACTAGGAGGTGTCTTGCGTGTATTGGTGAGTTTCCCCGCGCATATGCATTCTAATCAGATTATCTTTTTAGCTTTTTTTAGCTGTAGGCCAAGTGGGTTCTTTCTTTATGTAGACCAACTGCTTTTGTCTGTAGACCGCTGCTGCAGTTATGGTAACAGGGTAAACAGATCCCGACGACCGTGGCGTTACTGTACTGACTCACCCCCCGACGGGTTGCAAGCTAAGTATCCGGACACATACAGGTATACAACTTGTTTTCTTTTGTGTATATCAATGGCATATTCCGTATCAACGTTTTGTGTAGTTACGCGATAAGAAACGTGACACTGTGGAACTATTGATTGTTGCTGCAAATCGATATTATCGCTCTACAAGTGTGATGTACCATTGTAAAACATGTTTGACAGACACACGTTAATTCTTTCCTACTGATTAGTTTATTTTACAAAAATATTAGGTGCAATTTTAAAGACGCTTGATAAAAGCTCTCACGTGTTTATTTACTACTGATTAATTTCATTTTGTGTAAAATACGAGATGCGCACTAAAGTACTAAATTGTTCATATCACCTAATTGTTTGCTTTGGAATAGTAATGCTTAATTTATTGCATCTACTTGTTTGTACAGAATCCTCTATTTATTTTTTTATTTGTTAATAGATCATCGTGGGCAAGTTGCTTTTTTTTTGTTTTCTTGGTATGTAGGCAAATCCCCTCACTCTCCGCGGTTGGTAGTTAGTCTGGTATTTACTTTTCTTCCGGCTAGGCCTAGGTACGTAGCAAATTATTCGCGGGAGATTTTTGTTCTCAGTTAGCATCGTTTTTATGGCGCGACCAAGCATTTAACCTGCCAGTATTCACTTAAGATAATTACAGCTTTTTACAAAATATTTTTCCCTTCTTGAATAATCACAATATTATACATTGCAAAATCAAATTTTACTTTAAACATCCCCATGAGAAGCCTGTTAAGACATAGAGCTTAAATAAGATCTAGAACTTTTAAGCCTTTAATTACAGAATATGTCCGGTAAATAAACCTGAAGGTAAAAGATAAAGTAAACGTCAAACCGACCAGTAAGTATTATTCTTGCAGATGGGTCATATACAATACACGATCTTTGTCGATTCTGGTGTTAATACAGCTATACGCCACCTAATATTGATTGGAAGGCGGCTGTTGTTATAAGATAAGTACTCCACGAAAGCCTGCAGTGAGTATTTTGTTAGATGACAGTTGTAAATTAATTCAATAATCATCATAATCATATGGTTACGTAAATTTTCAGCTCAGTATCTTTGAAGTACGGTATTTGTTTTTTATAGTTCTACAGCGGCTGGTATCCAAGCATAAATAACACAACGGATTCTATTCAAAAAGCTGCTGAAATACTTTCAATTTGGTACGTTTGAATACCTTTAAGTAGCAGCTTGGTTTGCAGAGCTGAATACTAATAAGCTAAAGCTTAATTTCAGAGAAAAGCATGACATTACTTACAATATCGTCTAAGCTTATAATCAAAACTAAAGCAGTAGCACCTGACCGCATAAAATTACAGACAAGCTAATGTATAGCAATTTTCTATTTCTATTCTTAGAATGTAATCAAAAGCGTCGGATATTACAAATTAATTTAGAGAATGCTCTTGAGTTTTGTTATCATTACTTTTCATCATCATTAGGTCTTCAGTCTTGAAACTGGTTAGACGCGTACCCTAATTGTTTCCTATTCTGAACTAACCTATACATTTCCCTGAAATTTGCACAGTCTGGATCTATCACTATCTGATCTAGATCTACATCTACCTCCTTTTTCCTATCCGTGCTTGTAATATATCCCATACTATTCCCCAAAAACTCCTTAGAACGTATTCTGCCCAACATTTCAAAAATCTGCTACCGTTTTTCTGTCTACTTTTCCTACTGCCCGTATTTCATATGCATACTGTAATGTGCTCTACACATGTGCTCTCAACAATTTCCTACTTGTTTCTATGTTTGTTATGTTTGATCATAGGCGCTGTTCTTTCTTGTTAGGTGCAGTTCGGTTCCCTTCTATTGTTTTACAATTATATACCCTATTTCTCTGGCATTCAGTGGTTGTGAAGGGGGGTAAGCAGCCTATGGCTGCCAAGTTCCCCCTGCACCTGAACATTTGCTGATTTAATATTTTTTCCAATATATCTTTTCGCATAGTCAGCGTTGCAGATATTTTACAACCACACCTGTAGTTGTTTATATTAATCATCAGATTTATCTGCGCTTATTTCTTTCGTCATTAGGCTTTCCGTCTAAAAACTGGCTGGACACGTATCTCCACATATTTATATTCTGAGCTAGTTTACACACTTCCCTGAAATTCCCATACAGCCTATATACATCTCGGTTCCCCTTCTATTGTGTTCTAATTATATGCCCTATTTCACCGAGATTCAGTGGTATGTACAAAGGGGCGGCTCCGCGGCGTAGTGGTATGTGTGTGACTACTACGTCCAAGGTCCCGTGTTCGAATCCCGACACGGTCCGCTTGAAAAATGTTACGCGAGCATTTTTCACAAAAATACACTCTCGTTCGGAGAGGTAAAATGGAGGTCCCGTGTGTGTGTTGTCACGCACGTTAAAAATTCCTACCTTGCTTGGAACGGCAAGGGTTCGGCAAAATTTCAAATCTTCTAGGTAAAAAAGCTCGTTTACTGGCCAATGTAGTACCTTCGGGTGCAGCATTGGAAAATGATATGTAAGGTATGTGCAGGGGGTTAAACAGCTTGTGGGTTCCAAGATCCCCCAACACTTAGACATTTGCCGAAGAAATAGTTTTCCGTAAATCCTTTCGCACAATTAATATTATTCGAGAATATTGCACAACCAATACCTGTAGTTTCTTATAATAATCATCATGTTTAAGTACAGTTACTTTTTTCGTCATTAGTTCATCCATCTTTTGATTGGTTGGATGCGTACCTAAATTGCTTTCTATTCTGAGCGAAACCTACACATTTCCCTGAAATTCCTACAGCCTACATCTTTCACTATCTGTGTGCAATAGTCTAACCTAGGTTTACCTCTACTTCTCTTTTTTCTTACCTCTGCTTCTGATATTTTTCGCACTATTCCCTCATGCCGTAGTATGTGGCCTATCATCCTATCTCTCCTATTTTTTATCGTGCTCTACATTTCTTTCTTTCCTTACCATTTTTAGTACCTCTTTGTTCTAAACTTTGTCTGTTCATGATATCTTCATCATTCGTCTGTAGCAACACATTTCAAAGGCTTCTACCTTTTTCTTGTCCGCTTCTCCTACTGTCCAGGCTTCACAACCGTACAGTGCTCTGCTCCACACACGTGTTTTAAGCAATCTATTCGTTGTTTCTATGTTTGTTGTCTAACACAGTAGTTGCTTCTTCTTGTTAAATGTGACACGACTTTGTGCTAATCTTTGTTTTATATTTTTTGCGCTTTTCTCATCTTGCGTCATTAGGCTTCCTAGGTAGCAGAAATCCTTAACCTATCGTAAGTTCTCGTTACCTACTGGTATACTATTTTTTTCATTTATTTTCCTCTCCTTTGCATACTAGTGCTTTAGTTTTATTTTTGTTAATTTTTATACCGTATTTCTCTGTTAGAACCGTTGCTATTTCATTAAGAGCAGCTTCCTTACTTCTTCCGTACTAGATGCTAAAACCGCTATATCATCTGCAAATCACTCAACTCACAGCCAATGAATAATGTTTAGAGTATGCATGTATGTAATTACAGCAAAAAGTTGTATCAAGTAGCTGTGTAAAGGGTAAGTTTTTCAATTGTTATGTTTTTGCATTATTGAAATGTTAAAATTTTGTCTTTGATGGGTGAAAGTCAATAATAGATTAATGTGTCATCTTAAGTTGTATTGATAAATTCAATTGAGAAAGCGTAGGTGCTTAAAGCAATTTTTAGATTTTTACGGCTGTTTTCCATCTTACGTTGTAGTGATGGATGAATGCACTTGTTATTTCAAGACAATAATAAAAATGTTATTTAAAGATATAATGTCGAAACATGTTTCGTCTAACATGTTACAAGCTGAAGGTCAATAGTAGAGTTATACATTTTAATTATACTTCAGTGTTTATTTCCTGAAGTTACAATTCAAACAGTTAGTTGTCACATCAAATAGATCTATCACAGCTGTGTTTTGAAACGAAATGAAATTAAGATAGTAGAAACTTTTAGTCTTTGAAGTTATCTTTTATTATCAATTACAGAATTATGAGTGTTCTTAATTGAGCACACTCAGTTAGATATCTGTAGTACGTTACAAGATAGTCAAGAAGTAAATAGAGTGGTTTAATTAATTATTCATGTTTTGGCTAATACAGGTTTGAATAAAACAGATTCCGTAGAAACTGCTTGGTATTTCAAATTGTTAGTGTTACATTGTGCAGCAGCTATTATGCAGATGATGAGTAAGTATACAAGTAACTTGATAATTTTGTTATGAACTTCATATTAATAGAGGTAAGTCGTTCTTGAAGATTTCTATACCCACCTTCAAGCGTAATATTTAGTCCATCTTAAAACATGGTATAGTGACACCCACTATTCCATACGTAGTTCACTGATTAGACCCTTTATCTAAATTTCAGCTTGTTGACAAATGGTTATGCGCACTCTCACGCTTATGTTCTTTACTAACCTACAAAGACAGTTAGTTGTTTTGTCAAATTAGGTTTTCTTATTTCCACAGGCCATTTTCTAATATATATATATATATATATATATATATATATATATATAAAAAGTAAGATGTATCTGTAAACAAACTCTTATGAAAATAATAAGAGCCATTGACAAATACAAATCGGGCTGGTAGTTATATAGCCATTAACAAAACATAAGCTTTATTACTTCATAGGGGAGGAAACATCCACTGACCAATGGTTTCGGCTAGTTAGCCTCATCAGAGTGGAATAGTTCCCAAGAACCCTATGAAGTAATCGAAGCTATTATAATGATATAATTTCGAAACAATTACTGTACTATGGCAAAAGTAAATAAAACCGCCATCAGGTGATAAAAACCAACACTACTAAAGTGTGGAAGTACAGAATTGAACCGAAACTACATAATAAATTTTATAAATGACTATAAAAGTACGTCTGGCCTTTGAGATTTGCGGAATGTTACAGCAAAATTTATTTGCATACGTAACAAACCTTCTCGTGGCGACACCCGGGTTCATGCCCCAAAGGCAATTCAAATGAACAAAGACAAGTTATTTGCAGTCCGCAATAAGAAAATTGTATAAAAAGTAAGATGTATCTGTAAACAAACTCTTATGAAAATAATAAGAGCCATTGACAAATACAAATCGGGCTGGTAGTTATATAGCCATTAACAAAACATCTTACTTTTTATACAATTTTCTTATTGCGGACTGCAAATAACTTGTCTTTGCATAACGATACCCATCCAATGTCGACTCAGGAGGTTGCAATGACGGAATTCCCAACAACTGCCAAGCGTCGCAGGATAACAATTGAACTTGAAGCTTATCGGGTTTCACGCTTCACAATTAAAACTCTTAAGTTAAAGACTTAAAGCCTAAAACCTAAAATCTGAAATCCAAAATCTAAAATCTAAAATCTAAAATCTAAAATCTAAAATCTAAAATCTAAAATCTAAAATCTAAAATCTAAAATCTAAAATCTAAAATCTAAAATCTAAAATCTAAAATCTAAAATCTAAAATCTAAAATCTAAAATCTAAAATCTAAAATCTAAAATCTAAAATCTAAAATCTAAAATCTAAAATCTAAAATCTAAAATCTAAAATCTAAAATCTAAAATCTAAAACCCTACAATTTGCAATATTAGTAATCAATATCAACACATAAATTCACCTACCGTACAACGGGCAATGAACTACGATAACATATACATCGATCAGCAGATGATCAATACAAACAGAAACATATGGCACCTAAAACACCTGTATAATAAAATCAATGGATTCGAATGTAATAATTAATTACCTTCAACTTCGATATGTAAATCCTCTTAAATCAGTTTATTGAGCAACCATAACAAAGTATCACCAAATGGATTGCCTCAAAAAGTCCTGGAGTCACACATCCCAAAAATGGTGAACGGTTAAACCGCATAAAGCAACAACCAGGATCGAAGTATATCGGAAAAGCAGAAAACAAATGTTAACTTGAACTGATAATGCGCTCTAGATATCCAATTAAATTGATTATACATCATATTCGAATCAACCAATAACATTTAAACATTTAAATTACCACGCAAGACCAATGCAACATTTCCTAATTATCCAATCATACTAGTAAATAAAGTTAGATCTACGAAAATTGAATTATAGCCTAGGAATTCGCAAAAATAATACAGAAATGTCGTTACGAGGAATTCGCCTGCAACAGTATATTCAAAATGGCTACAACGAAAAATTAATTAGTGTTATACAGGGTGTTCAATAAAAAAGTTATATACCAAAGTTATGTTTTTTTAAATGGAACACCCAGTATTTTATTACAAATTCTGATTTCTCGTATCAAACTAAGGTAACTTTTATCAGGATTACCTATTCCTAAATCTCATAGTTGTTGAGATATTCAACTTTTTTCAAAATCGCATGATTCATTAAAAATTTTTGTAACACTATGATTTAGATGATGCTGAACATTTAACTTTTGTAGGGGATAGTATAAACTTATAGTTAATGGAAACAACACTAGTTATCAAAATAATATACAGGGTGTTCATTGCATCGTTCTCCGTTTATTAAACAATTAATGCCATTAAGTCGCTTATTTCAAATGGAACACCCTGTATATTTTCAAGTAGTAAAATGCAGAATTAAATTCTCTATTCAACAATATAAGGTTACCCTATATTCATATTCAACCGTTTCCGAGTTATTAGCGAATAATTAAAAATGTTGGTACATAATTCTAGAGTTGGGTATAATTTACTTTGATCACAGGTGGCGGCGCGTTGCCTACCAAATAATATTAACTATTTGACTTCGTTGCAACAGCAAACATGTTTAAGTTTTGTTTTTGTTGTTTATCAGTTTTGTATCCGTGTTGTTGTGAGGTGAACATTTGTAAAATGAAAACCTATGGTCTTAACGCAAGGATTGATATGATGTTGGTAGTTGGCGAAGCTGAAGAAAATTGTCTATTAGCTACAAGAATTTACGCTCAAAAATTTCCTAATCGAATGCATCCTAATAGAGCTGCGTTTGAAAGATTATTGCAACTGATAATGTTGAATATGAAAAAACTCAAAAAAATCATTGTTATGGAATGTTGCTTTATCACTGAACAAAACGAAATTCAAAAAATTATCATCTTCTCCGATTTGATCCATTACCCATAATCCAAAATTTATTCTGCTTTGAAAATCCCCATTCTTAAGCTCTTGGTGAAGCTAAATTTTATATGGGTTGTTGGCTTTTAGTATTTTTGAAACACTAGGTTTACTCAATCCGATTGTTTGACTGGTTTTACGCAAACTAGTATTACAATTTTCTACTACAAATTCCAATACCTATAATTGATTTCCTTCACTATTAGTAACATGCTTTGCTGTTGAGTTTTTTCATATTCAACATTATCAGTACTTCTAAAGCGTTGCAATAATCTTTTAAACGCAGCTCTATTAGGATGCATTCGATTAAGAAATTTTTGAGCGTAAATTCTTGTAGCTAATAGACAATTTCCTTCAGCTTCGCCAAATACCAACATCATATCAATCCTTGCGTTAAGACCATAAGTTTTCATTTTACAAATGTTCACCTCACAACAACACAGATACAAAACTGATAAACAACAAAAACAAAACTTAAACATGGTTGCTGTTGCAACGAAGTCAAATAGTTAATATTATTTGGTAGGCAACGCGTCGCCGCCTGTGATCAAAGTAAATTATACCCAACTCTAGAATTATGTACCAACATTTTTAATTATTCGCTAATAACTCGGAAACGGTTGAATATGAATATAGGGTAACCTTATATTGTTGAATAGAGAATTTAAATCTGCATTTTACTACTTGAAAATATACAGGGTGTTCCATTTGAAATAAGCGACTTAATGGCATTAATTGTTTAATAAACGGAGAACGATGCAATGAACACCCTGTATATTATTTTCATAACTAGTGTTATGTTTCCATTAACTACAAGTTTATACTATTCCCCTACATAAGTTCAATGTTCAGCAACATCTAAATCATGGTGTTACAAAAATTTTTAATGAATCATGCGATTTTGAAAAAAGTTGAATATCTCAACAACTATGAGATTTAGGATAAAAGTTACCTTAGTTTGATACGAGAAATCAGAATTTGTAATAAAATACTGTGTGTTCCATTTAAAAAAACATAACTTTGATATATAACTTTTTTATTGAACACCCTGTATAACACTAATTAATTTTACGTTGTAGCCATTTTGAATATACATAAGATTTATTTGAAACTTTTTTCGCTAAAAGTTACCATTAAGCAGTAATCGAGCGTTTCGTATGCGTTGGGACACCCTGTATATATATATATATATATATATATATATATTGCTGTGAAACTTCCATCATCCGTGAACTACGCTTTTCGCCTCGGCTGCTCACCTAATTTTATAAATCTCCTCATTCATAAAAATTAAACACATTCCTACCACAAACATCAACGTTAATTCTATTTACATCAATATTCAGAATACATTAAATTTTCAAATTAAATTTCAGCATAAAATTCAGTTTTTAAAAGGAATTTCAAAATTAATTTTATTATCACTTTAAAGTGCATCCAGAATTCAAGTCCTTGTTGGATGCCTACTAATTAATATAACAATATAAGCAGACCGGAGTCTGAGTACAAAGGGAGCATCTACCACCCCTTTACGTTAATTAACCAGGTTTGTCTAATTGAGCTCAAAGACATACCCAAAGTTTCATCATATTCCCGAACATCAAAACAAAATACCCCTTTTACTTAAACAAGCAAATTTCATCTTAAAATTAAACTTTTATGGTTAGAACAATTTCACTAATGTCCATTTAAAGTAAATCAATTATAAAGTCATTCAATACACACAACAATGTCAAACAAAATAGTATAATTTACCTGAAGGTTACTGTCCTCGTCGTTTCAAAGTATCGTTTTTTAGTTAATCACACCATTCAACAGGATTATAATTACGGCTTCTGATTCTCTACGCTTTTAAAATTTTCTCCATCACCAGTTGTTTCTGGGCTTTTCCGGAACTCATCTATGTATATCTGACCCTTGTTTCGTGGATCCAGACACGTATTTGAACCATTTAATTATTAACACCCCGAAAAATAGCAAATAACTTCATGCTTCTGTCACCAATATACGCCAAAACTGCCTACTTTTGTGTATACATTCGTCGTTGTAAATTTTGCTAATTGGTACAGTGAAACTAAATTTTATTACCTTGTATCTAAGTGCACTGAAGTACATTCATGTTAACACGTAAATAACAAGCTATTTTGAATCACTAAAATATACTAGCAAACTTTAAATTATTTAATCAAACTAAAATGCACGGTTTAACATTTTCAATCAAGTCGCGTATGTACGAGCTTTTAACGCATCGAATCGTCAAAAGTCTAAGAGTCTAAGAGGGCTTGTTTATATTCATCTCGGTATATATAGCAAAAAGCCTGTCTATCGGTCTGTTCCCCAAAACGGGTAATTCTAAAGAATTTCTCATGCCATGTTCCCAGTCTGCCGCTCACGCGTCGATTTTTACGAATTTTCACTCGCCCCATTCAAATCTCAGAAAATTTCCACACGGCACGTAAGCATGTCCGAGAAAAACTAATTGATTTTGTACAGAAATTGTTGTTCTACCTCTGATATTTGCATCCTATTTTTAACCAATTGTGACCCCCGTGACGTTGCTTAAATCCCGCCTTCTACAATATGTGTCTTTGCTTGACGCATTTCTCTTTCCTTCTCTACCGTGTTCTTATTGGTGCAAATTGACACTCTTCATTATCGATTATTTCAGTCCACGCGGACTGTTATCTGGGTTTAATAAACCCGTATCGCACATTCTCGTGAATACTAAGCCCCGGTTTCTCCAAGATTCTTTGAAACATTAATTATCTGCAAAATTTACGCCGAATGTGATATTTAAACTACGCAGGTGTTCAAAATAATATTAATTCTCAGAGCTTTATTCCGTGGTATTTTAATCTTGGGTTTTTACAAGTTTCTATAGGTATTATGTGATATTAACGGTTTAATTAACTCCAATTAAAATTGATTTCTATCCTTTTCATTTTAGCGAATACAACTTAAATATTAATTATTATACGTACACTTTGTTTTACTACCGGTTACTTAAATAGAGTTAATTAAGATAAATTTTGCACGTAATTTCTCTTTGTTTAGAAATAATTACATTACACGCAGAGCTTTTCAATACTGCTTCTTTTGATATAAAGCGTCTTATAAATAATTTAAATTTCTTATTTTACTGAAACAACCGAGTTTATTTATGCTTCATGGTTTTAATAACGCGTATTATTTAATGAAAGTCCTTATACACGGTGATTAAAATTATTTGATGTGATTATTTAATTTTCTATCCTGGTCTAAATATGAGTATTTTCCCCCTATTTGAATACAAATAATCCCACTTATTTGACTTCAAATATAAAACATTTAGACAAAAAAATTACAAAAAATTGCCTAACTCTCTACCCTTATCTATCTCACTTACCTACTTTGTCTCCAATCAAAAAATATTTACACCTATCCTATATCCCTATCCTATTCCTAACTCTCACCTCATTCTATAAACTGAAATTATCCCTAACTTCATCCTACTTATCCATCTCATCCTATATACATCCTATATACCTATCCTACTCCTAACTTTTAACTAATCTTCACTATACTTTACTTCATCCTACCTAATCCTATATACCTATCCTACTCTTACTCTATTCCTAACTCGCCACTAATCTTATAAGAAATATCTATACTTAACCTATCTTATTTTCTTCCTACATTTACTCTTTATTCTCATCCTAAACCTATTCCTAATTATCTCCCATACTTATCCTATACCTAACTTTATTTTCTATAAACACTTACTTCTACTTTTCTATATACACCTATTCTCTCCCTATCCTATTTAAATCTAACTCTCTTCTACACCTATTTCTCCTGTGGTGCTGGTTCTCCGGTATAAGGGAATAGTAGGTTGACGTGAAACCGTCCCCTCTCATTTCCCGTACCTACTTCCCTTAATAAATATGTGCACTCCCCTACTACTTCCCCTATCTCAAAAGGTCCCTCATATGGCAAGTGTAGTTTAGCACATGTCATCCTATCTCTCTTCCCTACTCTCAAGCTTTTTACTACTACCTGGTCTCCCACTTTAAATTTTACCCTCTTTCTAATTCTTGCGTTCATCTTCCTTGTATATTTTTCAGCTCTCTTCCTTAACCTCTCCCTCACATCTACCAAAAGTTGTTGGAATTCATCGTCCCTAGGCACAATTTGCCATGGTCTTTCGGGATACTGTTGCTTGATCAGCATGATGGGACTGGTTTCTGTCACGGTACTAGGGTTTCATTGATGAAAGATTCAACCTTAGACAAATTGTCCTCCCATAAACGATGATTCCTATGTGAAGCTAAACGCAAAACTTAACCGTCTCTTGAATATATCGCTCAGCTGGATTCGCTTGAGGATGCCTTATGCTACAAAACACCACTTTAACGTTTTGCCTCTCCCAATAATCTCTAAATCTTTGATTATTAAAATAAGTAGCATTGTCTGCTAATACCCGTTTAAAAGTTCCTACTTCCCTACAAAATTGTTCCAATTTCTTGTTAGTTCCGACTGTGTTACAATCCCGAGTGGGATATAATTTGGTAAATTTCGAAAACACATCCGTCACAATCAGCACATGTTTGTGTCCTTTTGTACTTCGGACTAGATTGCTCAAATAATCAATAGCAACTAAGTCCAGAGGATTTTGTACGTGTATACTTTGTACCACATCCTGACTCGTACTATTTTTGTACTTTCCTAAAGTACATAAGTGACAAGTGTTGATGACAGACTTTACTAACCCTAAGTCTTTAGTTGAAAAAACGTTTCCCTAAAATTAACCATGTCTTTCGGATTCCTATGTGACCATATCTTAAGTGCAGATCTTTGATAATTAATTTTGCTTGTACCCTATCCACCACATACACTTCCAATTCTTGAATTTTTTACACAAAAGCCGTTTATCATATGGAAGTTTTAAATCCCGGTTCGCTTTCTAACTTCGTTCTAACAATCTGTAGCTCCTCACTCTGCCTCTGGTTCCTCAAGATCTCCTCTTCTCCATATACTGAATCATTTTGTAGTAGACTGTTCATGGCAATCATGATGTCACACGGTCTTTTGTTATCCATGTCCCTGTTTCTACTAAACGCGTCTGCTATAAAATTATTTTCTCCATTAATATATCTAATCTCAAAGTAAAACTCCTGTAGTAACAACCCCATCGATATACTCGATTGTTAGAAAATCTCGTATTCATCAACGCACACAACGCCGAATGATCCGTTTCGATTACAAAATGTCTTCCTATCAAAAAAAATTTTAACTTCGTAACACCAAACACCACTGCAGCCATCTCCTTTTCACTAATCGTGTAATTTACTTCATGCGCCTTCAGTGTGCGTGAAACAAAAGATATTGGCACCTCTTCCCCCTCTTGTACTTGGTACAACTCTGCTGCTAATGCACTATCCGATGCATCCGTCCTCAGTACGAAACCTACATCAAATCTGGGATGCCTCAAAATTAGTTGGTCGTGAAATTGTTCCAACAGTGTTAAATATGCTGCCTCTTGACTTTCCGTCCAACTCCATCGTACTCCCTTCTTCAGAAGTTTAAACAATGGACCCGCTTTTTCAGCAAATCCCGGTACAAACTTTTTATAAAAGTTAAGGACCCCCAAAAAAGCTCTTAATTTCCTAATGTTTTTAGGTCTCGGATATGTCAAAAGTTCGGACAATCTTTCTTTATCGATACACATACCTTGAGTGTTCACCACATACCCCAGAAATTTAACGGTTTTGAAAAAATTCACATTTTCTATATTCAGCCTCAATCCTGCTAACTTAAGCTCTAATAATATCCGTTCTAAACGAGAGTAATGTTGTTCCTCAGTTTCACTAAAATTAAAATATCATCCACATAGTGTATGCAGAATTGCTCATATGCTCCTAAAATTGCTTGCATTGCCTTAATTAATGCTGCACTTGACGTTGACAAACCATACGGTACTACCTTAAAATTATAGATTTTTCCTCTACGGAAAATCCTGTGTACCTTCTAGAATCTTTGTGTAATGGAATCAGCCAGAATGAATTCCTTAAATCTAATTTACTAAAATAAATTTGCCACTTAATCTCGTCAAAAGTGTGTCCATGGATGGTGGACAATGGAATTGCGGTTTGGTCCGTTGGTTAATTTTTCGTGCATCTAAACATAAACGAATGCTATCATCCTTTTTCTTTACTACCACCAACGGATTTATGAAATGAGTGTTTGATACCTCTATTATGCCATCTTCCAACATTTTATTTAATTCTGCCTTCACCTGCTCCCGATATGCTGCTGGAATTGGATAAACCTTTGCGTTGAACGGTTCTGAATTATCCACTTCAATCTGTGCTCATAGCCTAACGCTGTGCTTGCTTCTACCCCCACTAATTCTGCATGTTTTTGTAATAAAGCTTGAACCTCTACTCTCCTATCCTCTGGACATCTTATTGTGTTGATCTGTTTAACCTCATCATCCTCTACCTCTACTACATTAATACTTAACCCCGTGTCATCCTCTGTGACTTCATAACTGCCCTTCCATGGCACTACCCTATCTTTAATCCTTACTACCTTCCTTTCCATATCTATCAAAACCCCTAACTTCATCATACAGTCAACACCTAAAATGCTCTGAAACTTCAGTCCAGGTACAATTACAAACTCCTGTTCACAGCTTAAATCTCCTATATCTATCCTAAGCACCACAACACTATTTACTACAGCAAACTTCTTTTATTTGGAGCTACTAAATGGCTACGTTTTATAGGCATAATTCTATCACAAACCTTATCCCTAATTTTGCTGACGAATTCCTCCGATATTAAACTCGACTCTGCACATGTATCAAGTAATACTTCTATATTATTCTCAAAAATTTCTAAATTAATAATTGGCAAATATAATTTTCTACAGTTTCTGGCTCTACTTCCTCCTCTATTTTGAAAAATTCACGTGGATGTTCGTATACATTTACACAGAAATCTAGTGGTCTGTCACGTTCTAAAAATCCTGTCTCATCCTGTTTTCCGTGCTTGGTCCTGGTTGTCCTTCTACAACCTGTGCGTACGTCCTCCTCGTGTTAATATCCGTGTCCCTGTCTCTATTCGGCGTGCTGGTCACAGTCCTGTTTACTTCCGGTAAACTGTTCTGTCGCGTGTAACTAGGTCTTGGCGTCGGTCCCTTAGTCGCACTATTGCTCCTGTATTCCTGTCCTCGTCGTTCCCAATTCGGTCGAAAATTTCTGCTGTAGTCAGGCCGTCTCGGATAATTCGGTGTCCTGTTGTCAAACCTAACTGTGTTAACGTTTCGTTCTCGTATCTCTCTTGTCCGTCCTACACATACATCGTCATATCTCTGCAAATACTCTAAAATGTCTCCGTTCTGTGATGTTTTGTAAGGCCACGTGTTGTCTAATTTCCAGTTCAAAATGTCGTGATAGGTACTTAATAATCTGTCTGTCCGTCAATGGTGGATTCAGTTGTTTGGCCACACTGTATTTGCGGATGGCATATTGCTCCCTAGAACCTGCGAACTCTCCCTTAAATTTTCCTGTAATCAAGTCGTCCCTAATCTGATCCTGTTTGTGATCACTCCAGTAATGTTGTAAAAATTTGTCTTCAAAGTCGTGATACGTGTCTATGTCCTGTCCTACCAAATTGTACCATGCTTCCGCGTTGTCCTTTAATAAAGCCTTTATCGTATTTAGTTTGGTCTGTTCGTCAAATAAATTTCCCACTAGATTTCTTACACTATTTATAAAAATTTGTGGATTTACCCTGTTATCGCCATAAAACTTCATGTGTTGGTCCAATGATACTCCACCTGTATAAAATCTGGGACCATCCCCGTTAAATTTGACATGTTGTATTTAATACTACTAACTTCACGTTCTACCCTGCCTAACTGATCCCTACATGAGTCCGTTACTTCAGTCATTTTACGTTTATTTCTTCTTCACAGAAAATGCGTACTTCGGACCTTAAATGTCCCATTTCCTGTCGAAGACCTGTAATATCACGTTCATTTTTTCAACCCTATTTTCAACTTCCCCATCTTTACGGTAAGACTATTTTTAAATTCTGAAACTTCTTGATTCGTCTTATCTATTTTCTGACTAATTTGCTCAAACTTACGATTCGATTCCTCACTCATTTCTCTAATCTCTTCTAACTTCCTGCTCGATTCTTCCCTAGCTCTATTAGATTCATCGCTTAGCTGTTCTAATTTTCTATTGGACTCCTCCATCGCTCTATTCGATTCTTCCCTAGCTCTATTAGATTCTTCACTCATCCTCTCTAACATTCTCAATATCATCTCGTTTCCTTGATCCCTGATTCCGTCCTCGACTGATCTCTACTGCCTCCAGCTTCTTCCATTTTAGAATTTTTCTCACACAATGCACTATCGTCACTTCCAATTTCCACTCCTTGACTCCTTAACCACTCTTTTCTCTGCATACGTTCTAATCACTCACACACACTCTATAATACTCTTAAATTTATACACACACAAAAACTCTCTCTCTCAGATCGCCAGTTTCCTGGAATAAAATAACAAAAATTTTATTTGGAATTCGAGCCTCACTTTTGGGTCGCCAAATTATGCTGTGAAACTTCCATCATCCGTGAACTACGCTTTTCGCCTCGGCTGCTCACCTAATTTTATAAATCTCCTCATTCATAAAAATTAAACACATTCCTACCACAAACATCAACGTTAATTCTATTTACATCAATATTCAGAATACATTAAATTTTCAAATTAAATTTCAGCATAAAATTCAGTCTTTAAAAGGAATTTCAAAATTAATTTTATTATCACTTTAACGTGCATCCAGAATTCAAGTCCTTGTTGGATGCCTACTAATTAATATAACAATATAAGCAGACCGGAGTCTGAGTATAAAGGAGCATCTACCACCCTTTACGTTAATTAACCAGGTTTGTCTAATTGAGCTCAAAGACATACCCAAAGTTTCATCATATTCCCGAACATCAAAACAAAATACCCTTTTACTTAAACAAGCAAATTTCATCTTAAAATTAAACTTTTATGGTTAGAACAATTTCACTAATGTCCATTTAAAGTAAATCAATTATAAAGTCATTCAATACACACAACAATGTCAAACAAAATAGTATAATTTACCTGAAGGTTACTGTCCTCGTCGTTTCAAAGTATCGTTTCTTTAGTTAATCACACCATTCAACAGGATTATAATTACGGCTTCTGATTCTCTACGCTTTTAAAATTTTCTCCATCACCAGTTGTTTCTGGGCTTTTCCGGAACTCATCTATGTATATCTGACCCTTGTTTCGTGGATCCAGACACGTATTTGAACCATTTAATTATTAACACCCCCGAAAAATAGCAAATAACTTCATGCTTCTGTCACCAATATACGCCAAAACTGCCTACTTTTGTGTATACATTCGTCGTTGTAAATTTTGCTAATTGGTACAGTGAAACTAAATTTTATTACCTTGTATCTAAGTGCACTGAAGTACATTCATGTTAACACGTAAATAACAAGCTATTTTGAATCACTAAAATATACTAGCAAACTTTAAATTATTTAATCAAACTAAAATGCACGGTTTAACATTTTCAATCAAGTCGCGTATGTACGAGCTTTTAACGCATCGAATCGTCAAAAGTCTAAGAGTCTAAGAGGGCTTGTTTATATTCATCTCGGTATATATAGCAAAAAGCCTGTCTATCGGTCTGTTCCCCAAAACGGGTAATTCTAAAGAATTTCTCATGCCATGTTCCCAGTCTGCCGCTCACGCGTCGATTTTACGAATTTTCACTCGCCCCATTCAAATCTCAGAAAATTTCCACACGGCACGCAAGCATGTCCGAGAAAAACTAATTGATTTTGTACAGAAATTGTTGTTCTACCTCTGATATTTGCATCCTATTTTTAACCAATTGTGACCCCCGTGACGTTGCTTAAATCCCGCCTTCTACAATATGTGTCTTTGCTTGACGCATTTTCTCTTTCCTTCTCTACCGTGTTCTTATTGGTGCAAATTGACACTCTTCATTATCGATTATTTCAGTCCACGCGGACTGTTATCTGGGTTTAATAAACCCGTATCGCACATTCTCGTGAATACTAAGCCCCGGTTTCTCCAAGATTCTTTAAAACATTAATTATCTGCAAAATTTACGCCGAATGTGATATTTAAACTACGCAGGTGTTCAAAATAATATTAATTCTCAGAGCTTTATTCCGTGGTATTTTAATCTTGGGTTTTTACAAGTTTCTATAGGTATTATGTGTTATTAACGGTTTAATTAACTCCAATTAAAATTGATTTCTATCCTTTTCATTTTTAGCGAATACAACTTAAATATTAATTATTATACGTACACTTTGTTTTACTACCGGTTACTTAAATAGAGTTAATTAAGATAAATTTTGCACGTAATTTCTCTTTGTTTAGAAATAATTACATTACACGCAGAGCTTTTCAATACTGCTTCTTTTGATATAAAGCGTCTTATAAATAATTTAAATTTCTTATTTTACTGAAACAACCGAGTTTATTTATGCTTCATGGTTTTAATAACGCGTATTATTTAATGAAATTCCTTATACACGGTGATTAAAATTATTTGATGTGATTATTTAATTTTCTATCCTGGTCTAAATATGAGTAATATATATATATATATATATATATATATATATATATATATATATATATATATATACTATAATATTTAGGAATAAAAAGACATTATTTATACATGTTGTACTTTATTTAGTGATTCATCATGTGAAAGAACAACAAACAATTTTGAAACGCTTTTTAAAATCATTTGGTTTAGAAATTAATAATGTTACTGAAACATTTCAAAAAGCACAAATTTAATTTTCAGTATCCTGCAGATATGTCATGTTAGAAACATTCCGTGTGTAAGATAGCATTTAAAACGTCATATCATTAACATATTTTAATCCTCATTTAATAAGTGTAGTTTCTAAAAAGATTTTAACTTCATTTGTAAGATTTAAAAATCGTTTAGTTTACAAGCAAGGTTGGCTGTTATATTATTAACTAGAAGCTTTAAAACATGTTTTAAAGAAACCTTCCCAGTATAATTAATTTATAAACTAACGTAACCGTCGCATTTTTCCTCGGAGGGTAGATAACGCTGAACAAATAACAAGCAAATTTCAAGAGTTGTTAAAACGAAATTTATAACTTTCTAGTAAGGGGTGTATAGGTGCAATGGGTAAAAATTGTTGACTGTTACGATGAAACTTGCCATCAGGGAAACAAAGAAAAGTTATTAAATAGCATGGATATAAGTAGGACAGATAGAACACGTGTTAACATGGACATAGTCTGAACGTTAGGGTTTGTTGAGCTAGAGTGGGTAAACGGTTGATTGTTACTAATTGCCAACAACGAAACAAAGAGAGGTTATTTGATGGCATGTGTAGAAGTGAGATTGACTAAGAATACAAGGTTTAGTGAAGTGAGAGCAAAATAAAAGAAATGTGATTTTAGCGTGTATGTTAAAGCAAAATGGGGAAACATTAATTGCATCGATGGAAGCAACTCTTAGTCTCTTAGTATTTTAGAAGCTGAAAGCTCTTAGTCTTCAAACAGCCTAGCGTACGTTATTATTAATGTTTATAAAGCTGACGGCTCCATACAAAAATGCTTTTACGTTTTGCAAAAAGTTTAAGTTACGTAAGTAGAAACAATTTGCTTTAAGTTGCAATAAGTATGCGATTGAAAAATGGAGTAGATGTCAGTGTTTGGTCAATGGTAGTAATTACCAACAAATAAGGGTATCAGTAGAGGAGTCTGAAGAGTTTGGATGCACAAACGAATTGGTAGACAGGGTGAATTCGTGGTAATATGCTTGCAGCTTGCAGTCAAGGTTATTGCAGTCCAGATTGAGGTGTTCTTGAATGCCGCAGTCATTGATGGTATGGAAGAAGATCCGTGTGCAGTTATAGAATCCAGTTAACTGATATTTTTCCATTGTATCTGTGTATAAATTCGTGCTTAACGACTTAGTGCATTGAGGTGTATAATTTTTATGTATAAAAGGGACAAACAGGGAAAAGTTTCTAATTGAACAATTTAAGTTGGATAAGGTTGATTGTATTTTATGTGGAAATTTATGAGTGATGCATGGCATCTGTAATATTCAATTATGTACAAAGAAAGAGGGCTTTTTTGATTATTGATGTGCAGAAATTAGCATGAAAGGTAAGGTTTTACTATGAGCTCGTATTAAACCAGCGTTATAGTCAGAAACGTGGTAAAGCCCTGTTGCTTTTGTAAGTAATTGGATATATTATCCGGTATAAATGTCGAATTTGAAATGTGTATATAATATGGAAATAATGTGTGAACAATGAGTCTAATTGTTATATTGCCGTGTACTTTATGTCTGGTATGTTAATAAAGGTAGACGATGCACAGTTGCAGCGTTTTTTTTGTTTTGAGTAGTTAGTTTAATTTTCAGGAAGCAGCTGAGCAGCCGTTGCAAAGTTTTGTTTTCAAATCCTGAGCTCGTAGCAATTTTTTACACCCAGAAAGTGGAGATTTTTGTATTATTGAGTGCAGCCTAGAGATTGTAGCACACACACACACACACACACACACACACACACACAACACACACATATATATATATATATATATATATATATGTATATATATATATTTTAGGTAGTTAATTACACAAGGTAAGTTGATAAATACTAACGTATTACAGTTAATAAGATGAAATAATAACTTAGACCTTTATGCAAAGCTCAAATGATTATTTCAAATCCAGCTGGTAATTGAAAGATAGAAAATATAAGGTCCTGGACAGGGCTTGAATCTGTATCTTGGTCTTTCGCTGACCATGCGTTTTTCCAATTACGCCACCGACACCGATAACGATAATTGAAAAATTTACAAATCTGAATGATGTACACAACCATACATCAACCTAACTTTCAATTACGTTTGGCATTTTTGTACACGATTCAGATTTGTAAATATTCCAATTGGCTTAAAGCCGTAATTTTGACCGTTGCTTCCTGTCTATAAACGACAAACTCGAGAAAATAAAAACTTGTTAATATTAAAGTTCTGTAAGAAACACTCTGTATAATAATCCAGTAACATGTATAGTGTTTGCTAGTACATAAGTCAAACCCAAGTTCTAACTAATGTATAAAAATTCGTCCTCTTTAGACATCATTTGAAATAAGTTTGTAATGCATGTTAAACAGAACCAGTGAAACAAGTTCTAATATTCGTTTTCATAAGTAGAACCTTTCATACTAATTTAAGCAAGTTCTAAAAGGTAAATATATATTCTACACTAAAAACTAACAATTGTAAGTGTAAATAAGGTATTTTTCTTTGAAAGAAAAAAACATCAATCTTTCCAGGCTGTTCGTAACGCTGTAAATCAATTTGTAAAGTACAGCTAATTTTCCTTCGTAAATGAATACACACCAATTAAGTAAGTTCGTGGAACGCGAAAGGGCAGATGAAGACTATAAATTACATAAGATACTCATAAATTATAATACGGAGAGATAAACACCAAGCGTTTCCTTTCATAAATAAAAAATAGTAAAGCTTTTACAATTGCAATAAATCTTAAACTGAACGTAATTAACAAAATTACAGTTGATTATTGCATCATGCAATGAACCAGACCTGCTGGAATATGATAGAACCATTCGAGAACTATGACGTATTAAAATTTTTATTACATAAAAACCGGTAAATAATAAGCATCCATTGAAGATTCATTCATAAATAGTTACTAAATTGCTATTTATGAAGCGCACCGACGACGTATTTATTGCTCCAATAGAAATTGTAATTTAACTAGGTGCAAGGTCACCTTGATATTTTGATCTATTAAAACAAAAGTACCTTCGAAAATTGATAAAGCGGAATTAAACGTATAAAGTTTTGTTTAAAATGGAACTAGAAATTTTTCGATGCGTTGTTTCTAAATGAAAACGATCTTAAAATGGCAATTATAATCAAGGACATGTTGTAATAGAAACACGAATACCAATGAAAATTTGACGATCCAAAACGCAAGTATAGGATTGTTTCAAACCCTTGGAGCGACAATTTGTGCTATCATTAAGTATATTTAGCTAGTATAAAATTTTTGTGTATAGAAAATTACTTGTGAGTGGATAAAAAATCTAGAGGTGGTTTGACTCTTTCAAAAAGTTTAAGGTTACTGATCAGTCATACTGAGACGGAATAATAGGAAAGTTTAAATTATCCATATTATCTTTAAACAGGGTCAGAGTACTCTCACCATTAAGTTTATTTTTTTAAATATATCTTGCACCAAAAATACGTGTAAATTTCCCTTTAATATAAACAATCACATGTGTGAATTTATGAATTAATTAAACCTTAAAACTGCAACTTTTCACAATAGAATTATTAGATACAAAATGTTGTTTAAATATTTTTCTAAAGTCCTTTACAAAAAAAACACAAATCTAAAAAGCTAATCGGACTTTGAATTTTAGACTAAACGTTTCTGAATGCTTTAAACTTTCAGTACAAATTTAATTCACAAATATTGGTTCTTGAATGAAATTGTACAAGTCCTTCACCAAGTCTTAATCAGAGAAAGCTACTTTCCAACGATTTCAACTGCAGCAGAAACAAACCACATAGGTGTAAGCTAATATTAGCAGCAATGTTTAAAGAATAAAGTAAAATAATAATTAAAGCAGTAACTGAAGTCGTAATTGAACCATTAATTAAAGCCCTGAACTACCTATTTAACTAACTAATTTAAAATGCACAGGTCTACTCACGATTTTGTTTAAATCGACAATGAACAACATTTCTAACTAAGATATTTGTACTTATTTTAGTAGAATTCAGTAATTTTCAATTGCCTGCACTGGTTCGCAGAAATGCAGCGATTATCCTCTTAAAGTAAATATACTCCTATATATAACATGTAATTCAGATTATCAACAACCATTTGTTTCATAAAATTTCACTCTAACCAAAGAGGCGCGTGTTTCCTACTAATAGGAATCGTTTTGTTCATAACAAAAGATTGTATTCGTAGAGCGCTTAGACTCATGCAAAGTCGACTTAATTTGCGATACGTAAAATTCATCCTTTTAATTTCTAATCGCACCGAGTGTTTCTCTTTGTAAATAACAGATACGTTACAATATTGTCGTTATTGTGCTAATGTTTGGTTTATTCTATGAAAACAAATGACTACGTGACCATCTACCACTAATACTTTTTGTTAATAAATATATGGAAATTTATTTCAGTAAAAGTGAAGGCTTTTCTCAGACAGTTTTTCCTTGATGAATGAATGAAAGGCATACGTAAAGTATCCATATAAAGCGCACTTTTATACATACGAGGGTTTATAATTAAGGTATACACTCCTATGATTGATTACTGAGAATATAAATAATGCCCTTATTGAACACAATTGTGTCATTTTCTCAGCTATATATACAGGATTTGCACTTGTATCTTAGTCTTTTGTGATCTATATGCTTTTTGATTACGCGCTCGAGACCGGTAACAACTGGAAAATTAACAAATTTAGATCATGCACACAACCAAATATCAACCTAACTTTCAAGTACGTTGGCATTTCTGTCAATCATATTTGACAGTGTCAGTTTTTTGACTTATGTCAGTTATAGTACATCAACCTAACTTTCAACTACGTTGGCATTTTTGTCTGTCTATATCTGGCATAAGTCAAAAAATTAACACTGTCAAATATGATTGGCAGAAATGTCAACGTAGTTGAAAGTTAGGATGATATTTGGTCTCGGTGACGTAATTGGTAAACACAGACCCGGAAAGACTAAGATGCAGGTTCAAATCCTGGCCAAGACCTTATATTTTTCTTCTCTTAATTACTAGCTCTATTTGAAATGATCATTTGGGCTTTGCATAAAAGTCTAAGCTATTATTTCATCTTATTAATTGTAATACGTTAGTATTTATCAACTTACCTTGCGTAAAAAACTACCTAATATATATATATATATATATATATATATCTATATATATATATATTGTAGTGGTTTTAAAGGGCTAAATCTACGTATAAACAAAGTAATTTCAAAACACCCTGTATAAAGGAAACAACCAGAATTTACGTGCGAAATTTATTCCAGTTAGTTCATTTTGAAGTAACAGGTATTAACAAAATTTTACAAATAATGAATACAATTTAATTAGGTTCGTAAAGAAAAAATGTTAGAAGCCAATGCAATTAATTTATTAATTTAATTGAGTTTAATTGAACAGTTATTTACGTATAATATGCATAAAAGCGTGTAAAAATCAATAATACCAAAGTGAAACGCGTTTCTAACAAACAAATATATCGGTTGGGTTAAAATACCATGAAAAGAAGCTCCTAGAAATGTTGTGTTAAAACGTTCGTTAAAATTAAACACCTGCAGGTTTCTAAATGTCAAGTTCCATTTATTGTTATAGATAATAAACAAGTTTCAAAGAATATCGGCTAAACGGTCAGATGTTTTCGCATGAAACACTAATAAGGGGTTATTTAAAGCAAGTCCACGTGGGTTAGATAGCAGATGGTCAGGAATATCAATTTCTACCACTCAAACAAAGTTAGAAAAAGACGTAGAATATGCATAAGCAAGGGACAGCGTTAGTATAGGCGGGATTTGTAAAACGTCAATGCATAGACTATTGGTCGATATCGTTAGTCGCACATCAGACAAGACACGGGAATATTTTATATTAATTTTCAGAAAATATCGTAACGACGCGCTGAATTTCGAGGATTTAGAAATCGGTTAAACCAAAATTTTAAGAACGTGTTATTGTAAATAAAGGACTTCGCGTAAAATGCGGCCAAGAGGTGGCATCGGAAATTGTATAAATACCTTTTCAAAATATAATAAAAGTCCTTAGTATTTTGATCGCTTCAGACTACGTACGAAAGTTACCACGAGCTTGTAAGTATAGAAAATTATTTTAAATTATATAACACGGTGTTAGCCTCATAATGTGTACGCGAATTGTGCCGAGTTTAAAATTTATTGAGATGTCACATATATTTTTTTAACAAGCTCGTGTAGTGACGTTATGTAACATGGATTAAATTAAATAATTATGAAAGAAGTATAATTAATTTTGATTTGGAAATTAGATACGCCGTGAAGGCAGCGCTAGCAGCTCAACTTAAATGGGGTTCTTCTACTAATAGCTAGAAGCGGCCTGCAGAGCAGAAAGAAGCAAATATACGGCATTGTCAACGGAGCAGAGATCTTCTAGAAATTCCAGGTAACGCTATAAAATTGTGTTGTTATAAACTATGAAACTATGAATATTGGGTGACGTATGAGAGTGAATTTTGAAGGTATTGTGCATTATTTTGCATATTGAAAATAATACGTATAACTAACTTTATTATGATATTTAAATGGAAATCTGAAGGTGTATATAAAGCTTATTAACGTTCCATCAGGAAGTTAAATTTTGTAAAGAGTACATGGGTTTGTTTTTTTTGTTTGTTGTAAGAGTATACGAAGTATAAGAGCATACATTATTCATAATTAACTGGGTTATCATGAGTTCACCATACTCCAGAGTTTACGTAGATTTAAAATAAATTATAAAGAAAGAATGAGAAATAAGATATTATTCAAGGCCCATTTACTGCGGGTACATTCTATGTTTTGATAATTTAAATTAAAATACAGGACATTACAAAATAGGATTTATGGAGGTGTAACTTGATCACTGAAATGTGGATAATATTGAGTTTTATTTGTAAATAGTGATAAATAAAAGATTGTATGATTGTTGTATTTTGTGGATTTATTGAGAGTGTGCATGAACGATGCAAAGCATAATAGTGAATCCAGGTATCCCAGAGGAGGTCGAACTGAGCTAGCCGGAAGCAGTTGAAGAAAGCAATTCAACCGAGGAAGCTGGAATCGGGGTAAGAAATTATATTTTTTTTAATTTTTTATTTTTGGTGAAATTTTTGATATATATATATATATATAAGAGAAAAGTCGGTTTAATGAGTCTTAAATTAAACAAAGTAAAAAGGAATTATTGGCAAGTGACTCAAATTCAGCCACGAGGGCATCCTGTCGACGCGTTTCGCCCTAATTGGGGCTCATCAGGACAGGAGTAGCAAAGTTGTAAAATTTACAACAGACACCTTATGGGAAGTACAGCATCACCTAGCTCACAATTTGTGTCTTCGTGTCGTTTCACCTGGCATCGCAAGTTTTAACAACAGTCGACACGGAGGAGATCCGGCTCAACTGCCTTTTTCATAGCCAAAAGTTATATATAAGAGAAAAGTCGGTATAATGAGTCTTAAATTAAACAAAGTAAAAAGGAATTATTGGCAAGTGACTCAAATTCAGCCACGAGGGCATCCTGTCGACGCGTTTCGCCCTAATTGGGGCTCATCAGGACAGGAGTAGCAAAGTTGTAAAATTTAACACAGACACCTTATGGGAAGTACAGCATCACCTAGCTCACTTTTGGCTATGGAAAAGGCAGTTGAGCCGGATCTCCTCCGTGTCGACTGTTATTAAAACTTGCGATGCCAGGTGAAACGACACGAAGACACAAATTGTGAGCTAGGTGATGCTGTACTTCCCATAAGGTGTCTGTGTTAAATTTTACAACTTTGCTACTCCTGTCCTGATGAGCCCCAATTAGGGCGAAACGCGTCGACAGGATGCCCTCGTGGCTGAATTTGAGTCACTTGCCAATAATTCATTTTTACTTTGTTTAATTTAAGACTCACTAAACCGACTTTTCTCTTAAATATAACTTTTGGCTATGGAAAAAGGCAGTTGAGCCGGATCTCCTCCGTGTCGACTGTTGTTAAAACTTGCGATGCCAGGTGAAACGACACGAAGACACAAATTGTGAGCTAGGTGATGCTGTACTTCCCATAAGGTGTCTGTGTTAAATTTTACAACTTTGCTACTCCTGTCCTGATGAGCCCCAATTAGGGCGAAACGCGTCGACAGAATGCCCTCGTGGCTGAATTTGAGTCACTTGCCAATAATTCCTTTTACTTTATATATATATATATATATATATATATATATATATTGATGTAATTAAAAGTCATAAAAAGCCATATACCATCATATAATAAATATCTGACTTCATAAATGCAATAAAATTCAAAATGTTCAACGAAAAGCCAAATTACTTAGATATTTATTTGTACAGATAACATTTGGAAAATGTCCTGCATAAAATGCTTCAATTATATTTGACGCCAGAAACCGTGATTATTAGAGAGCGTAATCGTATTCTAAATATAACTAAAGGTATTTATTAAGTTCAAATGCATCTAAATGCTCAATCATATATAATAAGGGTTTTTATTCTGTTCAAATGCGTTGATATTCTAAAAAAAACTTCGGTAGCAATTTACGTCAACTTTATGTAAAATTGCATATTCTAAAAGGAATTTTCATTTAATAGCAAAAGAACGTTAATATTTCAATTGAAAACGTGTCTTTTAATTAAATAAAAAGTGTGTTTATTAACCCCATGTTCTATAACGCAATTAAATAAAACATGCGTAAAAAACGTCTTCAATTATTTAATAGCCTGAAGCGGTAGAAAATCAACGAACTTTAAAATCTCTAATGTTGATAAGCATACAAAAAAGACGCGACCAATTATTAGATAGCCCGAATCAGTAGCATACGTAAGCGCGAAAATTGTCGAAGCTGCTACGTCAGTAGAGGCTCGCTTTATAATAGCAAATCGGTGTTTAGTGGAAAACAGTATTGATTGAAATTTTGACAGTGGCATATTGCCCACGAAATTAGATAACACCTTACGTTTTTTAAAGTGCTACATAAAATATACGCTATGTGGTAGTCAAAATTATTTAAATACATTAAATATGAAGGATATACGATTTAAAGCCAATTAAAACTATTGCAAAAGACAATTTACCCGAAGATTTATTTATATAAAAATTTAATGGAAAATCAATGAATGTATTGTTGTAATGGATGTATTGGATTTGCGAAAACGATTTAAAGGAAGATGGAGCAGTGAACCATGATTATTATGTTATGGAAATGCCACATAAGAAGCAAGATATAACGATATAATTTAAAGCAGTTTGTTTGGATATTTAAGTGATTTTTAAAGCCTGCTTGATTAGTTTAAGTTTAAAGGCAAAAGTTTTGTGCAAGAGTCAATTTAATTTAATTTAAGGATTTGTCAAACCTACGATACATGTTTTCGCCGATACACAAGATAACAATTGAACCTAACTGAATTCAGATAAGTTTGAATACGGTTTTAAGGGCAGGATTTAAATTATATGACCTATAACGACAATTATTGTATATATTGAACAATATTTAATTATGGAGTTGTCAATGAATGATAATCACGTGTTTAAGATGGAATATTAAATTACGGGACTTTGGCTACTATTGTACATATTAAAAAAGGTTTAATTATGGAGTTGTTGATGAATGATAATCACATGTTTAAGATTGAGTGAAAGGGATATTTTGGACTCTATATTTAGTACATAAGATGGAAGTTTTCAAAATTTCAATTCTTCAATAAGAATAGAAAAAAGCGATACAAGTACAGGAGAAGAACATTTTATTTTACTTGCTTTACATGAAAACTTAAAAAACTGATGTGTCAAAACTTTGGTTAATAACAATCACCATTATAAAACAAGAAGAGAAGGGATTTCGATAAGCTTTAAAAACTTTCAGAAATTGTGAGCTGCTGAAACTAATCATGGAAGCGTACGCTTTATCAAGACAGAGATACGGCGACATAAAAAGTTTGCTATATAAATATGATTAATGTTTAGTTATTTAAAAATATGAGCTTAATAAAAAACGAGAATTTCCGAAAGGAAATAAGGTATCTCATCTTATACGCTTTTAATTTTAAACTCAATTTGGTAATCAGTTCACGTCTGAGAAAATCTTAGTTATATATTCTTTGAGAGTTTCAGTTCTGTTATCTAATTTAGAATAAAACGGGTGGAAACTCGCCAGACTTGCAATCCAGAGATTGTGGAAGCTTACGTAAAAAAATAAAATCGTATTAACACAATATGGTATAAAAAATGTTTTTCTATAAAAATAATTTTCTTTCGGAAGTCGGGCTTCCGTCACGGTCATTTAGTTGTGATTTACTGCTAAAACTTTAGTTATATTTTTTTATACGGAACAGAAGAACAACCTTTATGAAATACTTTATACCGCATCTGTCACCAGGTAGGTTGAGAATGACACAAAATTCGTTATTTTTAGAGAGAGAGAGAGAGAGAGAGGGGGAGAGGAGAGAGAGAGAGATGGCGATTTTGTCAATACATTTAACGTTCGTTGAAGTCATTGAAGCTGCCGACATACCTTTACATAATTCTTTGTGCTTAAATTAAGCAAGTATTCGTAGGTATAATTTCATTTTTACTTAGGAGCAGGGAAAGGGGAAGCACGAGCGACAAGTCAAAGAGACAGCAAATCAAGAATTTGGCAAAATTCAAGTGTAAATATTAAATTGATCAAACCAAAACTTTAAACTCATATAAATGGGATGAATTCTAGCATATACCAGCGTGTTCTTTAACTAAAATTCTCCTGCATTTAGAGCAGTAGCTATCAAGAAAATCCGAAAATCTATATTTACGGATAATCCAAATTGCTCTATTGTGCTAAAACATTTTGAAATGTGTTACTTCTGATAATACAGGCAGTCGCGATCAACTTCAATATTTTGAAATGACCACTCTACATTTGAAGGGCGTTTTATAATGATTTACAAATTTTACTGTACCATGGTTTGGTCGCCCAGATTTGCGGTTTAGAAAAAAAAACCAAATTAACCTAATGCAATTACTTATCTGTGTAGAGGAATTTTGACAATTAAAATCCACAGCCAAGAGAGCACATGTGCCTCAGCGCTGTGGCACTATTCGGGGCACCATGGAAAAGGATTAGTAAGGGCAGCGTTGGGCAAGTTTGTTTCTAAGGAAAAAGTGTAACAAATGCGTGGTAAATATATAATATCACAGTAAACAGTTTACAACAGATTGAAAGGTTGCAAATATGAAAGCGCATTAATCATTAAGGAAATCAGTTCTGACAGGCAAGTGACTACTGTGACAATACAAGGAAATATCGTCATTTTTCAAATTTTATTCCGAAGAACAGGCGTACCGTGTTTTTTAACTAGAAATTCTCCTGCATTTAGAGCAGTAGCTATCAAGAAAATCCGAAAATCTATATTTACGGATAATCCAAATTTCTCTATTGTGCTAAAACATTTTGAAATGTGTTACTTCTGATAATACAGGCAGTCGCGATCAACTTCAATATTTTGGAATGACCACTCTACATTTGAAGCGCGTTTTATAATGATTTACAAATTTCACTGTACCATGGTTTGGTCGCCCAGATTTGCGGTTTAGAAAAAAAAAACCAAATTAACCTAATGCAATTACTTATCTGTGTAGAGGAATTCTGACAATTAAAATCCACAGCCAAGAGAGCAGATGTGCCTCAGCACTCTAGCACTATTCGGGGCACCATGGAAAAGAATCAGTAAGGGCAGGGTTGGGCAAGTTTGTTTCTAAGGAAAGAGTGTAACAAGTGCGTCGTGAATATATAATATCACAGTAAACAGGTTATAACAGGGTGAATAGTTGCAAATATGCAAGCGCATTAATCACCAAGGGAGTCGGTTCTGACAGGCAAGGGACTACTGTGACAATACAACAAAATATCGTTATGGTTCAAAATATTATTCTGAAGAACAGGTGTACCGCATTCACTGAAATAAGGGACATTGGAATCTACAGATGCACTTTGCAACAAATAGTGCACACATACGTAAAAATTGGTAAGGTGTCCACAAGATTAGTTCGAAGGACCATAAATTATAACTTTAATAACGACCCCTAAGCTGCAACGTCCCCAATGCTCCCCCGAAAATACTACATTGGATTTAAACGCGATATAATTTCTATTTCCACAATCTTTTAGTTACATTGGTCAAATGAATGAAATTAAATTTTAAAAAGACTGTGAGGTTAAACTTGTAGTAATAGACAAACAATGCTCAAAATTACACAGCACTTGCAATTAAAACGCGAAAACAGAAGCGTCATGACAAGGACGTTAAAAAGCGTTGTTCGAGTTACCGTTGCGACTTACAACTAGCATGGTATATAACATTATTGTATCACTAATCTTATGTTAGTTAATTTGCAAATCCAATTAAATCACCTAGTTTGAAGTATTTCACTTGATTTAACGTAACTCCATATATGTTAATTAGAAATTCTTTACCACTTTGTTTTCAATTTTGCACGCTGAAATTATTAGTCTCCTTTTTATGTACCTTTATTTGATTTACCGTGCTTCAGGGGAATTGGTCACCCTTAATTTGTTTTGTTGTTTTACTTTTAGTATTTGTCCACCTCTGTTTTATTTACTTAATTATTTATATACAATGATAATTTATAATGCACCCTGCTTTAAGTTTTATTTATTTAATCCATCTTATTTTTCTTTAGGTCTTATTTAACTTTCTCTTCACTTCTTAATTTTTGTATTATTTTATCTTACCATATTATCTTTTATTTTATTTAATTAAACTTGTTAAGTTATTTTAGTTTTGTTATATTACTTTGTTATATTTATTTACTTTATTTATTTTAATTTGTTTATCCTATGTATTTCATTTCATTTATTTACTTTATTTTTTATCTTACTATTATATTTTATTTATTTGGTTTTATTTTATACATTTTCTATTATTTTACTTTATCATATTTATTTTACTTAGTTTTATTTGGTGTTTTTTATTTTACTTTATTATCTATCTTGTTTTATTTTATTTATTACTTTATCAATTTTATTTTTTTAATTTTATTTACTTTATTTTTCTATCCTATTATTTTATTTCATTTTATTCATTTTACTTATTATGATTTTATTTTCTGCCTTGTTTTATTTAACTTATATTTATTTAATTTTGTATATTTCTTTTATTGTATTTAAGTAACTCCGTTACCGATCTTTCTATTTAAGCTTTTGCATTTCTCCATTTTTAGAACCTCTTGATACGTTTCTTTAATTTCGTTTATTTGTTTTATTTTATTTTTTTTTTAATTTTTTTAAGTTACTTAAATTTTCCCTTTTATAAACCTATGTTCCCCATTTTTAAAATTCTTTTATTTTTTTAATTATATTATTTTGTTTTTTTCTCGATAAGTTTCCATCTTCCCTCCGACTCCCGTTCCGTCACCTTGACGTCGCCGCGACGAACCTCAGTTACGTCTGTGGTTTACTCAAACTAAGCGCGCGACCGTCCCGAAAATTGTTGGGACGCTTCCTAAAACTTCGGCTCTTTCGAAAGTTTTAGGATTTCTACTAGACCCTTGGGCATTTGAGTGCTATCAGTCTCAGCCTTCGGTCAGTTATGCCTCTAATAGCTTCTTTCATCCCCCACTCCAAAAATGTATTAAGCGCGATTTCCTCACCGTTTACCAAGTAGCATTGGTCGTTTTCGCTGAGGCTAATCCTGCGCACGTACGATTTGAATTCGCCATGCTCGGTTATAAGTTAAACCATTTTATTGTCTAATTTCACCTCGATCGTCTTCTTTACTGCCAAATTTGATAAAACATTCCTTGTTAGCTTTCTCGTAGTTATACTCTTCCATTTTTGTATAATAGCCTAATCGTCCTGTCGCGCAGCTTTCTTTTGATCCAAGATAGAGTACATTATGTCGAATTTGCCGTTTGCGTCCTCTTCGGCTAGTTATTGGCGCACTCATTGCTGATATTGCCTTCGTGTGCTTTGATACACACGAATTCAGCCTCTGAATATCTTCGTGCGTCCCGAATCATTTGTCGTATTTCAGGTTGTAGGTTCGTGGTAGTGTTCAAGTTTCATAGTGGTGTGAGTGCGAACGTAATATGACTAATTATAGTAAACGGTCCTCTGCCTCTGGCGAATTATGTATCTTATAGCTTCTCATATAGCAATTAGTTTGCACTGAAATATTATACTCCAGTCTGCCAGTTTCGTCTGATAATGGTGTATTTCCAGTCAATATCGTCAATTTTATTTTTAATAGCCTTTTGTCCCGCTTCTCTCAAATGGATAACTTGATACGAAGAATATTGCTGATAACCAGCACTGTATCTTTGGACGTAAGCCGATACGCTCTTGCCGCTTTGACCGCGGTAATTCTTTGAACGTATGTGAGCAAGCATCTCATTGACTTTGCATCCTTTCGCCCATACTGAGGCGGCTTACAGCATTACCGGTTCGATCACGCCTCATAAACGGTTTTCAACGATTCGCCCCGAAATCCCCAAGTTAATCTCGCAGCAGTCATAATTTTGTTAGAAATTTCTACTCTCTTGTTCCTGATGTACTGCACGTGCCACCTCCAGTTTAATTTGTCGTCTATTTTTATCCCTACATACGTTATTGATTCTTTCCAGAAGATTTCTTTACCACCAATTTCTATTCGGAGAGGCCGATAGTTTGGTTTTATACCGAAGTACAAAGCTTCGAACTTACCACTGTTAAATTTCAAATGGTTTTCTTGTGCCCATTCGTATAACTTTCTCAGTACATCGTTTCGGTTTGTCTGTATTTTCATAACGCATCTGGATTTTAAGATCACTAGTGTATCATCCGCGAATCACACTATTGAGCATCGTTCACGTAAATATATCCAAAAGATACTTTTATAGAGAGGTTTCCAAGAAGTTCGCTCCGCGCACGGCCTCTGCTAGCAGACTTTTTGGAGTTGCCTCGATACTATTTCGACCGTATCTCTACTTGTGAGGTCCTATCTTTAAAATAGCTTACCACTAAGCCCATAACAAGTTCCTGGGAAAATTCCTTCGTTCCAGTTTCCAAATTATGGCTGGTCA
This sequence comes from Platerodrilus igneus, assembly GCA_036346225.1. Lineage (NCBI taxonomy): Eukaryota > Metazoa > Arthropoda > Insecta > Coleoptera > Lycidae > Platerodrilus > Platerodrilus igneus. The sequence goes on along the minus strand of JARFIW010001380.1, from coordinate 1,838,300 downwards.
CTAGTTTCCGTAGAATTCCCTGAGATATGCAACGCCACGATGACATTCACACATATTGCTTCTTGGTTCTTTCGTTCTTTCCTTGTACCCAACCCCGTGTGGCTCCGGATTAAAGTAGTCCCACGGTACGACCTGCCTGTCCTAAGAGGCGACTAACGCGGTTCAACACATACACACACTTCTTGCACATTCTGCTTGGTTCTCCTTTCTTTCGTTCTCTTCTTGTACCCCAACCTTGTGTTTGTCTGTATTAGAATAGTCCCACGGTAAGACCTGTCTGTCGTAAGAAGCTACTAAAGTGGTCCAACATACACACACACGCACACACACGCACGCACGCACGCACACACACACACTCACACTCACACACTCACACGCTCACACGCTCACGCTCACGCGCTCACGCCTTCACACACTCGCACACTCGCACAGTCGCACACTCACACACCCACACACTCACACACTCACACACTCACACACTCACGAACTCACACACTCACACACTCACGCACACTCACACACATTTTCTTTTGTTCTTGCGTTTCCTTGTTTGGTTCTCTTCTTGCAGTTTTGGTGCTGCTTCCTTACGGGTTTTTTTTAGTTTTAGTTTTACTTCTCCGTTCCTTTTGATCCACCTTGCTTTTCCTATCCTTCTGCTGGTTTTCTAACTGTTAGTTCTCATCCGGACTTCATGAAATTTTTCGATCCACTTCCTATGGTAGATGCTTTTTAGACTTTTTTTCTTTTCGTCGGAAATTAGAACTTAGTCGACTTTCCGCCTAGGTAGTTATTTTTTTCTTCGGTTCTTCGTTTAATGCGATTCTTTGGTACCACAGCTTGAAGTATTTCAATTTTTCTATCCAGCATTCTTGTTGTTACATTGCTTACTTAGAGGCTTGATAGTTATTGTCTTGTTTTGGCTTGTTCTGTTAGTTTTCTTCCTCGTTTCATTTCTTACTTTTAGGTTTTCGCGAGAAACCAATTTATTTTCTTGAGGTTGAAAACTTTGCTATTTCTTTAGTAGAGATATTAGTCCTCCGACGACTTTTCTGCAGTGTTAGGCCATTTCACCTTTGTCCTCAATGATTACTACCTTGTACTTTTTCTTTTTCTACGTCCTATATACTTCTTGATTTGGTCCTTCGAGCCGGATAAAATTTCTTTTGTTGATTTCTTGTAGTTTTTTAAGCGAATTTTCTTTTGATTCATCCTATTAGTGTATATTGCCCTTTCAAGACGTATATAGGTTAATTTTTGTTGGTTTTCTGATTTTCTTAAGTTTTCTCAAACGAATTTTTTTTGCTTTATGCTACTAGGGTACTGCCTGCTCTATTGATTCTGCCTTCTACTCCGACCTTTTAACTTTGCTAGAGGGGAAATTTGTTACGGTAACTTTTTGAAATGGAGAGATTCTGCATTAAATTGCAGCGACCATTATTAAAAACGCTAATTTAAACCCGTTTTATGTTATAGTCAAATAATACAAACTTAACAAATACGTACTAAAACCGTCCTGAATAAATTTCCCTCACTACATGGTATATATTCTATAACCGTTTATAATTCTTTGAAATGTTTGCTGCTCAAACGACTTTAAATAATTTCTCGTTCCGTAAAATACGTGCTTGCTATTTTCACTTGTTATTCGTCTAAAGATAAAAGCTTCCCTAAAACTACTTCTAATTCCATGAAATTATATTTCATTGTATCTGCACTTGTTCGTCGCTCATATTTTATGGGCAATAAAATCGTCCTCCTAATTGAGTTATTTCGTGGTATATTTGTAGCGTGGATCGATAATCATACAGACCTCTATTTTTTTCTAAAAGATCAGGCAACTTTATTTGCTTGACAGTATGTTTGGCTGCCTAAATTGCAAGTATGTGTTAAAATGCCCATGTTGACAACGAAATTCAATGGAATTAATTGTCTTATTTTGCTTGCATTCTACAAATGGTTTCGCCGTTGTCGTCTAGAATATTTATGTTCGCTTAATTTTGTAGAACCTGTAACAATTTATTGCTAGGAATTGTTTTAGGTTATTCCTTCCATGGTTTTAAAGCTGTATAAATACAAGTTCGACTGTGAAAAAGCTCGCTCTTTTTTATTTTGTCCTACTTTAACGATACTTCTGTTATACAACATCTTGTAAGCGTTGTAAAGTCGCGCTTTTGAAATGCGTTTGTGGTAGTACAGTTAATTAAGTTGTTCCCGTACTCAGCCGTAGACGTATCCAGCTGCATTTCCTAAGATAGTACCAAAAAGAAGATAGCTCCAGGTACAATATATTTTTCTGTTTACTTTATTCTGTTTTGCTGTTTTGGAAGATAGGCACTTTGTTTGATTGATTCTGCAATAAATTACAGACCGACGTTAACGTACACTCACAACACGAACAATTATGTACTTATTCGTAAAAGTTGCTATTTAAAATTTCAATGTGTTGGAGCACTTTTCTACTTCTTACTTTTCTACTGTATAAATTAATGTTAACGTCAACAACTTGCTTCTTAAAATTTTAATGTAACAAGATGTGCCTCCTTCAGCAAATTTTTACTTACTGTATTATTACTTGATTTCTTGTACATATTTAGGGTTTGAACATATTGTAAGTATTCTTATGTTTAGATAATAGGAATAGGTTTAGACTGTAGTATATGTAAATTGACGCTTTGTGTTTATCACGTTGTAACGAACGATTACGTAAATGTGTTTTTGACGTTTGTAAATATTCTTCTGGGACTGTATGTTTCCCTACATGTTCATAATATTGTTTTTACTGAGATTTCCAACTCTTTTCTTTCTAGGTCACCACCCAGCTCTACGACGTTTTTGAGTTAGCCCGAAAACTCTTATCCTTGTGGAGTTCGATTCTACCATTCTGTCCTTGTTTTGTTGCGGTATTCGGTGTAGTCGATTTTCTACTACTTACTTTGCTGCTTTCTTTCTTGTCTGCACGGAAAACCGTAACAACTTGCTCTGATGTAACTAAAAATTGTATTTCTTAAAAGAATTAACCTATCCTTATTAAAATGAAATTTAAGTATAAACATTTCAAAGGAATGTTACAGTTGACACAAGCAAAACCTTCAACAACCTACTGGTGCATATTCGTGTAACGTGCTTGCAGCATGTCTACAAAAGCAATACAAATTTTGCCTTTAAAAACTAAACTTTTAGTAGAGTTTGAAATATTGTAACTAGATAAAGAAAAAAAATATATAGGGCTTAAAGAGGAATTTCCGTGGCATATGAGAAGATATATGACTCTGACCTAAAGCGTATCAGCTTCAATTCACCTACACATCTTTCAAAAAAATGTTAGACAAATAATGTTCTCTTTTGAATGAAAGGTTATGCTATAAATTTCGTGCGTGAACGTTGTGGAAAGATATGTTTGGAACAGTAAAGTTTGTCAACATTTGAAATTTCCATGTGTGAGAGTATGCGTCTTTTACCCAAGTGATTAATGAGAGCAGCAGTAGCAAGCAAATAAAAAGAAAAAATTAAAATTACTCAATTATTAAAAAAATCTCTCCCATAAAATTTTCTCGCCGCTTGAGTAAATCGTATTGTATGCTGAAAAATTTTTTAAACTTTCTATTAGAAGTTTTATGAAGACTATACTTCAATTCTAATATTCAGGATCAGAAACCTTTTTGTTCGTATTTACTTTAAACCAATATTACAAACTTTCAATTTTGCCCTAGAGGACAATACTGTAAATTAATCTTTAGCATAGCTATAAGCTCGTTAAAGAGGTTTAGTAATTCCCAGTTAAGCAGAAATTCATTGTTAATAGAAACTTTGTGTAAGTTGTACAGCTATGGTTAAATCCTTCTACACTTGAGAAATAACTTCTATTCAGGTTTTACAGTGAACTGGGTCTCCTACTATACTATCGTATGTCAAACGAGGTAAGCCCTCAAGCATATTTTAATTAGAACATTAAGGGTGAAAGCTGTATGACTTGTCTGTACATCACCGGCTTCGTTTTATAAAAAATTCTGTTCGATTATTAACTTCAAAGAGATTTTATATACAATATTTGTAAAAGCAGCGCCGAGTTTGGCGTAGAAGTTCTATGGTAATAAGCTTTGAACAAAATATTTAGATAATGTTTCGTATGAGATTGAACATGAGTAGGTCACATTTACTAGATCGATTATTAAGTTTTAACAGAATAAGCTTTTAGAAAGAAAACAGCTACTATTTGAAAAAACTGTATACGTATCATTTCGATGTGAGGGTTCTAATGAAAACAAATAGATAAACTTAGTTACCTAACGCTGAACCTGTTGAACACTAAAAAAATATTAAAAGTAAAATTTAAACCAACAGTGTTTGAGTTAGAAATCCACACATCACCGCTGGGCGAGAAATTTCGTTAGTACAGTCCGTGAACCACTATTTGGTAAGTTGTATTGGTTTGGCCAGCGCAAAGGTTACTATAGATTGCAACGGGAGATCTAAAATTTTAAGAAAAGGCTTGGGGTTACTGCCAATCGACCGCATCTTTTCACAGTCCGTACACCGAGTAGGAATATGCGTAAACTGTTAAGCAGGATACAATGTGTTTCACAAAGTAGAAGGAGATGATGGGTTTCAACCGATGTCTCTCCGTTTTGGAGTATTAATTAAACAATCGTCAACTGTCATTCCGCACGTTCGTTGTGTATACAAACCTTAGCATGTGTTGGTACTTTCAATTGAGAGAAAACGCACTGCTATTGTCCTGATGTCAAGAAGAAGATAATTGACGACGAATGCTATACCTTTAACGAAAGGCGGATGTAAAGCTCCTCTTTAATTGGTCTGTCAATAGAGTAATGTTTGATATGTAACGAATCCGTTGCTGTCGTTAAAGGGTATAATATATATCGTCAGCATAAAACTAAAACTTTTAAGGAACATGCTTCATACTCAAAAAACCAAAGATTAAAGAAGTTGAACTTTTGAAAACCAACATTGGTAAAAGGGGGCAAATTCTGGACAGAAAGGAAGTGACTGGAATTAACTAACGTGTGGCACTCATACTTGTAGCAAAAAAATCACACAATTCACAGGTGCAGAGATAGTCAAGCAAAACTTGATCAAAGAATAGAAGCGCATATCTCCATAATGTTGATAAGTTTGCACGTAAATAGTGCAACGTGGAGAATATAAAGTGTTAGCAGAAATATATCATCTCAGCTACAACTGAGAAATTTGACAGGTATAATAGTTGTCTTGTTGTTACGATAACTCCACTTATCTTTTACAATTGTTAATTGTCTGAGCAAGTTCGTCTGCGTATAGTTATTTAACGTGCGCGCAATGCCTAACAACATATGAGCATAGTATTCTTAAAATTGTTGATAAAGAGGTCAAATAAAACAACTTGCAACTTAATGATGTTACGTTAAGAATTTGGACTCAAAAGGTTCTTAGTTAATAATTGAAATTTTGTAGTCATAGTCACTTACTCAAAATTAGATCACGGTATATTACAAGAAATCCCCTTCATGATAAACACCCAAGAGTTACGCATCATTAAATCACAGTAAATTACAAGGAATCCCCTTCATAATTAATATCTAACCACAAGCCTAGAATGAGTGGAATGCCAATAGTCATACTTCCTATTAAAGCACTACAAAGTAATTCCCAATTATGATAAAAAAACTTATATAAAACAAAGAGCACACTCGCTCAGGGAGTTAATCAGTTAATGGGTCAATCAATGAGTTAGTAGACCAGTTAGTTAATAGTTAATAGATAGTTAATAGTCAGTTCGAATAGTAAATAAGTCTCAGTGATAACTGTGACACTAAGATGTAAGTACCAAACTTTGTTATTTAGATTTAAGACTTTCAATTGTATTCCAAATGCTTGTTAAATAGATTATAAGTGTTTTGAGGTTGACGTGTTTCATTGCCTAGTGATTGTGTGTTTGTGGTTAAGATAATGAGCTACGCACCGCAGCTCTATGGTTATAATTCAGTACCATCCCTGCGACACGTTAACCCCATGTTAGCGTAGTTGTGGAAACAGCAGCTCCGCAACATTTGGTGGAGCCGCTATAAAACGTTCCCGCAACATTTGATGGAGGCGTTTAATCGTGCCTGCAACATTTGGTGGAGACGCCGGGTTTCTCCGTAACATTTTCTAACCCAAACCTTATTTAGGGTAATTGGATGTTACCGATGCTATGCTCTAGACTTTACACTAAGCGGTAGAAATCATGGTTCAGGAATGGGAATTGATATTAAAAAAATTAACAAAATCATGAGCGCCACTACATTCAGAAAAAAGGGGAATGTAGAACCCAGAAGTTAACTACGGTGATGCGATACCTGAAATAAATTACAAGATTAAAAATATAACATATGAGGCAGCAGTTTGCGCCTCCAATATATTTCAAAATAACATGATATTGTAAGTACCTTTATATCTTGTAGTATTAACTTTTGTGAAAGTATTTTATATATTCAAAGATTGTATACCTTTTTGTTTAAATAAAAATGTTCTAGGTTTCTTAGAAAAGTATAATGTAGCATAATATCCTTTAACAAATTTATATGTTATAGCAAAAATGGAACGTATATATAATTCAGGTATTTAAAAATGTTTGTGCAATAGTAACTTAAACTTTCTTTAAATATATATAAAATGAAAATATAACTCTTTTGATTTTAAATTTCACGTTAATGCTAAACCTTAACGTTTGATTCTAATAAAATGCAACAATTATTATTCTATGTAGAAATCGGATCCGTTAACTACTCACAATTGGAATCTATAGATATTAAATACATTGATATAGTAAATAATTTGAGCAACGTTTCATAATCAGATGACAAAAGAAGCAAAAATATAGTCAAAAAAATTAAATCAGCTGTATGATTTATACAAGTTAGATATTAATATAACTTGAAGAATGGGATGTTGATAAACAAATAAGCTTCAATAAAAACTCGCTAGATTATTATAATGTCTCTCTTTAGTCATAATACGAGGTGAACAATATAAAAATTTACTTGATAGCTGTTATAGCATGTTATAATTAATTAAACTAGAACTAGGGTTATGTTTAAATGTAATGATCAATATTATCAAATTACATAATCAATGCGAAATACGCCTTGTTCCTTATTTTTAAATTTACTTAAATTTCATGAAATATTTATGGTCAAATTAGGTTTTATGATACCATCGTTAGAATGTAAACAAAACGAAGTTGACAAGTGACATCTTTCGAATACAATTATGAAAAGTACGCACCTTGAAAAATCCAGTTCAACACCTGTTATACCAACCAGATTTATGTATCGCTGACGTGCTATTTATGCGACGAATTATGGTTGAACGGACTTTGACCATGCCTCTTCGCAGATAATTAATCCATTTATTTATTTCTAACAAGGTGAAATCTTGCAATCTTGTACCAAGCAATTGTACTGCATTGAAATTACGCACATCCAGGATAGGTGTAAGTAAATATCACGGCGATTCTTCCAAAAACCAAATTAACAATCTTGTGTGTGCATCTTAAACGAATTGTAATATTAGATCTTGAACTAACGTACCGAAAAATTTTTGCATTGTTAATTCCCTACGGAAACATCACGTGGATCATTCTCGACGCTTCACTGATTTCCTTTTAACTATCCCGATCCTCAGGTCAGAGGACGTTAAACGAGCCATGTTGGTTTGATAAGCAGCGACCTTATACTGCCTTTTCGATTAAGAACCAGTTGTCATCCACTCGACACCTTCGTCTTCGTATATTTACGGCAGATGACATATTACCAAATATTTCATAAAGATGTAAATTAAGAATGTATTTATTGTATGTACATTATGAATGTAATAATAAATTTTTATTAAATCACTTAAGAATATAAATTAAATGTTGTAAACAGCTGGATCAATTGTTGGGATATAATTATTTTGTCCCAATGTATTAATCATAGCTGATCAAATATACCAACTGTGTAATAGGTATTGTAAAGTGTGTTGCATATATTAGGGGTTATGTATGGCTACATAATAAAAGTACTTATTGGGGTTATTTTGCAAACGTATTGTTTGAAAATGTTACAATTTGGTGGAGGCGCCGGGCTATTTCGAGTCATTTGCTGGCAGATCGGTACCTAAATCCATAGGAAGCACGGCTATTGATGTAAGTTATGATGTTATAGATATTTTTAAACAGATATGAAGATTTATTTTTATTGATTATAGCTATTGCTATTAACTGCGTGATTGTAACTCCAATACATCTATATATATATATATATATATATATATATATATATATATATATATTTCAATTGGTTCATGTTGGTTATAGTAACACGAAGCACCAAAAAACTTCACGAAAACGCCTTCTTGTCAAATTTTTCGTGCTACACCAGCCCGTTGTAATACCGTAATTTGAACAAGAAAATTTCTTGAAGTTTAGTGGAACTTAAAATCAAATTGACAGTGTTTTCATTCTTAAAACGTTGCACTTCAATTTTATTAACTGACGTTACTTTGATTCTAATTCTCAGACCTAGCCAACTCACTGCTCATCATGGATAGTAACCCTAGCCAAGTCACTATCAAATCTGGAGTATACTATCAATGAATTCTTAACGTGCAATTGTTTTCTTAGGTCCATACTATAATTTTATTGGGACCAAAATCCACATCCATTATTCATTACCTAATAGTTCGTAAATAAGCAATTCCATTTAATCTAACATAAAAAAAATTGAAAACACACTAGCAATAACAATATTTTTGTTCTATCATATTGTTCATTCACAATCATTTTTATAATGCAAACACAATAGCATATTGTGTCACAAGGGCAGAAAGTGAGCATTAGCAGCCCGCAGCTATTAGATGCCTAAGCAAGCGAAGCGAGCGAGGGCAGCTGATAGCTAAAGGCTGCTAATGCATTTTTGCCTGTGTGACATACAACTGTTTTTCGCCTAGCATTAAAGAAAAAAAATAGGAAAAATAACACAAAATAAAGAAGGTTAATAACATTTGACGTCGAGGTTAAATGAAAACTTATTTGAAACGTCAAAGTCACAATAAATGAATCTCAATGATAGTCATAGGTGTCTAGATTGTGAAAAACCTACAAAATCATGCTGTTATGAGTTTAGCGGCCCTAAGGCCGCAAAGGTTTTCTTTCAGTCACATTTTTAAGGCAAAAATGATTCATTTTCATATACGCTAGACGAAAATATAACTTAAATATACACTTTTTGGTAAATGATTTTACATTTAGTATAGTAATAAAATATATTTAGAAATCTGGTATAAGATTGAAATATATATTAAACCTTAGTGAAATTGATTATTTTCATAGATTTTATATCACAAATCAAACTTATTCACCGAAATGTGTACAAAACTAGAAATAAAAGACTAATGTTAAATTTTTATGCTTAAATTCACTTTGTTGTATACTGCTCGCTGCCCATAACGAAATGCACTACATCAAAAGACACTGCATTGGTAGGAATCCATGTTCCACTAATACAACGGACGTTACGTGGACTTTTAGTAAGGAAGCCCTTTACACCACCCTTTGCCTGGAATTCATACACATGCTCAGTAATGTTCCCATAGATGACATAGCGATGGTACAAACGCCAGCAGACTGGACTTTAATCACTCCTAAATGTGATCCATTTCATGAAGATTTGTGCTTATTAAATCAACAATATGACAACAGTGCTCTTACAATCTCGTGCGCTAAACAGTTATTACATGAGCGCACAGCTAACAGCTATCAAAAGTCTGTCCATTCCATTGTAGAGATACTGGAGACGAAACCGAATTCATCACACGTATAGAAGCTAACTAATATATGGTAACCCATGCAAATGCAAATACAGCAGTCGTATGCGGCAAAAAATCATTTCCAATCGGAGGGCTAGTTACAGTTGGAGCTCTCTCAGTACAACTATCTTGTAATTGTAACATTTATAGAGAACAAGCAACAATTGAAGCAACTGAAATCGCTTGCTTAAATCAAGAAGTAACAACAACCATAATTCATATCATACCAGCTGAATGGATACGATTCAGAGGTCTTAATATTCCGATCCAAGACTAAACACTATTGAAATTTGGTTCCATTGATGAATGCATCAACTATAAATGGACACTTTTTCCTTGCCTTATCCTTGATTCTGTTATTCCTACAATTTATTTTTTGCATAATTCTCTGCCGTCGAGTAATACAATTATCAGCCAATGTTATTTCTTCCGATACCAACAAGTATAATCAAAGGAAATTTATCAAATAACCTCAATCCTCACAGAAAATTTTACTTTTACCTATCCTTCTTACACAAATCCCACCAGAAAACACTCCAAGCGAGCAAAACACAATCGAAGATTACCTAGTACCATCGACCACATCCGATAATCGTTCGTATGATGTTTTACAAAGACCTATTTGTGAAGTTTCACGAACACAAAAGCTATCACCAGGGGAAACGAGCAGCCAACGCCAACAGCAACAACCAAGTCAACACGAACTTCAGCAACGAAAGTTACCGACAATTCCAGAAGAAGAAGTACAATATCTACCAATGACACGTCGCTCCGACTACATTCAAATGCATCCACCCAAACGACTTGTGTAAAAAAACGTTTTAGTGCTACGGACACCACTTAGTGTCGTGCAACAGTCAGTGCTACCCATAAACAATTTCAGTGCCTTCCATGAACACTTGCAACGCAGCGAGGACACTTGTATTACATTTAAGTTAATTTTTTTTATGTTTCTTTGCTTACGCAGCAAACCACCTTTGTAACTTAGACTTAAGACTAATAATTTAAGAATTCTTCAATTCTTTTTATGATTGTAATGCTTACACAGCAACATAAACTACATGTAACCTAGATTTAAGAAATAGTGTTAAGTTTTTTCAAGTTGTCGATTGGTATTCTAGTAAGCCTCCATGCTTCACATTTTTCCTCTTCTCTTTTTTTCTAAACATGGGGATCAAGTATCATCACGCTGGGGGAAGATGTTACGTTAAGAATTTGGACTCAAAAGTTCCTTAGTTAATAATTGAAATTATGTAGTCATAGTCATTAATCACCCCGAGAGTTATTTACAATTAGATCACGGTATATTACAAAATATCCTCTTCATGATAAACACCCAAGAGTTACGCATAATTAGATCACAGTAAATTACAAGGAATCCCCTTCATGATAAATACCTAACCACAAGCGTGGAATGAGTGGAATACCAATCGCCATACTTCCTATTAAAGCAGTACAAAGTACGAGGTCTATTTTTTTTTCAAGGTACGATCGGTCGCGAAATAAAAACTCCCCTAAAAATCGGATGAACCAGTGCGCAGATGTGTTGCGCAGCGTCACTAGTATGGCTGTCAATCGCGTCGCGTCACTTCCGTTTACTTGTGTTTACGTAGGTAGCACGTAAACATGTCTACAATAATAGCATCTCCCGCCAAGTGTGAAGTTCGTGCGGTAATTCGATTCCTTCAGGCTGAGGGGTGTAATGCAGCCGAAATTCATCGACGAATAAGTACTGTGTACGGTGAAACTTCAATGAGTGACAGCAAAGTGCGACAATGGTGCAGAAACTTTAAAGCAGGACGTACAGATGTTCATGATGCAGGCGGTCAGGCAAGGAAGTCAGTGTCAACCAATGATCTCGTTCAGCGAGTGGATGTGGCAATTCGAGAAAATCGACGGTTCACAATTTCTGAATTGAGCGATTCATTTCCTGAAATTTCAAGGTCAGCTCTCTACGTCATTGTGAGCGAGAAAGTTCAGTACCACAAACTGTGCGCGAGATGGGCTCCCAAGATGCTGTCCGATTATCACAAAACACAGATAATGGAAGCCTGCTTAACGTTTCTCCAGAGTTACCACAATGAAGGAGAAACTTTCTTGAACAAAATTGTCACAGGGGACAAGACATGGGTCCATTACGAAACTCAAGAAACAAAAGAACAATCCAAACAATGGATGCATTCTCACTCTCCCAGTAAACCAAAGAAGTTCAAGCGAACCTTCTCCAACAGCAAGTGCATGGCTACTGTGTTCTGGGACCGAAATGGCGTTCTCTTGGTGGAATTCATGGAACGTGGCACAACCATTACAGCAGCCTCATTCAGCGTGACTCTTCAACGTCTACAAAGGGCAATTCTGATTAAGCGGAGAGGAATGTTGTCATCAGGCATTGTCCTTCTCCACGACAATGCTCGGCCGCACACTGCAGCTTCAACAAAGACACTCCTACAGTCTTTTCAATAGGAAGTGTTTGGTCATCCACCATACAACCCGGACTTGGCTCCATCTGATTTTCACCTGCTTACTCACATGAAACGCTGGTTAGGAGGACAACATTTTGGCACAGACATTGAGCTGCAAACCAGCGTACAAACATGGCTGAACACACAGGCGGCTACGTTCTACAACGAAGGTATTGGGAAGTTGGTACCACGCTACGACAAATGTATAAATCTGAGTGGCGACTTTGTAGAAAAATAGAGTAATTATGTAAGTACTTGTTACAAATAAATAATTTTTGATTTGTACTGTGGTTTTTATTTTGCGATCGGTCGGACCTTAAAAAAAATAGCCCTCGTAATTCCCAATTATGATAAGAAAACTTATATAAAACAAAGAGCACGCACGCTCAGGGAGTTAATCAGTCAATCGGTCAATCAATGAGTTAGTAGTCCAGTTAGTTAATATTTAATAGATAGCTAATAGTCAGTTCGAATAGTAATAAGTCAGTCAGTGATAACTGTGACACTAAGATGTAAGTACCAAACTTTATTTTTAGATTTAAGGCTTTCAATTGTGTTTCAAATGCTTGTTAAATAGATTATAAGTGTTTTGAGGTGGACGTGTTTCATTGCCTAGTGATTGTGTGTTTGTGGTTAAGATAATGAACTACGCACCCAAGCTCTATGGTTATAATTTAGTACGATCACTGCGAACGCTAGTTAGCGTAGTTGTGGAAACATCAGCTCCGCAACATTTAGTGGAGCCGCTATAAAACGTTCCCGCAACATTTGGTGGAGGCGTTTAGTCGTCTCCGCAACATTAGTATAAAGTGCATGCCCATTGACGAAAGTAAGGATTAAGAATAGCTTGGCCAAGTAATTAGTGCTGCACACAAAGCAAAGGATGGTCAGTAACTTTTGTGCTCAAAACATTTGGACATAAATATTACTTTAAAGTACTATATGTCAACGACTAATTTTATTCGGGGACATAATCTAAATCGCCGTTAATTTCAGGTATTTCCTATAGAAAAATAAGAAGCTATCACACTTCTCCAGGCTTGAAGGAAGAATACATCCAGTCGATGGATAAGTGAAGATAGTGGAAGATTTTTGTGTCTTCGGTGACAAAAAGACCTTGTAAGTATTACATAAGAAATACCAGAACTGACCCCAATTTAAAATATATTGTGCAGCTCGGCTAGCACTAAAGAGTATACCTACTAGCATTCGTTAATTACTTAATTACTTGTAATTATGGGTGATTATTTATCTCACACCTCACGGTAACTACATCTACGCCTTGCTGTTTCTTATCTGTTATATCTGTAGGTTGTAATGTGATTGCAATGATACGAAAATACATGAAGCTTTATTATAAACGTAAAGATACATTCGACAATCTAAGCGACACTGCTTATCCGCTATAGCATTGGTAACCCCACCGCTATATATTCCAATAGGTGTGACATATTGCATTATAATTAATACTAAATATGGCGTTGCTTTCCCCTTAATAAATGTTATACAATACATAAATAGCTATATACTTAAACCTATATACATTATGAATAATTACTATGCGAAAAACGATCCGAGGGTCGGACTATTCTAATTGGCCTTTTTGTTACATTCGCATCATTTCCAAGATTGCCAGTTTGTGTATGATCTGAATTGCAATTATTGTCACTATTATCCGTAGACTACTATGCCAATAATCATTACCGTCGTGAAAATAATCACTCAAATAACTAGGTTTCAATTGTGAAACATGAACCTTTTTTATTTCATTAAAGGTAGGTCTAACCAAATAAACAACATTGCCGATTCCTTTGCGCACTATGGCTTGGAGGCATTTAACTGGACCTTTAAGACAGTGTAGGAGTAGAGGATGGAACCGGTTCTGGAGCAGCGTCGCCGTCACAGCGCCGCAGTAGAGGGGGTCGGTTATGCCGTTGGAGTCAACCCACTTGAATAATGAAGATTTCAAGAAACATTGCGCATGACTTCAAAAAGTCTGCATGAACTTAGTTGGGAGAACCAGTCGACCAGGGGGCTGTCGTGATTGCACTTAACTTCATATTTAGAAGAGATAATTCCATCGCATACCTCAGTGTATGTGAAGAGTGCACAAGAACAAAATATCGTGTCCAGATATTTACAGCACAACCATATTGAAAATATTGAAGAACTTTACGTTTCAAATTTGAAAACGTTAAGCATGGGTTATGGAGGATTTGGTTATGCATATGGAGAACTATTTAGCATGCGTCCAACAAAATGTTTTACTTATTCAAAATGTATTGTAACATGTATTTAAGTTTAATAAATTTTTGACTACTTGGTTTTATTATATTCTACGGAAACATGAATATTGGTAACAGATCGTTCGTGTATGAGAAAGGTTATTATTATTATTTCAGTTACATATAGAAATTAAATTTTTTCATCTACGTTGGGAATTAAAACCCATTAGATCTTTGAGAAAATTCTAGACTAATTGGATAGGTCATACTACTAGAACGTAAGAAATGTTGGTTATTCTAAGAAAACTTTTGTTGTGTATGTTAATCATGCATAGTCGAAGAAATCTTTTATCATGAGGATCCCTATAAAGAGGATCTGCTGTGAGGATCCTGGTAAAGAAGATCTGGCCCAGAATAAACATATTCCTCTAATCACCATAATGAGTTACTTTGCAGGGATTTATAAAAGATAATTACGTTTATTACGGGATCTTTCGGTGGCGCTGTGGCGGTGGCGCTGCGCCAGGACCGACCCCCTCTAGTGTGGCGTCGGCGTTGCGCCAGGACCGGTTTTATCTTCTACTTGTAGGTTAACAAGTACTTTATCTCCTACTATGTATGTTTTAAATTTAGGCAAAGCGGATATATTAAACCTTACTTTACGTTTCACCTTCTCTTCTTGAGAAGATATCGTGTTTCTATTGTTTGGATTACTTAATGAAACGGGAGTTTTACGGCTAAAACTTCAACATTAGTTTCATAGGCGAGACACCAGCAACACTAGACGGGGTTGATCTTAACGAAAATAAACAATGATTCACGCGAGTTAACAATGAAACATTATTATGTGCTAATACTGACTTAATCAACAATTATTTGAAAGTTTGAACTTCCCTTTCTGCTAAATCGTTAGAACGTGGATTATACGGCGGAGCATAAATGAGCTTAATACTTCGATTTTTACAGAAAAGTGCAAATTCCTTTGCATTAAACGGTGGACCATTATCCGACTTAATTACATTAGGTATAGAAATTCTAGAAAGGCATTCACACAAGTTCTATATAATATTCTCAAGATTTGTGATATTTAAAATAAAACACTTGATCCATTTAGTGTAATCATCAATAATAAGCAGAAGCTTAACTTTATGTGTGTCCAGTAGATCAACATGAATTCTATGCCGAGGATTTTTGGACATAAACCACGATTTGATTATTGTAGGTTTTTACGCTGTACTGATTGACAAATTATACAAGACCTAATTTTTTGTTCTATATCGTTACTCATACCAGACCACCAAGCTAATAATTTACCCCTAGTAATTCCGGCATGATCTGCATGAATTACTGACACGACTTTGCATTTTAGTTTATCAGGAATTACAACCCTATTACCAAACATAAGACATCCTTCATGTACGAGCAAAAGTTTACTCATTTTAGAAAAATTTTTAATACTACATCGGACTTCAATTCATTTAGACGACCGATTAATATCGCATTTACAACTTTACTGAATGTAACATCTTTGACGTTTCGAATGCAACCTCTTTATATAACACCAATGGTGTGGACAAATAAACAAAATTACAATCGAAATCATCGTCGGGTAATTTTACGACTTTACTGTCAGAAGACGTGATATACAGTCAGCATTTTGGACGTTAACACCTTTTCGAAACTTAATTTTATATTTATAGGACGACAAAATTATTGACCAACGTAATAGTCGTGTTGTCGCCATTTGTGGCAACTTATTGTTTTTGAAAAACAATGACAATTAAGGTTCGTGATCAGTCACGATAGTAAATCGAGTTCCTACACGATATTTGTGAAGTTTAGTTACGCCAAATATGATACTTAATACTTGTTACGTCGTCATCGAACAATTCGGTATTTTGTGACAATAAATACTTTGTGCGTGCATCCTACAGTTTGAGTGAAACATTTTATATACCGGCAATAACAGTGCATAAAGTGACAGTCGTACTCGAGCCTTTAAAGAAGCAAGTCGCCTTCGAACCCTTGAAAGGACGGTTGTATTAGAGCTTTCAAAGCGAGACCGACACCCGGTCGAGCGTGTTACTGGTTCTCCGTAAAAGCTTTTGTGCGTGAAAGTGTCTATTGCCCCAGCGGCGCAAGACTTAAGGTATTTATACCCTTTACTAAGTAGTTTGATGTAGTTTTTTGTTTGTTATTACATAACCGCTCCACCATTATCGTTATTGCTATAAAAGCAATTGGTCCTTCATTATAATTTGCATATTTTATCACACATTTATATCAACCTCCTTAATCACCATCAATCATTGGCCCTATAAGTCGATCCGGATTCATTAGTCCTGTGGTTACACATGTCCTAAATTAAATATTATTGTGCATTTCAGCGAGTTTTAATTAATTAATATTTCAGTTTTAAATTTGTGCTTAAAGCCCATATTTAGCGGGTTAAAATGTAAACATTATTTATACTGTCTTTAGATTAAATTAAGCGATTTCGCCGTAATTGAAACCAGCAAGCGTTTTAATTACAAAGAAATTCATAATATAAAATTTGTCAGTTTTCAGTTTTAAATTCATTTTAGCGGCATAAAACAGAAAGCAACCTGAAAACTATAAATCGCTTTATACTTCTTAAACAAGAAAGGTAAAGGGATTTGCTTTGTATTTAAAAGCTATTGCACGTTTTGTATTACAATATTGAAAATATCTGCAGAGGAATAAGGTTGTAAAGTTGCATCTTTCGGCAAATATGTTAAGCCACATGTTTTAAACGTTTCTGTGAGCTTTTGATGGTAAGCCGCTCGGGTTGTTAAGCGGTACATCTTATATTCACGCTTTTGTTTGACGAACCGTTAGTCATAAAACGTGATTTATTGGTTATACCCTATTTTACATTTTCGTGCTTTGAACAACTCATAATATTTTAATATTTCTCAGTGCACATTTAGCTTTACCGTTTTACAACAGTTTATTGTAGTCCTTTCAGAATCTTTGAGAATGGCTCCAAAGAAAGCACATGTGGTAGAACTCCAATTACTGAAAACACGGATTTTAGAAATATTTGAGCTTTGTAATTCTATACAAAGTGACCCAAGTTTAAAGGCATTGTTCCTTATTCAAACAAGGGGAATACATGACCTTTATGCAAATTTCAATACAATTTTAGTCGCTGTCTTGGCCTCATGTGACGAGGTAGACTCATTAACTTACAACGCTGTACGGAAGGAAGTAGATTCCGCTTATTTTTCATACTGCTGCATCTCGATACGATGCAAGAAATGAAAGCACCACAAATCATCGAAAATGCTCCAAGCAGCACGGTATCAAAATTGTTACCGTTAAAGCTCCAAATTTTAATAATGAGGTAACTGAATTTTCATCTTTCATCGATTTATTTGACAGCCTGGTCTATAATAACGCGTCGCTGTCCAATATCGAAAAATTAAATTATCTTATCAGTTGTTGTACCGGGGAGTCTTTAAGAATCGTTAAATCTGTACCCATTTCGGGGATAATTTTATTATTTCCTATAACGCCTTGCGTGAGAGATTTAGCAATCCGCGTTTATTGGCAACTTTGCATTGGAAAGCAATGAAAGACTTTCTACCTTTAAAATCAGAAGACCCTAAGAAACTTAGGGTACTTATTGATTGTTTTTCGGAGAACCTTGCTGTTCTAACTAACTTAAAGTTTCCCACTGAACATTGGAACTTTATTCTGGTCGATTTGCTTTTAGAAAAACTTGATCCATTCACTAGAAAACGCTTCGAACTCCAATCGGATCCGAAGCAAATACCTAATTTCGAGGATTTGAGATATTTTTAACCCAACAATGTGCAGCGTTGAAACCTTTTCTTCAACCGCACCTGTTTCTTATTCGACGACTGTCCATACATCTCACACATCAGTGCCTAAGAAATCCTCAGCGTTTCAATTTAAACCAAGAGTTTCTTCTAACGTAGTTTCACTGGACACACCAAGTAGCTCCAGTGACTCAAATAATTCATTTTCGCACCATTGTCCTTCCTGCAAAGGCAATCACTTAATTTATAGATGTCAATCGTTTCTAAAGAAAACTCCGACGGAACGTTTCGACATTGTCAAACGCTTACGCCTTTGTTTAAATTGCTTACGAACAGACCATGCGTCCATGCAATGCAAATCTTATAATTCCTGTCGAACTTGCGCCAAGCCGCATCATACCTTGCTACATTTTGAATCGCAACCTGCTTCTAGCCGTTCAGCTGAACCGACCGCTACACATGCATAAAATGCCAATAGGACGCAGTCAGCCTCTCCTATTCCGGCAAATGTTTTGTCTTCACAGACGAATTCAAATCTTGGGGTTACTGTCTTACTCTCCACTGCTGTTGTGGAAGTTCAAGATCGTTCTGGTAGATACAAACCGATCAGGGTACTCTTAGATCCTGGTTCCCAAGCTAGCTTTATTCGAGACGATTGCGTGAGCAAACTTTGGCTTCCACGCATACGTTCTCAAGTTCCGATTTATGGACTTGGGCAGACAACTTCAGCAGTCAATAGAGGTGCCGTCAGCTGCACTATTCGCTCTATGTTAGACTCTGAAAATCTCTAGAAGTCACAACTTTTGTGCTTTCGTCAATATCTGGCAAATTACCTAGCGTTGAAGTTCCTAATAATTGGGAACACTTATGCGGCCTGCACTTTGCAGACCCGACCTGGAACTCTCCAGGAACTATTGACATGCTCCTTGGAGCAGATGTTTATCCGTTCATCATCAATGGCGGTGTTATACATGGCAAATTTCTTCAGCCTGCCGCCATAAATACAATTTTGGTTGGACTATTATTGGTCCCACAAAAGCTTGCAGTCTGATACTGTCCAAGCATTTTTACTTCTGTAGAAGATCCTATCGACCAGACCCTAAGGCGGTTTTGGGAGATAGAAGAATTGCCATCAAGCCTTATACTTCTCCAGAAGAAGAAAAGGCAGATTTGATTTTGAAAACACGTTTTCTCGTGACCCTAGCGGTCGTTTTATTGTTGCGTTACCGTTCAACGATACTTTGCCCGTTTTGATAATTGCTTTGAGATGGCTAAAAAGACTATTTTCGTTGGAGCGCAAATTACATGCTCAACCGGAGCTACGCGCCCAATACAACAATTTCATGCAGGACTATCTTGATGCGGGTCATATGGCATTACTCGATTCTCCGCCCGTTGGGAACGATAA
Organism: Platerodrilus igneus; assembly: GCA_036346225.1. Lineage (NCBI taxonomy): Eukaryota > Metazoa > Arthropoda > Insecta > Coleoptera > Lycidae > Platerodrilus > Platerodrilus igneus. The sequence continues at coordinate 1,818,574 of JARFIW010001380.1, read as the reverse complement.
TTATTTTTTACCCCATCACCCTGTGTTTAAAGAAGAAGGTCATACTTCTAAAATTCGTGTGGTTTTGACGCCTCTGCAAAGGCTAAAACAACGTGTCACTTAATGACACTCAATTGGCTGGACCTAGTCTCCAAAACGACATTTCGTCAATCTTACTGAAATTTCGTACTCATCGTTTCGTTTTTACTTGTGATGTTCGCCAAATGTATCGACAAATTTTGGTTACCGAAGAACATCGAAAGTTTCAATTAATTGTTTGGCGGTTCTCCGCAGAAGAACCCATCCAGACATATCAGCTTAATACAGTGACCTACGGTATTAAGTCATCGCCTTATCTAGCATTAAAACTCTTCAGCAATTAGCCATTGACGAAGGCAAAGGTTTCCGTTAGCCGCTGACGCTATACGGTCAAATCTATATATTGATGATTTCGTCGCCGGTGGAGATTCTATACAATCGGCCCGCGAAATTAAAGATCAACTTATCCGACTTTTACATTTGGCTGGTTTTGAACTTCGAAAATGGAGTTCTAATTCAGTTTCTATTTTGGAAGGCATTCCGTCAGATTTTTGCCAATATACTTCTCTCGATTTCGATTCGGACGAATCAATAAAAATATTAGGTCTTCAATGGTCACCTACAGAAGATATTTTCTCGTTTCGGGTTAAACCATTAAACCAAATATGTACAAAGCGCAACATACTTTCACAAGTTGCCAGAATATATGATCCATTAGGATTTTAGCCCCACTAACACTTTTGCAAAACGCCTAATCCAGCATCTGTGGATGTTAGGTTTAAATTGGGATGACATCCCACCAGCAGACATTTCGTCTCAATGGCAGCAATACCAAGAAGAGTTGCCGTTATTATCGTCATTAAAGTTACCACGTTGTTTACCCCTTCGGATCCTTTTACTTGTCATTTGCATGGGTTTTGCGATGCTAGCGAGGTAGGGTATGCAGCGGTAGTGTATTTTCAGTTCATAAATCAAACTACCGGAGAAATAACTGTACAATTTGTAACCGCTAAAACAAAAGTAGCTCCAATTAAGCGCATTTCAATTCCACGTTTGGAATTATGTGCCGCCGTTTTATTAACCGATTTACTTTCTTTTACCATTCGTTCTTATCAAGGCTTGATTGACATTTCCGATGTTTCAGCGTGGAGTGATTCTACGGTCGCTCTCACTTGGATACGTTCTCCACCTTTTCGTTGGAAAACTTTTGTGGCAAACCGTGTTAGCCACATTCAAGAAATCATTGCACCTAGCCGATGGTTTTATATTAAATCTTCGCATAATCCGGCTGATCCTGCATCTCGGGGATTAATGCCAAGCGCGGTTATCTCATGTTCGCTATGGTGGGCGGGGCCTGAATGGCTTCACTACCCTAGTGACTCGTGGCCGCCTCAACCAACATTGTCAACCTCAATTGCTGAGGTAACTACGGAAAAGAAGATCCTAACATTTGTCGCTCAAACAGATCCAAACGTCATTGACATTTTACTAAGTCCGCTTTTCATCGTTATATAAAATCCAAGGCATCGTGGCTTACATTTATAGATTTTCTAAACTCATGGCTCAACGTCATACGGGTCCCTTAACAGACATTGAACTACACAATGCTCTCATGATTATCGTTCGGCATGTACAAAATGTTACATTTTCAAAGGAAATAGCTTCGATCAAGGCAAACCGTAAGTTACCTAAAAGCTTGCGAAAACTTTCTCCATTTGTTGATCCACAAAACATCTTAAGAGTAGGTGGGCGCTTGACACATTCTTCGCTTTCCTATTCCGAAAAGTTTCCTGCGTTATTGCCTCAGCGGCACCGATTAACCGAACTTATCATTCTGTCAACTCATGAAAGGTATTGCCATCCCGGTGTTAATACCACAGCGTATCTTATCCAACAGAATTTCTGGATCCTTTCTATTAAACATTCAATCAGAAATTATTTATCATCCTGTCATAGATGTTTTCGTACCAAACCGGTCCTGGTAACTCCTCCTATGGGAGACCTACCGGCAGCACGTATTACCCAAATCAAACCGTTCAGTATTGTTGGTGTTGATTTTGCTGGCCCTCTTTAATAAAGGCTAACCGCCTGCGAGGCTCTAAAACTCTTAAGGCCTATATTTGTATTTTTGTTTGTTTTGCCACTAAGGCAGCACATATTGAACTTGTTTCGGATTTGTCGGCAGACGCGTTTCTTGCCGCTTTGCGACGATTTATAGCACGTCGAGGACGCTGTTCTCAAATATTTAGCGATTGCGGTACTAATTTTGTAGGTGCCTATCGTCAGCTTACGAGTTATCTGCATAGTGCAGTAACCTCAGAAAGGATAAAGTGGTCGTTTAATCCACCTAGCGCCCCTCACTTCGGTGGCTTGTGGGAAAGCGGTGTTAAGTCGGTAAAGACACACCTATCTCGCGTAATCGGCGAACAAAACTTACCTTTGAGGAACTGTACACAGTTCTTACACAAATTGAATCTGTGCTAAATTCAAGGCCACTCTGCGCTTTGAGTTCGGATCCAAATGACTTGCGTTGCCTAACACCAGGTCATTTCCTAACTATGGAGCCTCTTTCTGCACCACCAGATGAGGACCATTTAACCAACGTTGTACCATTAAAAGCAGGTGGAAACTCCTGCAAAAACTCCACCAAGATTTTTGGGCTCGCTGGAGCCATGAGTACTTACATACTCTGAACCAGAAGGTTAATTGGCACTCTAAGGTAGGTGTCCGACAAGTGGAAAAGGACACTATTGTCCTCGTCAAGGACGACCAGCTTTCTCCACTTCAATGGAAGTTTGGTCGTATTATTAATACTTTTCCCGGTGCGGACGGTATTATACGTGTCGCTGAAGTCAAAACGGCACATGGCACACTAAAACGACCTTTGGTCAAACTAGCGCCGCTACCGGTATTTTAATTTTATTTTATGTTTAGATGTATATACACATTTTTACATGTATAGTAGTATATTATTTTTACATATTTGCTTATTTACATATATATTTTTATTCTTTGCATAGTTGGTAATATCGCTCGCTGTAGTGCACCACCCTATCTTTCGTTACCTCCTTTCCTAGCAAGGTCAAATCCCATGTGATTTCCTTCACCCAACCTACTTCCTCCTTTTCAAAATTCTATGAATTTGGTGGGCGGTATGTTACGTCGTCATCGAACAATTCGGTATTTTGTGACAATAAATACTTTGTGCGTGCATCCTACAGTTTGAGTGAAACATTTTATATACCGGCAATAACAGTGCATAAAGTGACAGTCGTACTCGAGCCTTTAAAGAAGCAAGTCGCCTTCGAACCCTTGAAAGGACGGTTGTATTAGAGCTTTCAAAGCGAGACCGACACCCGGTCGAGCGTGTTACTGGTTCTCCGTAAAAGCTTTTGTGCGTGAAAGTGTCTATTGCCCCAGCGGCGCAAGACTTAAGGTATTTATACCCTTTACTAAGTAGTTTGATGTAGTTTTTTGTTTGTTATTACATAACCGCTCCACATTATCGTTATTGCTATAAAAGCAATTGGTCGATATCATTCGTCGGGTAATTTTACGACTTTGCTGTAAAGCAGACATGACATACAGTCAGCATTTTAGACGTTAACACCTTTTCGAAACTTAATTTTATATTTATAGGACGACAAAATTATTGACAAACGTAATAGACGTGCTGCCGCAATTTGTGACAACTTTTTGTTTTCAGAAAACAATGACAATAAAGGTTCGTGATCAGTCACGATAGTAAATCGATTTTCTACAAGATATTTCTGAAATTTAGTTACTCCAAATATGATACTTAATGCTTCTCTATGTAATTGACTATAATTTTTCTGAGCTGCCGTTAAAGTAGCTGATTTGAAAGCTATAGCTTCCTCAATACCATTGTTCAAGTGACTTAAAGACAGTGCATACACCGTAAGAACTGCTAGAACATATTAGCATAATAGGGTTTTTTGGGATAAATAAAAACAATAATGACTTTTGTAAAATTACCGACTAACTACTGAGAAATGCGTTTTCGCAATCATCTGACCTTAGTAAATTGTGAAGTTGTTCCAATATATCAGGAGCCATTTAAACAAATTTATGATAATAGTTAAACAACCCTAGATACGACTTTAACTGTGAAATGTCCTGCGGACGTGGGACTTCAAGTAATTTCTGAATTTTAGACTTACAAGAACTAAGACCTTTATCACTACGATTATAGCTTAGGATTTCCAACCAGTTGACAAAAAATTTACTTTTTTCAACATTAATCTTCACGTTGTAGTTGTTAAATCTACTCAAGACTTTGAACAAAGTTTATTTTGCAAAAGTCACTGTTCATGCCTTCTACCAGAATATCATCTTGGTATGCGCCACAAAATTCAATATCATAAGAATTTCATCAATAACAGACTGAAAAATGGCAGTAGCAGAGGACAAACCAAAGCATAGACGATTGTATACAAATAAACCACAAATAGTGTTAAGCGTTAAAAATTGCTTGCTTTTACTATCGACTTCTAACTGCAGATACGCGTTAGACAAATCGAAGCAACAAAATAAGATGCAATTGTAGTTTTTGAAACAAGTGTTCAGGTTTGGGTAACGGATACTGACTTACCGACACAAATTTATTTACTATTAATTTTAAATCGACGCAAAGCCTAGGGTTATCATCTTTTTGGGAACACAAACTATTGGCGACACCCATTGACTTGTGTTTGCTCTAGTTATAATACACTTACTTTTTAGTGCCAATAATTCCTTTTTAACATCATTACGCAATGCAACGGCACTTCGTACGCCTTACAAAAACTAGGAATGGCATTTTCTTTCATATTAATGCTGACTTTAAATTGCCTGATGGGCTCATTGTTAAATTTTCTATTAACTGCAGCAGGAAATTTTGCGGTAAGTTCATCAATTGTACACGATCTAAATATTGTATCAATTTATTTTACATCTGTGCTATTTTGAGTTTCATTACATACGTTTAAGGTTACATTGTTATCACACATACTACGCCAGTTTGGACATAAAATACCTAACCAATCTCGACCTAATAATACTCTACATTTTTTTAAAGTGACTATAAGACTTAACTGATTATACAGACATGCATTATGTTTGACATCGACATTCAATTTTCCTAAAACAAGTAATGCTATATTATTTGCTGCTAACAGCTTACCTTCAAATTTGTTTAATTGCAGATCATCTGTAAAACATTCTTTAAACACATCTAAGAAAATTACTCTGCATGCAGAGCCAGTATCAACATCAAATAAAATACATTTGTTGTTGATTTCCACGCTTATCTGCAAGGACATTGACCTAGACATACTGTTGCAAAAATACGAAATGGGTTTATTATAATTAGTAATATTACTACAAAATTTTGAAGTATGGCCTTTTTTACCTTACATGTGATTTTCAATGCTCCACCGAAGATACTACATTGGCCAATAAGCGAGTTTTTTTTACCTGGAAAATTTGGAATTTTGCCGAACTCTTGCTGTTCCAAGCAAGGTAGGGATCTTTAACGTGCGTGACACAACACTCACACACGGTACCTCCATGTTACCTCCCATCCGAACGGGGATGTATTTTTGTGAAAAATGCTCACCTCACATTTTTCAAGCGGGCCGTGTCGGGACTCGAACCCGGGACCTTGGGCGTAGTAGTCACACACATACCAACTACGCAACGGAACCGCCTGGTCTTTTTTACCACAAGCATAACATACCCATGAAAATTACGTACAATTTATAGGTTTATGTTTTCTGAAACATTGTTCACAACGCTTTCTAGACCGTGAATTGAACCTCTACGGTCTTTACTTTCGTTTTGACGATTTCTTGATCCTGTACGGCTCTTGGTGCGGTGTTGTTGACTTATTTGGTATTGTTTTCTTTTTATAATCCGCTTATTTTCCACTTATTGACGGTTAACAGCAAGTACCCCGTTGGATGAGATTATTTTCAGCGCTGACTAATTAGCATTTTTCATATCCAGGACAATTTGACATGCTTTATCGAATTTGAGATTATGATCCTTTAATAGTAGACGATTAATCATTGACTTATCATTCCAACCAACGACTAGTTCATCACGCAAGGCTTTATCAAGATGTTCGCAAATTCACAATTTATAGACAGCAGTTTTAGATCAGATATGACATCAGACAGTTTTTCATCGCGGTGTTGATTTCTGCTGTGAAATTTAAATGTTTCAGCTACGGTAGACTTGCAGGTGCATAATGCGAGCATAAATATTGAACACATTCTTCGAATGTACAACCTTTTATTTTTCGAAACGACTTATTTTTCAAGACATTGAACTGATCAGGACCCAATAAAATTGTCAGATGGTCGACCTTATCTTTCGACGACGTTATACCATTAAAATTAAAATAAGATTCTAAGGGATCCAAAATTTTTCGGTTGGTTCTTTATTTGGATTGGACGAAGTAATATTACTGTATGATGTACGTGTGTTGAACGGACGGACTACTGACATCCATATTATCTTTGGTAATGTTACTTAAACATTATGACTTGACCACTTGACTAATTCTTATGCACGTGAGTTTCAAAGATTTATTTATTCACAGACTCGTTGCCATATGTTGTATCTGTAGGTTGTAATGTGATAGCAATGATACGAAAATACATGGAACATTATTATAAACGGGTAGATACATTCGACAATCTAAGCGACACTGCTTATCCGCTATAGCGTTGGTAAACCCACCGCTATATATTACAATAAGGGTGACGTATTACATTATAATTAATACTAATTATGACATTATCTTTTTCATGTATATCGTTCAACCATTTTAGTTAATCTTTTCAACTCCATTGCTTAACCCTTTAATCGTTTACTTAAACCTGCAACCCGTTTAGATTACGTGTACCATGCTAGATATGCAAACCGTTCGTACATATTCTAGGAGAAAAAGTCTGTTGTAATGAGATTTGAATACGGATTTCCTAGGTTGTAAGACAACACGCTAACATATACACCGAAACGCTATACCATAACTGTTTTGTTGTAATGGATAGTATATTCTCTTGCTAACTGAAAGTAGCTTAAAATGAAAGCGAGCCTTAACTAATTTGCCATAGCGCGGCCTCTCCCACATTTACGCGTGGGGGATAGCTTAAGCTAATCAAACAACAGAACAGAATGAGGTATTACATAGGGTGGTCTGAAGGAGTAGTTTTTGTTATTTTTGCCCAAACTCTTACCATTTTCGATATACGATTAGTTGTCATTTCCGATTTGATTGCACTAAATCGTTCAGAATGCGGTTGTTTACTTTTCCTTGTATAAGCTCCGTTTGGGAAAACCTAATTCTAAAATTTTATATTATCACCCAGCAAAATACACATACCATTCGCCTTAACTTGTTTAATTTCTTAAACGTTTCAAAGAACGCATCTGACAGTTTATTTATGAGCTACCAGCTACATTGAAAACAAAAATCGAAATTTCAATGTTTACTTCTTAATTTGCTATCCTACATATGATTTTCCAATGCTCCACCCGAAGATACTACATTGGTCAGGAACCGAGTTTTTTTTTACCTGAAAAATTTTTAATTTTGCCGAACCCTTGCTTTTCCAAGCAAGGTAGGGATCTTTAACGTGCATGACAACACTCACTAACACACCTCCATTTTACCTCTTATCCGAACGAGGGCGTATTTTTGTGAAAAATGCTTGCCTAACATTTTTCAAGCGGACCGTGTCGGGGTCCGACCCCGGGACCTTGGGCGTAGTAGTCACACGCATACCAACTACGCCACGGAGCCACCCTTAATTTGCTATCAAGGCAATGGTTAATTATATAACGCCGTCATTTTTGCTGGGCTACTTCATGTAGCCATAAAGCAGCACCACACGTCGTTTTGTGCGACATCAATACTGGGCGAAAAATAATTCCATGTATGCGAAAACATATGTTGTCACTAGTACTGGCGAAGCGGCGCCACGACGTGGTTTGCAACGACGTAGACTGCATTACAACTGGAAGTAAAACGGCTCCGCGTGATTAAAAAAGTATAGTTTTTCTAGAACATTTAGACACAAAGTGGCACCACCGACGCTTTTGCTAAGTGGTTCAAGTTAGTTGCGGTTGCAAAACATTTCGGCGTTACGGAGCACTCTGCGCGATATGGGGACGGTACCATCGGTTGTACAACAGTTTTGCGCGCGTCAGAGGGTACGGTACCGTCAGTACATGTTGCTCAAAGCGGCCCTACAAAGTGCCTTACGCGTCGTGGACTTGCGTTAATAGCGGTTGCGCTAGATAAGCGAATGATACAGTGCCTCATTTTTATAGCTCAACTCGACGCAAAATAGCTTCGCGCGCGAGAAATCCAGTACCGAAAGGAGCATAATTTCTAGTAAAAACTGTAAATATTGTGGCATATCGTCAATGCTGCGGTCAACATTATACACGTAGTACAATTTTACAAACTTGGAACTGTCAGAAGTTTTTACAGGCGGCATTGTGATTAATAATATGTTCTGCGTCTGGACAGTGTCATATTAAATACTAATGAAGTATATGTTTCGTCCGCTTTCAGAAGAAGCATCGCCAGAACAGGACGTGTATTACTATTTCTGTACACGCCCGATTAAGCCAGATTTTGCCAGTCGCAAAGTAGTGATATCAAAGAAACTTACTTCTACATTAGCAAGCGTTTTCGCCCTATCAAGTCTAGAGATAATTGTTTAGAAGTTACTTTGCTCATCAGATACTTTAACTGACACTGTAAACCTCGTATACAAATATCTTTAAAACTTATTTCAATTCAAGTTGGTTTTGCAATTGCTTTTTCAACTATTGTCAGGAACGTTTTCTTTTCGCTAACTGATCTTCCTTTAACTCATTTTGAAAATTAGTGTTTATCCGAACATTCAGATTGTTATTGGTTAGAGGTGGAATATTTTAACAACTAAATGCATCAATTCGCTATTATGAATTTCACTTAGAAGTCACTGAAACATTTCCAACCGTCCAAGTTTAATTTTTCAGCTTAATCTTCACAGAATCTATCACGACATATAATTAGTAGCACACGCTTTAGACTAGGGTGTGTATTGTTACCCTATACCCCGACCTCTTTTAATTAATTATTAGGGTTCAATTCCAATACTTTTTACAAATTATAAAATTATAGTCACTTGCAATTCATGGACTCCGGCGAAGGAACTTCTCTCAGGGTCATGGTGATTTGGTCTTTTACTGATTGTATAGCGTTGTTGCCTATTAATAATCGCTGTAGCGAGCTAGAGGGAAAAAGGTAGGCATAGTAAATTCAAGCACTATATCAAAACACACGGTAACGGCACTCTCCCAAAAACACCGTCGCTTCCGTGAAATCCGGCACTAAACTGTCTACGTATTTGCCCCTTGCCCCAGAACTTGTGTGTACCCCACGGAATTGGATTATTCAAACCGGCTGATGCCGTACATGCAATTAGAACACTGAACATCGCCATTCACACTCAAGGAATATCTTAACGTATTTATGCATGTCAAAACCATTTTACTCTTACAATTTAAATAATAACTTATACAAAATCTAGGGTAGAATTTAGAAAACAAAAAAAATTTTTTGCTTTTATACAAAATACACCAGATTTAATAGATATAAAAAAAGGATAACATGGATACAGCACATCAAAGATTATTACTTACTTGCGGTAATACGTTGCATAGGTCGCTCGAATTCGATTTAACTGTAAATTTTTCGATGCTAATCGGTTAACGCTTAGTAGTGGAATTGTCACACTCTTTGCACCATCACAACCAAATTCTCTATAATGACCACTTTTGTAGGACCAAAACGGGACAGTTGAACCTTATTTTCAGAAACTTGTACATTAACGTTTGATTAAAACATACGCAATCTAAGAAACCGTTATGCATATATTAAAATAACGTTTACTAAAAATTCCAAAACCTTTTATTCTAACAGATAAAAAGTAGAGTATGAGCAGTTCAATAAATTTTTGATTATGTTATAAGATAACTTAGACTATTTCTCTATAAGCGTGTTCAAAAAATTTATTTTTTGAGTTATTTTTATTGCTTTTTTAGAGAAATTTCAACTTTCCAACAATAACGTTAAATTTTCAAAACTTACATGTATTATTCTTGCAGTTTTTTTAATTATTATGTGTGTAAGGGGTAGCTTCATCTTCGCAATCGGACGCGCTACAACCAACTACACTCAAATCAAGAAGTCGGTGAAAATATCCAGAAATAAGAAATTGTATACATGGTGCTATGAAAGAGTCGGCAAAAGTCATATCGCCACCCGATGGATATATAAAATAAAACAAAATGTACCAAATCGATAAAGCTTGGTCTTTTTATTACTGCGTAGCACTCTAATACTTCTACTAACGATAAGCAGTTTAAGAAACGCGTTTATTATGCGGATATTGCGAAACAGAAATATCTCTAAAGATACCGTTACAACGAACCAAAGAAAAGGTAAATTATGACCTCCAGAGGATCGAGAACCAGTAGTTGGAAGGATGCCTTCGGAGAAAGACACATTTGATCTACTGCTCTGCTCTACTAATGTGTAAGCGTAAATAACAAAATGAAACCTTTTTTAATATAAAAACCAATTCTGCTTACATAAACCAAGACTTACAAAGTATTTTATTGTACCCGAATTCCAATCTTCGCAACAAGCTCAAAAATTTATATAATGATGCAAGAAATATTTTACCTATACTCTCTCGAGCTCGACTGTGAGAAAGAAAAATTACAAAATGATCTCTAAAAGTACGTAATTTGCAACAAATTACTGTTCTGTTTCAAAATGTTAAATTAATTGACAAAATCCAGGGATAGTAAAACGCTTTGGACTTTTATATCCTCTACAGCGTTCAAAGTACCGGAATTTATTGATGCATTTATAATTGCCTTTTAGTACTAATGAGATAATAAATTCAATATTGACATGCTCTTTGTACAAAAATATCACCATAAAAGCTGGAAGCTAAACGAAATCTATATTTACTAAAAGTTCCATTTCCATCATAATGTATGCATTTAGAAAACATAATAGAAATTACTTAATTATAAACAAAACTTGATTTAGTATGTCATTATTTGTAAATACAGGGTGATGCACAACTTTATAAAAATATTCTAACTAACGCTTGAGAAAGGGACGTAGATTAATATCTACGCATAAAAAATTATCTCTTAAAACGTAATGACATAATTTCTACGGATGTTTTTAAAAATGTCTTACGTGTACTTGTAAAGTAGTGGGGCGACACACCACAGAAGGTTATATTTGCAAGAAAGAAAGGGACTTTATTTTTTCTAATTAGCAGATCAATTTATCGGCCATGTTGTGAATCGCCTACTTTATATGATGTCTAAAAAGGAGAATAGAGTAATGTTTATGCAAAAGACGCGATTTCTTAAAAATCTAAAAGTTTAAACAATTCTTATGTAAAAACACAAACGTGCTCTTAGGTGCCAGTTTTATAAAATACCAATACATTGTCATAGCTGCCCTACAATGCAAATATTTGCATTATCGTAATACATGTTATCTTTTAAGACACCCCTCCCCAAAAAACAAACTAAACCTTTATCGTATTAATAACACTAATTTCATTTAACCACAAAAGAATAACTTACACGGAATTTTGCAGAAACGCTATTTCAAATGATAATCTAAAATTTCCAAGCACTGTACTTATGCGCGCAATTCGTTAGCTTAAGATGACATAATACTACTGTGAATGTTGCGGTCTAATGGTCATAAAAGCAGGATAATGTTGCCCGTTGTGATAAATACACTCCGTTTGTTGGCGTAAGACAACATAATAGCGCTATAAAGGTTGCGCTTTAAGGGACATAAAATTAGGCTAATCACACGCTTTACTAGGTCATCAATGTAATTTAGTTATTCTCAATACATTTCTTAGTATCAGCATAACTTATTGCAGTGCAGATAAAATTAATACGCCATATGATTCACAATTATTGAAAAACTGCACCAGCATCAATTTTTGCATTTGAACACCTACAGCTTGTGGTAAATGCTGAAGTGTTTCTTTATTGTAACTAAAAATGTAACCGTGACGTAAAATTTATTAAACCCTTTTACAAAACTAGTTAATACGTTTGAGAATTCAACCAAATGGAGGGTCTTTTTGAACAACTTTTGCAAGCAGTCATAACTGATGAGTCAGCTAATAAGTTCTACCTATACATATTCCTATAAACATTTTTGAAATTTTTGAATTTTTAAGAAAACACATTTTTGAATAAATACCCCCTCCACACACACACACACACACGCCAGTTAAAGTGGGCATTCCCACAAAATTGCGAATCTTAAGCGCGATTCATAATTTCACTGGGTACAGTGACCAGTTGGCTAAAAAAAGAAGGTCGGTTTCTCCCAAGTACACTAATTTGTGGTGTGTCGCCTCTTATCTTTACACGTATTCGCACAAACATTTTGAAAACATCCGTTTAAATTTTAAGTCATTTTTAAGAAATAATTTTTATGTGTAAATATCAATCTACGTCTAGTTTTTAAACATCAGTTAAAATGTATCTGTGAAGTTGTGAATAACCCTGTATACCTATGAAAAATATTACAAAAGAGATATTTAGGTTTTGCAAACAAATCCCTAACAGGTTTATAAATTTGTAGTACCACAACTAGTTTCATTTACACCACCGTGGCTTGTGATTTGTCTCACTTGAAAACTTTTGTCAGAGTACTGAAATTGACGGTGCACAATAATCTCTCTAAGCTAATTAATCGACCTCTAATGATGCAAATTTGTGTCCGAGATGCAATTTGAGAACTATTTGCAGCCAGATGATGCTAAAAACATTACTACATACTACGTTTCACATCATTATTCCCCCTAATTAGAACAAAAAAATTATGAACGATTAGAAATAATAAATAAAGCAACCCTTTTTTAAAATTAACACCTACTATCCTAGCTATTTACATAAAGTACGTTCTTTAAAAGTATTTCCTTTGAAAAAAACTTGTATATGAAGTTGTCGTATTAAATTCAAAAAGCTACTCACGTCATCATATTCATCTAAAATGTTTCTTTAGTAAACTAAATGAAGGTATAACTTCGTGCGAATATGAGGAAATGATTTAAAAATTTAATACACCTAATAAAGCTCTAAGCATCCCGATATTTTTAGGCCTTGGGCAATTAAAAATTCCGACAACCTTTCCTTATTAATTTTCATTCCTTCTTTATTAATTTGATAATCCAAATATGTTACATTTATCTGAAACATTTACCCTTCTCCAAATTTAAGTTCAGCAACATCAAACTCTGGCAAAATTCTTTCTATATGAATGAAGCGTTGCTCTACATCCTAACTAAATATTAAAATATCATTTACGTAGTGGATACAAAATTCCTCATATAGTCCCAGAAAACACTGCATTGCTTTCACTAACGCACTTGTAGAAGAAGACAAACCAAACGCGACAACTTTAAATTGAAAGATATGCCCTTCGACAGAAAAACTTGTATACTTTCTCAAATCGTTTTTCAAAAGTATAATCCAAAATTAATTTCGCAAATTTAATTTAGAAAATATACATGTTCCATCTAACTAGCTGGAAAATTATGATTTGTGCGAAGATTGATCTTTCTAGCATCTATAGATAAACAAATATTTCCGCTTCTTTCTTTACTACCACTGACTGGTTTCTAAAATACGTTGATGATTTTTGAACTATTCTCTGTTTTAATTCTTCACTAACATGATCCCTATAAGTTGCTGATATGAGATATGCTTTCTAATGAAACGACTCTGTATTTACAACCTCAAGTTTGTGAACATAACCACTAGCAAACCCTAATTCTAAACTCACTAATCTTGAATATCTATCTAATAAAGATCTATTTCGTTTCTTATTTCACCTAAACAATCAATGGATGCAGTATCTTTCTACTTGCAAACTATCACTTTTAAAGTGATTAATATTAAGATAATGTATTTCTTCGTTGGTCTGTAATTTCTCATCCCAACGTAGTTCTTTATTATTAATAACAATAATCTTGCTCTCGGCAATAATACGCATTCACATTTTCGTACTGGTGTAACATTTTTTTTGACCGCTACCCTATATCAACGAATTTTAGTTCTAATAATTCAAGTAAAGTCATTTAATTATGCAAACCATTTTTAAAACAAATAAGTATCGATATTGTATGTGCTAACCGCCATACAGAAATGTTAGCTTAGTTGCTATCATCTGGCGCAGAAAGTTAATACAACTATTATCAACGCTAAACACCTTTCCTGTTTAGTGCATAGCACATTTGCGCCTACTTTTGCCAGAGCTCTCGTAGAGAAAACAATGGAACCACTAAAGGTTCTGGTGTGTAACTTACCGGCGGCTCCGTGGCGTAGTGGTATGTGTGTGACTACTACGCCCAAGGTCCCGGGTTCGAATCCCGACACGGTTCGCTTGAAAAATGTTAGGCGAGCATTTTCCGCAAAAATACACCCTCGTTCGGATGAGAGGTAAAATGGAGGTCCCGTGTGTGAGTGTTGTCACGCACGTTAAAGATCCCTACCTTGCTTGAAACAGCAAGGGTTCGGCAAAATTCCAAAATTTTCCAGGTAAAAAAAACTCGCTTCCTGGTCAATGTAGTACCTTCGGGAGGAGCATTGGAAAATCACATGTAATGTGTAACTTACTCCTAGCTTTTGGGCGGAGTACGCCCTAGTGCGCTAAAACACTAGGCCTTGTGATTTTAACAATGGTAAGAATTAAAATAATAATTAATTAGATCAACTAAATAATTTGTTGTAGCGCTCTAATCTTATATTTTTTTGGTAATTGCTCTTTTGATAATTTAAATTATAGAAGATGTTCGTTTTATAAATTTCTCTTATCTTTAATTACACTCTTCGTAAATTTTATTTTTAATAATCTTCAATATTTTTGTTATAAAGTTCCGTTTAAAAGTCGATCTTACATGACTTCTAATAAATAACTTCGTTTCAATAATTACTGAGATAAACTCATTTAATAATTCTTTGGACATTTGTGTAAATAACACAGAAAACAATTATTTAATGATTTCGTAAAAGTACGATAAGATATGTTTTTCAACGCTCGTAGAAATCGTCAAGTAGATTTTTATATTATAATTAACAACTTTAAGAAATCGTTTTGTATTATCTGGTTTTACAAAACTAAAGCAGTGGACAGGCTGAGTTTAATGGAAGATAAAATTCTACTTTTACATCTGCAAATGTAAAATATGAACGTCCTTCGACCGTACGATCGATAATTGGATTTTGTGTTATGTTATGGAAAAGCAAAAAGTTCGAATGTAAAATAAACGTTCTGCAAAATGGGTAGAAATTTTTATGGTTTGTAAATTAAGTCCGATGATGCTTTCGAATGTAATGGAATTTAGTTGGTCCTGTAGTGCGTGTAACCAAAGCGCATAGAAGTTAGCATGGTTCAGTCCAAGGGTCACGCAGCTGTCCTATTCTGTAGGACACGTGTATTTGACGTCACTTGTTTTCTGAAAATGTATGTATAAACACCTGCCCAAACATGTTGTGAAGACAACATGTAAAGAACACCTGCAGAGCCAAGGTAAGAGATTAAATTATTCTTGCATCATGTCTACATTTGGCGGTCTTTAATACCAGGCTGCTTCAGAAAATATTTTTGTAACTATCTATTTTGACAAATCCGTTTCGCATATTAAAAAGAGACCTTAGTAAATTTTTGTTGACAATATTAGTTCAATACAATTACAGTTATTATATTTTATAAAACAATGTGAACTTAAAGAGTTCTTATTGATGTTTCATTTATGCATGATTTCACTTACAATTTTTAAATAATGAATTAATAGAGAAGTAGTTAAAGTTGTATAAAGTGTAAACAGAAAAAGCAGATCTGACATTTCTGGTATAAATTCAAATTAGATTTTTGTAACTAAATTAACATTTGAAGTCTTGATTTTTTTTTGTATATATATAATTCTACCTTATGAGTAGATGACGCATATATTGTCTTTTCTTAAACATACATTTTATATCTAGAATTTATATGAAAGTACCATTTTTAATTAAAAAACAACATTTAATTTTCTTAATTAATTGTTTTATTCTGAACAAGTACGTTCAGAAGTAAGGTGACAAAGAATAAGACCGAATAGGGTAAAGTGGTAAACCCAATTTAATAAGAAGCTTTAATAGCCTTTGCAGTATTTAAAGAACAAAACCTGTGTTCATATTATTGTTGCCTGATTAACCTTTGTTGTTTTTTTAGATGAGGTAGCAAGAGAAAACTTCTCGTGTCCTCATTGTAATATATTTAATTAAATTTTCTTTACAGCTCCTGCATCAGCAGTTAATACGTATTCCTCTTTAAGGACGCCCAAATCCCCCTTAAGGAAACCCTGTGTTTAAAATTACAGACTTGGTGGCGCCCTCTTTAAACCCCTGTTTTGTCGAGAATCTAGCCCTAGTAATAAAATAATGCTTTGTAAAAAAAACCACGACCAATCCTCATAAGCTCTGCCCAAGGAATAGACCCCTAGCATAGTCGGAAGATAATTGCGTTCCATCATTTTAAGGGAATCCTTCCTTAAAGGTTACTGGTCACATTTGGGGATATAAAAATACCCCCCACCCCAGTAGAAAAATTGTTATGCTGGGATCTATACCCACGATGCAATCGATTTTGAGTGCTGGCACAACTAAAAATTCGAAAACTCCTCTGCACTACCTAACTTCAATTTCAGAATTACTCTACGATTTATAGTTGCAAACCTTTTATTGTTTGGTGCAATTGAGATACTTTGTTTCATTTGTATAATTTTGTTTTTCATGTTGTTTATAAATTCTCAGAAATTAAATAACATTCTGCTTTTGTGTCTATCAACGTTCTTACATTTATACTTTGAATTTTTAAATTAAAAACGAGAAGTACATTTTCATGATTAGTCAGGTTGAATATCAAATTTAATAAATTTCTTATGCTCCTCATACAGATTTATTTTTATGGAATTGTTTGATTGTCAGTAATTAAAAATTTGTCTGATTAGATCTGATTGGCTTGTTATCTGTGCATATGTACGATATTGTCTTACTCTAGTATGCCCATGATCGCTTGTTGTACATGGGTCTGTGTTCTCTACATTTGTATTGGTTATGAAAAAATCCGTGCGCGAAGTGGAGTTTCGAATAATGAATCTATTGTCGACTTGTTCTTCTGTTCAACTTATAGCCATGGTTTGTGTGGGCCCTGAAATTATTTCGATATCATTTATTATTCCGTGTGTAATTAGCTTGGCAATTCCTTGGTTTATGATCCGCGTGTCTTGTTCCTTTGAGATTATAATAGCGTTTTTAGTATTCCAAAAACGTCCTATTTACTATGTTTTGAAAAGCCACATATTGTTGGATTTCGAGCTCTGTGTTGTGATAAATATTTAATAATTTGTGTGTTTTTCAAGGGTGGTTCTAGTTGTCTTGCTATGCTTATCTCCTCTATTGCATATTGTTCTTGTACATTCCAATGTATATTTTGCCACTATCAAATTGTCTCGTACTTTAAATTGTTCATTCTTCCTACAAAAATAATTTAAATTTTTTTTCAAAATCGTCAAAAATTTCTCTCCTGTTCTATCAAAGAATTCCCTAAAATATTAGTCACAGGTATTTGGTAGTTAGAACTACGTAAATAAAGTAATTAATAAATGAAACATTTATTCCAAGAAGCGGCCGGAAAACTAAAAACCCAGAAAATGTAATAGAAATTGATAAGAAATATTTATGATCTTTGCATTCATTGTTGGAGAGAAGCGATACGCCATAATAACCGAATATGTGTCAAACAATGACAAACAGCGCGCGTCGCGAATAAGTGGAACGAAATTACGAGGTAATAAATGCCGCGATTTTAGACGCCAATGAGTTTTTCTGCGAAACCTTGCATCATAATGTTCCATACACATTCTACAAGGTTCTAGAAAATAGATAATTTGTATATATAAAGAAGCGTTTATTAATTAAGAAAATCATTGAACTCGTTCGATTCTTAAATTCAATCGCAAAATGCTATTTTGATTTAAGTCGCGAGCTGTTGCTTTGCGAATATAATATTTGCAGTCTGCAGTAAGCATACTCTAATTTAATAATTACATTGTTACAATGAATATAGAAGTGATGTTTTAATGCAGATTACATAAAAAATGGAATTTTTTAATTACAATGATGAGGGAACATTCATCAATGTAACGCTATTTTACAAATTTTATTAAATAATCGAAAGAAAGGTTTAACCAAAAATGTACTTTGGTAATTACTGTTTGAAATGAGGATTTTAAATATGGAAAATCTTGTAAACTGATTCGACGTCAATTTAAAATAAGGAGGATTTAGTTACGAGGAGCGTTTATGTAAATTCTGCAAGTATTACTATTAGATTTACTTTTACCTGATATTGGAGTATTTGTATTAAGTTACAATAGCTCTAATAATTTTTTTGTAAAGGATTTTTTACTAGGAAAGTTGGTGTTCAAAGTTCGAAACACCCTGACCTTTTAATAGATTATCTGTCAAGGATTTTTTTTGCCAAACAAACCTTACAAGCGTGAGAATAAACAAACTCAGGTAAATATAAATGAAAAAAAGAAATTTAGCAATGTAAATTAAAAATAAGGTAAGGAACAATCTTGTTATAATAAATACTTTTTAGAAATTATTTTATGTTTGAAAGAAACGATGTTGTAAATGTTTTATATGCTTTTGTATGAGAGAAATTATTTCATACTGTATAAATGTTTTGTGATATTGCTGTTTGATTTCATTTTGAAAAGTCTGTGAATTCCGGTAAGCTAGCCAGACAAAGTTGGGAAGGAAGGTAAGCAAACAATTTTAAGTTTTACAAATTGCTGTATCTGTATCGTGGCACTCTTTTAGCGGCGCATCCAACGCGGCGTTGTCACAGCAATATACATATTGCTACGATCTCGTCGAACGCCCGATGTGTTTAACACATATTTAAACGTGAAACAAATCTCATTCAAACTCAAGGCATTGCGTAAGGAATAGAAGGCAATAAAACACATAAAACAAACTAATAAACAAACAAACGAGCATTCTTCATAACGCAATAAGATATAGATATTGGGACAAAACGCGTTCCTGACAATAGCAATGTAGAAATCGCCACATTTTTGTATTAAATTACAAATAGAATTTGTTAACAGGTCTAGCGGTCACAGAATAAAAAACATTCTCTGTTCTTAATCAAGCTTTCGAAATATGTCTCTTTCTTCATCAGGATTCTAACATAAGGTATAAAAACAACTACCAAATGGTATGACTACGTTATCATACTTACATGAACGGAGTAATTGTGTGCATTTATTAAGTTTACACATTCAAATAAACAAAAAGTTAAAAAGTAAAAACTACGCTACATTTAAAATAGTTAACTGTCTTACTGAACGATCATGGTCAGAGGTCTACTCATCAACAAATGCTTAAAGAGTTTCGTATAAAAACCAGATAGCCGGTCAGTAACAAATAAATCAAAAAAGCATATGTTCTATTCAAACAGTATTATACTTCTTTAGCAGCTCATGGATTTATTGGCAATATATTGGGGTGATTTTAAAAACTGAAGACATGCCAATAAATATTGCTGAGATTGTTTACACACAATAACTCCGTTCATGTAAGTATGATAATGTAGTCATTCCATTTGTTAGTTGTTTTTAGGACTCTGTTAGAATCCTGATGAAGAGATAAAGATATTAAGAGTGCTTTTTATTCTGTGACCGCTATACCTGTTAACAAACCCTATTTGTTATATATATATATATATATATATATATATATATATAACCTATTCACGTTTAATATAGGATGACGTCATAATTCAAATAAATGCTGCGTTGTCTTGGCTAAGTTATTTTATGTGTATTCCCTGATCAGAGTAACCATTTCTTGTGCGCGAAAAAAACTTAGTTAAAATAATTGTTGCAACACCGAACAGAACTGCAAACTTCTACACACTAAATCCTAATATCATTAAACCTAGGTTCAAAGTTACATTCACATTTTACAATCGCTAGCACTTTATTACTGTTTATGACCTCACCCCATATATATATATATATATATATATATATATATATATATATATATTACTCATATTTAGACCAGGGTAGAAAATTAAATAATCAATTCAAATAATTTTAATTACCGTGTATAAGGAATTTCATTAAATAATACGCTTTATTAAAACCTTGAAGCATAAATAAACTCGGTCGTTTCAGTAAAAATAAGAAATTTAAATTATCTATAAGACGCTTTACATCAAAAGAAGCAGTATTGAAAAGCGCAGTGGATAATTTAATTATTCCTAAACAAATGGAAATTACGTGCAAAATTTATATTAATGAACTCTATTTTAAATAACTGGTATTAAACAAAACGTACGGATAATAATTTGTATTCGCTAAAAATGAAAGGATGGAAATCAATTTTAATTGGAGTTAATTGAACCATTATTAATAATAAGCATAAAACTTGTAAAACCCAATAATAGTCAAATCGTAGGAAGGTTATTTAAAATGTTACGTTTGAACACCCCTGCGTGTTTTTAAAAGGCAATTTCAAGTTAATTTGTTTGGATAAACATGTTGATTCTAAGGATATTGGAAACGATCAGATGCTTTAGCAGGAAATACAGAACACCTGCGTATTTTTAAAAAGCTCATTCTGCGTAAATTTGGCAAATAATTAATGTTTCAAAGAATCTTGGAGAAACCGGGGCTTAATATTCACGAGAATGTGCGATACGGGGTTATTAAACCAAGATAACAGTCCGCGTGGACTAAAATATAATCGATAATGAAGAGTGTCAAGTAGCACCAATACGAACAGGTTAGAGAAGGAAAGAAAATGCGTCAAGCAAAGACACATATTGTAAAAGGGCGGGATTTAAGCAACGTCAAGGGGTTGCGATTGGTTAAAAATAGGATGCATATATCAGAGGTAGAACAACAATTTCTGTATAAAAGTAATTAGTTTTTCTCGGACAACTTTGCGGGCCGTGTTGAAATTTTCTGAGATCTCAATGGGGTGAGGACTAAATTCATAAAAATCGACGTGCAGGCTACAGACTGGGAACGTAGAATGAGGAATTCGTTGGAATTACCCGTTTTAGGGAACAAAGCGACGTGTCGGCTATTCGCTATATATACAGGCGGGAATATGTGTTTCTCTCTTTAGACTCTTAGACTTTCGACGATTCGATGCGTTAAAAGCTCGTGCATCCGCGACTTCATATTAAACAGTGCATTTTAGTTTGATTAAATAATTTAAAGTGTGCTAGTATATTTTAGTGACTCAAAATAGTTGGTTATTTTACGTGCTAACATGAATGTACTTCAGTGCACTTAGATACAAGGTAATAAAAGTTTATTATCACGGTACCAATTAGTAAAATTTACAACGACAAATGTATACCCAAAAGTAGGCAGTTTTGGCGTATATTGGTAATATTGGTAAAAGGAAGTATGAATTTCTTTGCTATTTTCGGGGTGTTAATGACTAAATGGTTCGTAAATGTGTCTGCATCCACTGAACCAGAGGCAGATATACACAGATGAGTTCCGGAAAAGCCTAGAAACAACTTTAAATTAATGGTGATGGAGAACATTTTAAAGCGTTGACAACTTGAAGCTGTAAATAGAATCCGGTTGGAATGGTGTGATTTACAAAAGGGACGATTACACTGAAGCTACGAGGACAATAACCTTCAGGTAAATTGTACTATTTTGTTTGACATTTTTGTGTGTATTGAATGACTTTATAATTGATTTACTTTAAATGGACATTAGTGGAATTTTTCTAACCATAAAAATTTAATTTTAAGATGAAATTTGCTTGTTTAAGTAAAAGGGTATTTTGTTTTGATGTTCGGGAATAGGATGAAACTTTGGGTAGGTCTTTGAGCTCAATTAGACAAACCTGGTTAATTAACGTAAAGGGTGGTAGATGCTCCTTTATACTCAGACTCCGGTCTGCTTATATTGTTATATTAATTAGTAGGCATCCAACAAGGACTTTAATTTTGGATGCACAGTAAAATGATAATAAAATTAATCCGGAAATTCTTTTAAAACTGAATTTTATGTTCAAATTTAATTTGAAAATTTAATGTATTCTGAATATTGATGTAAATAGAGTTAACGTTGATGTTTGTGGTAGGAATGTGTTGTTTAATTTTTATGATTGAGAATGGAAGTTATCTAGAAGAGCAGCCGAGGCGATTAACAGAAGGAATCAACGGACCAGGTGATTTATAAGGTTTCACAGCATTCTTGACGCCCAAACTGTGGGGCTCGAATGTTTTTTTAAAGGGCCAGTACCTAGAGATATGAGAAGATTCACAGCATTCTTGGCGACCCAAAAGTGAGGCTCGAGTTCCAAATAAAATTTTGTTATTTTATTCCAGGAAACTGGCGATCTGAGAAAGAGAGTTTCTGTTTGTGTATAAATTTAAGAGTATTTTAGAGTGTGTGTGAGTGATTTGAACGTATGCAGAGAAAGGAGTGGTTAAGGAGTCAAGGAGTGGAAATTGGAAGTGACGATAGTGCATTGTGTGAGAAAATTTCGAAAATGGAAGAAGCTGGAGGCAGTAGAGATCAGTCGAGGACGGAATCAGGGGATCAAGGAAATGAGTTAATGATGAGAATGTTAGAGGAAATGCGATTAGCTAGGGAGGAATCCAATAGAAAATTAGAACAGCTAAGCGATGAATCGAATAGAGCGAGAGAGGACTCAAATCGAAAATTTGACCGAATGAATGAGACATTAACAGGAGTTAGGGAAACCCTAAGTGAGAAAATAGACAAGACAAATAAAGAAGTTTCAGAATTTAAAAATAGTCTTACCGTAAAGATGGGGGAAGTTGAAAATAGGGTAGATAAAAATGAGCGTGACATTACAGGTCTTCGACAGGAAATGGGACATTTAAGGTCCGAAGTACGCATTTTTTGTGAAGAAGAGATTAATGTAAAAATGACTGAAGTAACGGACTCATGTAGGGATCAGTTAGGCAGGGTAGAACGCGAAGTTAGTAGTATCAAATACAACATGTCAAATTTAACGGGGGATGGTCCCAGATTTTCTACAGGTGGAGTATCATTGGACCAACACATGAAGTTTTATGGCGATAACAGGGTAAATCCACAAATTTTTATTAATAGTGTAAGAAATCTAGTGGGAAATTTATTTGACGAACAGACTAAACTAAATACGGTAAAGGCTTTATTAAAGGACAATGCGGAGGCATGGTACAATTTAGTAGGACAGGACATAGACACGTATCAGGACTTTGAAAACAAATTTTACAACATTACTGGAGTGATCACAAACAGGATCAGATTAGGGACGACTTGATTACAGGAAAATTTAAGGGAGAGTTTGCAGGTTCTAGGGAGCAATATGCCATCCGCAAGTACAGTGTGGCCAAACAACTGAATCCACCATTGACGGACAGACAGATAATCAAGTACCTATCACGACATTTTGAACTGGAAATTAGACAACACGTGGCCTTACAAAACATCACAGAACGGGAGACATTTTAGAGTATTTACAGAGATATGACGATGTATGTGTTGGACGGACAAGAGAGATACGAGAACGAAACGTTAACACAGTTAGGTTTGACAACAGGACACCGAATTATCCGAGACGGCCTGACTACAACAGAAATTTTCGACCGAATTGGGAACGACGAGGACAGGAATACAGGAGCAATAGTGCGACTAGGGGACCGACGCCAAGACCTAGTTACACGAGACAGAACAGTTTACCGGAAGTAAACAGGACTGTGACCAGCACGCCGAATAGAGATAGGGACACGGATATTAACACGAGGAGGACGTACGCACAGGTTGTAGAAGGACAACCAGGACCAAGCACGGAAAACAGGATGAGACAGGATTTTTAGAACGTGACAGACCACTAGATTTCTGTGTAAATGTATACGAACATCCACGTGAATTTTTCAAAATTGAGGAGGAAGTAGAGCCAGAAACTGAGGAAAAATTATGTTTGCCAATTATTAATTTAGAAATTTTGAGAATAATGTAGAAGTATTACTTGATACAGGGGCAGAGGCGAGTTTAATATCGGAGGAATTCGTCAGCAAAATTAGGGATAAGGTTTGTGATAGAATTATGCCTATAAAGCGTAGCCATTTAGTAGCTCCAAATAAAAAGAAGTTTGCTGTAGTAAATAGTGTTGTGGTGCTTAGGATAGATATAGGAGGTTTAAGCTGTGAACAGGAGTTTGTAATTGTACCTGGACTGAAGTTTCAGAGCATTTTAGGTGTTGACTGTATGATGAAGTTAGGGGTTTTGATAGATATGGAAAGGAAGGTAATAAGAATTAAAGATAGGGTAGTGCCATGGAAGGCAGTTATGAAGTCACAGAGGATGACACGGGGTTTAGTATTAATGTAGTAGAGGTAGAAGATGATGAAGGTAAACAGATCAACACGATAAGATGTCCAGAGGAAAGGAAAGTAGAGGTTCAAGCTTTAATACAAAAACACGCAGAAGTAGTGGGGGTAGAAGCAGCATATCAGGAGCAGGTGAAGGCGAAATTAAGTAAAGATGGCAAGTTTGTTTTTAATCAAGTAGATTTAAGGATTCATTCTGGCGGATTCCATTACACAAGCATTCTAGCAGGTACAGAGGATTTTCCGTAGAGGGAAAATTTGATAATTGTAAAGTAGTATCGTTTGGTTTGTCGGCAGAAAAGGAAATAAGAATAAATAAGAAACAGACAAGTGTAGGGACTGAAGAAGAAGTGATATTTAAGAGTCAGGATAAGAGGGATGATAAGTTTATTGTATGTGAGATAATAGAGATGTTAAGTATAGATATAGAAGGGGGAGAGATAGGGATGAAGAGTATTAGGTTGGTGAGAAGAAAGACTTGGAGGGTCAAGAAGAGAGTTAGATTTAAATAGAATAGGGATAGCATAGGTGTATATAAAAGAGTAGAAGTAAGTGGTTATAGAAAATAAAGCTAGATATAGGACACATATGGGAGATAATTAGGAATAGGTTTGGGATGAGGATAAAGAGTAAATGTAGGAAGAAAATAAGATAGGTTAAGTATAGATATTTTATATAAGATTAGTGGAGAGTTAGGAATAGAGTAAGAGTAGGATAGGCATATAGGATTAGGTAGGGGGAAGTAAAGTATAGTGAAGAGTAGTTAAAAGTTAGGAATAGGATAGGTATATAGGATGTATATAGGATTAGATGGATAAGTAGGATGAAGTTAGGGATAATTTCAGTTTATAGAAGTAGGTGAGAGTTAGGAATAGGATAGGGATATAGGATAGGTGTAAATATTTTTTGGATTGGAGACAAAGTAGGTAAGTTAGATAGATAAGGATAGAGAGAGATAGGCAAAATTTTGTAAAGATTTTTGGCAGTCTAAATATTTGATATTTGCATTCAAATAAGTGGGATTATTTGTATTCAAATAGGGGGAAAATACTCATATTTAGACCAGGGTAGAAAATTAAATAATCAATTCAAATAATTTTAATTACCGTGTATAAGGAATTTCATTAAATAATACGCTTTATTAAAACCTTGAAGCATAAATAAACTCGGTCGTTTCAGTAAAATAAGAAATTTAAATTATCTATAAGACGCTTTACATCAAAAGAAGCAGTATTGAAAAGCGCAGTGGATAATTTAATTATTCCTAAACAAATGGAAATTACGTGCAAAATTTATATTAATGAACTCTATTTTAAATAACTGGTATTAAACAAAACGTACGGATAATAATTTGTATTCGCTAAAAATGAAAGGATGGAAATCAATTTTAATTGGAGTTAATTGAACCATTATTAATAATAAGCATAAAACTTGTAAAACCCAATAATAGTCAAATCGTAGGAAGGTTATTTAAAATGTTACGTTTGAACACCCTGCGTGTTTTAAAAGGCAATTTCAAGTTAATTTGTTTGGATAAACATGTTGATTCTAAGGATATTGGAAACGATCAGATGCTTTAGCAGGAAATACAGAACACCTGCGTATTTTTAAAAAGCTCATTCTGCGTAAATTTGGCAAATAATTAATGTTTCAAAGAATCTTGGAGAAACCGGGGCTTAATATTCACGAGAATGTGCGATACGGGGTTATTAAACCAAGATAACAGTCCGCGTGGACTAAAATATAATCGATAATGAAGAGTGTCAAGTAGCACCAATACGAACAGGTTAGAGAAGGAAAGAGAAAATGCGTCAAGCAAAGACACATATTGTAAAAGGGCGGGATTTAAGCTACGTCAAGGGGTTGCGATTGGTTAAAATAGGATGCATATATCAGAGGTAGAACAACAATTTCTGTATAAAAGTAATTAGTTTTTCTCGGACAACTTTGCGGGCCGTGTTGAAATTTTCTGAGATCTCAATGGGGTGAGGACTAAATTCATAAAAATCGACGTGCAGGCTACAGACTGGGAACGTAGAATGAGGAATTCGTTGGAATTACCCGTTTTAGGGAACAAAGCGACGTGTCGGCTATTCGCTATATATACAGGCGGGAATATGTGTTTCTCTCTTAGACTCTTAGACTTTCGACGATTCGATGCGTTAAAAGCTCGTGCATCCGCGACTTCATATTAAACAGTGCATTTTAGTTTGATTAAATAATTTAAAGTGTGCTAGTATATTTTAGTGACTCAAAATAGTTGGTTATTTTACGTGCTAACATGAATGTACTTCAGTGCACTTAGATACAAGGTAATAAAAGTTTATTATCACGGTACCAATTAGTAAAATTTACAACGACAAATGTATACCCAAAAGTAGGCAGTTTTGGCGTATATTGGTAATATTGGTAAAAGGAAGTATGAATTTCTTTGCTATTTTTCGGGGTGTTAATGACTAAATGGTTCGTAAATGTGTCTGCATCCACTGAACCAGAGGCAGATATACACAGATGAGTTCCGGAAAAGCCTAGAAACAACTTTAAATTAATGGTGATGGAGAACATTTTAAAGCGTTGACAACTTGAAGCTGTAAATAGAATCCGGTTGGAATGGTGTGATTTACAAAGGGACGATTACACTGAAGCTACGAGGACAATAACCTTCAGGTAAATTGTACTATTTTGTTTGACATTTTTGTGTGTATTGAATGACTTTATAATTGATTTACTTTAAATGGACATTAGTGGAATTTTTCTAACCATAAAATTTAATTTTAAGATGAAATTTGCTTGTTTAAGTAAAAGGGTATTTTGTTTTGATGTTCGGGAATAGGATGAAACTTTGGGTAGGTCTTTGAGCTCAATTAGACAAACCTGGTTAATTAACGTAAAGGGGTGGTAGATGCTCCTTTATACTCAGACTCCGGTCTGCTTATATTGTTATATTAATTAGTAGGCATCCAACAAGGACTTTAATTTTGGATGCACAGTAAAATGATAATAAAATTAATCCGGAAATTCTTTTAAAACTGAATTTTATGTTCAAATTTAATTTGAAAATTTAATGTATTCTGAATATTGATGTAAATAGAGTTAACGTTGATGTTTGTGGTAGGAATGTGTTGTTTAATTTTTATGATTGAGAATGGAAGTTATCTAGAAGAGCAGCCGAGGCGATTAACAGAAGGAATCAACGGACCAGGTGATTTATAAGGTTTCACAGCATTCTTGACGCCCAAACTGTGGGGCTCGAATGTTTTTTTTTAAAGGGCCAGTACCTAGAGATATGAGAGGATTCACAGCAATATATATATATATATATATATATATATATATATATGCTTTAGATAGTTAATTACACAAGGTAAGTTGATAAATACAATCGTATTACAGTGGATAAGATGAAATAATAACTTAGACTTTTATGCAAAGCCCAAATGATCATTTCAAATCGAGCTAGTAATTGAAAGATGAAAAATATAAGGTCTTGGACGGGACTTGAACCTGCATCCTGGTTTTGCCGGTACCATGCGTTTACCAATTACGCCACCGAGACCGATGACGACAATTGGAAAATATAAATTTAAATCGTGTACAGGACTATACATAAATCTAATTTTCAATTATGTTTGGCATTTTTGTGAATCATATCTGACATTGTCAAGTTTTTTACTTATGTTAGTTATAGACAGGAAGCGACGCTCAAAATTACGGCTATAAACCAAGTATTAAATATATAAATATTTTAGATAGTTAATTACACAAGGTAAGTTGATAAATACAATCGTATTACAGTGAATAAGATGAAATAATAACTTTGACTTTTATGCAAATCCCAACCATTTCAAATCGAGCTAGTAATTGAAAGATGGAAAATATAAGTTCTTGGACAGGACTTGAACCTGTATCCTGATTTTGCCGGAACCGTGCGTTTACCAATTACGCCACCGAGACCGATGACGGTTGATAAGGCGCCAGGTACAGATAAGGTGCAAGCAAAAACTCTAAAAGCCGCTGGACAAGCAGTAACAGAACGTCTCTTACAACTTGTAAGCTATATGTATGAGACAGGCGAGATACTCAAAGATTTCAAACGTAGCATCATAGTAACTACACCAAAAAAAAAACGCGAATGTGAAAATTTTCTAACAATAGGTTTGACAGCACACGTGTCAAAAATATTAACTGGAAATGTGCAAAGACGAATGGAAAAACGGGCAGAAGAAATACTAGGCGAAGACCAATTTGGGTGTATGCGAAACATGGGAACACGGGAGGCTATTTTAGCTCTGAGAGTGATAATGGAAAAAACAATAGAAAAAAGGGGAAAGCGTGTATATAAAGTTTGTAGATATGGAAAAAGCATTCGACAATGTAAAATAGAAAAAAATGTTTGAAATACTCAAAAAAATTGGAATGAGTTATAGGGATAGACAAATAGTACATAGCTCATACAAAGAGCAAACAGCAGTAATAGAATTAGAGCAGGAACGTAGAGAAGTAAACATTAGGAAAGGGGTGAGACAAGGATGTGCCCTATCCCCATTGATTTTTAACTTGTACATAGAAGAGGCAATGAATACTGTCAAATGCAGGAAGACATTTGGAATTACTATGCAAGGACAAAAAATTGATATGCTTAGATTTGCAGATGATATAGCGGTATTAGCGTCTAGCGAGGAAGAGTTAGAATCTGCTCTTAATGAAATAGAAACGGTTCTAACAGAGAGATACGGTATGAAAATTATCAAAACTAAAACTAAAGTTCTAGTATGCAAAGGTGGGGAAAATAAATTAAAAACAAGAATACAAGTATGTAGCATGAACTTAAAAGAGGTTAAGGATTTCTGCTACCTAGGAAGCCAAATAACGCAAGATGGGAAAAGCACAAAAGATATAAAACAAAGATTAGCACAAAGTCGTGCTACATTTAACAAAAAAAGCAACTACTGTGCTCAAAGACCACAAACATAGAAACAAGGAAAAGATTGCTTAAAACATATCTGTGGAGCACAGCACTGTACGGCTGTGAAGCCTCGACAGTAGAAGAAGCGGACAAGAAAAAGGTAGAAGCCTTTGAAATGTGGTGCTACAGACGTATGATGAAGATATCATGGACAGACAAAGTTAAGAACGAAGAGGTACTAAAAATAGTAGGAGAAGAAAGAAATATGTGGAAAACTGTAAAAAAGAGGAGAGATAGAATGATAGGCCACATACTACGGCATGAGGGAATAGTGCGGAATATATTAGAAGCAGAGATAGGAAATAAGAGAAGAAATGGCAGACCTAGGTTAGACTACTGGATACAGATAGTAAAAGATGTAGGCTGTATGGGTTTCAGGGAGATGTGTAGGCTAGCCCAGAATAGAAATCAATGGAGGTACGCATCCAACCAATCCCAAGACGGATAATCTATTGACGACAAAATAACTGTGCTTGAACATGTTGATTATTATAAGTAACTACAAGAATTGGTTGGGCAATATTCTCGAATAATGTTAAGCGTGTGAAAGGATTTACTGGAAAACCATTACTTCGGCAAATGTCTAAGTGTTGGGAAATCTTAGTAGCCACAGGTTGCTTAACCCCCTTCACTGAATCTCGTAAAATAGGGCATAAAATTAGAAAACAATAAAAGGGGTACGAGCTGTATACATATGCTGTGTGAGAATTTCAGGGAACTATGTAGGCTAGCTCAGAATATAAATAAGTGCAGGTACGTGTCCAACCAGTTTTGAGACGGAAAACCTAATGACGAAAAAATAAGCGCGGATAAATCTGATGATTAGTATAAACAACTAGTGGTTGGTTGCGAAATACCTGCAACTAATGATGACTTCGCGAAAAAATATATTGGAAAATATATTAAATCGGTAAATGGTTAAATGTTGGGGGAACTTGGCAGCCACAGGCTGCCTACCTCCTTCACAACCACTGAAGGTCGGAGAAATAGGGTATATAGTTCTAAAATAAATAGAAGGTGACCGAACTGCATCCAACAAGAAAGAACAGCGCTTATGAGGAAAGACAACAAACATAGAACAAGAAAAAAATTGTTGAAAGCATACGCGTGTAGCACAGCACAGTATGCCTATGAAACATGGGCGGTCTGAAAAGGAGACAGGAAAACGGTAGCAGCCTTTTAAAATGCTGTGTTTCAGATGTATGAGGACAATAGCATGGACAGACAAAGATAATAACAAATAGGTTATAGAAATAGTAGGGGAACAAGGATATCTGGGGAAAAATATAAGAGAAATAGAAAGGCAGAATACGTTCTAAGGCATTTTTGGGGAATAGTATGGGATATATTACAAGCGGAGATAGGAAAAAAGAGGTAGATGTAGACCTAGATCAGATAGTTATAGATGCAGACTGTGCAAATTTCAGGGAAATCTGTAGGTTAGTTCAGAATAGTAAACAATGATGGTACGCGTCTAACCAGTTCCAGGACTGAAGACCCAATGATGATGGTCCTTTATACCAGTAACTTAGATATATTTTGAATATATTACTTGTAACATTATTTGGAATATTACTTGGAGTATTATTTGAAATATTATTTGGAGCCCTTAAATTAATAAATTGCAAAGAGTTTACTTATTAATTAATTTTAGACTTACGTTTATCTCAACGGCAAAATTTTATACACACTTATTTCAACGCACTTTACTGTTTTACTCGGTTTATGTTACTTTCAATTTAACGTTCACTGAATTTGCGTAATAATCTTCTATCAACTATTTTATTCGGCACGTCGATTATGGAATGAATCTCGTTTATCTGCATCGGTTTAATTTTATAGACAAATTCCTTCCCGATATTTCCCACGTTCTCATTGGTTGGGAGCCCGCTATCGGTTGTTTGTTCGTTTCAATTATGTGTTATATCTGCAACCTGTTGGGTTTTATTGAATAATGCATTCCATATACGTTCGAATTTGCACGTACAACAAAACTTTGTAATGGGATTCGTTAATAAATAGCATATCATGCACGCTTTAAGCTGCACGTAGCCTGTCGCGTTAATATCCTTATTTACATATGCTCGTTTTACCAAGTCTGTTATTTTATATACGTTTCAAATAGCACGTACTCC
This sequence comes from Platerodrilus igneus, assembly GCA_036346225.1. Lineage (NCBI taxonomy): Eukaryota > Metazoa > Arthropoda > Insecta > Coleoptera > Lycidae > Platerodrilus > Platerodrilus igneus. The sequence goes on along the minus strand of JARFIW010001380.1, from coordinate 1,786,893 downwards.
TTCGCTTCTAATATGCTTGTTTTAAATGTTTGTCTATACAAACTGGTATCAATTACAGGCGTTTATTGACGTGTTTACTCAAATGCGTTTAAATTGAAAGAGATTTCATTTCACGGTTATTTTTCTGCAAATCTGTTAAATTTGGAATTTGGTTTTTAAGTCTACAAACGTTTTAATGTTCTAGAGATGATTGTATTGCTTACGCAATTATCTATTTTAATGAATATGATGAATTTATTACAGAATGAGCTTTCTTTAATTAATTGTAGCTGGTTATTGATTTTATAGAGTGATTTGTATTTGCTTTTTGCATAATGAATGAATTATGTACAGTATATGTTTTAAATGTTTGGTTTTCGTGGTTTTTATGATATTTACATGAAGTATTCCTTCCTTGTGACTTTATATGACCTTAAATAACCCTATTATCATAGCAAAATTTTGATCCGCGACACTGTTTCAGTTTCTTCAGTGCTAAAAGTACAATTGTTCTTGCTTTTCGCGTTTCTTTGTGAATAGCAACATTCGTTTCTCTATTTATGCATTTTTGCGCTTGTCATTCTAAATCCTTTAGGATAGCTGCAAACATTTGTGGTCAATAAAAAGAGTATGATTTCAACGTCCTGCATCTAAGAGCAACAAATTGTTATAACCACTGTGTTTTTCAGCCTTCTACAGTGAATCGGTATGTCCATATAAACGATTTCCTGTAGTTTTAACGAAATGAGCGTTTGCTTTTTAAAGTAACTACTTGAGTTTTATACATGCTAGTAAAACCTGTATTGTGTCTTTATTTGCACAACTAGTAATGGCGTTTTCTGGTCCTATGAAGGCTGCCGGTATTTTTTTCTTTAGTTCCATTTACTACACTTATAGTTCGCTGCAGTAAAAGAGGTGTATGCCGAGGCCGTTGTGTCTCCGCCTTCAGCAACGCTTTCTCTCAAACAGACCTCTTCAAGAAGTAATAGAAAGTATATCTTTTAAATGTGTTAATAGTGCGAACAACATGGTACAATTAATACTAGTAATCTGAACTCGAAGAAAGAAAACTTGTTTTAACTAATCTTCCAATAACGGTATTGCAGTGCAACTTGATAAAGCTGACCGTCGAAACTCGTAAAGTAAAACTAATTTACAGCACTTTATATAAAAGTTTAAATCTGCTTACGTAGCATTTAGTCCTAAAGTTTCCTAAACATTAATGAAACAGGGATCGCATATTTAACCAGTAACAACCCTCATTACAAAAGTTTTAGATGAATGACTTGAATACACAATACAGTTCTTAGTTTTTTGAATAATATACGGCTCGAAAGTGCTAATTTTCAATAGTTTTCCAGACTTCGTATTCCATTATATGCTCTATAAGTTTTGTAGTTGAATAATTAAGCAATTCTCTTCCTAAATAATTTGTGTATGCCGAATATAATTCTGCTTTCGAAAACAGAATTGTATAAAATTACAAGGGCATTTATATAAGCAGACAACGAGGGTAGCAGGAACTACAGAAAGTAGGTAATTACGTAAGCATAAGTCCATCATTGTCATCACTACGTCACCAATTAAATGCTTGGTTTAGTGAGGTTAATGATTACAAAAATTCATCAACCCACTTACTTAGTAAAACAAGTTTGTAAATCATATTATAATTATGATCTGTGACAGCTCTCCATTATTTGCGAACTTGAACTAATCGTTTTATTTACACGTAAACTACCTTTCCTTACTTCCTATATCATCATCATCATTAGGTCTTTAGTCTTAGAACTGGTTAGACGCGTACCATCATTGTTTCCTATTCTGAACTAACCTACACATTTCCCAGAAATTTGCACAGTCTGCATCTGAACTAGGTCTACATCTACCTCTTTTTTCCTATCTCTGCTTGTCATATATCCCATACTATTCCCCAAAAATGCCATAAAACGTATTCTGCTCTTCTATTTCTCCTATTTTTTCCCCTGATATCCTTGTTCCCCTACTATTTCTATAACCTATTTGTAATTAACTTTGTCTGTCCATGCTATCATCCTCATACATCTGAAGCACAGCATTTCATAAGACTGCTATCGTTTTTCTGTCTGCTTTTCAGATTGCCCATATTTCATAAGCATACTGTGCTGTGCTCCACACATATGCTTTCAACAATTTTCTTCTTGTTCTATGTTTGTTGTCTTTCATCATAGGCGCTGTTCTTTCTTGTTAGATGCAGTTCGGTCCCTTTCTATTGTTTTTCAATTATATACCTTATTTCTCCGACATTCAGTGGTTGTGAAGGGGTGTAAACAGCCCGTGGCTACCAAGTTCCCCCAGCACTTAAACATTTAGCGATTTAATATTCTTTCCAATATATTTTTTCGCACAGACAACATTAGTTGCACATATTCACAACCAACACCTGTAGTTGTTTATAATAATCATCAGATTTATCTGCGCTTATTTTTGCGTTATTAGGTTTTCCGTCTCAAAACTGTTGGACACATACCTGCACTTATTTATATTCTGAGCTAGCCTACACAGTTCCCTGAAATTCTCACACAGCATGTATACAGCTCAGTTCCCCTTCTATTGTTTTCTAATTATATGCCCCATTTTCACTGAGATTTAGTGAAGGGGATTAAGTAGCTTGCGGCTGCCAAGATCCCCCAACACTTAAGACACTTGCCAAAATAATAGTTTTCCAGTACATCTTTTCACACAGTTAACATTATCGAGAATATTGCCCAACCAATACTTGTAGTTGCTTATAATAATCATCATGTTTAAGTACAGTTACTTTCTTTGTCTTTAATTTATCCATCTTGGGATTGGCTGGATGCGTACCTCCATTGATTTTTATTCTGAGCTAGCCTACACATCTCCCTGAAACTCCTACAGCGTACATCTTTCACTATCTGTGTGCAGTAGTCTAACCTTGGTTTACCTCTTCTTCTCTTTTTTCCTATCTCTGCTTCTACTATATTCCGCACTATTCCCTCATGCCGTAGTATGTGGCTTATTATCCTATCTCTCCTATTTTTTAACGTTTTCCATATATTTCTTTCTTCCGCTGCCATTTTTAGTACCTCTTCGTTCTTAACTTTATCTTTCCATGATATCTTCATCATACGTCTGTAGCACCACATTTCAAAGGCTTCTACCTTTTTCTTGTCCGCTTCTCCTACTGTCCAGGCTTCACAACCGTACAGTGCTGTACTCCACATATATGTTTTAAGCAATCTTTTCCTTGTTTCTATGTTTGTTGTCTTTGAACACAGTAGTTGCTTTTTCTTGTTAAATGTAGCACGACCTTGTGCTAATCTTTGTTTTATATTCTTTGCGCTTTTTTCCCATCTTACGTTATTCGGCTTCCCAGGTGGCAGAAATCCTTAACCTCTTGTAAGTTCGTTTTACATATATGTATTCTTGTTTTTGGTTTATTTTGCCCTCCTTTGCATACCAGTACTTTAGTTTTTGTTTTGTTAATTTACATACCATATCGCTTGTTAGAACCGTTTCAATTTCATTAAGAGCAGCTTCTAACTCTTCTTTGCTAGACGCTAATACCGCTATGTCATCTGCAAATAAATCTAAGGATATCAATATTTTGTCCCTGCACAGTAATTCTAAATGTCTTCCTGCATTTGACAGTGTTCATTGTCTGTTCGATGTACAAGTTAAAAATTAATGGGAATAGGGCACATCCCTGTCTCACCCCTTTCCTAATGTTTACTTCTCTGCGTTCCTGCTCTAATTCTATTACAGCTGTTTGCTCCTTGTATAAGCTATGTACTATTCGTTCCCTATAACACATGCCAATCTTTTTGAGTATTTTGAACCTTTTTTTCCATTTTACATTGTCGAATGCTTTTTCAGATCTACAAACTCTCTATACACGCTTTCCCCGTTTTTTATTGTTTTCTCCATTATCACTCTCAGAGCTAAAATAACCTCCCGTGTTCCTCTGTTTCGCCTAAACCCACATTGGTCTTCTCCTAGTATTTCTTCAGCCCGTTTTTCCATTCGTCTTTGTACAATTCTAGTTAATATTTTTGAAACGTGTGCTGTCAAACTTATTGTTCGAAAATTTTCACATCTCTCCGCGCCTTCCTTTTTTGGTATAGTTACTACGATGTTGCGTTTGAAATCTTTGGGTATCTCGCCTATCTCATACATATAACTTACAAGTTGGAAACGATGTTCTGATACTGCTTGTTTAGCGGCTTTTAAAGTTTCTGCTTGCACCTTATCTGTACCCGGCGCCTTGCCATTTTTCAGACCATTTAATGCTATTTCAAACTCCTCTCTAAGTATAGGATATCCCAAGTCATATTTTTCATGTCTGATTCTTGTTCTCTCTTTGTCGCACGTTGTCGTGTTTAATTTTAGATCGTTGTAAATTCGTAGTTGTAAATAAAATAGCAAAGCTGTCATCCCTTGTTCCGTTATATCCTGTCATAAAACATCCTTTGTGCCTGTGGAAATTAAATTGGACTAAAGGGATAGTAATCGACACTTGCGCATAGACATCGAAGAGAAACGTTTGTTGGTTCGGTCGAGTGAGTTAAGTCATTAGTGTCTCCGAATGTGATTTCATAGATAAACCCCAAAAAACACAGTGATGGTGCGTACATAACACGTCCAATAAATAGCCATACAGTCCACTTCGTTGAAGAGTAGAAACGACACTTATAGAACAATAGATTACGGCTGAGGTACGTCAATATATAAAATTATAAGACCCCTCCCTCGCGCGTTAACAAAGTCCGCTTCTTAAGTTCATAAATTTAAATTTATTGAAAAATACTTTCACGTAAAAACTATCTCAAACATTTAATCAATGAATATAAATTAAACCCAAACGGCAGTACAGGTATTTGGTCACACACGTTTATTTGCCCTAAAATATCAACTAAGAAATAAACATCTCATGCCTGAACTTGTAATAATCCGGTTATAATATATATAAAGTTAACACACATTAAAATTATTACCTTGAAAGCAAGTATGTTTATGAACAAAACAAATATCTGGCTTCTCCAATAAAAACAACCCAAAATAAATTACATATATGCACTATCTCTAAGTACAAAAGTGTCATGAAGTTTATATTAAATGCAAAATTAAATTATTCGGATTTATTAGTAAAAATGTAAACAGAACTATCATTAAGCACTTCTTTTTATTACATTTGCAACTATTGATTTTTTTAACGACCTCAGGAACATTCATTTATAAGGTAAAAATCAAAACATTCAAAACGGGAATTGTAATTTCATTTCAAAAACCCATGTTAAATAGTTCGCTTTATCTGTCAAGCGCAGCCGCTAGCTACCTGCAGGTATATTCACGGAGCATTATGTTTCAACAACAAATAAACACTATAGGGCGCTTAAATTAAATATTATACAGGAAAGACAAAACTTAAAGAAATTACTTGAAATCCGGCCATTTTATTTAATTCTTAGAATTAAACATGTTACAAACTTTAAAACTAAAACACATCGGATCACAGCCTACTGAAAAAAAAGCATTACGCCATTTTATTTGCGAACGTTACATATATTACTACAATTACCTGATAAGTACTGAAAATTAAAATAAGGAAGTAAATGGCAAGTCACCTAATTTTATTGTGTAGATTTCATTAAATGTGTTTCAAATAGAAGTTTCTATTTAAGAAAAAAAAGTTATTCACATTTTGTTAACAATGTACTGAAATACTTAACGTGGACACCCTGCACAAAAATAAGAAAGTGCAAATAATCTTCCTATTTCTTATTATTAGTTAGTAAAAAATTAAAAAGAGACTTGATTTAAAAAAAAAATTGAAATATTTTAAAACCGCACGGTTTACGTATATGGTTGGGTACACAAAATAAGATTAAAATTTAATAAACTATACGATAATTAAAAAATATATAAAGGCGGGTATTTCAAAGATGAGAAGGTTACTATTAACATTGGGCATAAACAGGTATTATAAAACTATACTTATTTTAAATAGGCCAGAATTGACAACTGCAAGTTCAAAATTTTAGAAGCTTTGATACAGAGCTTGCACGAAAAATCCTTTAAATTCTTAAACCCAAAGAAAAGCTAACGGTGAGATATTACAATCGAAAACGTCAGAGCGTATTAGAAGTAATACTTTAGAAGTAAGCACCAGGGGCTCCTTGGGACCTTTGCACGCCATTATACCGCATCCGCAAAGCATTAGTATGAAGATTCAAGGGATTAATATTTGTATTACCAGAGAAATTTATAAAAACAGGGTTATGAACATTCTGTGTTTTATCCTCTTTAATGTTTCAGTAAAGAAGCTGAAACCGTGCTAGGTATTTATAACTATGATAGTAGAGCATCGTTAAAAACAAAATAGTGTTATATGAATTGACAGTTTTCGTATTGCAGAAGAAAATAATTCAAATATCACATAATACTAACAACCATTTCGCATGCAAGAACAGAGACTTTCAAGAATTTAAACTTATTTTTGTTTTTATCCTACATACAGCATTCATTTTAGCAAACACCACCTTCGGCAAGTGTCTCATTAAAAATCCACTTCGTAGTAGTTTCTGCGAGTCTCTTTGTCTTTTTTGGTGATATGTGAATTACCTTCACTTTAAGAAAGTAGTTTACGTAACAATATTACATAGCAAAGCGAAATGAACGTTCGGAAAACAAGTGGATTCGACTAGAAGCAATGACGTAGAGAAGGTTTGGCTTATAATATCTAATACCGGACGGCCATCAGTACATTAATACTTAAATTGCCAACTAGAGTTTAAGATTTGACATTCTGACAATACGGTACATAAGTAATTACCTACACGAAATGTATATTGTTTAGTAGTGATAATTATTCAAATATATTAAAATGGAAAATAGACAATAAAGAATAATTAAAACTACCGCAAGATAAAATTTCCTTAACTGGAATAGGCATATATGATTTAAATGGCTTGTTATTGATAAAGTGGCAGTTTTCATACAAATTGGACTTTTAAAACGATATAAAAAAAGATGGAACATTGAAAGGTAATTATTATATTTGGAAAAGCCAATAACAAGAAGATGTGTAACGGTAAAATTTAAGTCAATTTGTTTAGATATTTTAAGTGATTTCTAAAGACACTTTTATTAATTTTAGTTTCAGAGTACGGTTTTTTGTTTAAAAGTCAATTTAGTTTAACTTGAAGGGTTTTTGGCAAACCTACGCACGGGTTCTGTCACCATACAAAGTAAAAATTGAACATAACTGAATTCAGCTACGTTTTAGGTGGTTTTTAAGGGGAATAATATTAAATTAGATGATATCCAAAGAAAAGTGGTATACATATTAATTATAAGGATGTTCTAATGATGAAGTTGTAAATTAATGATAATCATGTGTTTAACATTGGTTTAGAAAAAGTAAAGATATCATGGACTCTTCATTTTCAGTATATAAGATGTGTTAATTCATAGAGTTAAAGGACAGAGCGGGCAATTAGTCCTTTCACAGCAATAAAATTCTAAGTTCAACCAAGAGCTCGATTAGTATGAATTATCCATAGCAATATATATGCTCTAATTTAGCTTAAAACTGAAGAAACATATAATGATGTAGATAATCGTTTTACTTTAATTTTAAAGGCTACAACAGAGAATCAACTTGAAATGGTGCATAAACTTGCCTTTAGAGTCCTATGTTTATGATTGAAATATTTTGAGAGTTTAAGCCTTTTCGTTCAAGTTTAATAATTTAAATATTAATACTATAAAAATTTTACTTAAACGAAAAACTACAGATTCTTATCAGCATTAAATAACACTTAAAATACTCAATATCGAATCACATAATTAAAAATTAAAATATTTTTTTAAATCAGCAGACCAAATTCTTGCTTTAAAATATGGTTATCAACATTAATTCCGCTAAGTACAGCAACCATGCGGCACTCTGATTTAGAAATAAACTGCATTGTATGTTGGGACTAAAGTAAAGATTAAATTCCACCCTCAGAAAACGTAATCAGTGGAGTGCATCTTGAGTTGCTTCTGGATGTTTTAGTTAAAGCTTAAGGAGTCCGTTTAAGATTATAAACGTTTAGTACTGGACGGAGGTAGAGCTTTGACTAATTTAAAGCTAAGAGCGGTCAAATATAAACAAAGCTGTAACTTCTAGTCCAAATAGCGAACACCTAAATACAACCGTCAACATTAGTTAATGAAACGCTTTAAATACCCTGCAGGATAATTAGAACAATCCAGTTTTTAAAGTGCCACAAGGTTGATATCTTACTGACTTTTTCTTGGAGATACATACATTTTAATCGCGTAATTAAAGGGAAACTTTCCTTTTAGGTAAAGTTTAAAAGACAAAACGTAATTAGCAAAAGGCTAATTATGTCTCGGAGACAAAGAGTTTTTCCCATCTTCCAGAAGCAGCGGGTAGAATTGTAAAAAATTATAAAGAGGGCTAGTTCTTTGTAAATTTAACAAGGATGAGATAAATCCCCAAAAATAACACATTTCACGATGAAAGACAAGAAATCTGTATGCAAAAATATTAGGAGAAAAACAGATTGCAGAAAATCCACACTGAGAGAAACGAATGATTAATAATGTTGAATTCAAACAGAATACACTAGAGAGCGTATAATATAGTGTCCAAAGTGTGATAGTTATGAAAAGGCTTTGAGTAGCGCAATCTTTTACAGATAACAAAGAAACATGTATCAATTGTTGTCCAAGGAAACAAACGAGAAGAGAATACGATTACAAAGAAAGTTATGATCGACGCTAAAGAACGATTGTTGTTGCCAGATGCAGAAAGAAGACAAAATAGTTTTGAATGCAATTGGTGAAACAAACCAAATAGGAAAAAGGAAGAATGCAAGGCATTCAAAATAGCAAAGAAAAAAGGTAACGAATACAAATGCTTCGAATAGCAAATGCCTCAAACAATCAGAACAATGCAGTTTTAGTTACTTTCGGCACACCAGGAAAAAAAGATGTAAAAAATAAACGTACGTTTTCTTTACCATTGAGTATATTGTAACAATGATGAAGAACGGTTTAGAATTGAAAGAAATTCAACCTTTAAGCAAACAATGCAATAATTGGGAGCTATAAAAATGTATTTAAAGAACCGATAGGATGCGAATAAAAGAAGTCACACTAGAAAGAATTCGTAATTTCTGGTATAATGTAGATGCTTTATAATTCGATATATAAACCGTATGCCACCACAGTCAAGACAATCTGATATTGATACACACATGATATAAAACAAATTATTACATCGATTGTTAAAACAAATACGCTTATTGCCTATATAAATAAGTTGGAAAAGTTAGCGCTTGTGTAGATAAACTTAGTGGTCAAATTTAGTAATAAATATAATGTAATCATCGCGTTAAGAAAAAATTTGGTGTTAGTAGAGATTGTAGTAATTACCGTGAAGTGACCCCTGTAGCGGCATGTCAGTACATCAAGAATTCTCTGTGATTACTTGGGAATAATTGGACTTATTTTGAGTTTCTTTATAATTATAAAGATTAGATTGCTAGTACTCGCTTTTTTAGATTAAACATCATGGGCTAAGAATATAAACCACATAATGACATCAAAATGAGATTAAAGCCAGGGATAACTTGCAGGATGTACTAGGCCCTGCTTAGGCAAAATCAAAGCTCTGAAAACTTAGTGTTAACAGAAGCGCAATGATTAATTCCCTTTGGGTGTAAATACTGAAAGTCTAGCATCGGTAAAGCACCAACGACATCGTTTATCTCGAGCAATTATTTTTGTAAGGATTTAAGTATGAAGCAAAAATTTCATTGCTATTAGAAAGTCAATAAGAACACTTCGCGTGATTCACTTTGCAGACGTCTAATTTTGTTCTTCAATGTAGTGCGAGTAACTTCCTATCCCAAAAAATCACATCTCATTGTTTAATAAATTCAGTTCCCTTTTCTACCGATTCAGTTACGGTTGGTTATTTGCCATTGTTTTACTTAACCGTTTAAATTGAGTTCAAATCCTTATATTTTTATTACGTTTTGCTGTTCTAAATCTAAGGTCCGATTGTGTTCCTTGAAAACCTTTCAGCCCAAAATCTGTGAACCGTAACTTCGATTTTTATAGAGCTGCATACTTGCTTAGGCTTTAAGTTAGAATTCTCATTTATTTTCAAATTTATGAGGAATATTTAACTCTACATTAGATGACATGTGAATAAGCCCTATAGCATATCTTGTATCTACAAATGTGTAACCTAGTCTAGTCGTTCTGTCACTCAAAAATTTTTACTAATTTTTTAAAAGGACCCCTAGCTCAAGTGTAATTTTCAAATACATGTTCAATTAATAAGCTTTTAGCTATTTTGAAATACGCAACTACTGTACTGGGCGAGTTAATTGTTTGAGAAAAATGTTTAAATGGTAGTCTGTCTAAATTGTGTTGCATAAATATTGGCCGATATTTTTAGAGGTATTGTGTGATTATTTCAAAGTGAATCCATTCTCTAAACGCCTGGATAGTTTTTATGAAATTATTTTGCAACATGTTTTCAGGTATTTCCAGTGAAAAAAGTTACATGAGGTCAAGTCAGGAGGATAGAATGTGTGAAAAAAGTGTTCTCATTTCTACAAATATTGATTAAAGGAAGAAAATCATTCTGCTCGCTGTCGAGGTTACAATCAGAGTTTACAGTGACTGTGTTCTGAATCTTGGTTTCAATAATTAAAAGCCAATTGTCAAAAAGAGAAACCATGCACAACACGATTGTTTTTTTTTAATAAAGATGTGCTCCATGTCATTTTTGTGGGTTATTGTTTGAACAAAAACAGAATTGTGTTTGATGACAAAGCCACTAAAACATTAATACAAGCATTGTTACTCATCCAAATGTCGTGAAAAACCCCTATAGTTATCAATGTGTTGCAACCATTGTTTGCAAAAGGTTAACCTAGTAGTGTCATCTAGAATGTTGAAAGATTACACTGGTTATAAAATTTTTCACACAATACCCTAGACTAATTCATGATGTGTTTAACTTCATAAAAATAATTGAAAAATGAATGTAGTAATGGATGGTAGTAGCAATTAAGACAAATCCTCTATTAGCTGAAATACATTTTAGCGATAATAGTACAGAATTATATCATGCCGTCACCTAAACATTAGGGTAGCTCTAAAAAAAATATAAGAACAAAATCTATAGTCAGTCCATGTATTTTATTATATAATTAATGCTCAACCAATAACAGCTGTCGTCGTAAAGCATACTCCGACGATTTGAGCAAAGTAAGATCGGTGGCGACCGCAATATTATAAAAGTTACGCAAGAGTAACCCGTAAACCTTAATAAAGAAATCCAGACCCAATCTTCTACGAGGGAAGTCTACAGAACGATGCAGAGAAGACACTGCGACTCTTACAGCTGGACATGACGTTCTGTTGGGGTGCAATAACCTTTTGTAGTCGACATCTGCGGAAACTAAGGCATCTCAAACTTGTATCTCCTTATCCACAAGATTACAGCTATCAATACGCCAAACTCAAAACCATACATACCGTTGTCGTAAAGTGTATACATTTAAAAAAATAGTCGGAAAACAGATCCCATAATCCCATGATTTTTTTTTTGTTCGATATTATTTCATTGTTGCACTAAGCATTGCACAAATTATACTTCTCTTTATTAAAGGAGAATATTTTTTAATTTTCCAGAAACGAACAAACTGTTTCTTAAAAGAATCATCTGCGCTAATTCGTACAACCAACTTACACAAGAAAGATAACCCGAATGCCACAAGCTTAATATTTCGTTCTAACAAGGGAATATTAAAGTGATTATGAAAAAACCCAAATTAACACTGCATTGCAGAACCAGTCGAAACATTCCCAGCAACTAATATATATCAAATTCAAGGACTTATTAACGATGTGTAAAGAGAGTTGCCTAGCTTTCGCATAAAATAATAGAAAATGTATAATAAACCCATGCGTAAGTTAGCTTTAATATGGTGTAAAAATAAGCAAACCAGAAGCTGTGAATAGATCGAAGCCCGTGTTTGCAAACAACCTTATACAGCCTACATACATGATTTCTATTTATACATACAACTAATTACATAACAATAAGCATATTAGCAGCCCCCCCCCCGGCTGCTTAAGCCTTATGGTAACGTAATCACACACTTTTTTAATAACCACCCCTTCAAACGTATAAATAGAAACATGTTAAAAAATGTTCCAATATCAAGTTATTGAATTTATATGAAATTTGACTATATAAAAATTAATCAACTGATTTCACGTTAAGCGTATTGGTTACCTTAAAAAAGCCGTCCCCAGGACGCAACACAAATTGAAAGTACTCATTCTTCTAAACTTTAAAATTTTCACCTAATGTATTCAAATCAAAAATTACTAAGTCAAAGTCACCTTCAGTTTGTCATAAATGTCAAACTTAAATTTTTTTATTATTTTGACAACGATACTAGGTCATTGATCGAAACGTAAATAAAGATCATTTTAACAAATATAAGTGGTTTTATTCACAAGAAAGATTTAAAAAAATAGTTAATAAACCACAACAAACATACAGGGCGGCGTATTTATTAACCTTATAGAAAACACGTCCACCACATTGTAATATTTCTGTGAATAATAGATCTATTAACCGAATACCGCGTTTATAAACTTATTATAAATGTGTAAAAAAGCGCATGATGTTGATAATAAAATACCATATTTCAAAACTATATCGAAATAGAATACATTTGAAGTATATAAATTTATAACTGGATATACTAGTCAAAGCCAACAAGGCGTTGAATAAGCAACCGTTTAAATTGATAAAGCGGTTGAAATTGTTAATTAATACTCATATCACCGTGAAAACAACGTAAGAAATGTAGGATTTAATTACCTACGAATGAAAATATTTCCATTAAGGGACGGCACATATCAAAGCCCCACATCAAAATAAAAGGTCGTGGTATGAATCAGAAGCAACGGTCCATCCAATATACAAACAGGACAAATCAAAATAAAATTCGTTACAGGCAACCCAAGGAAAACCAAAAGCAACCAAAAAAAATTTTCATCAGACTCGAAGAACCAACATACCGGACCAAGTCAAGAAACAGAGGATGTAGGAAAATAAAAAGTATATGGTCGCAAGCACCAAAGACAAAGACGGAATGGTCTAACACTGCAAAGTCGTTGGAGGACGGATATTTCTAGTAAATAAATAGTAAAGTTTTCCAACCTCAAGAAACGGATTGGTGTCTCGCAAAAAACCAAAAAATAAGAAAAACAACAAGGAAAAAACCAACTGCAAAAACGAAAACGAAACAACTATCAAGCATCAAAGCATGTAAGAGAACGAAAAGAATGCTAAACAACCGAAGAAAAAAATAGCTAACTAGGTCAAAAACAAAAATGTTTAGAAAGCACATACCACAGGAAGTGGATAAAAAATTTTAATCAAGTAAGTATGAGAACTAACAGTAAGAAAACCAGGCAAATGAAAGGCAAAGCAATGTGAAACTGAAAGAACGAAAAAGCAAAGCTAACATTAAAAAACACTAAGAACCAGCACAATATCCGAAAGAAAAGGCTAGATGAAAGAAAAGAAGAAAACAACCAAAAATATGTGTGGATGTGGGGATGGAGTGTATACGCACGTGTCAGTGTGTGACGCGTGCGTGCGTGCGTGCGTGCGTGCGTGCTTGCGTGCGTGCGTGCGTGCGTGTGTGCGTGTGTGTGAATGTATGCAAGAAGAGGTCTTGTGAGTGTGTTGAGTCGCTTTAACCGCCTTTTTACGACAAACAAGCCGCATGGTAGGGTTATTGTAATCCAGGCCCAAATGGGAGTTAGGTACGAGGAGAAGCGAAGCGATCTCAGAAAGAAAGAAGCAAACAAGACAAGAAAATCGTCCAATAGCGATCATCAAATTCGGGAATCAAATATCAAAAGAAGTCCGAGTGCGTATAGAAATCTGGGGGCGTAAAGGACTAGCAATAGGGTTTAAGACGTTTGCGTCGCCAGCAGGGTAACGAAGCGAGATCGAAAACATCATGATTGTTGGGATAGGCAGGTTTAAGATCTTTGACGTGCCAAATACCTTAAGATAGGTCGGAAGGACCGGTAAAATCATATGTCCAAGGAGCAACAACTTTACGGATGGACAAGAGGCCAAGGAATTTAGGAGCGAGCTTAGCATTGAAATGACTTGAACCGTCGGACAGAGCAAAATTACGGCGCCAAGCAGAGTCGCCTAATTGAAGGGAAACTGACCGACGACGAAGGTTGTAATGACTTTGGGTATTATGATAGGTAGTGGAAAGTTTCTTGAAGAAATGGGGCAGCTATTTTTTGAAGTCTTCGGGATCAGGTGAAACGTACAGGATTGGGGATATACATGTCGTTAATTTTGGAGAGTTGCCCGAAATAATCGATGGAGAGGATGTGTTCACGACCAAACAAGGCAAAGAAAGGAGTACAACCAAGGATCTCATATTTGTGACGCTTGTTCCCATGGATATAAGAAGCAAACATGTTTTTTAGCGAGCTATTAACACGTTCAGCAGGATTGGGTTGGGGATGGTAACGGGCGGTAAAATGGATTTTGGCTTAGTAACGGGTACACACGGAAGTAAACTGAGGATTGCGGAATTGTACGCTGTTATCTGTGATAAGGTATTGGAGAACACCGAAGAGTCGGAAGACTTGGTCTTCAAGGATTTTAGACACAAGCACTGCAATCGCGCTACGCATAAGAAAAGAAACACAAAACTTAATAGAGTGATCGGCCACAATAAGGATATAGGAGTGACCAGGGGCGGAGCGATGAAGAGGACCTGCGTTGTCACAAGAAATGACTTGCCAAGGATAAGATGGTTTGGCCCTATTAGCTAAGGGACCAAGAGGAGCGTTCTCAACAACGAATGTACATCAAATTCAAGGACTTATTAACGATGTATAAGGAGAGTTGTCTAGCTTTTGCATTAATTTATAGAACATGTAATATAAACCAATGCATAGTTTAGCTTCAATACGGTATAAGGATAAGCAAACCAAAAACTTTCAATAGATTGAACAACCTTGCAGAAAACACGTCTACCACATTAGAATATTTCTGAAAACAAATGTTCTAATAACCGAATACCACAATTAAACGCTATGCCCAAAATAAAATAGATTGGAACATATTTAAATTACAACTAAATATTTTATTAAAAATTTACAGCGCAATAAATAAGAAGTCGTTTAAATTGAGGAAGTGGTTGAAATTGTTAATAAATACTCATATGGCCGTGGAAGAAACAAAAAAAATGTAGGATTCAATTACGTACGAACAAAAATATTTCTAAGCAGGGACGGCACGTAACAAATTTAAACACATTCCTGGTTGACCAGGGCAGTCTCTACAGTAATTTGTTACTAGATTGCTGATATTTCTACTTGAATGAATTTGTCGCAATTCATTGTAGTAACCTTGGCAATGTCTTCTCTTTCTCTTTCCGGGACCTTATAGCTTAAAAACGTATGAAATACTCTTCTGGGAGTCACAGATTTGTGACATGGTGTAGGAGTTAAAACTATTTATTGTGCTAATGTTTTTCTAAATTTGGTTATTGATAACTTTGAACAACTAACTTTATTATAAATTATCCAAGAATTTACAACTGATACTTCAAATGAAATATCAAAAACCAATTTTCAGAACCACTTAAGACTCGTACATAAAACTGAATGGTATGATGACATTTGATCATACTAATCAACAACTTTTTTAGCTTTGATATAGTTGATAAATACTTTTGGTTACAATATATCATCTACTTGTCGAGTACGCAAGTTTTGTATGGGTCGGATCTATACTCAACATCAAAGTGGGTCGTCTATCCATACATTTGATAATTCGTAAGCAACTCCTCTGCAAACCATAAACATCTCCTTTTTATTCTATGAGAAAGTGTTTTAGGTATACTTTCCAATTTGATTTCAATGTGACGCAATAGATTATATTTTTCTTGAAGAGTGATTCCGTTAATCTGAGGCTAGCTTCCGGTATCGAAAATATTCGACTTTTTCGTTACACCAGCACTAACGATCAATGTAGCATAATCTGTAGTGCTTGGTTAATGCTTTATTCTGCTTTAAACCTCAACGTAGCCTCACTTCCGTTTTTGCCAATATTCGATTACAAATAGCGGAATTGGAATCTGACAGTTGGCTATAGCTTTTTTGTTAAGGAAGCACTAACAATCATAAGTAGTATAATCTATATCGTTTTGTTAGTGCTTTATGCTGCAACAAACGCGAACCTAGCTGCACTTCCGACTTCGGAAATATTCGACTTCAAATTGCAGAGTTTGAAGCTGGCTACAGTTCTTTCGTTATCATAACATTAACAATCATATGTAGTATAATCTTTATTGCAATTTTTATTGCTTAATTGCACCAAAACTACTACGCAGCCACACTTGCGTTTTCATAAAAAATATTTGACTTCAAAATTTAGATCTGAAAGTTGGCTAGAGCTTCTTTCTTATGGAATCACTAATGATTTATGTAGTAATACGTAGTAATAATAATAATAATCAACCATACGAACGGTTTTGAAAATATTAGTTTTCAAAAAGCATATCGGAAAGTTTGTTCCAGCTTTATTGTTATGGAAGCTCAGGAGCGTATTTTTAACTATCCTCCAAAACAAACTCCAATTTTCTTAACTTAAAACTTTCTATTTCTAGTGCTACCCTTTGGGCTATAGATAGCATTTCCAAGAAGACTTTGTAGCTTAGGGGTTCGCGTGTGACTACTAAGACCAAGGTCCCGTGTTCGATTCCCGGCATTGAAAAATGTTAGGCAAACTTTCTTCACACAAATACGCCCTTCTTCTGATGAGAAGTAAAATGTAGATCCCGTGTGTGAGTGTTGTAACACTTGTTAAAAATCCCTACCAGCTTAGAACAGTAAAGGTTCGGAGAATTAAAAAAGAAATTCCAAGTAAAAAAACTCGCTTATTGGTCCATGTAGTGGAGCCTTGAAAAATCAAATGTAGGGTAGCATTTCCGAGAAGAGAAGTGAGATAGAATTAAAATTTTAAGTACAATTTAGCACTAAACATCTTTGATCATCAAATTATTTATGCTTCTGTAACAAGGAAAAGTGAAATCAGCATCCAGCTCTGTAGTTAAAGATCTTGTACTTGCAAAACCGAAAGTGCAGCTGTGATGGTATTTAAAGCACAATTAAGTACTAATAAAACACTAAATATAGTATTACATATCATGTAAGAGAAAAGTAGTAGTCTACTTCCAGATCTGAACTTTGAAATCGAATATTTCCAAAACAGGAAAAACGGTTGGGTTGGTTTTTAAGCACAATAAAGCACTAACAAAGTACTAAAGATAACGCTACATATGTTTGTTGGTGTTTCCATAAGAAAATAGTTGTAGTTATCTTCCAGCTTCCAGCCCTGCACTTTAAAGTCGAATATTTCCGAAACAGGAAGTACGGCAGCGCTGGCGTTTCAAACGCATTGAAGTTCTTACGAAGCACTAGACACTATCCTACATATATTCGTCAGTGTTTCTATAAGAAAAGATGTGTAGCTATCTTCCAGCGCTGCAATTAAAAGTCAAATATTTTCAAAATCGGAAGTGCGGCAGCTTGGGGTTTAGAGCATAATAAAACACTAACAAAGCACTACAGCTTATACTACATATGATTGTTAGTGCTTCCGTTACAAAAAGTCGTAATCATTCAGATCAGAAGCTTCATTTCGAATATTTCCGAAACCGGAACAACAGCTGCACTATGGTTTGAAACACAATGAAGCACTAAAGATTATGCTAAATGTGTTCGTTAAGTGCTAGATATTAACTTTGAAGTCGAATATTTCCGGAACTAGAAGTGCGGCTGCGTTGGGAATTAAAGCACAATAATTCACTAACAAAGCATTAAGGATTGTGCTACACATGTTCGTTAGTGCTTCGACAAGAATATAGTTCTAGTGTTTTTACGACTTCCAGCTCTGCACTTTACAACCGAATATTCCCGAAAACGGAAGTGCGGCGGCGTTGGAGTGTGAAGCACAATGAATCACTAAAGATTATGCTACTAATGTTTCATTATTGCTTCCATAACAAAAAAGTTGCAATCAACTTCCGGATTTGAACTTTGAAGTCAAATATTTCGGAGACCAGAAGTGCAACTGCTTATGGGTTAATGCACATAAACCACTAACAAAGCACTAAAGATTATACTACATATGTTTGTTAGTAATTTCATGAAAAAAAAAGTTGTAGTCATTTTTCAGTTTCGAGCTCTGCCCTTTTAAGTCAAATATTCACGAAGCCAAAAGCACTAAATATTATGCTTCTATAATAAGCAGGTTTAGACAATTTCTGGATATGAATAAGAAGTGCGGCTTCATTGGGGTTTAAAGCATAATGAAACACTAAAGAGCACAAATGAAACACTATATTTTGGCTGTACCAAATTTTTGAAACTGAAATAAACAGCGGCAAGCTGTAAAATGTAGGCGGTCGTTTTTTATTAGCAGCCGTATGCCGTTGAGATATGAAGCACTATAGAGCACCAACAAAGCACTAACTTTCGGCTATAAAAATTTTTGAAATTAAAACAAACCGCGGCTAGAAATAAAAATATTAGCAGTTACAACCTTTTTTTATTAAAAGTCGTACGTCACTGAGATATGAAGCACTAAAGAGTACTAATAAAGCACTATCTTTGTACCCTTCCTTTTAACAAGTAGGAATGGGTGTACAACAGAGTCTAAATAAAAAAAACTCTGGCGGGACTAGCATCGACCGTTTGTGGCTTCGGTAGATTGCAAAAGACTATATCTCAGGGGTTTAGAGAACAAAGTCAAATTTTACGCAGACAAATTATAGGGATGCAATTTAGAACATGACAAAAGAAAATACCTTAATACAACTTATATACTGACGTTTAGTTAATAACGTTATTAAAAAATTAAATATATGTCATTATTTTCTTAAAACCAAATTTTCATACAACAAAAACACTAAGTGTAGTTTATATATCTACACTCTCATAATTTTAAAATTTTGTCTTAGACTACCAGATAAGATATTAGAAAATTTAAAATTATTATTGTGCTTAGGCACAATTTCAAAATAACATTCTTAGTAAAAAGAAATCATAAATACGCTTTGTTATATTTAACATTAGTTAATAGAATTCGAATTAAATACTTAAATTGAACATACCCTCAAAATCCACAAAAAAAGGTTTCGTGAAAGCTTTTCTGTTTTCAAACCATAAGGTTATATAGGAAAGCAAAGATAATATTAAATTAGTTAAGGTAATCGGTAAATATGGTTATGACTATACTTTACATGCATTATTTTTCTAGATAATTGAAATTTAAAATGTAACGCATGCACATCGTTCCACTACAAAAGTAAATGAGATAAACTTATACCTGTATTCAGGATATATAAAAAAAAAGGTATACTTAAGCATTGAGCTTACGGCTTATTCAGAACTATAGGATCTTCTTTCGGTTTGTTGAGACAAACACCATCGTTGTTTATTTTGGTTGTTAACCTCGAACTTCTAATTTGTAAGAGCCAAACCTTCTGTCCCACAACCATATGTTTTGTCAACGGACCATTTAATTTATTTTAGAAGGTAAATAACGGCAACATAAATTCTTGTACGATAAAAGACAATATTTGTAAGTAGTAAAATTAATACATATGCTTAGATAGCCTAGCATGCATAAGTAAATACTCCATCAGAGAATATTGTACCAGAGAATATGCCACAGGAGAATATGCCACCAGAGGATATGCTACAGGAGGAACCTAGAAAATAAACGTGTTACAAAAACGAAATATTGTAATACGCCACGAGAAACAGTCTATAAATTTATCTGTAATCAGCTTACCATCATTAATATTTTGAACGGATTATTCAGGTAGACTTTGTGCATACGCATTTTGCTAGAATTCTAAAATGATATTTATGTATGTTAAGAAGAATAAAAGAAAAAACACCTTGTACATATCAGGTACAACATCATGGCCTTAGAAAGGACATCTTTATCAGGAAACGGCATGTGAATAAAAGCAAGTCAAATTTCAAAAACACGAGAATTTATTCTGGTTTTGAAGATAACCACACTTTTTGAGAGAGGAATAAAACAAGAAAAACTATCCTAAATGACAGATTCATATATATATATATATATATATATATATATATATATATATACCAGTTGTGTATTTATGAACATTATTCAAAGGTTTACCAATTAGAAAATTACATCTGATTATAATTATTTATATTATTTGTACAAAGGAAAGAATATTAAATTAAAACTAAATATGGATGTGCATAGTGTATTATTTAATAATACTAAAAGGAAATGTTACACAAATCAAAACCAGCTTGTGATTGTTAACGGTATTAATATAAAATTAAGATGAAGAAATGCTTTTATAAAGAGGGAAGTGGGACCTCAATGTAACATGGCAAGAGAACAGTGAATCGACATGTTACAACTTTCAGCTGAAACGAATTTTTGAATATGAAACATACGCGTTCAGTTATGAAGTTACCTGCAAAAATGTAAGTAGCCACAACTTTTTTATTAGTAGTCTTACGCCGCTGATATGAAGCACTAAAGAGGACCAACGAAGCACATACTTTCGACTGAAACAAATTTTTGAATTTGAAACAACCACAATCAGTTATGAAGTTAGCCGCAAAAACGTAGGTGACCACAACTCTTTTTATTAGTAGTCGTTCGCCACTGAGATATGAAGCACTAAAGAGCACCAATGAAGCACTAACTTTCGGTTATAAAACGTTTTTTTAATTGAAGGAAATATTGGCTAGGTGTGAAATTACGCCAGAAAATTATAATTTGCCACTTCGGCGAAACAATTATTCGACGATCTTCTTTTATAAGCACTAAAGAGCATTAACAAAGCACTAACTTTTCCCACCAACAAGAACATTAGTACTTACAAAGTTTCGGCTAACTTCACGAGCCTGAATACTTGCACTAGTTAAGTAACATCGTATAAAATGATATAAGTTAATTATCTAAAATGACTAACATACATTGCTGCGGTAAATGACCTGAAATTTGGAAGCAGAAGAAGAAATAGAAATATTGTATTCATCAATTTTAATCATTCAACCAAAATCGATTCGCTAGAACGCGCTTAAAGCTGAATTTGCAAATAACTGACAAAACAATGCCTATGCCTTGAAATCAAACGGCAAACGTTTTCATTATAATATTCAGAAACATTCAACCCAAATGCCAAGGTGTTTGATAAATCATCATACTGTAACCACTCTGTTATTGTTAGAAAAGTATTTCATTAGCTCTAATAAAACAGAAAATTTAAAAGTTTTGTAAAGATTAATTTCCTATACATTAACGCGTTTTCATAATTCAGATTCGTATCACATTTTCAGGTGAAACCGCAACCTACTAATTAAAGTGTAACTTCTAGCATGTGTTAAGAATAACAGCACAACTTGAGAGTGAGACCCGGAAATTTGAAGACGAATGAATTCCGGAGTTTCCGGTCACCACGAAATCAATATCCTGTTAATCCTCGAATTCTGTTCTTATCAGTTTATCTAATTACAGCTCTGTAAGGAACTAATTCTATTGAAACAGTTCTATCATGTATTTCACGGAGCAGGATAATTTCAAATTTAATGTACATTCATCTTAACTTAATTCAAATAGTTATCACTCTCCCAAGGAATTTTCTGGTCACTGAAGCAATACGTAGTTCGTACTTCTATCTTAGGCTCACGGAAGAATGGAGAAAATTAAGCATTTGCATTGCAAAGTGCTATAAAAGAAGTCGTTTCTATGTAAAGCAATTTCCCCTGAGAATTTTAAGTAGATATTCAGGTATTTTGCACTAATTGATTTTTCTCCATGTGTAAATGTATGTAAATGGCACAAGTAGAATTTTGAAGCTAACATAAAGGTTGCGAAAAAGTACGTCAAAACTTTATCAAGATAGTTTTGTGCATCCTTAATAATGAGCTTTTCAGTTCAATCGCGCCTGCTGTTGTTGAGCGAATGGTTATGGCTTGCTAGCTAGCTTTTCGTTTAGTATCGAATACATGTTTAATTAAATAGGTATTTAGATAATTCCTGGAATTATACTAAACACGATATGGAGTCGAGGTGAAAACATTACATTTTTCTAATCAAAAAGCTTGTTGCATTATACCGGGAGCCCCATTTTAAAACAAACATCAAAATCCTAGGTAACAATTATTTAACTGAATTTCCTATCCATTATATACAAGGGGCCGGGAAACCCTCCTTCCACACGAAACCCTTAGATAGTAGACGTGATTTTATGTCGATTTAACATAAATTAATAATCCAAAAATTCTTCTTTAAGGAAGTGCCGCTCTTAATTTTGGAAAGAACAAATTTAGATTTTATTTTTTAAAGGTAATAATGACGCCGAAGAGTTTAGAATTCAAAAGGACAAAGCAATTAAACCAACAATGGATTGATTTCCAGCTACAGAGTTGTATTTCAAAAAACAATACAAAACATATAAATGTAGTATTACTTCAGCATCGGAAGAGACCGCATCGTGTTTTGATTTGCGTCTCAACTTCCGAATTAGAAGATTTTACTACGTCTAACTACTACAGCTGTGCGAGAGCACCTCCTAGCATTGAATATACCGATACAAGAAGGCGATGTACATTAAAGCTCCGGCTTTATGTGCAACGTTAGGTTATTCCTTGCAAAAGCAGTTGTTTTAGTACAGCTATGAACGAAGAAAAACCGACAACTTCCGCACCAGCTGCGACAACGAACGACACAATAATGCAAGACACCGCAACGGGCATGATCGCGACCACCGAGAAATCGAGATAGCGCACACTGGCCTTTATTAATACATTCAAAGAACAGCTGTTGAAACCCGACAAGTAGCAAAAAGAAGACAGCGCCTCCGACAACAACAAACGCTCCCGCCAAGACCCGACCTCACCGACTGCTCCAGCGCGGCAAGACCCTACAACGACGACGAAAGCCAGCACACTTCAGATCCCGCCCATGTATGTGGAGAAGTTTCCAAAATTCTTAAATCGCGCCAAGGCTATTAACGACCTACTCAAGAAACGTGCTTCTGCCCAAGGAGCACGTATACACGTCAGCGACATTACTAAATTCAGATTCCTACAGGACTATCTTAAAAAGAACAAACTAGAATTTCATATGTACACACTCAGAACAGAACTCGAACTGAAAGTTGTATTACGCGGACTCACCAACAACCTGACAACAGACGACATCCAAAGACGAGCTTGTGGATAGGGGATATCCAGTAAAGCACGTGGGAAAGCTACAAAGCCGAACCTGAGACTACTGTAATACCTTCCTGGTGATTCTAAAGAACGAGCCCATCTCCAGGGAGATATACAAGATCATGAACTTACTCTACTACATCAAAATTCACGTCAACGCCTTCGAGACGAGAGTTGAAATTCCACAATGCTTCGCTTGCCACAGATTCGGCCACTCAAGTCTCAACTGCGGATTCAAACCTCAGTGCGTGAAGTGCGCTCGACCACACCACGCAGCGTAATGCAGGAAGATGATGGAAGAGCAACCAACGTGCGCTAATTGTAACGGACCGCACCCGGCCAACTACAAAAACTGCCCGGCGTACCAGCGTCAGCTACAGATGAAACACAAAACAGCTCCAGCACCTCCCCGACAACAAGCAGCACCAGACACAGACGAAGAAGGTTGGACCCAAGTCACGCACGGAAGAAGCAGGCAAGCTACTACTACAACACCTCCACGCATAGAACCAACCGACGCTCAAGTATCGACCTACGCCCAAGCAACGGCCCGGCAACCAGTTGATAAAACACCGAAACCAAGACCAGCTGATGATTCAAGAGATACCGACACGAGTGCTCAACCGACGCAAGACGCCACTGTGAAAAAAGACAACAAACAAAAAACGAAGACACCACCGCAAAATTATAAGTCCAATAGTTGAATCAGAAACAGAGACACAAATACCTCATACATCCCGTCTGATCCCACACAAGATCGCCCAACCAACTCCACCTACTACCAACGACGACACACCGACCTTGCGAAAAATACTGCACAAGTTGATGCAAACAATTCAGAGAGGCATCAGCCCATACATGGCACGAGAATCCGTCACTTCCATAATCTGGACTGCTCTCACTGACCTTCTCTCATCCCTTAATGTCTGACACGGCACGAAAGAGAAAATTGACCATCCTCTACTGGAACGCCAACGAAATACGAAACAAACTGCCCAAACTTAAACACTTCCTGCAGGAACACGACGTGGACTTGGCACATCTAGGAGAAACCCGACTCACTGCAACAAGACAACTCCGAATTGCCAACTACACGACCTACAGAAAAGACAGAACGCTACAACCTGTACAGCAAGCAGACGGCGGGACAGTAATCTTGGTACACAGACAGATACATCACTTATCAATCGACATCCCGGACACATACATGGACTCCGTTGCAGTGACAATTAGAACGAACCACTCACATTTAAAACTGGTGGCGGCGTACAGAAGTCCTTGACTTATCCGCCTAAGGTCCGAAGACAGACTTACTTCTTGACGATGACACACCGGCATTAATCGCTGAAGACCTGAACGCAAAACACACTTCATGGGGCTCCAGAGTGAACAATCAGGACGGCACCATCCTCTACACACACGCGATGGGAAAAGACTTCGACATACTCAGACCGGACCATCCGACACGAATAATACCAACAAGAGCCACTGATCTACCTGACACACTGGAGATCATGGTAATAAAAAACATCCCTGACCATATATCTACAGAAGTCATCGAGGACTTAAGCTCCGATCATCTCCCAGTCATCGCCACCTTACATACGAATCCAACAACACGGGACAACAGGACAACAAACTGGAGAAAATTTAACGAATTTCTTCAACGACACATTCCACACTAAGATCCCAACATCGTTTTAATAGCAGACCTGGACTCAGTAGTAACAGAACTAACAAGCACACTGAAAACAGCCCTGCAACACAGTACAAGGACAATTCAACCACAGAACAGAAAAAGCGAATTACCACACTACATAAAAGACTTAATCAAAGAGAAGCGCCAACTTGTGAGAAGATGGTACCTCACAAGAGACCTAGCGACTAAGACAAGATTGAACAACAAACAACAAGTACTAAAAATTTCATTGCGAGAGTTCTCCGAAGAATCTTGGACCACACACGTTAAAACCACCTTGACAGGCAATAAAACTTATTCCAACTGAACAGGATGCTCAAAAATAGAGATGAACGACTTTCGACTCCACTTCAAGGGCCAGCAGGACTGCTGTATGCCGCTAACGAAAAGACAAACGAATTCGCCAGGACACTACAAAAAAACGTTCACAACGAATCCCACAACAAACACAGACGAAACAAACACCATTCGAACAACCATCATTCGAATCCTGCAGGAAGATTCCGACAATGATATTCCTTTTATTAGTCCAAAAGAAGTAAAACTGACGATTACAGCACAGAACCGCAACAAAGTCCTAGAACCTGACGGCATCACCAATGAAGCCCTACGCAACATCACCAAACCCACACTAGCACGACTATCACGAATATACAACAGCATCCTACACCTAAAATACTTCCCGCTGACATGGAAACACGCAACAGTTGTGATAATCCCCAAGCCGGGGAAAAACCAAAACAGAAGCAAAAAACTACCGTCCTATATCCTTGCTGAACTCCATGACAAAGATCTTTGAAAGACGCATCAGATTATCAAGCTGGTCGACTACGTTGCCGACAATTACAACAGAAGAAAAGTCACCGTAGCGGTTTCAGTAGACATGGAGAAGGCCTTCGACAAAATCTGGCATGCTGGACTGCTTTACAAGCACAAAATTATACATCAAGTTCTATCCAGCAACCTGCGACTTTTGGCCAGCTAAGTGGAAGGTCGCTACAAGTCAAAGTGGAAGATCAACATTCAAACTCCACACCAATCCAAGCAGGCGTACCACAGGGCGGTTGTTTATCACTCGCACTGTTCAACGCAAAACTGTATGATTTCCCAATCGAGAGGAATGTGAGATGCGCTTTCTACGCTAACGACACCATCCTGATGGCGGACGGCTTCTCCCTGCAACCGCAACATCCAGGATCCAAAAACAACTGGACTCTCTGCCGCAATGGTTCGACACTTAGATAATGAAACTTGACGCAGACAAGACCGAGATTTTATTCTCCAAGCGAAAACCATCACTGCACCAACCTCCGACATTAATGGGAAGAAGACTACGGTGGCAAACGAACATCCCATACTTGGGCGTCTACATCGACAGGAAACTCAACTTCAATCAACACACAACACACATTTTATCCAAAGCACGGCGGATAAGAGGACTATTACACCCTACTTTAAATAGCAGAAACAAAATTCCACTGGACCCACGACTACAGATATACAAAACGTACCTTCGACCAATCCTGAGCTATGCGTCGGAGGCCTGGTACACATACCTAACAAGAGCAGACAAATCAAGACTGGAAGCTTTTCAAAATAACGCACTTCGACTAATCACAGGCGTTCCATGGTACGTCAGAAACGACACCATACGTAACGACCTGCAGATCACGACATTCCACGACCAATGTGCGGCGCTGGCAGCGAACACTTTTGAAAAAATTGACAACTATCAATATTCAACCATACGAAACATCGCACCGATAGACAGCGTTCCACAACGTGTTAAACGAAGACCAAGACCAACGATACAGCCCTAAATAACAAAGAAAATTGAAGCTCAATAACATTCAAGCAGCAAAAATCCTAAGATTCAGGCTGTTTAAGGAAGTTCACTCTATGAGGATCAGGCACGACAAGCAAGGCATATAAAGGTGAAGGAACTAGAAAGGTATCGAAATTTCTGGTAACATGTGGAAAAGCTTTACGATTAAGTATATAAAACCATCAAGAGTTCAGTTTGAACCGAAGGATTCAATCGCAAGTATTCTAAAATACATTAGTGGATCGATTAATAAAATAAATACGTTTAATGTAGTAGAGTTAGCATTGCAGTAATTATCATCAGTGATCTCTGCAATGGAATCGTATTACATTAAAGATTCACCGTAAATCAGCGGTTCTCAACCTTTTTCAACCCACTTGCACTTTTTTGCGTATCTCTAACTATACATGCACTCAAGAAAAACACTTTAGTTTTGTTAAAATGTATTATATTAGTTTAAAATCGTATTTGTAGTCCATACTTACAATGGGTTTTAACTATTAAATTGAAAAGTAGAAAAACTTTAAACCAAACCCATAAAATAATCATATTCTTTATTTTATTCGGCGATTAGAGTTTCGAATACCAATGTATTCATTCTAAAGTACACTAAAACATAGAAAACATATGGAACAAAATTAAATGGTAAAGAAGTACTGACCTTAAACAAACTATCTACATGTCATATAGCAATAAAAAGCAATTCAATTTTAGGAAATACATAAATGAAGTGACAGTTAAAAATAAATTAAAAGTGTGACTTGTCAAAAAGACAAGTTATATATATATTAAATGTCGCCCGCTCCAAATAGATTTATAAAAATTTGGTAATGGTATTATAAAGATGATGAAGTTTAAATGAGGTTCAGATCAAATTCGGTCACTTCGTTGATAATATTGCAATTCGAAGTTTTGTGTCTATGTATTTCCAACCATTCAGAGTAATTTAGCTGTTGACTTTTATTTAAAAAATGTAGTAGTCTTAAATTTTGGAACTAGTTAAAGTCGCGAATTTTATTAGCAATATGTTCAGCACAATGTGATTTAAATTTGTAATCTATGTATGGTGCTCGTTTGAATTCGGACGTGTGTTCTTTGAAACAAGTGGGGAAAAAGCTTCCTGTTTGGCCAATGTAAAACCTCGTTACATGTATTACAAATTAGTTTATAGACGCCACTTTTGTGCAAGGGATCTACGGGTATGTCCAAAAAAGGAAGGGAATTGTTATATTCAAATTTTATTGTGAATTTGATTTTAGGGTGAATTAAATTCAACCATCTTAGATGATCTAAAATTTCATCCTTATTTCCATTAACAATAACGAAAATGTCGTCAACGTATCTCATACAATAAACTACCTTGCTTGAGAAAAAAATATTTTGAAAAACCTTTAGTCCTAAAATGTGCATAAAAATTTCGACTAATAATGTGAATAAACAAGAACCCACAGCTAAACCGCAATTTTGTGAATAAATAATACCGTCAAAAATCAAAAAAATTTGTATGTATACAGACATTTACACAATTTAGCAAACAGGAACATTGTTCGTCATTCAGATTAGAAAGGTTTAATAATTCTGTAACGAGATCAACACATTCTTCGGTTGGGACGGTTGAAACACAATACTGTTATTGGATAAATAAACTGTTTTAAATGATTGTACAAATTTTATAGTTTTTAACGGATCTGCTGCTAGTTGTTACGTTCATTTTTGGCAATAATTGGTTATTTTATTTACAATAATCTTTAACTCGAATCCTTTGCTAATTAATTATCCGTTTATCTAAATTCTACTGTTAAACAAAATCGTCGATACATTTAAAAAAGAAATACGCTAGCTAACAATTTTCAACTAAAATCCACTGTGCTTCTAAAACGAAACTTTATTCAATAAATTAAATATACTGCATATTTTTACTTGGTAAATACTTCAGCTAATTAAGAATAAATTCTACTTCCCAGAATTTCCTAACGTAAAGTTTACACTATACTCAGGTAGTCGATAACGTGTTTCAAGTATCCAATAATTGCTTCTTATTTGTTTTCCGTCGAAAGAATTCGTCGAATTAAAGCTGCGTATTATCCCAATATAAACTGTGATTTTCCAGGTTAATTCTGAATAGAAATATTACTTTGAACTCTGGTCACTGGCTGAACGAAATTGATTTCATTTGCTTTCCAATCTATACAACGGAGCCACGTGTAGGAATGTTTGGTTGTTTCCGATTTTCGTTATGAAAATTTCGCGCACACAGTACGGCGTGCTTCTTCCGGTGGCCTTAAAGCCACGATGAATGGTCGTCCCTTGCTGTAATGGGAGGCCAAGTGCGTTCTTTCTCTGCGTAGGCCCACCTAATCGTTGCTGTGGACCAGCTAGTGACTCGACCCCGACGTCAACAACTTCGAGGGTGAGTGTTTTCTTTCTCCATCATTTACGATTGCGACCATATCGGTTGGGATTTTCAGTTTAGGCTCATGCATTCCTAAATTTAATTCATTTAGACGACAATTAATGAATTAGTTTGAGATTTATTGACACTAAATGAATGCGTTACTATTTGCTTTAAATAACTAAAGTGTACAATTTGTTAAAGTGAAAATGATTTGGAGGCTTGCTGGCACGTTTGAAAATGTTGTTGCCATTAGATGTATATACTTAGTTTTAGATTTACCATGCAGATTTGGAGCTGCTGGTTTTAGCGGAGTAATTTCGCTTAATTTCTGTTTTTTGTTGAAACTCAAACCTAGGGCGTAACCTAAAACCGGCAGCTCACCATTTATAAACAAAAATATTTGTTCTTTTGGTTGATATTTTTTTAGATTTAGTATGTAATTATTTATTGCGTGTACATGTTGTGTTTAATTATAGGTTTCTTTTGTTGATATGTTGTTTTGAGTTTGATTGAGTGTGTGTAATTTTCTTTCTTAATTTCAGGCCTCCCTTAATTTTTGTTGTACGTATAATACCTCGCCCACTCGCCGATTGAGCCCGGTCCGTTTCTTTTTTTTGTTTTTTTTTAGGCTACGTCAATACACATAGCATAATGAAATTCAAATTTTCGTTACTTTTAATGAAAATAAGGAAGAAATTTTAGATCATCTAACATGGTTGAATTCACTTCACCCAAAAATCAAATTCACAATAGAATTTTAATATAACAGTTCTCTTTCTTTTTTGGACATACTCGTCAGAAAGAACAATAATTGAAATTCCTTGACAATTAGTATTTATAAAAAACCAACGACCACTGATATTGTTATTCCCTTCGATAGTTTTCATCCTTTCTACAAAAAACTTACTGCTTTCCATCTTTTGTTTAAAAGACTGTTTAGTATTCCTACGGAAAAAATAGATTTCAATAACGAGCTCAACATTATTCAACAAATTACCAAAAATAATAATTTTCCTTATCTCACCATAAAAAAGCTTTATAATAAAATTAAACTCAAACATTCTATACCTAGTATGTTACTACCGCTTAAGAAAGAACCACCTGTTTTTACAGCTTACCTTATGTTGGTGACCATTTACTAAAAATTAGAAACTTGTTTAAAAGTTTAAAAGTAAATATTGTTTCTTCAACCAATAATAATTTTTTAAAAAAATGATCGTACAAAACAACAAACGTCAACACTCGAGGAAAGTCGGCAGTCGAATCCCTTGTTTCGATACATTCGCTCCCACGAAAATGTATATCCCCTCCAGGAGTGGTTAAAGCTCTCTGTCGCAGATTGGTGGGTACAACGCCGGACAAAGAGTGACGTACAATCTTGGCATTCTCTCAGACACAAAGATATGCAAATAACGTCTTTCCGTGAGAACCAAAACTTTGTGTGGTTTTCACGTACGTCTGCATTACAACATTAATCAGCTGGAAATTTCTGTGCAGGGTTTTAAAAAATCTCCGAATTATAACTAATACAATAAATGTTAAAGCTTTTAAAAAAAGTTAACAATCGCATTAAAGCTTAAAAAACAAATAAAAAGAAAAAATTGCTGTGTACAAAAAATTACACATTCACAGAAAACTTAACTTATATTTGTCTATAGACGTCATTTGGTTTTCTAAAAACAACGCTAAGATGTAAGTTCACTTTTTTAACCTCACAATAACAAATCCTACCTTTGGTCATTGATGCCAAGAGTTCAGAGTAATAAATCGATAAGATAGGTTCTTAAGGCATTTCATAACGACAAAAATATAGGTAGTTTATTTACGCGACGGTAAAGAAAAGATAAAAATAACATCCGAGATAATTACAGAGAGAAAGATAAATGGATTAGAGTATTATTTAAGGTACGATATAATCTCCAAGATATTTTCAAAAGAAAGGTAATTAATCAGTTGTGGTCACATATTGATTAGGTAAGATAGAATCCTTAAGATAACTTTAAAGAAAAATATAGAAACTAGACATTTATGATTTAATCCAAAAACTAAGATAAGATAATATATTACGAAAAATTTTTTAAAAGAACGCAAAACCTACTTTTGGTACAGAGGCCTTATTCTCAAGACACACCACCCCTCCTATAAATGTAATAACGGAAAAAGAAACTCTCGAGGCAGTAGAGTGATCCAGTCGGAACTGAAAATTGGGCATTTGACACATGCCCTTCAAAAGGAAAAGTTCCGTAAGGCGGCACTCGTTCACATGAACGGCATGAGGGACCACTTCGAAAGGGAAAAGCAATCCCTGCATCCCAGGGTCGAATAATAGAATCGACAAAAGCCAACTCAACAACAACGTACATTATCAATGTACATCAGCATAAGATAGTGGCGATACACAGCTAGACAGCGGTTCTCCACGCCCATGGCCCAATGCTGTGAAATAACACCCCCCTTAACTAAGCAGCGACTTCGAAAACAAAAGAAAAAGAAAAATAAAGAAAAGATAAAAGAGGGAGGTGGGAGATTTATAGCTGTATAGCAACCCAGATAGAAGAGCAATAGCGATTTAAAAAACGGTGGATAGCGAAGCACTACTCGACCAGCCAAGTGTAGTCAGTCAGTAACACGCAGTGGGGAAACACCACTATTATGTGACGGACGGCTGTCTCGGGACATAAGACAGGTCCATCGGAGGAAAATTTAAAGTTTAGAACGGAGATAGAAGGATAAGAAAAAGTAGAGTTTGTTACATTCCAAATTTGGCAATGTACATTCTTATAATTTGTAAATAAATTCCCGCGGATATTTTTAAATGAACTTGTCAATTTTCGTCATTCCGGACAGTTGCGTTTGCGCAATTGAATGCGCAGGTGCGGAACATGTGAAAGGACGCCATTAAGCGACGAGACCTGAAACCAAAGACATCTATCTGTGGTGTGTGTTTTTTCTCTTTTTAGGATATAGGTTCCTTTACCTTTACCTTTGTGTACCTCTACCTAGTTGTTCCTATCATACCGCTACGAAGAGAAAAATGGTTTAGAGCGGATTGGCAATTTGACTCAGCAATGGCGTGATGTGAACCACAAACGAGATGGCCCTGGGATTTGGCTATAAGGTGCGATTTAAGTGAGTACATTGCTTTTATTTACATTGTGCATAAAATTTGACCATTGCATCACTTTTTAACGTGTTTCGTATTTCATACAAAATGGCGCGTAATTTGCCGTTTATTTACATTTCCAATGCTCCACCCGAAGGTACTACATTGACCAGGAGGCGAGTTTCTTTGTTGCCTGGAAACTTAGAATTTTGCCGAACCCTTACCGTTCCAGGCAAGGTAGGGATCTTTAACATGCGTGACAACACTCACACACGGGACCTCCATTTAACCTCTCATCCGAACGAGGGCGTAATATTTGTGAAAAATGCTCACCTGCCATTTTTCAAGCAGTCGGCCGTGTCGGGATTTGAACCCGGGGCCTTGGGATCCGTAGTCTTACGCTTACTACATTGATCCACGGCGACGCCCCGCATAATTTGCCGCGTAATTCTACGTTATATTAAACAATTGCACAATAGTATAGAAACGCGAGAAAGCGCAACAATTTGATCCCCACTATCATTTTGGAGCATCAGTGCTAGAGCACTAAAAAAAATAATAAGGTAATATTCGTTACTGTATTGTATTTTAAATTCAGATATGTTTGATATCTATTTTTATCTAAGATCACATGTCGAAAATTGATATAAAATTTGTTAGAATGTAATGTAGTAAATTTTTTAGTCGTATAAAAAATGAATAAACGCAGCTAGTACAGCTATATTCGAATAACCAGACTAATAATTGTAAGGTTATTAAAAAAAAGTATTTAATCGATGTAAGAAAAAGGTTTTATGAAAATTTTTGTCAAATACTGTTTCAATAGCATTAAAATGATACTCACAATTAGGTAATTGAGATTAAGTTACATTTCCAGCTTTTACTGCATTTAATTGCAAAGGCTTTGATTAGTAGAACAGTCAACTTATACTTTAATATCGATTATACTTAGTAAATTTAATATCAAATGATAATAACGTACCAAAGCTGGAATTTATTTTTATTTACAGATATCTTTTTTTGGTTGAAAGTTATTATGAACTTATAGAGAAATTATTTAATGAAGTATATGTCAAGTATCTTGTTCCAAATAAGTGTTTCGTTTCTTTTACAGTGTCCATAAAAAATTTTAGCCGTGTTATTATCTCCTGAGGTACTTTTATATGTAAGTCTTTTGCTACTCAACATGGCCTGTAAAGATTGAAGTTAGTTATGCCAGAGTGAAACTCGATACTCTGTTATGCACATATCCGTTTTATACCAGCCGAAAAGGGTAGGGTGCACTAGATCTCAGTTATATAATCAAAGCCCATTAAATGACATCATTCAATACACAGTAGAATAGAATTGAATGATAGTAACACTCGTAAACTTATTTTTGCTTGATGTACCTGCCACGAAAATACTATTTATTGAAATTGATTCAGCAATTTTCAAAATTACTCTAGCAGCTCGACAACCTAAATGTAATTTCGATGGAATTGGATATACGGTGCTGCAGTATATTCAATGAGTGGTAGTAATATAAAATCCCATAAAGAAAATATTAGAAACGCAATCGTGTTTACGCAGATGCGAGTAGTCATTTCAAATAAACTGCTTATACTTCCTTTTATATCTGCTTCTCTTATAGCGTGTGCCCGTTGAGTCGCATTTCTAGTATATGTATTTTAAGTATAACAACACCAATTAGCGGAATTATTTTTAATAAATTAATAGTTTACATTGCAATAAAGTCACTTGACTATATTAACACGGTTGAGAATACGACTACCAAATTCAATCCTTTCTTGGGTTTATATTACTTCTAATAATTAAAAATATAGGTTAGAGAAGCGCTATAATTTACATCCTATACAAAAATCTGATTTATTTGGAAATGCTATTCGTTAAAAATTTAATTATTATAGTACTTATAGCGCTTTGACGTTACGGAAAATAAAAAAAAACAAAATGCAAAATGCAAGCAGGGTATTGCAATAAATTGTTAGTTCTATTAAAATCATAAACATAGAAATTACCAAAAGCCTGGTTTTATATATATTTAAACGAAGTTCAGATTACTAGCTTATCTAAACGCTACCAAAAAGATAAACAAATTTTAATTTTAGGCATTTCTCACATTAAATTAAGAAAACCTTTTCTCCATCGTTCATCAAAAATAATTCCTGTTAAATACATATTGAAACGGAACTTAGGGTCATAAATTATTTTAAACCACAAAAGGGTAAACCTAGTATTTATTTTAGTAAATTTTGATAGTGAAATCAAGTTATTTTAAGAAAGCTTTAGAATTATGAAATAGCAGTAAAGTTATTGATACATATTACAAATATAAAAGTTTTTACAAATTTTAATTCAACAAATTAAATTCGATATTATATAGTTGCAATGCCCAGATACCCCAGACACAATATATGTTCACCCAATGTAATAAGGAAATGGTATATGCATTATTGGTAAAATTCACGAATATTCAGTTACACTTAATTATATTTTTCCACACAATGTAAAAAGGTTTCAATATATCTATTAAGATTTTAAAAAATGCATACGTAGTGTTTGCGTGTTTCATGCCATACACTCGATAGGCAGACCAGAAAATGGCATAATCCCACCCAACGCAATAAGGAACAGGAAGTAAATGACGGCAGTTACATCTTACGGAAACATACGGAATTAGTTACTCCTAGGTCATAGACGGAAACACATGTGAGGGCAAATAGTGAGCAGTTCGTAGTCAAGTACACCCTTATGCCTACAAAATAATAAATAGGCGTTAACGTGGCGAACCACAGATTTTGACAAAACTCACAACACTAATACATGTTGGGATGGTCTGGTTTCCACCAAAGGCAATTTGGAAATAAACACCCCATGACCAGCTAATTTACTATTTTTTTAAGTCACTTGAATGCATAACTGTAAGTCATACTTAGAATTAGAGGTTGTTTTTGATGGCGTTTATATTATGATTGTTTTATAAAGTATTGAAGTACAACAATGTGTTAAATTTTTAAAGTTATAAGAGTTGAACGTTGCATATTTAATTGCAACTCATTGTGATATTTAATTATAAAGGTTATGTTAATTAACAATGAACTGATAATAAAATTTTGCTATTATCTTTTTTGTATGTATTTGTTTACAGGAATATCCTTAAGTCGTTGACATTTAATGTAAGTATATTTAAAATTGTTGTACGCATACCTGTTCACAGAAATAAGATAATGTTAGTATAAGCTAGATTTAGGTGACTGTGAGTTGAGATTTGTTGTTTTATTTGTTCAAACATACAAGTGACATTTGTAAAAGAAAATCCATGTCACCAAGAAAGTAATGAAATAACCCCCACACCCGCCAGATTGTGTGTTGTTTTAATAGGATTCCCACCAGACTAGACTAGATGAGCTGGCACCTTTAAACTTGACCGATTCAAAATTTTTTAAGGTATGTCTTATTGGTAACGTAGCGTGAAATTACACCTAGATAAATTTTAGATTCTTTAATTTTGCTCAATCCGCCCCGCACCACCATAGTTAGTCGATGCATCCTTATTTCATACGAAATTTCCGCTCCTTTCGGGCAAATGTAAATTTAATAATCGACCGATACACACACCCGTAACAACCTGTCAAAAACGCCCCTGCTGCTTAAAAGTATAGAGGACGAATAAGCATTGTTTAATGAAATAGGGAACTTAACAATTTACTAAATTTTGCGGTCTAGTAATACTTTAAACATTACGAAAGATAATCATTTAATTTTCTTAAATCGTAATATGCAACTGGTATTTCAAACCACAAGAACGGGTAGTAAAATTATTAGTTTTTTTTAAATTATATTTTTAAAGCTAATCTATGAATTCAAAGTTAAGGGTAACTTGTAACGCTCCGGCATTACGCTAAATAGAAACCGGATGCAAAAAGAAAAAACTAATATTAAATGGACAACTTAATAATTATTAATCTTAAATAATTCTGATACATACAAATATATATACATAAGTAGTATGCATTGAGCATAATATTCCAATACAATTTTAAATTCTATTAAAATCATAAATTAAGACAACCACAAAAGCATCGTTTGATTTCTGATAAATATATATATTGGAACGGAATTAGGTTCATAAATTATTCTAAACCACAAAAAAGATAAACAAAATATTTATTACAGTAAATTTTCATAACGGAGTCATTGTTCTAAGTTAAACCACTAATATGCATATGCCATAACATAATTATCCCAAATATAGGAAAACTTTTTACAAATTTTAATATCATGAAATAGAAGTAAACCTCAGACTACATCACAAGCAGATTCATACAAAGTAGTAAAAAACACTAAGGATCCTTATTTTAATATATGTAGCAAGTAGATAAAATCAGTGATTTGTAAAGGGCATCCCACTACCCCAGTGATAGTCTTATTTGGAAAAAGCATTTTATTTTAATAAATTTCTTTGGGACACTAAAGCAAGGAAGTTTTATGCGCAATAGCCGTCTTTTGTATAAAAACGACATTTAAAGAATTGCTGTGACAGACTGTTTGACACCCTTAGGTTTTGGCAAAATAAAGACCTTTAAGGTTGTTAACGAAATGTAAGATTTTTTTATTTAAGTCTTGTTATTTAGTATGTTTTTCTTTATATTTTTCAATTATCCATAAAAACCCATTCCAACATCACTGCAGTTAGCCAACGCATTCTAATGTTGTTGCGGGACCCCGCGTTTTCAAGGCAGATCAAGATTTAATTTATTTAACGTTTATTTCATCCATAATGGAAGGAAGGCGGTTATTTATAGAACCCGTGCAAGTTATCACGTTTCTCTACCATATCGTGTATGACAAATTGGTCATTACCGGCAATTTGTGATCGTGTCGTAGTTTGCGTTACATTACTATGTATTTTATTACGATATAATTAGGAGTTAAACGACCGTGAAATTATAATTTCTTGCTTCCAAACGCGTAGTGCGATGTTGTTTAGCTACAGAATATATATATATATATATATATATATATATATGTGTGTGTGTGTGTCTGTTTTAATCTAGAATCAAATCACAACAGTTGGTACCAATTACTTAGTTAGTTACTAATTACACCCACACACACCCATGCACGCAAGCAGGCACGCACGCAGGCTCCTCCGCACCCGCACACCCACATGCGTACCCACACCACGCACCCGCACCCACACCACACACATACACACGCAGGCACACATACACCCTCACACACACGCACCCACTTACACGCACGCACACGCGCGCACACACACACACCAGCAACCTAAAAGCAAAAAAGTAAAAGAAATAAATTAATTATAAAAATTTTAATTCATTGGGTAACGCTTTTACTTGTAGCACAACTATTTACATACGATTTTGATAATACGCTTGAATGCAAGACATAATTGCGGAACTGAGTGGTGGAGGCAACTTCAGCTTAATTTTATTCACGCTCAATTTATTTGGCTTCGGAAATAACGTTGAAGTACAGACAAGGATAATTGACACGAATATTAAACACGCGGGCGATAACAATTAGTTAAAGTAGTTTTGTACAAGGCTATGCCTTTATGCCGGGTCTGAACTGCTTCTGCGAAAGATAAGTGTTATACTTTGACACACCTGGAAGTATGTTACCTGATCTTGATTTAGATTCTCACAAATTTTGTTTTTCTTCATATTGAAGCTGAGTGCTTCTTATGAAGCATTTTAGGACTGTCCATTTTATTAAAATGTGCATGTCGAACATCAATTACCTGTTATTAACAATAATACTTATTTAAATATCATTTAAAGCTGATGTTATTGAATTAACACCTTTTTTAAATAATTAACAGATTTAATAACTTTATTTTATTATATTTTCATTACTGCTAAAAAAATGGTTTTGTAAACGAAATGCGCACATTGTGACAAAATATTGATTGTTGTTAAGAAACATTGATTTTACTATGAAATGAAATAATTAAAAATTTCAGTCAAATCCTAAGTAGCATAAAAAGCATAAATTCCTCAGCATAAAGAAGTTTAATTTTGTTATTTCTTTTTGATGTCCATAAAATTTGTTTAGTTAAAAAAAATATTAAAATTTACTTTTTTTTAAAGCTATCGAGAGTTTCGTCGGTTGTTTGCTTCAGTTTGTTCTTGTTTTGCGTTTCTTTAGTTTAATGCGGGAGGAAAAGTATGTTATATTTATTTTGTATGTGTAAGAGCTTAGTGAAGAACAGTGTACTGATAATGTTCAAAAGAATTTTAAAGTATGTCACGTTAGTAGAATTTAACAATTTCCATTTAATTTTCTCTTTTATGTAAAGGAGCTCTAAGCCCACTTCTTTACTTTTAATCCTGGTTAGGTCACGCTCTCTCCCTTGCTAAGATTTGACCTAATATCCTTATTCCCTATGCTCATACCTCTGTGGTTTTAATTCCAGCCAGCTAATTTCTTTCCCGAAGTTTGTCCATTGGCCATTTATTTAATCTATTTCAAGCATTGGCTCAGTTAACTAGGAAGTATCTTCCTCTAACACATTGACAGTACTTTTAAGGCAGGATTTTCTCATTGAAGCGTTTTGCCAACACCAACAACAAAAAAAAATGAAAGTTTTATTATTTTAATTAAGCGACTTAATTGTTTTAAATTTTATTTAATTTAAATAATTTTTTTAATTAAACAGTTGTGAATCAATTTTAGTTAATACGTTGCCACGTTTCTTTAGAGAAAAAAACGAGTGCGGATAATTTTACGTTATAAATAATAAACTGACGTAGGTCTTTAAGTCGCCGAAACATCGATAAACCACAATTTAACACTATTGAATTACACTAAAGAGTTCGCATAGCACAGCCAAATTTCTTAAAATTTTGCTAGAATCTGAACAGACAAATTTCTAGTGCAAGACAGAAAATGCCTCAATGTAAAAAAATTCATAGGGCTATAACATACTGTATCAGTATGAGCGCCCAGTATGCGGTATGATTCACTTGTCACGGTATTTCGTGCAAGCAAGAAAGAAAGCAGTAAAGTAAGTAAAGGAAATCACCCATACCAAATACCGCAACAAAACAGAAAAAAAGGTAGAATAGAAATCCAAAAGAATTGAACTTGGGGCTAGTTCAAAAACGTCGTAGAGTGGGGTGGGTCATACAGAAAAAA
This sequence comes from Platerodrilus igneus, assembly GCA_036346225.1. Classification (NCBI taxonomy): domain Eukaryota; kingdom Metazoa; phylum Arthropoda; class Insecta; order Coleoptera; family Lycidae; genus Platerodrilus; species Platerodrilus igneus. The sequence goes on along the minus strand of JARFIW010001380.1, from coordinate 1,747,346 downwards.
TGGAAAATTAAGTACGCAGTTGTTTTACGAACCTTTAGCTAAATATATAGGCCCAAAAAGAATATTTTCAAAAGTCAAAAACGCATTTACGTAATGGTCCTGTTGCAACGTCATGTAAACAAAGTGTCAATTTGCATTATACCATAATATAAACATGTTCATGTAAGCAAATATCGATTATAAACTCTTAGAACTTAAATAACAATACATACTTACATAATCTTTCCAAATCTAAATATATATACAAGAATAATATAGTAATATACATATACAGTCATTGGTACCTGCTTTGGGAAGTGTACTTCGTATGATGGTAACATATTAGACGTAATAAACGCATCACTAACTTAAATGAACCAGCTATTAACTAATTTGGTAAGCAAGTTAGTGACGTTCACATTAATATACAAGGAAAAGGAAATACTAAAAAGTACTCTTACATAAGCTTTGATTTAACTAGTTGTGACATTGAGAATAATTACATAATCGCTCGTGCATTGTAAACGTGAATTTGGTAACGTACAGTCTGTAACTTAATAAAGAAAACAAAAACCGTACCTTACGCCAAGTGGTCTGTCTCTCTTATACACTCTTAGGATTAGAAAATGTGGCCTGCCTTGTCGATAAACTGGATGCTGGATGACCCGATGTAACTATATTAGAACACTACGTACAAGACGCATTTTAAAATAGCGACTTACAACGTTAGTTTGTTTCCAAAGGACGTTGTATAGAATTAGAATCAAATAAAGAAGAGAGTCTTTCAAAAGCTCTGCTTGTATTTATACAGAATGAGAACGACGGGAGAAGGTAACACAAAACCCTTCCCATTGATATTGTGTGAAATATTCTGCGAACGCAAGTAAAAGTATATTTCAGACAACTGCGAATTATTCCTCAAAGAACAGCCAATTAACGCAATCAAAAAACATGCTATAATGATTTCCATTAAATTTTGTGTTGTCGCATGGAAAATCAAAGTATATTTTAATGGATCTGGTACCTATACAACCCTGCATACATCCAAATGAAACGAAACGTATAGCATATTGCCTAAAGATTATAACAACAAACAGCGATTTGTATTTTATCGATCTATGGTACAGAGAATGAATTAATTAGGAGACGATTATTGCCCATAAAACTTGAGTGAGCTGAACGCGTATAGATAACGAAATGGGATTTCTCAGTACAAACCATTAAAAGCTTTTAAATTTGTATTATGCAGCTGTTTGGAACGTGTTTCGATGAATAAACTATTGGAAATAATAAACCGCTGCAGGCTTATTTTCATGAATTTGTATAGCAGTTGTTTAACGATAATCAAATGGTGGTTTAGAGCGTATTTCAACGAACTTTTAAAACGAAGTTGTTGAAAAATAAGCAAATTTTACCAGAGAATTTTAAAACGTGGTTTTAATATATATATTCCATATATTTCTACACTCAAAAACATTTTTATATAATGTTTTAAATATTCATTTTAATTGGAATAGCATAATAAGCGGACCATCGCTTAGATTAGAATTTGTTGAAAGCGCCTAATTAAGGTAGTTGGAAATTAATGCAAAAATCAGTCGTTTTCTAAAATTTAACATAACACAGTAATTGCATAAAAATCATGGGGCTGTTGGCTATTTTACAAAAATTCTTTTTTTTTGCAAAAAATCGTACATGTCAAATGAAAAGCTGATCAAATTTGAAATCTGAGTAACAGCATTACTGTTGACGGTCAAGCTATTCAATAAAAGGTTCACAATTGTTTTGAGTGTTTGTGGTTGAACGAAAGGTCTTGCAGCTGAGAGGCGATGTAGTGCTGTGCTTCTAAATAATTAAGAACTCTATACTCTACAACCCATCATAACGAAATATGTATGTATCGAAGTAAATCAATTGGACCTGATTATTGGAGTTATTATCAGCTCATGGATGAGTATTTCATTTGCTTTAATGTAACGCACGCACTTTGCGTGCTCACCACAAAAATATTAACTGAAACGCAATCGGCAATTTTCATAAGTACAGCACCAGGCAATAAATAATTCCAACAAAATTGGATATACAGGTCTGAAGTTTATCTAGTGATTGGTAGTAATATGAAATTGGAAATCCTATGGAAAAAGTATTAGAAAGGCAACCATATTTGCGTAGATACTTGAGGTTATTTCAAAGTGCTTTTCCTCTCTTCATATTGGTTTCCTTTGTAAGTTGGACACATCGAAGTCGCATTTATAACACATGTTTCTCAAACAAAATCGATTTCCGCATTGTATTTATTATGCAAACATACTGGCGTTGCAGTGAAATCGCATTCAGGTATATTCTTGCACTATTTACAGAGGCAAACCAAGATAAATGTGGCCCGATGCACAAATTAAAATTGCGCTCTTCGATTTAAATAAATACAAAACAAGCAATAATCAGTGGCGATTTCTCCCGGTGAGCTAGCACACCTTGAAGTAATCGAAATAAAAATAAGAATTATATTTTTCATCATCGGGGCGGAAATATAAAAACACATGAGTATAACATTTCTGACCGCACTTATTAGACTAACAATGCCATTATTATTAATAATAGTTAGAATGAAGTTACGAAACGCTAAACTGCTAAATACGGGTATAAGAAACTCCGAATGACGTAGGCCGTGCTATGCAGTTCAAAACGCCTTTGAATTTAAGTGTATGTATTTAGCACACCAACCCGCAAAATCAACTAGTAAGGTAGGCTGTCAAACTTCAGCTCACTAGGAGTTTCTTCTTCTATCGAGTGTCGATGTAATTCAGATTTTCGTATATGCTATTTCGTTTGTAATTGTGCAGCCTTTTTAGGTGTTATTAAATTTATTCCTTTCTTCTAGACTATAGTCAGAGCTGGGCAGTATTCGAGTACAAGTACTCGAAAATAGTACTCGAATGTTGTACCCGAGTACATGTACTCATAAGTACATTATTATTAATGTACTCGCGTACATGCACTCAAGTACATTAAGTAATGTACTCGAAGATATAGCTTAAACTGTACTCTATACTGTAATATGACTTCATTTTCTTTCCCACCATCATGATAATAGAGTCATTTGGGAGTACATAGGGTCACTAGGATAGTGCGCTTTATATAGACATCGTGAGAGTATAGAAACTAGACATTTTACCAAGAAATGCGAAATTCGACAATTAGGCAAAAAAGCAAATACCAACGCACTGTATATAAACTATAATTATAATTATAAGCAGATAAACGCATATAATTTCGTACATCAATAAATATAGCTACGTGACCAAAAAGGTAAAATCAACACCTTGATAATTCAGAAATAATAACAGCGTGAGGATAAAATAAAGTTCAACAAATTTGCTGTACAAACAAAGCGTACGTGATTTAAAAGACCATGGAAAATTTTAAAATTTAACAAATCTATACAAATAACCTGAAATCCTACGTGCAATGAACAGCGTCTCGATTTCGTTATACATAGAAAATTCATAGAAATACCCATGCCTGCATGTGAAAATCAAGGTACAAGGCGGTAATCAACGAACTATGCGCTTGACCGACCAATTGCAAACAGATAGGCGTTCTCTTTAAATATCACAGGATTTCGTAAACAAATCAGTTTGACTCAAATGAAGGCGTGGTCCACATCATCTGATATAAAATATTTACGTGAAATAATTGCAAGTGATTTTATAATTAATAATTTAAATGTGGTGGTAGTGAATAATTAAACAAGGTTCGTCGTTTAATCCTCAAAAAAGTAAGTTATAAAAGGTTGTTTTAAATAGATTTTAAAATTTATATATACAAAGGACTCCAAGTAATTTTTGGATCCGACTGGAAGAAGTTAAATAAGTATATCCAAATAATTTCTGGATCCAACCGGGAGAAGTTAAATAAGTATATCCAAGTAATTTCTTAATCCGACCTGGTGAAGTTGAACGAAGGACTCCAAGTAATTTCTTAATCCGATCTGGGGAAGTAGTAGAACAAAGTAATCCAAATATCCGACCTAGAAAAGTTCAATAAATATATCCAAATAATTTCTGGATCCAACTCGGAGTATTTAAATAAATAAACTGAAGTTACGCCAGCAAATAATTCGAGCAGAAACTGGTCTGAATTAAGGGAACAAGACACTCAAGGGCACAACATGTTAGCCATTATAAATATTTTGTTGCATTGATGATTTTATTTATGAATATTTAAAAATATTAGACTCACGAAAATTTATGTAAGAGTCAACAAAAATCGTTTTAACATGCGTTATAATTTACGTACAAATTTAAGAAAGACTGATGAACGTTCATGGGGCTTTAAGTAACAATAAAAAGGGTGATTTTTGCTGAATTTTTGATCAATTAAAGGAAATTATAATTTTTGGGAAAAATTAATTCAATTATATAAAAGAGGTTCTATTCAACAATATTATAGACGCTTTGTACATTGTATATATTGGGAACCTAATATAAATTGTGGTTAATTGTGTTTAACTCAAAATACATAGGAAGTAGAGACAAACAGGGAAATTAAGAATTATTTGTTGTATTGTCGCAAGCTCCGTGCGTTGTTAAAACTGAGCTAGCCGAGGCATTACAATTAAAATTAATTTTTTTTTGGAAATAAAAAGGAGGACAAACCGGGTCATTTCAACAATATCATAGCAATATATATATATATATATATATATATATATATAATCGTGTAAATTATAGGTAAAGAGGGATAGAGAAGTCAAGAGAATGATTTTGTAACGACGGTGTATATAGAAAATAGGAATAAATTATTTACGCTCCAAATTAAGTAGTTTTGACCTTAAAACAAACGGATAAAAGCATACATTTGTATTAATAAATTGAAGCGTTAAATTTGCATAAATGTACAAGCTTTGTAATATGTAAAAACTAAAGGATAATACGACTATAATTACTTTTAATATTCGAAGGTTGTAAATTGAGCATAGCGAATAATAAATGAGAGCTTTTGTAAATAAAATCGATAATGCAAACGCATATTTTTCATTTAACTAAACAAAGCGTCCGTAAAAATAAAATCCTAGGAAATCTACAGGTTAAATAATATGGAACTGACAATCGGTTCATAGAAAGCCTGACAGACATATAAATAAGTTCAAGGAACCGGAATGTACGTTGGAACATAAGTCTTTAGAAACTGCAGTTAACGGTCGTAGCAAAGCCTGCAAAATAAGCAGGTGCTTTGAAAACAAATAGAGACGGGGTGTCAATAGCATTGGGTAAACAAGAAAGACAAATAACAAACGTTGGATATAACAGACATGTAAAACGCGCGATAAGCTGTAAAGGCTAACTACAATATCGATTTTATGTTGCTGTAGTGGGATTTTAACAAAGACGGTAAATATAGGTTACACGAGGATAAAATAGTTGGATAATAGACCTACGACAGAAGAAATGGACTGGATTGGTTGATCGTAAAGTGGAATGCGAGAAATTTTAGAAGGTTGCGACGGTTGAGTTTGTTAGCGAGTGTTTCGGACTAAAAGCTAAATGAATTGAGGAATTCTGAGTTTTCAAAGATCGTTGGAGTTTAGCTTTTCAGAATCGTTTACAGTGGTCGTGCTCTTACTCTTACTCTTACTTCATTTACTTCTTCGGTTCGCTTCAGACTTATATGGTAACATCTAAGTTAAAAATTTATAATCGGTGATAGTGCAGTCCGTCTTAATTTAATTAAAAATGTGAAAGTACGAGTGGGTGGGTGCTAAATTGTAAACGGTACTTTAGCTACATACAGAGAACGTACGAAAGATGTTACTGAGGTAAGCGTGCCTAGATAATTTTTCGGAACGTGGATGCTGGTTGTATGCTAGATACAGAAGGCGATTAATTTATTTTGGACAATTATATGGGTAGATATATTGAAGGCATCTGAAGAGAATTGGATAGAGAGTAGAAATGGGTTTTGCAATGCAACGACGAGGCTTTGGTTGGACAACATCTTCAGAGGTGACTGAGCAAAAATTTTACTCCAGGTAACGAAATTAGTTTCTTTTGTTATCGCTTGAACCTTTTGTGCTGCTATTTTGTGCTATAGTGATTTGACATATTGGGTGCATATTTTATTAACATAAAATCTGATTTGAAGGTTATATGAAACAGACAATTTGTATTTATTACTTGAAGGTGTAAATAAATGACGAAAAATTTTGCTGTAGAGAGTAAACGGGTCTTTAAAGTTGTTGAAAACAAAGATGCAATTTATTTATGCATTTAGAGTAACTGGGTTTATACTGAGCTCACCATAGACCAGGGTAAATTTCAATTTAGGGTTTCAAGATAAGCCCATCTACTTATAAGGATGTTAATGGTTGCTATTGTACAATTTTATGAAGATGTATATCCGAGTTTGTAAATATTGAGCTGGTGACGTACAAATTTTGATTTGTATGATTAAGAAGTTGTATGTTTCGTTGAATTATTTAAGTGGTAATTTTATTTGGTAGTATAAGTGAGAAAGAGTAAACTTTAGGATGGTAAGTAACTCTGAAGAAGCCGATTTTAGAGCTAACCGTGGTATGCCAATTTAGGGGAGCTTTTCAGGGATATTGGAAATATTTATTTATTTTTCAGGAAATGTTTATGCAGCCCAGTTAGTGGGGCATGATTGTAGAGCTTAACCACGGAAATTTTATGGCTCCCAACGCAAGGGCTCGAAGGTAATCCCGAAATCCACGGCAATATATATATATATATATATATATATATATGCATTCATAAAGAGTTTCATCAAAAAATCACTAATTTAAAATTTCTGTTAGAAAATAATGTAAAGACTTAAATATTTTATAAAATAAAATTTCTTAAAAGTTGGAAGTTGAAAACAATCGTCCTAAATATTGTATTTTCGTATAAGGTTGAAAGCGGGGTATTTTGATTATTTTATAAACTAAATTTGTAAAAAATTTTAATTGAAAATAATCTATTAGATATTGTATTCGTGTACTATAAAAATATAAACTTGATAAATTTCCAAGACACAAATCAAAGATAAGAGTTCGAAAAAAATATCATTTTAATTGGATAGCAACTTGTCTACAACGCGCCTGTTGTATAAAGGTAGAAAATAGATGTTTAAATTGTGTACGTTTAATTGATCTTCCTGGAATAAATTTTGATAATAGTTTTAAAATACAAGCTAATTGAAAGGTTTGGGAAATTTTTGAGGTGCAGGTATATTGAAAAGATCGTAAACAACTTTATTTTTATGGAATTTAAGTTAACACCTGACATGATAAAACAAATGAGCGTGTTTCGCCGAGATTTTTATAATCAACTAATTGCAATTGGATAAATGCGTGGTATAGAGTGGTGTTTGTGGTTGTAGATAGCTTTTAATTCGTTTGTTTACATGACGTTAATGTGTTCTAAAAATATAATAAAAAAAAATCGATATCATTTTTGCTTATTCCAGTAACAGTATAAAAAATACAATTTTTAGGTTAGATAACTCCAAAAATTAATGAACAGTTTTGGTGATAAATTTAGACGAACAGTGTCAACGTAGTTAAAGAAACAGTAATTCAAATTTGAGGCTAGAAATGGAAATCCCACAATATACGTAAATGAGTCTACACGCAGACTGTTTTAACAAGTATTTTGAAAGACTTTTTACAAATTGTATTTTGCGAATTTGGCATTTGAAATGATTTCCTCCAACAATCTATTTTGATTTCGAAAACATTTCAATGGCAGTTATGGTGCGATTGAGTATAATTTGTAAGGCAATGGACAAATTTATTAATGTTGAAAACTTTCTGAATACATTGGTGAGGAGAATTTACTGCTTTTAAACTATAATTTGATATAACAAATAATAAATATATGAAAACTTTTCTAAATCGATTAGTATGGAAAACTTGATATTTTGGATTATTAGTTGCTGTAATTTTTTTTGGAAATTATTCTTAAACAAGGAGAGATATTAAAATTTATTGTAACAAGGATAAATTAAAATCTAAGGATGTATTTTAATCAAGGTAATTGAAAATCTAAATTTTTATAATTTATTATTAACTTAAGTGTATTAATTATTTAACTCTGCAAAAGCTTGCATAATAATTGATAATTTAGCTTTTTTACAGGTTGCGCATGTCTACTTTACATTGACGAAATCGGATATATTAGAGTTATAAATAATAAAATAATGAATTGGCGCAAGATAGGTTTTGAGCCTTTGGGAGCTTCTTTTTAAAACTACTTTATTTCCAACTTTACACTCCTAACAAGTGTATTCTAATTTAGACAGAATTTACCAGTGATTTCAACAAATGGTTATGTTATATTCATTAACGTTTAAATTTAAAAATAATCAAGTTACTTTCACTAATTAATTAATTAAAACTAAATTGAGTAGCTTGAACAACCAACAATGTAAAAGTTGTGACGAGACTGACTGGCCATCTTGGGCTCCTGAGGGGATTTTTGCTATTCTTGCTCTTACATCACTGTGTGGGAAATGCAGATCTCATGTCTGTTATTTCTTGATACAATACAAAGTATTACATTATAATAATCTTAATTCTTATATTTGCTGTCTTATTGTCTATTGCGACCTGCACCTGCAGTATTATGTTGGGTCTGGAATATAATGTCTGTTTCCGTTCTCATGTCTGGTTTTTGAACTTTCATTAACCTTTTATTATATGCTTCAATTATACAATGTAACAATAATTCTTAAGTCTTAATAATTCGCTTAAATATGCATATATATTAATTTGGGGGATATGTAATTCGCGTTTCAATTTATAAACATACATTCACAATATACATTACCAACATAATTGGTAGTTAATTTAATTATCAAAAATTGTATCACAAAGCCGTACACCGTGCGAAACTGAATAAAGTTTCGAATCTAAATTACTCCGTTCCTGGTAAGTGTGATTATGTTATATTGCCCATCAATTGCTCTGTGCTTGCATACGAGCCCCGTCAGTTGGATAATCAAATAAACCTTTAATGATCCCCAAAAGCTTGTGAAAAAGAATTAGTTGGGTATTGTAGGATCCTTAGTCAAAGTAATCTAACATCAACTATAGTTATAGAAGTTACCACTTAAATATCTTTATAGTAAAATAATTGATGGTGCATTTCACCGGTACCCCCACTTTCAAATTAGGGAATAAAAATGGGTGCGTTCGTTTGTGCTGGTTTGTGCTACAAACCTTATCGTTTGTGCTACTTCCATTCTCGAGATATTCAAAAAACAAGTTATGGTGTTGCTGAAACGTCCGCGCCCCCGCTCTTTCAGAGGGGAATATAAAGTGGTGCATTAGTTTGTGCTGCAAACCCTATCGTTTGTGCTACTTCCGTTCTCAAGATATTCAAAAAAACAAGTTGGGGCGCTGCTGAAACGTCCGCATCCCCACTCTTTCAGAGGAGGGTATAAAGTAGTGCATTTGTTTGTGCTACGTTTGTGCTGCAAATCCCATCGTTTGTGCTGCTTTCCTTCTCGTGATATTCAAAAGCAATTTGGGGGTGCTGTAGAAATGAAGTGAATGAGAGTGAGGTGTGTGGTTGAAAGTTCAACAAATTGTAATCATTTGTGCTACATGGTGCACTGATATTTGCTTTGGCAGTCACCCCTCTGGTAGAGTTGTCTTTTGTTATCTAGAAATATGCAAATACAACGGGAACAATTTTTTTCTAAAACCAGCCGTGAGACTTATTAAAAAACGAAAATTTCGTACGGAATCCGAAAATCATATTTATTTTTAATCAGCCCTCGACTCTGTGGGGACCGCCCTCCTCGTGCCCCTAATTCATTAGATGTAAAATATTCTAAGTTATACATGGAATTTTTGCCTCAAATACAATAATTATTAATTTTTCCAACGAATGTCTACGGAATTTTGATGGACGTCCATAAATACGTTCTTCAACTAAAGTAGTATGGACGTACTTTGGCAAACGTCCGTTTTAGTTCCATTCAATGTACGAATATCCAATTGAAGTTTGCCAAACAACATGTGGTGCAGCTGAAGTGTCGGCGCGGTAACACCCCCACGAAGGTGCATAAAAAGTCTGTGCTACGTTTGCGCTGCAAACCCCATCGTTTGTGATACCCCTTTCTTGGGATATCCAAAAAACAATTAGGGGGGCTGTAGAAATGAAATTTATAAAGGTGAATTAGTTTGTCGACAGTGTACACATTTGTAAAAGTGCATGTTATCGATGAAATTCAATTTTCTACTAAATCCCAAATTATGCAATACGTAATCTAAAACACCCCGTATATTACATAAGCGCTGAAGTTGCTTTTTTCCGGCTATCACAACTACGCTGAACACTGCAATCCCTAATTACATAAAATAAACGCTTCCAAACCTTTTTTGCTGAGTGCGCAAACCGTCGTTGGGTTCTTAAAGTGAAATGCCTCTACAGTGTACACCAATTGTTCATCAACAGAACACCTGTTACTTTTAAATTAACAACTTTATCTTCAAAAATTGCTGACCACTATGTTTCGGTGAATGTTTAAAATTATATCGTTTTCAATATAGCTATACCTGACTTATATTTGCTGTTTGATGATTTTACTTCTTTTTGTGCTCTTTTGAAGAAGTGTAAATGGTGAGTATTATTTCATTACAGATAGCATACAGATTGCATACAGCCTGCGCTCTAGAAATGTTCTACAAGCTCCACCTTCATAAAGTAGTAATAAATAAAAGCCATTCAGACCCTATGAATGATGTAAGTGTGAATTACTTTCATCCAGCAAATGTTATTTTTAGAATTGCTATCTATACAGTTATTAAACTGGAGCACAGATAAAAAACAGTGCCTATAAATAATAAGAGACATTTAGGCATTCACATTCTGCTTACTACTTATTAAGTAGTAAGCAAAATACGAATGCCTAAATGTCTCCTATTATTTATAGGCACTGTTCTTATCTGTGCTCCCAGCATGTAGATTCAATTGCGAGTCGTATAATAACAAATTATAATTTATGTAGTATACGAGATATTTCAGATTACGTATTCCATGCTTTGGGATTTAGTAGAAAAAGTGAATTACAAAATCAAGCCCATGTAGAGGAACGCGGTTTAAGATTTTCTATTTGCGTATTTTGACATGAATAATTTCCTCGGATAATTACGAAGACGTCAAAATGTTGCTGAAATATTTTTTTGATGTTGCTTTAAACGAACCCAAAGGAATAAATGAAGTTGGTCTACCAACATTGTGTGAAATCGCAAAACGACATCTTAAAGCAAGAATCACATCTGGTGAAAAAATTCAAGACGAAACCTAATGAGTAAGGCATCGATAATGATTTGCTACTTTTAGGCAAAAACAATGAAGTTGATGAAGGCGATGAAGAACTCAGTGGTATGGAATTTTATTCACAAATTACAACCATTTACCAAAACTGTTTCAATAAAGCAAATAAAATGAAGGATGATCATGACAATTTACATTTTGCGCCAAAACTAGCTGAACAATTATTTAAATTCGTCATATACTTTCCTTTCCGGACTGCAATCATGAATCCGATTATCAAGTATGGTAAACCAACTGAGAGCAGTGCCACGGCTGAAAGTTTATTAAAAGAAGTCAAGAATCAAATTTTTTGTCATAAAAACCTCCCTGTCTGACTAGATGAATTCGTTAAAATTCACGGCCTTTATATCACAGAAAATAATAAAGTATTATTCAACAAATACGAAATTTCTAATAAATCTTCGCAAAAATTTTCTATAGAACGTATTTCTTCTAAACAAAACATCCTGACAGCTACTTCTGTTATGCCTGCTAGTGAGTCAATTGGTGAAGACAATTGTACTGCCATCCTCTCCTGTGCTGATCTTCCTGAAGCTAACCTCGAAGAACCCGTAGAAAATTGGAGAGGTAAAGGCGTAAAAAGTACTAAACGTAATAAAAATATTAAAACAAGTGTCTATCTCACAAAGGACCTTACTATTTTGCACTATAATAACCTAAGCAAGTTAAAAGCATCAATAATAGACATTCTGAAAAATGGCAATACTCTTTTGCTTAAACCTATCAAGATAGGTGAAAATTTTTATACCTTTATCAATACTTGCACGTTTGATAGTTCAGTGCATCTGATTTGTACCGCTTTTGCAGACAATGAACTTTACGCAGCATTTCATCATCATCTTCAGTCCTGGAACTTGTTAGACGCGTACCATCATTGTTTCCTATTCTGAATTAACCTACACATTTCTCTAAAATTTGCACAGTCTGCATATTTCACTATCTGATTAAGAGGGGTTCTTGCACTCAGCCCTGTTGCAGGAGGAGATCCTGTATTGATTGGGCATTATACCGCGTATTGCTGGCGGGAGAAGTGTCTGAAATGGGAATTGTATGATGATCTTCAGGACATGTTCTTAAATGTTAGGCCGCGAAAGACGGTACACTGTCACATGTTGTTATACACATTGTAATTTGTTCGATAGAAAGAAGTTTACTGTAATCAAAGTTGTCCTAATGAAATGTGCACTTCAATTTAAGTTTTCACCAATAAAATGTTTTTTTTTATTTAGAGTTTTTACAAATTTTTTTTATTTATTTTAAGTTGTTCCTAATACAATATTCGTTCAATTTTTCCGAAAAATAAACTTCTATTTTCAACTTTGTTCACTTCAAAGCGCCCTTAAACCGACCCCGAGTCTTGACAATGTGAACTTATGGTCTATTGTCAATACTCAAAAGTAGCCGTAAAAAATATACATAGTATACCTATATAAATAATGTGTATAATTATTATAAACATTGCTAAAACCTAATAAATTGTCCATCTTATCTGTTCACAGGGATGGATTAAAATTGTTCAGAGGGTTCGTGAAATTGAGGTCTCCTTATTCAACTTCTCTTATGGTAATAAAGGGCGGATCCGGACATTGGGGCGCGGCCGTATGGGCGCTGCCGATAGGTCGCGGATCATTTGGAGGCGAGAATAGTAAGGCGCGAGCTGTGAGGGCGCCACCGATAAAACGCGGGACATTAGGGCGCCGCCAATAGCGCGCGGGACATTAGGACGCGAGGACAGTAGGGCGTGAGTCGAATTCCAAAAATAAAAAAATGTGATTGTCAACTTTTTTGTGTTTTATTATATTCTAATTCTTTTTGTATCGTGTTCCTGTATGTGTGTTGATGAGAATGGACAGACAGAATTTTTGAAAATGCATCCCCAGTAGCTAAGCTAAAATACTGATCCACGCAGAAGTAAGCATTTTTTAAAAGTAATAAAAGAACAATGTTTTGGCCGTCAAGGGCATCTTCAAAAATTCAACCAGTACATTTTCATATAAATACGCACAGGAACACCATACAAGAAGAATTAGAACAATAAACAACACAGAAAAAAGTTACAGCGCCTGCTCAGAAAACATGTAATATTTTATTATAAGTTGATTTAATATTTTTCCGTAACCCTAACAGTTTCACGACCTAACTTTTTTGCGTCTTATGATCCCAACTGTCCCGCGATATAACAGCCCGCGTCCTTACTACTCTCGCGTCCTTACTACTCTCGCACCCTGTTGTCTCGCGCCCCAACGGCAGTTCCCTAACGATTCACGCACTACTGTCCTCGCGCCCTAATGTCCCGAGCCCTATCGGCGGCGCCTTTACGGCTCGCGCCCTATTATCCTCGCGTTCAAATCCAACGCGCCCTAACGGCGGCGCCTAGCCAGCCGCGCCTTACCAGCAGCGCCCAATTGTCCTACACTGAATAAAGGGTGCTAAAAATTATTTTTGGATTTGACGCAACAATTCAATATTGTTCAACATTTGAACGAGGGGAGGGGGGTGTCCACGGAGTTGACGGCTGATTAAAAATTAATATGGTTTTTGGATCCCGTACAAAATTTTTGTTTCTTAATAAGTCTCACGGCTGGTTTCGGAAAAAAATTGTTCCCGTTGTATTTGCGTATTTCTAGATAAAAAAGGCAACCCTAACCAAAGGGGTAACTGGTGAAGCAAAAAAATCAGTGCACCATGTAACACAAACGGAGCACAAACGATTACAAATGCTTTCAACAAATCTGATGAACTTTCAACCACACACCTCACTCTCATTCACTTCATTTCTACAGCACCCCCAAATTATGTTTTGAATATCGCGAAAAGGAAAGCAGCACAAACGATGGAATTTGCAGCACAAATTATATCCTCTTTATATCCCCGTTTGAAAGAGTGGGGTTGCGGTCGTTTCAGCAGCACACCCAATTTGTTTTTGTATATCTAAAGAACGGAAGTAGCACAAACGATGGGGTTTGCATCATAAACCAGCACAAATGTAGCTCAAACAAATGCACCACTTTATATCTCTCTCTGAAAGAATAGGGGTGCGGACGTTTCAGTAGCACCCCCAGCTTGTTTTTCGAATATCTCGAGAATGGAAGTTGCACAAACGATGGGGTTTGCAGCACAAAGCAGCACAAACGAACACATCCATTTTCAATCCCCCACGCGAAAGTGGGGGTGCCTGTGAAATGCAGGCGTCGCCGTGGATCAATGTAGTAAGCGTAAGACTACGGATCCCAAGGTCCTGGGTTCAAATCCCGACACGGCCGACTGCTTGAAAAATGGCAGGTGAGCATTTTTCACAAAAATTACGCCCTCGTTCTGATGAGAGGTTAAATGGAGGTCCCGTGTGTGAGTATTGTCACGCACGTTAAAGATCCCTACCTTGCATGGAACGGCAAGGGTTCGGCAAAATTCTAAATTTCTAGGCAACAAAAAACTCGCCTCCTGGCCAATGTAGTACCTTCGGGTGGAGCATTGAAAATGTAAATGTAATGCCTGTGAAATGCACCTAATAACTGAAAAATTATAGATGCACTACAAATATGACGTACACAACCAATAAAGGTTTATAAAGCTGCCGTTATATTTATAACAAAACCTGCATTATTTGGAAAACGATATGCATTATTAACTTTTGTTTTACTTTCTACATTATTATCAAATTGGCACCGATATCAATTACGATGTATACCCAGGAAATTGTTCATTGGTGTTTCAATAGTTTTATTCTATCCTACTATAACGGTTGAAATTTCTGTGATGAATTTTTGTATTCATAAAATTTGGCTACACACTTTGCTTTATTAAATTGGTTGCTATGACTAACGCGGTAAATGAAAAACCTGGTAATTTTTATACAAATTTTCTGAACGTGTATAACATTTGGTAACTGTGTATGAAATCACGCGTTTGTTTCATATAAAATTGTGTAATTAAATAAAATGTATACGTTATCACAGATATTGTAAATAAATGTTTCCCTAAATTTGTTCCAGTCTTTAAGCTTTTTGCTTTAGGAGCTCATCACAGTAGCGGTCATCTTGAAATCTCTAAAGATCCAAATTTCTTTCCTATTAGGCATCCAAATTAAAAACGGTTTTAATAAAAGTTACTTATTAAATAATTGTCTATGTGGGAGTCATTTAGGTTTTTTAACTGAAAAAATTTTTTTTGCTGGTAATAGAGCGATTTAAACAAAACCAGTGACTTTACCAAATGTGCGAATAATTTTTATGAATTTTCATCAAAAATGCACACTACAATTCACTTTATTTATCGAATAAATCAAATTTTAGTATTTTTTAGAAAATTGTACCTGCAATGTGCTGCCGTGGAATAATTCAGAACTTCCATGTCACACATTATTGTAAAACAAAAATGATTTGAATAGATGCTATACAAAACAAAACACAACAGTCATTCAGGAAACGCTATACTATTTAGATCAAACTATTATTATGAGAATTTTCGACCATAATCGTAATTGCTTGCAAATCTATTTATAACTTTTATTATGGATATTATTTAGGCCTCAGCATTTATTGAAATGAGTTGTTCTTCATAACCTTGGATTTATATAAATTTTTTGGGCTTCCTATTTAGTGAATAAGTAATTCGTATTCCCCCAGTTTTGAGATAAATAATGAAAGACTGCATTGCAATAGTGTTCTACATTTAAAAAAAAAATTGAAATAATATACTATATAGTTGATGAAAAACTGGCTTGTAATATGGTGAAAGAATGGGTGTAGTGTAATGTAAAAAAGAATAAACACAGAATTGTTTAATTTTTATGTCGAAGTTCATTATGGTACAATTGTGATGGAACAAAATATTTTATTTATCGAATAAATTAAATATTTGTATTTTTTAGAAAATTGTACCTGCAATGTGCTGCCGTGGAGAAATTCAGAACTTCCATGTCACACATTATTGTAAAACAGAAATAATTTGAATACATGCTATACAAAACAAAACACAACAATCATGCAGGAAACGCTATACTATTTAGATCAAACTATTATTAAGAGAATTTTCGACCATAGTGGTAATTGCTTGCAAATCTATTTATAACTTTCATTATGGATATTATTTAGGCCTCAGCATTTATTGAAATGAATCGTTCTTCATAATCTTAAATTATATAAAATTTTGTTGGGCTTCCTATTTAGTGAATAAGTTTTTCGTATTCCCCCAGTTTTGAGGTAAATAATAATGAAAGACTGCATTGCAAGAGTGTTCTACATTTAAAAAAAAAAATTGAAATAATATACTATATAGTTGATGAAAAACTGGCTTGTAATATGGTGAAAGAATGGGTGTAGTGTAATGTAAAAAAGAATTAAAATAGAATTGTTTAATTTTTATGTCAAAGTTCATTATGGTACAATTGTGATGGAACAAAATATGACAAGCTGCTTGCAAAACGTAAATAAATAAAAGCAAAACAAACTTTGGACTACTTAAAAATGCAAAACATGCATTTTTATTCTACTAGAGAAATGTTTACTGTTACCGATTCAGTACACTTTGTTTATTATTTCGTCGTTAGAAAATGATAAAGAAAACGAAGGTGTGATGAGAAAAGAAACCAACATTTGTAGCTTTTCACAAACTGTAATCAAAACCCACTTGACACTATACCTAATCATTTTTTATTAGAGATACGTTTAAACCATTATTCTGTTTTTTCCACTTATTGGCCAATTAATTAATATAACAGCTTTGTCAATTGCATATTCGAAATTGTAAAATAATTGTGCGATGCAAATGTATGAATGCTAAATCTTGTAATTTCTTGTTCCCTAATAATTTTTTTTTACAATAGATATCGGAATTCCAAAGGTTTTCACTGGTTATAAATGTTAGAGAATATGTATAATTAAAATATTTGTGAGGTTTATAACTGGACTAATAAGTTCCACAGCACTGCCATCTATATGTACTCCCTGGCACTTCATAAACCAAGTAGGCGGAGTATTAAACTTCATATCCTTTTCTAATGAATATCTGCATCTCGACATTTCGTCCCGCCCTATGTTACCTCACCCCAACCCGCGCTTTTACAGCAGATGGTAGGTAACCTGCTATGATGAGCTCTTAATTCTAGATTTTTATATACGTGTAAGTTCTAAATTGCTATCTAGAGCTACAGCCAAAACTGAAATCTATCTTTATCTCAAATTAATAAAATTTCATGCAAATTTAGGTCAATACATCTGACAAGTTCTCTCCTTAGCCCAACATTGCCATAGAAAATCAAGAAAAATCATTTACATACAAATTAGTTAGCGCGTTAACAGTAAGCCTTGTTATTTAATTCGAACACCAATCGTAAATTAATTAAAATGTATCAATTCATAACCTTAAAAGGCAAAATTTAGGTGTTATCACAGCACGTACAGTACGTGGAACAAAAGCAAATGGCACTCACCCGCGAACATGAATCGCTATCCGGCACTATATTAATAAGATAAAATAGGTAAATCGCATACAGAAATTTACACAAAGTAGATGAGGGCATCACCGTGAAGCATGAAAATTAATTTCGAATTTGAAGCGACAGAATTGCTAATTGTAGGCGTCCCTTTAGAACAGCCTAACCTTGATTATATTATCCTATTATTATTAAACTAAGAAATTAAATTATGAACCACTTTAAGGCAACTGAAATCAAGTATATTCATCCGAAAGCAAATAAGACAGTCGTACTAAAGAAATGTTGCAATTATCTCCACATGATATAATTATAGTAAATAATGCAATTTGGACTCTTAATACGGATGGGGGAGAAACCTGAATAACACCACTTAAAGCAGTGGTTGTCAACATCTTTGTGGCTGCAGAACGCTTTGATAATAATAACAAAATTGCGAAACACTATCGTCTGCAGCACATTTATATTAAACCATCCGTATTTTCAAGCACTATACCTAAGAAACGCAAAGAGTACCTTAATAAATCCTGATAAACTAAAAAAAAGATAAGGCAATACATTTTGTAACAAACGTCTTTTTACTGTTTTTCATTCGGTTTAATATAAGCTTGATTAACCACTAATACAGAGAAACATTAATGTACTGAGATACTGCTACAGATATCACTGATGATAGTTACTACAAGGTTTACTAACAACACTAAATTCCATCTTAACGCTATGATTAAACTATAGTTATTATTAAGTTCGAATATGTATTTCTTTACACAAGCACTTGATTTATTTTCGCAATAAACGTATTTATTATATAATACTCGCGAATTGATACTTTGGCGAAAACAGCTCCCTTTGTCGAGCCGTGCGGTTCTATATAGGCACTTAAGGGTCCAGAAGTAGCGAAAACCTCTCGCTATTTTTTGAAATTCGTCGCTTTTGTATGCTCTATATTGATTCCTTAAATGAACCCCTAGTTTAATGGCTTTATCCCTTTCGAGTCTGCACTCTTCGACTCCTTTATTATATATATATATATATATATATATATATTATATATGTGTGTGTGTGTGAGATAAGGGTTCATGAGAGGTCATTGAACCCCAAATTCTAAAAATAAATCCCACCAAAATATAAAGGAATTTGGAAAAAATGAAATTTTCCGTAAATTTATGGTTAGGCCATGTAAAATACAAGCGTACCTCAATTCATTAAAGTGCCATGCAAAAACGCAGATTGCGTGTGTGTAAATAATTGCCCTGTATGATATAAGCATATTGTAAATAAATACCAAGTGACATAAGTTGTAAGTGAAAAAATAATTAATAGTAAGATACCATAAAACGCATTTAAATGCAAATGCAAATCGATACATTTTTGATAACATTTGCTGTAAATAGCATAGAATAGTACAGTTTTACGCACCTAAGACACTACAACCAACGTATATTTTAAACTACAAACCCCAAAATTAATGTTAATTTTATGTACTGGAACACGAACGCAAATATTTCCTATAAAACGCAACTCCTTTTGCATTAAAAAGCAATTAAAGTTTAAATTAGTCACCCCGTGGATTACAGCAATTTATTATCAATATGGAATTCTATAGAATTTTCTAGAATATAAAAGGATGTCATTTGCATTTGGAACTATGCAAATAAACTAATTAATAAATAACACTTTATACCAAGAACCGGAGTGCAAAAAACCCACAAAAATCCGAAAAAATCGATTATCTTTAGCATAAGTCTGCAACGCCACAATAATATTATATGTGTAAAACAAAGACGAAAAGTGCGTCACGAATAACTGGAATCAAAAATTAGGTAATAGAACTCAAGCGATTTTAGACACTAATGAGGATTTCCAAGAATATATTATTTAGAATAAAATCACGCTAATTCTACAACAGTATATAAGAAAGCGTTTATTAATTAAAAGTGATTCGATTCTGAAATGAGATCGCGAAATGTTATTTTGATTTAAGCGCAAGTTGTTGCTATGCGAAGATAGTATTTGAAGTATGTAATCAACATAATGTAATTTAATAGTTCCGAGGGTGCAAAAATATAGAAGTGATGGTCTAAACGAAAATTACATACAAGAATGGACTTATTAATTACAATGAATAAGAAAAATTCTTCAATTCTTCAATTCTTCAATCAGAAATGTACTTTGGTAATTGCTGTTTTTAATATGGAAAATCTTGTGAGCTGATTTGACGTCAACTTAAAATAAGATTTTTAATTAGGGGAAGCGTTTTGTGGATTCTGCAAGTATTATTTTTAGATTTATTTGTAACTGATATTAGAGTATTTGTATCTAATTTAAGATAATTTGTTTTGTGTAAAGAATTTTTACCAGGAGTTTGTGTTCAGAGTTTGAAATATTCTAACCTTTTAATAGATTTTCTGTCAAGGATTTTTTGGTCAAACAAACCTTGCAAGCATGGCAATAAACATAACCAGGCAAAGCATCTATAAAAGAAATTTTGTTCTGTAAATTTAAAATAAGGTAAGCAACAATTTTTTTTGTAATAATTACTTCTTAGAAATTATTTTATGTTTGAAAGAAACAATGTCGCAAATGTTTTAAATGCTTTTGTATGAGAGAAAATATTTCATACTGTATAAATGCTTTGTAATATTGCTGTGTTTGATTTCATTTTGAAAACTCTATCAATTCCATTGAGATAACCAGACAAAGTTAAAAAGAAAGTAAGTGAACAAGTTCATGTTTTACAAATTGCTGTATCTGTATCAAGCACCTTTTTAAATAACGCTCTCAGTGCGGCCTTGTTACAGCACGCTTTTAATGGCGCCCAACGTGGGCACATTTTCAAACCACCCTACTAGTAACGCCCTAAAGTGAAGCGTTGCCACAGCACTTGTTTAGTGGCTCCACAATGTACGGCCGTTGTCATAGCAATATCTATATATATATATATATATATATATATATATATATATATATACCTCTAATAAAATAAAGTAATATTCAAAGAACACACAGGTCTATTCCAATGACGTATAAGTAAAAAATAGAAAAACAACGCTCTCTAATGATAAAAATCAAGCATCTTCTGTCAAAAATAAATTTTATCTTGATATGACACACAATATACCTACGTAAAAATCATTTATTTTAGAGAGAAATTTAAGCCTTATGTTTTTGTAAGGTTAAAACGCACGGGTCAGGCAGAAACAGACAGGACAGTCAAGTAGGAACTCGCACAAATCACGATTACGTATAAAAAAAACAAAACGAACGTAGAAATACCAGTCTAGTTACAAATCGGAGAGTGGGCTCGTTTACATAAACAAGAAAAATACATCGCTATCATGTTTTTATTGATAATTAAGAATAAAAATTTCTCTTGCTTAAAAAATAAATAATGAGCTATATTTTACAGTAAACGTAAAAGTTTCAATTTAAACCAATAAAGAAAAATAAAATTATAATCTAAGGACAATTTTTATACCGGAAATACGAAGTGCGCATTTCGTACGTACATATAAAACTAATCGTAAAAAATGTTTATGCTTTCGTATCACAAGTATATTCCGATACAAAAAACATGCAATGCAAGACAAGTTCTAGTGATCATTTCTAAGAAAAAGCATCCAGCAGCATTAGTGACACTGATTTTTGAGCGGGTTTTGATCCGTACAAATATCAAATATGGAGACATACGTAATAAAAGAAAGGTCGCAAAATAAATCTATGTGGAATGATACTTGCACTTTTCTAGCATCGACATCGGTGAATCTGTAAAACAGCATGACCTCGTTCACTGAGGGGATGTCAACCCGGTAGTTCAAACCATTAATGCCGTGACCATACTCGCAACAGCGGCCAATGCAACAGAGCAGTTGAGGCTGCATCAAAAAAGCTGTTTGGCCTACATAGAAGGACACTGGGGTCTACCGAGAGAAGCACTGTCTACGTAGAAGAGCTAGTCACTAGTAATAATAAGCGCGTAAGAACTTACCAATACACAGGGGATATAGCCCATTCAAGGAAGCGTGTATTGCTCTTGGAGTAACATAATCAGCCACGCATAACGTACATGCAAACACGAAAAGTAGGATCAAAGTGACAGTCGAATTAGGAAACGAGATGGTAATAAATTGAAATATTTGAGTAACACATGTCAAAAGAACACTTCCAAAGTAGTTGTAATGCATAAATAGATAACGAAAACTGACACATTCGACTAAAATTGCCTTTGCTAATCACATTTGTAGAACAATTATGCTATCTTAAATTTATTACTCATAAATAAAGTGAACATATTCATTCAGGAAACAAGGATTGTAGATAACCAAGTGCCTTTGCGGCATTTATCAAACAATAAAGATAAATTGAGATACTTCGACTTAAATTAAATACATCACTAATATTCTACAGAGTGTTGAACAAATTGTATTAGGATGAATTTTATAGGAACCAATCGATTTATTAAATTATAGGCGCGATGCGGGACGTCTGCTATAAATGGTAGTTACACAAAATATCGAAGCGGAAACCAGGGGATATATACAAAGAATCCTAAAACGACCTAAAATATTTAACCGCGTATAATAGAACGTAGCAACTTCTGCAGGTATGTGTTGGCCTTTATAGTCATAATGTTACTCTCATTTCATCTTTCAAATTAATTAAGTTTTTAATTTTTTTTAAAATTTTTGTGATTGTGAGTGTTGAAGAACAGTTTCACATAGATATGAAGTCAAAACAAGAAGCATAATGTTAGCGCCTTTATAGAAACAGTTGGAATTTTCCATTTGTACTAAAAGTCAAAAAATTCTCAAACGCTACTTCTTTAAACTTTACTTTTAATGAGCGAATGGATGGCAAAGAAATGAAATCGTCTACTTCTTACAGAGACAATTCGTACGTACGCCCTTTGTTAAGGCTTCATACACCATAATTGTATATTTTAACATCAAGTTTTAGAAATATTAATTGTTGTAGCAAAATACATTCATTGGATTCCATATCATTTGGGTCCTCTCTCTTTCCACATTTTTGCTCCCTAGTGCGAATTATACATATTTTGCATATAAAATTGATTATCTATCAAAAAAAATTAGTATAAGTGTTTTACCTTTACAATGAAATCTAGTTCATTCGAGCATTTCATGATTGTTATGTATGCTGTTCACATCGTAATTTAAAAGCTTTTGAATTTCATTGCAAAGGCGTTCAGTATTTGATAAGTTATATAAATAGAAAGGTTTATGAAGCATCGACACCATAGCCCTTTTTTAAATCATCTGCATTGTAAACCTGAAGGGTAAATATAAATTGCTTACGGACAGGTTAAGATAGCAGATAGCAATAGAAGTTAATTTTAAAGTGTCAGTCAGGATTACCTACATCTTTTTGTAGTGTAGTAGCCAGTTCTTCAAATTTTAATTGTGGTTAGGCGCCACTATATTGGGTCTACATCTTTAAATTATTGCTATTCGGCTGACTGAAGTTTTGCTTTATTGAAATTGATTGAGGTTAAACTATGACTCTGTTACTTATGGGCCGTCTCATACTCGATAGTAAAGGGTATGTGGACAGAATTAAAAGTTTGATGGATAGTATGTCAAAATTGGAATGCAATACAGGTAACGGTGCACTAGCGTCAATAATATTACAGTCAGCGATTAAAATAACGCAAGAATTTAAAGCATCTTATAAAAGGTGTGTTTTAGACGAAGAGATTTGGAAAATCTAATTCAGATTTGTCATTATAAATTGAAATGGATAAAACTTTAGTCCCAATTAAAGTTATTGAAACTAAATTTGATAGGGTAATTGAAAATAATCAGGAATCTAAACCGTTATCAATGAGTACTTCGAATAATATTACAGGTATAGTCAGATGGGTCAAGTTGACCCCGCTTTCAGTTTTTAAATTTTTTTCTTCTTCGCCAATTGTACTCGTTTTGTGCTCAATTGTGGCGGTGTTTGTTTCAATTGTGCTGATTTGCTTATAGTGAAAACATTGAAAACAAAACCAGGGAGGGCCAAGGTTGACAGCTAGCCCCTCTTTTTTTGAGTTAATCGATTTTTTTAGTCATTGAATTGTGCACGTTTTGTGCTCAATTGTGCCGGTATTTGTTACAATTGTGCTCATTTGCAAATAGAGAAAAAAATTAAAAACAAATTTGGGTGGGGCACTAGCCCCCATTTTTTTGAGTTTTTCAATTTTTCTTTGTCCATTGAATTGTGTTCGTTTCGTGTTTAATTGTGCCGGTGTTTTATTCAATTGTGCTAATTTGCTTATAGCGAAAAAAGTGAAAACATATCAGGTGTGAGGGTAAGTTGACGACTAGACTCCGCTTTTTTTTGAGTGTTTTAAGTTTTTCTTACTCCATCAAATTCCGCTCGTTTTGTGCTCAATTGTGCCGGGGTTTGTTTCAATTGTGCACATTTGCTTATACCGAAAAATCGGGAGTCAAGGTAGACAGCTAGTCCCCTCTTTTTTTCAATTTTCTCTTAGTCCATTAAATTGTGCTCGTTTGGCGCTCAATTGTGCCGCTATTTGTTTCAATTGTGCTCATTTGCTTATAGTGACAGAATGAAAATAAGTTGGGAGGTGGTGATCGCCAGCTCCAGCTTTTTTGAGTTTTCAATGTTTTCTTAGTCCATTAAATTGTGCTCGTTTGGCGCTCAATTGTGCCGCTATTTGTTTCAATTGTGCTAATTTGCTTATAGCGACATAATGAAAATAAGTTGGGAGGTGGTGATCGCCAGCCCCAGCTTCTTTGAGTTTTCAATGTTTTCTTGGTCCATTGAATTGTGCTTGTTTGTGCTCAATTGCAACGCTGTTTGCTTCAATTGTGCTCATTTGTTTATAGTAAAAGAATTGAAAATAAGTGCAGAGGGCCAGATTGGCCGCCAACCCTGCGTTTTTTTGAGTTTTGCAAATTTTTCCTAGTTCATTGGATTCTGCTCATTTTGCGCTCAATTGTACCGCTGTTTGATTCAATTGTGCTCATTTGCTTATAGTTGTTAGAGTTGAAAATACGTGCGGAAAAGGGTCCTTGGTTTTCCGCCAGAGTTCCGCTTTTTTTTAGCTTTTCAATTTTTCTTATTCCGTTGAATTGTTCACCTTTTGTACTCAATTGTGCCGGTGTTTGTTATATTTATGCTCATTTGCAAATAGAGAAAAATTGAAAACAAATTGGGGAGGGGTGCTAGCCCCCGCATTTTTGAGTTTATCAATTTTTGCTTTGTTCAGTGAATTGTGTTCGTTTCGTGTTCAATTGTACCGGTGTTTTATTCAATTGTACACATTTGTTTATAGGGAAAAAAAGTGAAAACATATCAGGGGCTGGAGTAAGTTGACGACTAAGCCCCGCTTTTTCTGAGTTTTAAGTTTTTTTTTAGTCAATCAAATTCCGCTCAAAAATAATACCAAGAATTCTGGCTAACTTTACAAGTGGTAAAGGAACATCATTTATGCACATAACCAAATTTAAGACAACTAGCTCGTATTTAGCTTTACTACAAAAATAATCAGCTTCGATTTAGTAGAATTTAATGGTAAGTTGTGCGCAACTGAATTTTTGCTAATGCGATTTTAATCTTCATTTATAGGACCTTGTGCATTATCCAAGTCAGCAACTGGAAAACTGAAATAACGGTACGTGTCGTCAGCATAAGTTTAGATTACATTTCATACATCAAGTTCATGATGCCCACACTTCGTAGAATTTGTCAGCACTGTCAGCATGGTGTGACGTTTATTCAACTTTCAATTAACCATGCATTTCTATGACCCACATTGGATGCTTGAGATTACTCCCTCTTCCATTGCATATTAAACTATTAACCCATCTCGCTCTCGCAATATTGTTTTTAACAAGTTCGAAACAGCCTTTTCAGGTGCTCTTAGAGATGTTTTTAGTATAAATCCACCGTCTAACACATTAAAATATATCAAATTTCCCCAGCTACTCAAATCTAAAAGAATTTTTTAAATCGAACCGGGCAGCTAGCTACTACCGCCATTTTTAGAATTTTTGTCAAAAGATACTCTTAGTGGTGTTTTTAATATACGCCCACCGTGTAAAGTATCCATTAATATTGTTTTTTCCTTAACTAATTAATTCTTTTAGAATTTTTCAAATCGGACGGGGCCCTTAAGACTACCATCTTCAACCTTAGAATAGAAAAACTACATAGTTTAATACATTTATTTATAATTTTTGCTGTGGGGAATATTTTTCAAGATAAATATGTCGTGTGAACTATCAAACTCATCATCATGAGGTCTTCAGTCCTAGAACTGGTTAGACGCGTACCCTCATTGTTTCCTAGTCTGAACCAACCTACACATTTCCCTGAAATTTGCACAGTCTGCACTGTCTGTGTGCGAAATATTCCCAAACAAATTACAAAAAATATTTATATTCGCTAACCTGCTATCTCCAGTTTGCACTCGTTCCTGCCCCAACCGCTTCTGTATTAGTGATTTTTATATAGTCCCAATGTCTGCATTTTCTTAGTACTGCTTCTCCTTCATGAATTATTTTAACGTCTTTACCAAACTTCCTGGTCGAATCCAGTGATAAATAATAGAGTAAAATCTTTACTAAATTTCCACACCAAATCCAGTAGTTAATTAGAGTTCCAACATCAAATCAGGTAGTTATTTAGTATTCCCACATCCGATCCAGTAATTGCCCAGAGTCTCTTTTGTTCAATTCCCACACTGGATCCAGTAATTAATTAGAGTTCCCACATCGAATCCAGTAATTAATTAGAATCCTTTTTGTTCAATTTCCACATCGAATCCAGAAATTATTTAGGGTAGTTTTTACATGATCAAAACGACAAAACCTCTTTTAATGTTGTACTATCATATAATTTATTACTTAACAACCAAATCACTTCAAATTCATTCACGTAAATACTTTGTTCTGGGTGATGTCCACTATACTTCAATTCATGGTAAATCCATTTGTTTACAAATCCGGTCGTATTTAAAAGCGTCGCCTATCTGTTAACAAGCTCATAGTTCAACGATTGCGCTGCGTTGTACGTGATTCTTGCATACAAGGTTTTGGATATTCCTATGTAATATTGCTGTATATTGAAATTGACACGCTAATTTTGGCACGTAGCTTTTCTATTTATTTCATTCATTTTCTTGGATTTTCGCATTTTTAGATCACGTAGACCATTGTTTATACAATAAATTTAATGAACTTTGGTTTTAACACCATGCCGTGTTTGTTTCCAATTTCTCAGATGTTTGATTTTAGCTTTCTAGTCATGTAGACTTAATACAATTTATGTATTAAATTATATGCGTTTTCTATTTTACGCATTTTTAAACGTGCTTGTTTTAATTGGGATTCTTGGCGTAATGATGATGCATTATTCATGCGTGTCGTGTTTCTGCTTCCGTTCACGTTGTTTTACGACTTGCAAATTTGTTAATTTAATTAAATCTTCTAAAATATTTTTCATTACCTAATTAATTATGACTATGGTATATATACAGGGCGTTGTCATTTACTTTCCAGCCTAATCGTCGTATTTCTCGTTTTCTATAGAAAACTATCGCGTTTTCTGAGCCCTCATGTAATTTTTATGAAGTGCATTATACTATTGGTCCTAAGTCCTAACTATATATATATATATATATATATATATATATATATATATATATATATATACTATGCATACCAGAAGTGTTCCACCTAAATTCGACCAAGCTATTTTAACGAAAGTATAAATAATAGTTCGATACATCCGGCGTATCTTTTCCAATTACAAATTCAAATTCAAGAAATGCTATTTATTTATTAGGTAGCTCGAACTAAAGCGTTGTTTTGTTTAATTAGAAAGTAACTATAAACTAGCTCAAATGTATAAATTCATACAGTTTAG
Organism: Platerodrilus igneus; assembly: GCA_036346225.1. Classification (NCBI taxonomy): domain Eukaryota; kingdom Metazoa; phylum Arthropoda; class Insecta; order Coleoptera; family Lycidae; genus Platerodrilus; species Platerodrilus igneus. Next base: position 1,719,689 of record JARFIW010001380.1, on the reverse strand, counting down.
AAAGACAAACGTTATAACGGGAATTGTAAATGTTTTCAAACTAGTGCAAGCTAAAGGAAATAGCGTTTACCAGAGAACATTGACCGTTACCCTGCAATACATTAATAAAATAAAAACAGTAAATCACGTACAGAAACTAACACAAAGGAGCTGAAAGCATCAGCGTGAAGCATGAAAATTAATTTTGAGTTAGAAGCGACGGAATTGCTAATTGTAGGCGTCCCTCTAGAACAGCCTAACGTTGATTACATTATCTTGTATTATTAGACTAGCAAACTAAATTATGAACCGCTTTAAAGCAATTGAATGCAAGCACATTCATTCGAAAGCAAACAAGATAGTTACCATAAGAAAGCATTGCAGTTCTCTGTTAGATACAGTACGTTAAATGTATTTTGAAATCATTATTAATAATTAACAGAAAAACACGTGAAAGCGTCATTTGAAAGTGTTTCAATTTCGATATCTGACGTCGCGTCGCAATACACAAAAATTAGATAAGCTTTAGCGATTTGTTACTTGGATTTGCAGTTACGTGTTACATTTTAACAGTTGTTATATTTTAAATGTCAATTTGACGGTTATAAACTAGTATGCATTAGGCATAATGACGCAATCTGTAACAAGAAATCGCACAAAGTTAAAATGACTATTTAACATAATTAAAAGCATATTATGTCGACATGCAATACAATAAATATTAATGAGTAATTTTGCCTGGCATGGGGAAAGTAATTCGAGTATAGGGAACGAAAATCAATATATAAATTGTTGGTTTGTTTGCAAAAAGAAAAACCCATGACCGGCTTCACTGTTCTTGCAGATCATCAGACGGACGCATTTCTTTTTGCAAAACAACCAACTAAGTCCTAAAATAATACACAAAATAAAGTGTACTTATAGTACAAATGGTTCTCATGCGCCCTCTATACCCGAGTATAAGCAACTAACTATCGATGACTGTTTCCAGTCTTCGACGTGATAGTGTAAATGGCATTGCCAGGCAAAATTTTAATAGCCAGTCAAAAGACAAGATGATATAATCAGAAACATTTTCAAAAAAATCTTCAGAAGATTAGTGTATCACCAAATTTCGATGTACCTCTTATAGAAGAAGACCTATGAATAAATAAAACGAAAAGGTAAAGAAACAAAAGGAAAAAGTGCTTCACTCCCGGGAACACTATTGCACTTCGTTCGCGGCATTCTCACTGACTTACGATTACGCAATCGCTGAAAGCCAATCACACAATTTACAGCGGAAGGTCACGTAAATATTAAGAAACAGGAGCTCAATTTAAATATATAGTTACGACGAAATAATATATGAAAATTAAATACAAAAAGAATTTGATGTGGGTCAAAATAACACATAGCATGCGTCATTATGGCACCTTGAAAAAGTCGAAGAATGAGCTGCAGCTGTAGTTGATGTTTATGTACACTACGCTTTGATCCGGATATGCAAATACTTCTCTTCTGATAGCCAATAGCGAGATAATAGAGTTGTTGAAAGGTACGACTTTCAATCTAAAAATAAATCCATTGGTCTCATGAGTACCACCGGTTCCCGTTTCAGCATTCCCTTCGCAACTGCCCCGTTTCAGAAGGAAACAGTGGAAACAGTAGTAATGGTGCTTCCTCTTTTAACTAACTCCTCGGCAGTAATCTCGATACAATTTCTTAGAACAGAAGCTAATGCTAGTAATATACGGCAGTGTGTACAAACGTTTTCGGGATGTTATACCCTTGTGAAGATCCAGCTGTTTGAGCCTGGTAGGACAGCTATTGGCAAAAATGGAAGTAACTTCCACGAATCCTTGCTGAGAGATATTCTTGCTGAATTGCAGGAATCAACACAATTTCAAAATCCGCGTTCATTTGGCAGCCGTGAACATCACCTCTATCCTTTATTTTCGTTCATAGTTCATACTTTTTCAATAAGTTAAATTCATCACTGTGTGGTGTTTCTTTGAAATGTTTATAATCATATTCCATTGTAATAGTTTCTGTATTAGTAAATCCCACCAATTACGTTAAGCAGTTTCCTTTAAGAAATATAATTTTTACGTTACATACAGTTTTAATCTAAGGTAAAATTATTTTTGTATCATATATTATTTAAATTCAAAGGTTGTCAAATTAATTATGGCGGTTTTAAAAGGTTATAAATAATATTAGCGACATACTATGTATTCAAAAATTACAATTTTATTATTTATTTGTTTTGATTAATATTAAATCGCGCTGACGCCCCTATGACCCCATAATCTAGGCATGAAGACTTCACATGCAATTTGTGCTGATACAGAATATAAAAGTCCCCTTTTCTGACTTAGTCAACCTTTTCGTAAGTTAATTGTGCATTTATATTAGATAGAGAATACGATATAATCGTAATTTCAATATTTGGTCTTAATTCATCTGATTTGCCGAAGATGTCTCAAATTATTTAATAAAGCGAAGATCTATTTCTTATACAGCACTTCGTATTTACCATCCAAACAGCCAACATGTAACTTAAGTAGGTTAGCTGCTTTTGATAATAGGTTATCGATTACACTGAAAATAGTCAAGAATATTCGAATAATACTTAAGCAAGTGGATCGCTTTCAATTTTAGGGACACGTTGGTTCCCGGATCGACAACTTTATGTTGGACATAAGCATGTTAAGAATTTAGAAGTCAAATTAGATAAAGACATTTAATGGTGTCCGAATTAGCTACAGGCATCAATGACTCATCAAGTATTTATGAAAACCTCTAGAACTACACTAGAGAAAATTTGTAAATAAATGAACATTTTGAATTCATTGCAAGAACTGATAAAACATACATATAGTACGTCTGTGTGGTTAGGTTAAAAATTTAGTTAAGTATACTTTGATATATTTAATTTTTAATATTTGCTTAGGAATGTCAGTTATGTATCTGTAAAAACACGTGTGTGTAATATAGTTGAAAGCACAATTGTGTTGATAGTGTAAAAACTTGTTTATATTTGTTTTTTCATTTAATGTGAAGGTATAGTTACAACTTCGTTGAGATAAATTGTTTTACAATTAATTACCCACGCACAGGCATGATTGAAAATTCAGATCATGTAACAATTGATTTTAGAAACCTTCCTTTCAGCTAGCAATTTTAAATAGGTATATTAGTGTTCTTATGGCTAGTATCTTTTTATGTTTACGCAATAGTGTACTTAACGATTTGTCAGGTGAATTTTTAAGCCAGAATCACTCTCCTGATATCCAGTTTTGGCACCCCTCTTCTAATTCTTTTTAACGCTTTTCACTATAAATGCTGCGAAAATAGGTTGTGTCCAAGATACTTTTCGATTAAGACATATTTCACATCCGATAGCATCCCGGGATCCTCTTCAAACACTTACACCATCCGTCTCACTGAGTTTGTCGGCAATGATTTTTGTTAATGCAGTCCAGGTTTTCGGTATTTTATCGAAATAGGTTTTTTAGCACAGTACTTCACCCAATGTAGTACTTTCGGGTAGAGCATTGGAAAATGAAACATAGGGGAGTACCTCACCGGGTTTTTCTGTGGATTACCGACTAGATTTTCTTGAGCAAAATTGTACATAAGAATTGGTAAAAGCCTTGTGAAAACTGTTGGTAATACAGATAGGCAAAACTAAGTTGATATTACCGTACATCTTAAATTTTGATCGTTGCAGATATAAGCATTAACTAATCCTCACTTAATCTGCTTGAAAATTTTCTCCAGTCGCCGTCCGCAATGTACTTGTGGTACTGTATTAGTAGAACGTAAAGTTGAAAATACACAGTATAATGTGAAGTTACTTGTAGCTGAAACTACGAAATATTGTTGCTACAGCTCCATCTCCGCATTTTGCACCATTTTTCATTGCACTTAGGGATTTTTTAAAGGCGGATATTTATAGTCCTCCTATCAGTATCCTTCGAAAAAGTTCATAGTTTTCCACTACAACTTTACTTCAAGCACCACTAACGTTTTCAGGTTAATATCACTTCATCTACACCCTACTAAAAATTGCATGCCTCGCTATTTCTTTTAGCTTTAAAGAAATCTACTTCTTTCTGACAATACACGCTTAAATACTACATCAACATGATTTATAGAAGCGAATTAACTACCCTTTTGAAATACAAATAAATAAACTAAACTAAAAGAATACTATACGTATAACAAAAGGAGCCAAATGAAAAGAAATTGTACCAAAAGCAGTCCAAGGTTCTATTATAAACCCAGATTAGTAGAATATCTCTTGAGTTAAAGTTCTTCAAATTGAAATTTCAGCCGTTATGAATGAACCTGGACCTTGATCTAGTTTTAGAAAACTAGAACGGGTAGAATGGCTTGCGTGTTTCACTGAGCTAAATAGCCGAAGTATAGATTTAACCAAATTAGTGGGGGGTCTTTAGTGAGGAACCAGACTAGGACATGTCCGCAAAAGGGGGTAGCAGCTTTTTCGGCACTTAGAGTTGCAGAGAACTTAGGAGTCGGTATGATACTATAATACACTCTACGGCGATGTGGAAGGCAACAGGAAACCACCACATTACATCCCAAGTACACAGCGTACTTTAATTGTTATTTAAGATGATGGCATCCAATGGAGTAAAATCCTCCATTCGTATCTCCGGGTGGGGACTACTTCGGAGAATGTGATCAAAATGTTTATTTCACGGAAATGTGTAGGTTAACAGAATAGGAAACAATAAAGATACACGTCTAAACAGTTCTAGTACCGAAGACCTAATGATACTGACAAATTTCAGAAAACTTTATTCGATATCCAGACAATATTGTCGTAGTCATCACAGCAGATGGTATAGACGAAAGGCAACAAAGAAAGAAACAAACCAAGTAATGGGACATATAAGCTGTTAAATGGAGGAGAGAATTGGAAATCGTATTAACTACAAGAAAACATATTCACCATAATTCAAATGCAGATAGGAAGAGAAATGAAACAAGCAAAAAATATTATCAAATTCTTTGAACTTACGATGAAATGGAGACAACTTACTCTTCTAGATCATATTAAAAGTTCAACCGAAAGACAGCTGTATTAACGGCAACGCTAAGCAGACTATTATGTGACATTAGAGAACCAAAACAAATCAAACGCTGAATACTAAAATCAATATCACAGTCGATCGTATTCTACGGCGCAGAAACATGGCAATAATTACTTAGAACGCGTAGTCTCCATTTACAAAAAATTCCTTACGATTGATACGCTAATACAGGACCGTACCGGAATCAACCATTTCGATAACTATTGGAAAATGGTATTGTGTACAGAAAGTTAGACAACATCAAAGCAGCCTAGCTGATTTCCCAATGCTCCATCCTAAGGTACTACATTGGCCAGGAAGCGAGCTTTTGAAATTTTTTAAATATTGCCGAACCTTTGCTATTCCAAGCAAGGTAGGGATCTTTAACGTGCGTGACAACACTGACACGCGGGACCTCCATTTTATCTCACATCCGAGCAGAGGCGTATTTTTGTGAAAAATGTTCGTCTAATGTTCTTCAAGCGGTCCGTGTCGGAAATTGAACCCGGGACCTTGGGCCTGGGTGATGCCGCTCTAAAGTTTGTCAGACGACCAAGTAATTACAGGTGTTCTAAATTATCTATTGTTTTTTTCTCGTTTTTTCCCTTATATCATAGGCTAGTTGCTATTCTGAGGACAGAGTGACTCTTTACGGGATGGCTAAATATAAGATTCTGTGCGGTTCTGCAGCAATCAAGTGTGGATACCTCATGTTAAACGCAACAACTCATGGTCAGAATACAGCTGTTTAAGTTCGAGCACAAATCAAAAGGTATTGAAAGAGGCGGAGAGGAGAATACGCACTTCCGCCTGTTAATTTCGGACATTCTGGTAAATGAGTAACATTAAGCTTTAAATTTGAATAATCCATTATTCTTGTTGTACTTTTAATTAATAAACTATAAGTTGTCTGATGTATGAAAAGCTTTCTTATTTTAAATTAAAGTGATCTGAGGCAAATAGATCGTTTTTTTCTCTAACGCGTGGCCACTCTGTTTTTCTGCCTTTAAAATATAATGGACTTTGTTTCTCTAATTACACCAAAGCGGCGTTTTGTTCCTTTTATTTGTTTTAGATTATTAATATTTTATTTATGTATCTTTTACCTCTGATCAGTGATGGATTCGAGCCGAGCTAAGGCGAGCATTCTTTAAGCTCGGCTCGAAAGTAGTAGTCTCCAGCTCTACTTGAAGTTCGGCTCGAGAGTTTTTCCTTAAGTCAAGAGCTGAATGCTAACTTCTTTTTCTTTTTATTGCACTACAGTAACCCTTTTAGTCCAAATTATGATGCTACGGTTGCACGGTGTATAAATCTTGAATCTCAAAGATCTTCATAAAAAACTATAAGAGATATCAACATCGCACATAATGAGAATAATAGAGGATTAGCGAGCAGCTAAACATTTTTTATGCAAAATGGTTTGTTTGTTTGTTTATTTACTGTTGTACACTACTCATGGGCCAAACGCCTAAACTAGTGAATATGAACAGAAGTTTTACAAATAACATAAATTACAAAAAATTTGCAATATATATATATATATATATATATATATATATATTGTAGTGGTTTTAAAGAGATAAATTTGGTGGTCAACAATGCAATTTCAAACACCCTGTATAGAGGAAGGAACATAATATTTACGTGCAAAATTAATTTCATCTATTTAATTTAAATTAACGAGTATTGACATAATTGTATAATTACGGATTAAAAGTTAATAGGTTCATAAAGAAAATTAGCTTTATAAGCCAATAGAAATTAATTATTAATTTAATGTAGTTTAATTTAAGGGGTTATAACGTCAGAAAATGCAGCAGAGCATGTAAAATCAATAAATCCAAGGCGAATAGCTTTTGTTGTAACAAACATATCGGTTGGGTTGAATACCATGAAACGTAAACTCCAAGAATTGTTATTTTAAACGTTCGTTAATTGAACACCAGCATGTTTTGAAAAGTCAATTTCTATGTATTTTGGAGCATAACAAGACAAGTTTCAAAGAATATTGTTCAACCGACTGTCGCAAAGCACGTACTCATCCACGTGGACGCGGGCAGCTATATCGATTTTCTACCACACAAGCAAGGTTAGAATGCGACATCAAATATGCATAAAACGGGAATAGCGATATCACATGCGGGTTTTTAAGACGTCACTGAAATGTATGATTGGTCGAAATAGTTAGTTTGAGAATAGACGAGCACGCGAAAATATTTCTAGAAGCTTAAAACGGTTAGACAAAATTTGGAGAAATACTATTTTACAATTAGGTATTTCGGGCAAAGTGTGGCCAAAGGGGCCTAGCTGGATGATATAAATACGGGAACGAAATTAATAGGGCTCTCTTTATTCTTTAATTTTGCATCGCATAACGACATACAAAAAGCAACTGACGAAGCTTGTAAGTATTAAAATTATTAAAGATCAGTATTAAATTGGTTGTGACCTTATAGTTTGAGACGCGGTTAGTGTCGAGTTTATTTAAATTTAATTGAGGTCCAACGAATACTTTAACAAGCTCGTAAATTAAAAATGCGATAATAAACAAGTGTAATATTCATGGATTTGGATATTAAAATTGATATTGAATGGGTAGCAGAAAGCGCAACTTAGATTGTGGTCATCTTTAAAACATCTTGTGGAGCCGCACGCAAAACCAATTGGCCGAGGGGTTCAGGAACATAATACATCGTCAACGGAGATGGAATCTTCAAGTTTTTCCAGGTAACGCATTTGAATTTGCTGTTTTTATTTTAACTGTTAAAATTGTGATGTGTGAGAGTGAACTTTAATGGGTATTTTACGGTATTTTACGTATTGAAAAGGATACATATAGCTGACTATTAAAATGGTATTCTAAATATAAAACAAAAGGTGTACGTAAAGCTTATTGAATTGCTTGATGAATTTAAATTTAATTGTTAAGAGTACATGGGTTTTTTTATGTTTGTAATAATAGTATGCAAAGTGGAAAGCATACCTTGATAAACTGGGTTATTATGAGCTCGCCATATTCCAGTGTAGTAATAAACAAAAAGAACGTATTGTTTAGGGCCCATTTACTACTGTTGCATTAAATGTGTTAGAAATTTCAATTTTAAAAAAACAAGGACTTGACAAAAATAGCATTTATTGAGGTGTAACTTGAGCACCGAACTGTAAATAACTATGAATATTATTATTTGTAAATAGTGGTTAATAAATATTGTATGATTGTTATATTATTTTGTGATTTTATTTGAATGGTGTGTGAACGGTAAATAGAATGAGAGTAAATTTAGGTATACGAGAAGAAGCCCAGCTGAGCTAGCCAGGGAAGCTGCTGAAGAACTTAATTTGATAAAGCAGAAAGCGGGTAAGGAAAATTTTGTGAAAGTTTTATATTTTTGAAAATTGATTGATTTTTTGTAACTCGAAAGTACCAGAGTTTGAACGATTTTTAGGAAGTTCCAGAGGCTTATAAAAGGTTCCACGGCAATTTATGACGGCCCAACGTTGGCGAAGTCTTATAGGGGTTCCACGGCAATTTATATATATATATATATATATATATATATATATATATATATATATATATCAGTTTTCGATGTAGTACGTTGATAATCTTGAGTTTTTTTTATCGTCGAGTTAATCTTGAGCTGTTGGCAGAGAAGTTGGTGTGCAGTGTAGTGTTGTGGAGGTAGGGATATTGGTGCGGAGGGGATACAATTATTAGAGCGGGGGTTTCGTGATAAGCATTTCATTTAGGAAATGGTCAAATTTGAGGCGATAGTTAGTTGCAAAGACGTTGATGTTAGGTAGTGGGATAAAGGGATCAAGTTGTATCGCATGTTTTAAGTGAGTTTGGTGAGGAATGAAGTTAAGGCATAAGTATATTAAGTGGTGGGGGGTTTAGGTAATGTTTACGTTCGAGCAGGGACGGTAAGGAGAGGGAAGTGGTTGAAAGGAGTGTAATTTTTGTCGGAATTTGCCGTGTCCGGTCAGAAATTGAATAGTGGATTGGTTGTGGTAGGGGATATGTTCAGGGATGTTCGTAATATCTGGGGAAATGTCGTATGTGTGTCTACCTGTGATTTCGTTGTTACATTGGTCTTGCCAGTTGTACGTTAGAGATTTAGTAATTAGGTTGTTTATGTTTGTCATTGTTTCGTATTCTGTGGGTTGTAGGGTGCGACATGCAATTGTATTGGTCTTCTTTAGGTTTTGAAGTTGTGTATAATGCTGAGGTGGGGGATGTTGGGAAGGCTTTTGTGGAAAATAGTAGGAAAGGTCTTATGGTTGGATTAAGGTTTCTACGGAAATGAGGTGTTATAAGGGGATACCAGGAGTCTATTGCGTAACTTAGGATAGGAATCATTATTTGTTGTAGGATTAGTTTACGCGTAGGGCAAGTCAGTTCAATGAATTTTGATAGGGAATGATGTATATTATTAAGGATTGCTTTGGTTTTGGATCGGAAATATGATAGATGAGCGTGCATTTTCAGTCTTGTGTTGATTTGGATTCCAAGGTATGTGGTTGATTCGGATAGGTTAAAGGTGTGTTAAATATGTGGATAGTGGAGACGCGCTGGAGATGTCCTTTCAGTAATAGAATTTTGGATTTAGCGGGTGATAGGGGTCGTTTGTTTAGTAAGCACAAGGATTCGATTTTTTTTATCAGGAGGTGGGCGGTGTTTTCTAATGATCTACGGGAGTTTCGATGTACGAGGTAGGTTAGGTCATCAGCATAGGCGAAGGTAAAAATATTAGGGATGTCAAGGTCTAAGAGGGGGTTTATAGAGAGGTTCCATAGCATGGGTGAAAGGACCGATCCTTGCGGACAGCCCTGGGATAGGGGTTTGGTAATGCAAAAGTAGTTGGAGTTTAGGTTTGCAGAACGTGAGAGTAGGTAGAATTTTAGGATTTTGTAAATATTTCGAAGAAAGTTGGCTTTTTAATTTGTGAGAAGATATTGGGCCACCATAAAAGATCAAAGGCGGATTGGAAGTCTAGGAAAATTGCTATTACATATTTGGAGGGAGATGTTTGGATGGTGGTGATTAGGAATCGGATGGTGTCCTCGACACTATGTCCGGGACGGAATCCATGTTAGTTTATAGAAAGGAGGGAGTGTTTATCTATATGGGAGTTGATCTTCTGGATAAGGACACGCTCTAGGATTTTACCAATTGTGGGTAGAAGTGCTATGGTGCGGTAGAATTTTGAGTCTTCAGAAGGTTTGCTGGGTTTTAATATGAGGATAATAGAAGCTCGTTTAAGGATATTCAAAAAAGTAACGGATTTAAGGCATTTACGGATAAGTTGGATCATGGAATTTTTAATGATAGACCAGGATTTTTGTATCATAAGGTTAGAGACTTGATCTGGGCCGGGGGCTTTGTCAAGGTTTTTTACTATTGAGTCTAATGAGTCCATGTCTAAGTCATAATCAGGTTAATTGTTTGGTGGTGTATTTGCGTATTGTATTGTTGCTTGTTGTTGTTCAGTATGTGCATAAGGGATGGTGAAGGGAGTTACTGTATCTAGGAGTGTAGTTAGGATACCAAGAAATGAGGGGTCAGTTTGGTTCGATGGTGTGGAAAGTATATGACTAGGACATGGTTTTATTAGTTTACAGTATGTTTTCCAAGGGTCGTTGGCGTGTTCGTTAATTATAGTCATGTAGTGTTGTTTTTTGGTATTTGTTATTAGTGCTTTGTACTCGATCCTTGCTGTTTTGTACTCGTGTGTAAGTACGTCAACCTTGTTGTGCTGTTTGCGTTCTGAAGTTGGTGTCGTACTTTGCTCAGTGTTCGTCTTTTAAAGTCAAGTTCTAATGTCCACCATGTGTTTGCTTTCTGTGTGTAGTATTTGTGTGGGATGGTGCCTTTAGCTGCGTTATGTAAAATGGTATATGTACTTTTATTTGTTTTTATTATAAAATAATATGCAAAACTTGCGAGATATATTTGAAGAATTTGTCGCTGAATATTTGATAATAATTTTGTTAAATACGGGGTGTTATTTAATTGATGGCTAAAAATGCAGGATGTGATTCCCTGCTATATTTGATAAGACTAAAAGTTTTTATCAACGCATGTTCTAAACTGCTTCACTTTTGAATTTTAAGGTGTTGAAATATTATTTATTTTTAACTTTTAATTTGTATTTCCGTAATTTCTGGTCTTCTGGAGATGACAATTTCAAATTTGAAAGCTATAGTTATTCCTATTTTCGCCATGAAACAACCTTGCCCTGTTACGTTTTGAAATAATCAAGAGTTTTTTCAATTGTGAGACTCAATTCTACACTTTATTTAGGTTTGACACTGAACTTTTTGTCTGGCACGTTTGTAATCCATATTTCCTTTTTCACATTATTCGGGGTTTAGGAGATATTTGCAAAATAGTTGCCTATTTATGTTTACGCATTCAGCTAAACGAAATACTTACGGTGATGTGAAACTACTATTTTTCTTAAGATTATTAATATTTGCCATTTGACCAAAATGTAGAAGGTCAATATCATAGCTAATATTGGAAAAAGCATACCTATCAAATTTAAGACCACTATCTCCAGAGAACAAAAAAAAAATGTTTCCACACACTGAATGTCAAAAGTGAAGCAGTTTAGGACAAGCGTTGGCTAAATAAACTTTTAATCTTAAAAATTAAAATACATCAGAGAATAATACCCTTCATTTTCAGCCACCAATTAAATAACACCCTGTTTGTATAAAAGTTTAATTAACCTAAATCAAAACTATAAAAGCGATTACAAATAGCACTAGTTTGGTACAAATCTGTAATTCATTTCAAGAGTTTTTAAAAATTTGCCTCCCACCCAAGAATTCAAGCACAATACTTTTGCGGAGTCATTGTTAGGCCAATTTCGTTGTTTTCTAATTCTTAATCCTGCTTTTCAAAACAATTGTTCCACAGAAACCGACATAGCTGTAATACTGAAAAAATCTGTGTCCATCTGGATCAGTATATGGATATTGCCGTTCGTTATTTTCCACCACTTCAAAATATCTTGCACGCCATCACGAGGAGCATCCAAATAATTACGTAATTCGCTGCTTGCTGGTGATACATCAATTTTAGATGGTTTTGACCTGTATAAAGGGTTAATATCAAAAACATCTTGGTCACTATCTTCCAGAGACTTCGAGAATGGCGAAACCTCTATGAAATTTCTATCCATTTCATATTGGCTCAATAATTTCAAAATTAGAAAGCGATTCTTGCTTTTAAGCTATACCCTAAACTCTAAGGTCGAAATCTTCCATTTTATGCCGTGGGTCTAAAACTAATACAGCACAATAAAGTCAATTATTGAGCAATTTTTCAATAACTTTTGCGGCTTGATAAACAACTAAAAGTTGTTCATCGATAGTAGAACGATATATCTTATCATGTAATGTGTTTGCAGTGGCTTCAACCTTATCTATAATCATGTTGATACCAATTACTGCAAAAGGAAGTGTAACGTACTTATCTCCCCCTAATAGTTGACCAACTTTTTTAAACATTTTTAAAAACTTAACCAACGAGTCTACAATTTGTCACTCATTTTCACTTAAATTAAAAATTTTCAAAGCATTATCACTACTACACAAACACGCAATACTTAGTTTTAATTTTGGCGCGACCTCTAACATATCATGCGTAGAATTCCACCTGGTGATTACGTCCAGAATTGGGGTTATCCCAATCGGTGCCCCAGCAACCTCGCAAGCACCTCTGAAACGATTATTAAACTGTTCGGATTTTCTTATTCTCTTGAATAAGTGACGAACTTTTGCTACACAATTGCTTGTATTTTTGTTTCGTCGTTATTAGAAACATCTGCATCATTTCCACTTTCTGCGCCTTCAATTTCGGTTTCTCCTTCTGTAAGAGTTTAGGTTCAAGTTTTTCAGGATAGCTTGAACAAACAGATTTTAGATGTGCGCAATACATCGAAAGTGTTGGTTTATATCGTCAAACATGGGTAGAGTATCTTCAGTTCCCTCGTGAAAGAAGTATTGGCTGTCGTGTTATTCACAGTTATGCCTTGGATTTTCAATTGAATACCATACTTTTCTAAACAATCAAAAAATGGCTTTGCGATAGCTTGCCCTGTGTGTTGACCACGAGATGGTACAAAATCTATCACTATCGACTGTAGTTCCCAATTTTTGTCAAAATGAGCAAGTTATTCCATAATAAGATTTGCCGTTTATAGCCGTCCAACCATCTATTGTAAAAGAAATGTTTGCTTTATTTTGTTGCAACATTTTGAAAACCTTGTTTTGAAGATTGTAGAATCGAGAAAACACTTTGTTTTTCAAAGCCTTTCGTCCAGGCAGTTTTATTCCAGGTTGAATGCTATCAAAGAACTGGCGAGTTGCTTCATCGTCAAAAAATGAAAAAGGTAGGTATTTAGTGGCTATGTAATATAGGTAGCACTTAAAGCTACCTTCCTGATCTTGTCTTGCAGATACCTAAATTAAAATGTATATATCAGTTCATCATCATCATTAGGTCTTCAGTCCTGGAACTGGTTAGAAGCGTACCATCATTGTTTCCTATTCTGAACTAGCCTACACATTTCCCTGAAATTTGCACAGTCTGCATCTATCACTATCTGATCTAGGTCTACATCTACCTCTTTTTTCCTATCTCTGCTTGTAATATATCCCATACTATTCCCCAAAAATGCATTAGAACGTATACTGTCCTACTATTTCTCCTAATTTTTTTTTCCAAAGATAACCTTGTTCACCTACTATTTCTAAAACCTAGTTGTTATTAACTTTGTTTGTCTATGCTATCATCCTCATACATGTGAAGCACAGCTTTCTAAAAGGCTGCTACCGTTTTTCTGTCTGCTTTACCTACTGCCCGTATTTAATAGGCATCCTGTGCTGTGCTCCACACATATGCTTTCAACAATTTTCTTCTTGTTTCTATGTTTGTTGTCTTTCATCCTAGGCGCTGTTTTTTCTTGTTAGATGCAGTTCGATTCCCTTCTATTGTTTTACAAATATATACCCTATTTCTCTAACATTCAATGGTTGTGAAGGGGGGTAAACGGCCTGTGGCTGTCGAGTTCCCCCAGCACTTAAACATTTACCGATTTAATATTTGTCCACTATATCTTTTCGCACAGTCACCATTAGTTGCAGATATTTCACAACTAATACCTGTAGTTGTTTATATAATTATCAGCTTTATCTACGCTTATTCTTTCGTCATTAGGTTTTCCGTCTCAAAAGTGGTTGGACACGTACCACCACCTATTTATATTCTAAGCTAGCCTACTCAGTTCCCTGAAATTCTCACACCGCCTGTATATAGATCGGTTTCCCTTCTATTGTTTTCTAATTTTATGCCCTATTTCACGGAGATTCAGTGAAGGGGGCTAAGCAGCCTGTGGCTGCCAAGATCCCAAACACTTAGACATATGCCGAGTTAATAGTTTTTCAGTAAATCCTTTCACACAATTAACACTATTCGAGAATATTGCCCAACCAATACTTGTAGTTGCTTATAATAATCACCATGTTTAAGTACAGTTACTTTTTTCGTAATTAATTTATCCATCTTGGGACTGGTTGGATGCGTACCTACATTGATTTCTATTCCGAGCTAGCCTACACATTCCTCTGAAATTCCTACAGCCCACATCTTTCACTACCTGTGTGCAATAGTCTACCTCTACTTCTCTTTTTTTCCTATCTCTGCTTCTAATATATTCCGCACTATTTCCTCATGCCGTAGTATGTGGCCTATCATCCTATCTCTTCTATTTGTTACCGTTTTCCATATATTTCTTTCTTCCTCTACCATTTTTAGTACCTCTTCGTTTTTAACTTTGTCTGTCTATGAAATCTTCATAATACGTCTGTAGCACCACATTTCAAAGGCTTCTACGTTTTTCTTGTCCGCTTCTCCTACTGTACAGGCTTTACAGCCGTACAGTGCTGTGCTCCACACATATGTTTTCCTTGTTTCTATGTTTGTTGTTTTTGAACACAATAGTTGCTTTTTCTTGTTAAATGTAATACGACCTTATGCTAATCTTAGTTTTATATCTTTTGTGCTTTTCCCATCTTGCGTTATTGGGCTTCTTAGGTAGCAGAAATCGTAAACCTCTTGTAAGTTCTTGTTACCTATTTGTCTTGTTTTTGACTTATTTTCCCTTCCTATGCATACTAGTAGTTTAGTTTTTGTTCTGTTAATTTTCATACCGTATCTCTCTGTTAGAACCGTTTCCACATTTCATTCAGAACAGCTTCTAACTCTTTCTTGCTAAATGCTAATACCGCTATATCATCTGCAAATCTAAGCATATCAATTTTTTGTCCCTAGATAGTAATTCCGAATGTCTTCCTGCATTGGACAGTATTCGTTGCCTCTTCAATGTACAAGTTGAAAATTAATGGGGATAGGGCACATCCCTGTCTCACCCCTTTCCTAATGTTTACTTCTCTACGTTCTTGCTCTAATTCTATTACTGCTGTTTGCTCTTTGTATAAGCTATGTATATATCAGTTAACAAAACAATAAATAGACGCTAGTTTAAATGCAAATTGAAAATTGAAAAAAAAGGAACGTTCTGATTTAATTGTTCAATTTTTTATTAAACATCTACTTTTAAGTTGATGCAACCAACCCCCACACATAGCACTTCTTTATTATACTCTCTGTTCAATTTTTTAAATTTACAGTGTGTATTCGTTAACATCGTACAATCTATGTAGAATTTTTGAGTATCCTTAAAAATCATCTAAGAAAAAAGCGAGAGGGACCAGGCATGCCACAATGTCTGTTCTCCAGATAAGCGTGCGAATTTTTCGGATTCGATACAGGTTGCACTTTTTTAAATATTAAGTTAAAATCCGGACTGAGCACTTATTTGTCTCATAATTGGAAATTGCTTAACAACATCAATCATCCTAAAGTTAAAAAACAGAAACGAACAGAAAATAAGGAAGAATACGGTGGTTTTGAAGATGTTCAGTTGGAAATGAACGAAGAAGATAAGATGGAAATTTCATCTACCGATACCGATGATGATGAAGATGAACATATGTCATTCTCGAACCACTCAAGTGATGAAAATAATTCAGATTAAGGCAAAGCATTAATATTGTATGCAATGAAAAATATAAAATTCTATTTGTTTTGTGTACAGAATTTACTGTATTTGAAGTCTACCTCAAGAGTCGCATATAGTTTTGTGTAACTAATTTAACTGTTTTGCTTGTGTTATACAAATGTCACAAGTACATAATTGAAATAAAAATGCTTAATATTTTATAATATATGCTATTAGCAAGGTTTAGGTTGACAGTCAATATAGCTCGAATAATACTGCATAAAGAAATAGCAACTAATATAAATAATGAAAACTGCTTATGCTTGAGCTTCATAAACACGTTAAAATGGTTTATTAAGCTTGCACAAATGGAAGACTCTTAGTTTGAGTAAAGTGTCATTTATTTAAATAATTTTACAAGGTTTAGCTTTATCCTAATTTTGATTTTATACAAATTTAAAAATACCCGGGTATTTATGAATTTTGGGTATTTACTTGAGTAATTACCCTGGGTATTTACCCTAAATTATAAATACCCGGGTATTTCACATCGCAAGTGGTATGGTTTTATGGCAAATGGAAAAATTCATTGTTACCTGGTTGGAATGGTTACATTGAACACTTAACAAAAAATGTAACAAATTTTTCAAAATCTAAAATTTTGTTTTACCTTTCATTCATAAGTCGGCTAGCAACTACAATACTATATACACGACTTTACCTTGTGCATTGGAGAATGCAAAACGTTACGGTCACGATGTATGCGTTATTACTTTTGATCAACCTCTGTATGCAAAAGCTCGAGAAATTGTATCAGCTGCACCTGAAGGGTCCGAATTATCAAAAATCATAATCAGGTTAGGAAAATTTCATCTGCTCATGTCGCTTTTTGGAGCAATTGGTTACATAGTGCAAGGTAGCGGCATGAAGGAAGTGCTTTCTTTGATTTATGCACCAAAGTCATTAGAAAAAATGCTAAATGGTCATGCTTACGCGAGAGCTGTCCAAGCGCATACATTACTTCAACTTGCTTTAGCAACCATAATATCTAAAGAACTTGTTCTTGATGACGTCGTAGATGTAGATCTTATAATGAATATTGAAAACTTAATAAATGACAGTATTTCCTATGATGATGTTGAAAATGACGATGGAACATCTGGAGCATTACTTCATCAGTTTAATCAAAAGCTAATAGAATATAAAGAACGACGACCTACGACTAAACTATGGATACAATATTTTCACATGGTGTCAATTGCAAAAGAGTTTATAAAAGCTGAACGTATGGGAGATTGGCAAACTCACTTAAATACTGTTAAAGAAATGCTTCCTTATTTCCACGCATCAGGACATTTTCCTTATACTAAATCTGCACACTTATATCTGCAAGATGTGGTAAAATTAAAAGAATCTATGAATTCTAGTGTTTACCAACGATTCACAGAAGGATTTTTCACGGTTAGACGATCTGAAAAGTTAAGTTGTGGGACTTCAACGGATATGGTGATAGAACAGCCTATGATGAAATCTATGAAGACAGATGGAGGTATTGCTCGAGAAAGAAGTACTAAAGAAAGTGTCATCAGCAAATGGGTTTATAGTATGCATGTTATGAATACCGTTTGTGAAGCATTGGAAGAACTCGCGAATGTAAGAACTGATCAGCATATTGATGCAAGTGACTCACGAGTAAGAGAAGGTGCTATAGATGTACAAAAACTTCTAGAATGGTTTTCATCAAATAATCCCTTCCCAGAGGTTAACAAAATTTTGTCTATCGCTAGTGGAGTCGTTGGTAATGATGAAATTAACTACCATAAAGCTCGCGAAGTTGGAATTTTCACCATGTCTAAAATAACTGAGTTGACATTTGATAATATTAAACTCAAACGGGCTGATAAAGTAATTCCTCTTTTAGCATTTGCACTGTGTGGTTTGGGATCGAGAAGACACATTCAGATAAATATGTTCAGTATATACGCAAACACTTTGGTAAAAGAGCAACTGTAGTATTTGATGGTTATACGGATTCTACAAAAAATATTAAAGCCGCAGAACAACGTCGCCGTATGGCAAAAACATCGGCATCTTCTGATATTCTCTTTGACCAATTTATGACAGTTTCAACCAACCAACAACAATTTCTGTCAAACATTCATAATAAGTCTCGGTTAATTACAATGCTAAAAAAAATTACCGCTGAACATATTTTAGTCAAGCAAGCTGACAAATGACGCTGTTATACGGATTATAGAAACTGCAATAAATCAATTCAACCCAACTGGTATAAGTGTTGTTGTTGTTGAAGATGTTGATCTATTGGTATTAGTTACCTCTCGAACTCCAAGTGAAAAAATTATTTATTTTTTGAAACCCGGCAAGGCTCACCAACCATCGGAAATATTTTCAAATACGAGTTTATCGGATTATCCTAAATGCAAAAATCATATACTATTTTTACATGCTATGACTGACTGTGATACAACATCAGCAATGTTCCGGAAAGGTAAAACAACAGTGTTTAAATTGTTTGAAAAACACATTTTATTACATGTGCAAAAACTTTCAGAAACTCTAATCACCAACGGAATTCGCTTTCTTCTTTCTGCATATGGAGCTCCAAAAAAATTACTTGCATAGACAAGTTACGTTACTTATCTTTTGCAAAACATACACGTAATAAAAACGTGTGCAATTAGCTTCTCTCCAACCGCGGCTTCTGCTCACCAACATTTTAATCGTATGTATTACCAGGTTTAAGTGTGGCTTGGTAATCAACTGGACCCAGAAGAATAGGGTTGAAAGATAATTAATAATGTATTGGAACCAATCCACACTCTACTTCCACCTGCACTAGAAAACCTCCTTAATACTATTTTTTCAACTGCAAAAATGGGTGTAATTCGAAATGCGGCTGCAGAAAAGTAGGCTTATCTTGTTCACCAGCATGCACCACTTGTCAAGGCCAGTCGTATTCAAATGTTGAATCTCCAACAGAAGTATATCCTTACATCAACGACAAAACAACTGATGTATCGCTGTTAAAACAATTTACGTCAACTCAGGAGGATGAGAAAGAAGAAGATGAGGAAGAGAAGAAGATGAAGAAAAAAAACAGGAAACAGATGATGAGGATAATGATGAATAAGATGACCTGACACTTCATTAAATTTTACTAAGATAGATCGTGGAGTAGGCCTACCGGGGAAACCACGTTAAAGGTAGTAGACGGATTAACTGTCGCGTAAAAGATTGAACAGTAGATAGATGTTGCTCAGAGCCATATGGTCACATACAATAAGGGACTCTGTTTCTTTCCAGTTCATAGTCCCAGAATTATTAATATTAATATATTGGTCCCGCAGACTAATAGTTTTACTTATATTATGCGTCGAATGATGTACATACGCAGCGTAGCCATGCATATTATACAGAATACAACTAAAGTAAATTGCTTTTTCTCAGAAATGGCTACCGTTATGAAAAAAAGTGTAAGGACAATTTTTGTAGATAATTGTATAATCTACAATTTTTGCTTGAAATATTTTTATCATAACACTAAACGCTTTGCTGAAAAATTCAAAAAACTCATTTTGGGAACTTTGACCTTGAATAAAACTTTTTGCACACATGAGATCGATTGGGACTTTTCACAATTTCATTATAATGCTGTCCCTAACGTTCATGCAAATTTTCAGCTTGTTGGGAATTTATGCAAGGGTGAATGTCTAAATTGACAGGACTACTACTGGTTGAACTGGATAAAGCGCCTGGTATTCTTTTTGGTGTTTTCGTTGTGAATGTCTTTTAAAAGTCGTGCATGAAATCTTTACTAACTGCTCTAAATTAAAAAAATGTGACGAATTTACTTTTAATTTTTTTATCAGAAAGTTGATGAGGAGCTTGTTGAAAATCACGTTCAACGCAAACACTTTCCGAAAAATTTGAGATTACGTCGCTACTACTCTCACACTTTGCTTGCCTTGAAGCAATTGAATTGTAGTCTGGATCTTGAACACGGTTACCACTATCAAAATCAATATCTGAAGTCTTAAAAATATAATAAACTCGAAATATAATTAATATATTATAATAATCCCAGACAGTTTAGACATCGTCCACCCCGAGGACATCAACACACACAGTCATGTCACGATACACAAAAATTCTAGAAAAAAAGCAAGCAGACGAATTATATTTCTCAAAATGATAGGGGAAATCGAATTTTAGCCTTTAGCTTTATATAAGAACGACAAGGGTTGATTTCAGATGTAATTTTATTTTCTAAAAATATAATAAGAAGCAAATTATACAGCTTCTTTGTACTGTACTGACAGATCTATTACGTCGCAGAACCTACACAAGACAAACCAAATGTAAAAAAACAAATTAGCATTTGCATTTTACAGCTTAATAGTTTGGTTAGGTCGTATGCTCAAAATAGTGAGAACACATTTTACACATGGCTGGCGGTAAATACACGATGCTTTGCTATGCTATAAAGTCTTTGTTTTCATGGACCTTATTTACAACCAGTATGACCAGCCATCGGGGTATAAATCCTCTTAATATTTTCATAATTGGCATTTCAGATGTTATTTTATATTCTAAAAATATAAATAAGAAGCTAATTATATAGCTTCTTTGTACTGTACTATGACAGTTCTATTGCGTCGCAGAACCTACACAAGACAAACCAAATATAAATAAACCAATCATCATTTGCATTTTACAGCTTAATAGTTTGTTTAGGTCGTATGCTCAAAATGTGAGAACACATTTTACACATGACTGGCAATAGATCCACATTGCTTTACTATGCGTCTTCGTCTTCATGGACCTTATTTACAACCAATACGACCAGGCATCTGCGTATAAATCCTATTAATATTTTCATAATTGGCATTTTATTATCATGCCACAACACATAAACATATTAAGGGTCTTATAGCCACCAAGAAGTGTTAAGTAAACAATGAATGAAATCTGCACGGGATTAGGAACAAATAATTCAATAGGGATACTAGAAAACCGATGTCTGACTATACCTTTTGCTTGTACCAGATATCGTAAACGATGGTTAAATGCTGGTAGGTACCGCAAGGACATTCTGGACCGCTAAAAACTAACGAAATACAAGAGAATGTGGCACTTCCGAGTTGCGGTTGTCCGATTTTAACGAAACTGTGGTCATTTACAGGTAGAAAATATTTGCTCTAACTCAAAAGTCAAAATTTGAAAGTGGATGACATGAATATTTTAAAAAATATTCTTCTATACTGCCTCTTTCAAATAGATTTGAAATTTCCGAGATTTAGAAAAAATGTTAAGTGCGCTGTAGCAGTCGCCACATTGAATTAATTTTTGCAAATTCTAAATACACCTCTTAATTAGTGCCATATACTAAACTTCGTTGTTCGAGTAAGTTTTGCAAAACTGCTCCCAAAATAACCATCCATCCATATTATTTTTCCGCCACTGGAGCGATTTCAACTAAAAGTTTATTTTGGTTTTAAAATTTTATAATGTAAGATTAGTAAACAATTTTCCTGTAATTTCTTGATAAAATTTTATTGAAATCGTGACAGTCAATTTTTCTCGGCAATGAAACACAGATACCAACATTTTTTAGAATCAAAATTTTGACCAATTACGAAACTTTCTCTTGAACAATACTACGTATTGTGTAAGAAAGTAAAAATTTTTACGGCTCGTGATCACGTTTGAAAAGCTTCGTTCGACCACATATTGAGCTCGGCTCGGCTCGACTAAAGTGAAACTCGGCTTAATTTCGAGCCGCGCTTCGAGCCGAGCAGAGCTAAGCTTGAGCTCCGGACTAACACTACCTCTGATTGGGAAAAGAATGCATTCCTCGTCTTGTCAGTATATCTCTAAAAAAGCTTATAATTACTACCTTCGTAAGAACATTTTCGTAATCCGGTAGGCTCAATACCGTCAAAATTTCTACATCAAAATTTTGACCGATTACAAAACTTTCTCTTGAGCAATACTACGTATTGTGTAAGAAAGTAAAAATTTTTACGGCTCGTGATCAGGTTTGAAAAGCTTCGTTCGACCACATATTGAGCTCGGCTCGACTCGACTAAAGTGAAACTCGGCTCGATTTCGAGCCGCGCTTCGAGCCGAGCAGAGCTAAGCTTGAGCTCCGGGCCAACACTACCTCTGATTGGGAAAAGAATGCATTCCTTGTCTTGTCAGGATATATAAAAAAAAACTTAAAATTACTACCTTCGTAAGAACTGATTATTATGTGTTGTAACAAAATAGCTTTGAATGTTTTAATACGCTTTTCTGTAGAACAAGAAGTTTACCGGTTGCTGGGGATGAAAAAGACCCGAACAACTTTATTGCACTCGCAATCAGATGATATAGTAGAGCGCATGAACCGCACCTTGCGCAAGTACCTTTCCAAGGTAGTCTCCAAACATCAGAGATTTTGTATGAGTGTTTTATTAATTTGAAACCTTATTCTATGCATATATATTATTTTGTATTTGCAGTATTTAATCTCTAAAAAAAATTCTCCATTAGTACACCCTTTGTCGTAATCTGACATGGTGTTCTATTTACAAATTAAAAAGTTTACTTCTCTATTCTTAGAACTTCATGGTTCAAATTTAAGAGATTGTTCGAGCAGGTGCTAGTGGTGCCAGATTGTCGCCGTTTAAATTCAAATATATCCTCCAACACCGTCTGACTAATATAGCTTAATTACTTTACTGTACCCTCTATTAATTTTAATGTTAACTTGGGTTGAATTATTATAATACCTATTATATGTAAACACGGAAGTCAAACCTATTTCATACTTTAAAATGCTCTTGGTATTCTGTTCTAAAAGATTAACAATTATTTAAGACGTTTGGACTTATTATGCAGGGACAAAAGATTGACATGCTAAGATTTGCAGATGATATAGTTGTATTAGCATCTAGGAAGGAAGAGTTAGACGCAGCTCTTAATGAAACGGAAACAGTTCTAACAGAGAGATGCAGTATAAAAATTAACAAAAATAAAACTAAAGTACTAGCTTGTAAAGGAGGGAAATTTAAATCAAACACCAGATTACAAATAGGAAAAAAGAACTTGCAAGAGGCTACGGATTTTTGCTACCTAGCACGCCAAGGAGCGCAAGATGGGAAAACTACAAAAGATATAAAATAAAGATTAACAACCACTATGTTCAAAGTCAACAGACAGAAACAAAGAAAAGATTGGTGAACGCATATGTATGGAGCACAGCACTACGGCTGTGAAACTTGGACAGTAGGAGAAGCGGGGAGGAAAGAGTTAGAATCCTTGAAAATGTGGTGCCACGAACGTATGATGAAGATGGTCATTAACAGACAAAAGTTAAGGACCAAGAGGTTCTAGAAATGGTAGGAAAAAAAAGAAATATGTGGAAAACAGTAAAAAATAGGAGAGATAGGATAATTAGGTCACATATTAAGGCACTGGGGAATGATACGGAATATATTAAAAGCAGAGATAGGAAATAGAGAGGTAGAGGCAGAACTAGGTTAGACTATTTATTGCACACAGATAGTCAAAGATGTAAGCTGTGTAAATTTCAGTAACAATATAAATCAGTTTGTCCCCAAATTATGACTCCCTTAAATCCAGCAAAGATAACTCTGTATATCACTGGAAGTACGTTGAACGTCCATGACGTTCTTTCCCTTCCACGTAATTTCTACGTATCAACCAAAAATTTTTGATGACCCTTTACATAAATATCTCAGTACATGCAAAATTTAAATGTTCAAAAAGAAATTAATGCTTTGTGCTATTAATGAATTTTATCTCTGACCTGTTGTTTTTCCTGTTGCACTCCTGGTTGTGAATGCGCGTCATGCATGCGCCCCAATTATTAGAACTGCGGATGTGTGCTGCTGACTAGTATCCTTGAATTGTTTTCAGTTAGATTTTCTTATTGATTTTGTTTGGTAGTTGTTTATTGAGTCGCGTAGTACAGCTTGGTTAAACGCGCAGTTTAACACTTAATTGTTTACTTAGTTGAATTTAGTTCAATCATTAGTTCAATCTTCAGTTCAATACTTAGTTCAGCAGCCCTTAGTTCAATAATTAGCTTAATAGTTAGTGCTCTAAGTTAATAAAATATTAAAGATTATGTTTAATTAGAATTTTGGACTTACATTTTAAATGTCAACGGCGAATTTCTGTTGTATATTTGCACTCTTACTATTATTTGAAATTTTCAATCACCAACTTTCACTGAAATATTATTATTTAATTTGATAGTTTAACTTCGCGAATTATTTTGGTTCAGGCAAGTACAGAGCGTTTCTTCGTTGAAAGAAGACTGACCCTTTATCAGCTCGTGCGCTATTTAAAGGTACACCTATCCACCTGTTATAATTGATTTACCAAGTTTATCTTGTTGATTGAGGCATTGCACTTGTCTTATCGTGCAAGACTTCGGATTTTCATGGAGTTACGTAGACATAAAATTTTGTATTCTGGATTCCGTTAACCATGATACCGTGTACCTTCTCAAGTCACGTCTTCTTATTTGTATAGGAATTTATTACTTAAAATCGCACGTAGTCAAACGTATGGTTATTTGTTTTTGTTTTCGTCATTTGTTGGGTTTATGTGTTTATTTTATATTGAAGATCACGTAGGCAAATTTTATGATGACGTGAATTAAAGGCATTTATTTACTTCCTGCGTTTATAAAACATGTTTGTTTTGTTAAAAGAGCTGTTTATTGTGAGCATTAATGCGTCGAGTTTTAAAAAATTTGTTTTGTGTTTATTTGACTTTCGATGTTCCTGATACGTATTTATTTAAAGGTTATGAATGCATTGCTATTCTTAAAAATGAATTGGATTGCGTACAAAGTTATCTATCTTACTAAATGTGATTGAATTCTTGAAGAATGAGACCGTCTGCTTATCAAATTCGCGTGTTATATAAGCTACGCCTCATCTAAAAATTCATTGGTTATCGGCGCTGTGTGTTCAAAGTTTACAACCAGCCATAGGATGTTTTTGAATACTGATAGTAGACCTGTAAACGCCCAAAGTATTCAAAAACATCCCATGGCTGGTCGTAAACTTTGAACACACAGCGCCGATAACCAATGAATTTTTAGATGGGGCATAGCTTATATAACAGATCTATCTGTTCATCAGTAGTATATATTTAGTAATTAACAACACGCATTTTACATTTCAAAATAATTTTTATCTACAAATATCTGGTACACTCATGAGTTCCCCAATCTCATCAATACTTACTCAATTAGTAATCGATAATGTGATCAAAACCATAAAACCACAGTTACCCCCCAAACTAGATTTCATCGTAAAATACATAGATGACATAATTTGCTCTATTCCAAAAGACAAAAATCGAAGAAACTACTACAGTATTTAACAACTTTTATCCAAAACTTCAGTTTACCACAGAAACAGAAATTAACAGAAAACTAAGTTTTTTAGATACGATCGTCATTAGAGATTCTAATAATAAATTTATATTTGATTCAAACAAAAACCAACAAATTCAGACCGCTACCTCAATTTTAACTCAAATCATACGTTCAGACATAAAATAAATACTGCCTTTACTTTAAAAAAAAGAATTTTAAAATTGTCCGACCCCATTTTCCTTGCAACTAATCTTAGAGAACTACAAAAAACTCTATTAAACGATGGATATCCGAAATCTTTAACAAATAAACTAATTTTTCAAAATAAACAAACATACAAACTGAACTTAACAAATACAAAGCACTTCCATACATACAACAATTAACACCATCTTTAATAAAAATACTAGAAACTTCACAAATAAAAATTTCGACTAAATATGAAAATAGCATTAAGAACATCTTACCAGGACCAAAGACAATACCCCAAAATCAATAAAAAGCAATATCATATACAGCATCTCCAGTAGCTGCAATAAACAATATATAGGACAATCCAAACAATGACTGAAGAACAGAATCATACAACATAAAAGTGACGAAAAATTAAACAAAAAATTATACGTCCTAACTATACATTTAAATGAATATCAACTCCAAGCAGATTTCGACAACACAAAAATATTAGATACACAAAATATATACAAAAACAGATTATTTTTAGAAAGTATCCATATCCAAAAACAAATCAACACAATTAATTTTAAAAACGATATAGATAATTTACACAAAAGTTATGCATTTTTATTCTCCTTAAATACAAAGTAATAAACACCATAAACTGATTAAAATAGTCTGACACCAGTATATGCACAAACAACAGCAATAACATTATTATTATTAAATCCAACAAAAATTACAAATTTATACACACAGACACACACACAAAAACAAACACATTAGTATGTAATACAATGTATATGTATAAATGATAAGATTTTTATTAATTCCTAATAAAAATCGCTTCCAATAAAAGCTCTGTTTTGTTAAATATTAGAAATAAATTTAATTAATTAATTGTTTAACTTACGTCTATTTGTAGATCGGCTTATTTTTCGTCGCACAAAAGGTTTGCATTATCAAATTTCATTTATTTAATTTTATTTCACATAAGTTTTTACAGCATTCGAGCATAGTTGGTGCTCGGTTGAATATGGACTAAATGTTATTCATTTTCTATTGTATATATAAGCCCTTCCCCCCAATAGTTTTCATTGGCGTGTGTACAATCAAGGCTTGTACTTATCTTATCTGGCAGAACTCGGAATTTTTACAAATTCCCTAGTTTAATTCTTCGACGAAATGCACCATCGATCACGTAATCGTCCAGTATATTACAGTATTATAATAGGATTTCCAATTTTTGGCTTTTATCAAATCACGTATTCAATGTTTGTCAATTAAAAGTCCACGATTTATCATATAATTGAACCGCTTTGTTTATTCATTTGTTACCGAATGTTGGTTTTCTGAACAAATGTGTTCTTTCTAGTCACGTAACGATTTTCTAATAATAAATTATCAAGATGCGTTTGCATAATAATTACGTTGATATCTTCGACGCAATTATTAAATATTTGGAGTGCCAATTTGTCTATGTTTCCCGACAATTTCATTTGATGCAATTAGTTGCTTTTTAAAAATTTATCTTTACTTGTAAACTATACTTAAACATATTTATACGACGCACACATTATTATTCTAATCAAATGATATCGTATTATTACCAAAGGAGCTTCTTTCTCTTGCATTTAATTACTTATCTTTTATATACAGTGTCCTCGCAATTGACTTTTTGTAGAACAGTCGATTGATTTACTCCTATAATTGATGGAATTATTTAATTTTCTTAAAGTTAAAGTTATTTATATCTATCCTACGACCCCTATGACTTAATCTACCCTTAAACTACCCTATTATTATAGCAATATATATATATATATATATATATATATATATATATATTGATATAATAACGCCGTACTCGGTGTCAATGGCGTTTTCTATAACTTCACCTCTCTGTGTTTTTTAATCAAATTTAAATCTCACACTAATTTTATTATTATCCCACGGTTAGCTTTTATTAATCTACACATAGTGCACAACGTTACAATGATCAAATTTTTTCTTTTTCACCCCTTTCTGATTACCTATCTGTTTGAATTATAAAACGAAGTTAATTAATTTCATATAATGAAAAGAAATATTATGTACAAGTTTTGAAAATTATTAAAATACACCCTTCAATCAATCAATATCATAAGTTTTATTTATCCCAAAATTTAAATGCTTTGAAATCAATCTAAAGTCACCAAACACTACCCTTTCTTTATCAAAGAAACCTAGAACGTTCTAAACCCCTTTATAATATTACGTACTTTTATCGTATGCAATTTTGTTGCTGACTACGTTACACTTTTATATAAATTAGGTAAATTCAGTATTCAAGTTTAAATATAGAAAATATCTTAAAACTAATTAGATCTGACCTGTTACATTTGTCTATTACTGCTCTGCTTAATTAAACCCCATAAATTACTTGGTGCTTCTTTATTGATTCTCGCAACTCAAAATTGTACCAAAATCGTCGACGCTGATTTGAAATATTATATTAATCCATTTAAAATTTCCCTATATTCGAATTATTATAACTATCCACACATTTGAAATATTATACCACCAATTAGAATTTTTTTCACCAAGATTCGAAGTATTCATGCATTTAAATTATTATACCATCCATTAGGATTTGAATTATTATATCTATCCTCGAATTATCCAACCATTCAGAATTATTATATCGTATACTCGAATTATCCATCCATTCAGAGCTCTATGATTATATTATTAGTTTAAATAAATTACCCCAAATTCTACTCACGTTAAACGGCAACAGAAATTTTCATATTTGTAGCACTTATTTGTCACTATGTATTTTATTAAACATTTAAAATTACGCGTGACTTTTGATTCAGAGTGGCGCAGCTTTGCCCTGCTGAATTAAAACTAAACTCTTATCATTGCTCGCTGTTAATATAGGCTCATCCCACTTGCATGTGGGTTGGGTTTTCAACAAGTCTCTAGCTATCTTAACCAATAAGGTCTTTGTATTTGATGTATCTTAAAGTGGTTTCTGATGTAATATAATCGGTTTTCCGGGTAATGGTTATTTGCCACAGATGCCTCGTTATCTAGACCATACGTTGTTTTGTGTAGATATCGCCTTTTCCATAATTAAACAAAAATACATGATGTAATTTCAATTTTACTTTTGTCTATTTTATGCGTTTTTAAACTGCATTTTCTTATCAAAAATGTTGATTGTTTCTGCGCACTTACACAAGGCTTTGTTTGTAACTAGAACCCTTTTCAATGCGTGTTTAATTACATGTACTATCCTTTCCTTTAAATACGCGTACTATTGTTGTCAGATATGCTTATTCGCATTGTTTTAAAGCTAATATAGGTCTATATACCGAGTGTTGAATACTTGTTATTTACCTAATGTATGAATTACCTATTTCTATGCTAAATATGCGTCCTATTGTTGTAAGATGTGTTTATTTGCGTCGCCTAAAACTAATTATGCTCTATATACAGGGTGTTAAATGCTTACTATTTACATAATATCCAAATTACTTAATTTTCTGCTAAATAAATACAGTTTTCTGCTTCCTATTGCAATTTATGGTTACTGCACGACCCTTGCTATACACTACACCCCTAAACAACCCCTTATCACAGCAATATATATATACACACATATATTATATACATATATATACATATATACATACAGGGTGTCCCAAATTGAGTAGGATAGCATAGGTATCTTTCTTATTATTAATGATAGAGTTCTGCTTAAATGAGCAAAGTTGTGTCATTTGGATAGCTTATTTAAATTCCGCATAGATACATTCTAAATTCCAAACGGTTTAGAAATTATTTAAAAAAAACAGAAAACTGCCAATTTCTTCGAAGTCGAATATTTTTGTTATAATAAAAGATACGAAAAAATGTTTCTTATAAAAGTTACTTAGTTCAATTGTGTGCACTTAAAAGTGATATTAAAATTAAATTCAAGATGGCGGTTATCGAGATATTAGCATCAACTTTCATATTTTAAATGGACGCCATATTGGATTTTTAGATGGTTAGATAGCATATTTTTTTCTCTTTTCAACGATGTATTACAACATATGTTTAAATGAAAAAATTTACTGAAATACTAATTTTAATTTTTTATCAAGTAGGCATCAACACAAATCAGTTTTAAAACAAATTAAACGAAAAAAACATTAGAATAACATTAAACACCAACTAATAAATCATAGCAATTGTTCAAAATGTTGACCGTTATTATTTAAACACAATCGGCAACGTTTTAGAACACTTTTTGTTATCGTAATTTATTCCCATTAAGACCGTTTATTGCCTGCATAACCGCTTCCCGTAGTTCATCTACATTATTGTACTGGAAATTACTTCCATATACATTATCTTTTAAAGTGCCCCATAAATAAAAATCCAGGGGTGTTAAGTCTGCTGATCTAGGCGGCCATTTTACAGGTGTGTGGGTCGTGATTACCCTGCCATCAAAACGGTTACTTAAGTAGGTGATAACATCTCTAGTGTTGTGTGGAGGTGCGCCATCTTGTTGATACCAAATTTGATTATTTTGTGCCAAAGGTAGATCGTCTAATAAATCTTCTAAAGATGTTTGAAGCATTTCCAAATAACGTTGAGAAGTTAAGGTTCCATCCAATATAATAGGACCAAGTAAACGGTTTCCCAATATACCACAAAAAACATTACATCCAAATCGAATTTGATTGCGGCGTGGAACTGTTATGCGTGGGTTTTTCTGTGCCCAATAGTGTTCATTATGATGATTAAATATTCCACAGTTAGAAAAATAAGACTCATCGGTCCACAAAACGCAATTGATATAATCATCATTCTCCCTAACTTGATTGATAAACCATCTGCAAAATGTTGATCTGCGGAGATAGTCGTTTGGTTGTAAGTTTTGAGCAATCTGAAATCTGTAAGTGTGATATTTATGCTTTTTTAAAGTTCTTGATACTTGAGACTTGAATACGTTTACTTGGGTTTCTATTTCCCGTGTTGAAATGTTTGGATTAGCTTCCACACAGGCCAGTGTCAACACCTCATCTGCAATGTCTCCATTTATGTTTCGAGTAGGTTTTTTTAAACAACCATACTGCTGCATATTTGTGTCCAATCTTTGAAAGATTTTAATGTTTGGCTGTCTATTTTCGAGAAAGTTTGTTAAGTATGTTTCGGCAGCAAGGCGACTGTTCTTATTACATTTTATGTATGTACAAAACATATGATATTGTTCGTTTGTTGAAAAATTTGCCATTTGAATATTTTATAGAATAAGTATATCACAACTTATAACTGGGAAAGAGAATACACAAATGCCAATTATTAGTACAACAAATACACTAATTCAACATGACAGTTTGTTATAATTTCATTTGTTTAAGAGAAATCTGATGATGCCTACTTGATAAAAAATTAAAATTATCATTTTCAGTAAATTTTTTCATTTAAACATATGTTGTGATATATCGTTGAAAAGAGAAAAAAATATCCTGTCTAACCATCTAAAAATCCAATATGGCGTCCATTTAAAATATGAAAGTTGATGCTAATATCTCAATAACCGCCATCTTGAACTTAATTTTAATATCACTTTTATGTGCACACAATTGAACTAAGTAACTTTTATAAGAAACATTTTTTCGTATCTTTTATTATAACAAAAATATTCGACTTTGAAGAAATTAGCAGTTTTCTGTTTTTTTTAAATAATTTTTAAACCGTTTGGAATTTAAAATGTATCTATGCGGAATTTAAATAAGCTATCCAAATGACACAACTTTGCCCATTTAAGCAGATCTCTATCATTAATAATAAGAAAGATGCCCATTCTATCCTACTCAATTTGGGACACCCTGTATATATACATATATACATATATATATACATATATATATATATATATATATATATATATATACATATATATACATATATATATAGTTCATTTACTAGATTCCCCAAAAATCAAATTTTATTCAATACAAGAAACGATAAAGCAAAATTTCTTTTGATCTAATGTAAACTGTCTATGTATGACCGGCTTACATTTAAAATTTTAGGCGACTTATTCTAGTCCGTTGAAAAACTACTTTCTATTGCCGTGAAAAATAAAACCTATACTTTGTTCTTTAACACGTTCACTAGGCTATTTTACCCTAGGGATGTATAGAATAAGTTACTGGAGATGGATAACAGCTCTATTCGTATCCAAAATCAAAAAGCATACACACAGTTTCTAGTTTGCTGCTCTATACTATTAGCAAGACGTATAAAGAACAATCATATTGTTGTACCAGATTTAGTAACTTCCGGAGCAACAGATAAGGCAAACAAAACGCGTTTAATTTTGTCCCACTTTGCAGGGGATTACTAAAATAATAACTTCTACGCCCACATCATCTGTCTTAATTTAATTTACAGGAACAGCGGTAAGGAGGTTAGGCATAAATATGTACAGTTTTTGTGAAATTGCAATGTTACAAATTTTTGCTGAATTAAATATACCAGTTAACTTCCCGTAGTAAAATATTAAAATATAGACAATGAAACTTACCTGTATGAGTTCTCATATGAGCTGTTAAGTGGGAACTTTTACCATACGATTTAAAACACCCATCATACGAACACCAGTGGGCCTTTCGGAATTTAGAAGAATGCTTGTTGGAAGCAGAAGTTTGTTGTAAACGTTGAACTATAGAATAACTACCCGTTGGTTTTCTCGGTGTAACTATATCACTCTTCCGGGATTTAACTGCAGCGCCCAGACCCTTAGTAACTTTAGAAACTTGTGAATTTTGGTTGAACGCAATGCTTTTTTGATTAGTCTTACACTTCTCGACTTGTTTTAATTTCGCGTCCATACAGAGATTCATTTCGTTTTCAGATGGAACTTCCGGTACAGGTTCTTGTTCAATACGATTTAAATCAGTAAGAATTCGCACAACCATGTACGATGATGATTCATTAGAATTAGCAGCAACTTGTTCTTTTTCCGTTTCATTTGGAACTATTGGCATAGACTCGACTATCACAGCTGCACCTATATTATCTATTATACGCGATAAGTCATGTAAAAACGGAGGGTTCAATAAATTCAAGGGTCGATTTATATTATATTCCTTGCGATGCGACATTTCCACTAAGCATTGAGCGGCAAAATTTATGTCATCCATTTTTCACGCTTTCGACTTGTAGAAATTGAAAAACATACGTGGTTTTGTAACCCAAATATAAACAACCCTGTGGTTATTATTAGATGAGAATGAAAGTCAATCACAGCGGGAGGCGTGACCCGTTAGGTAAATACGGTACGGACAATATTAGAATACACACAAAGATACAGCTTCGCCAAAAGACATTGCACGACTGCTGCTTATTACTTATAGAATACGCTTTACGCTTACAATAAACCCGCCGGCGCGATTCCACAGCCCCTTACTTTCTACCCAACGCATGCAACCCTGTTAGATTCTGAGCATACACCACTTGTTATAGATAGAACACGTGTTTCATTTTACAAACGCAAAGGGAAATGTTAGTAATTACTATTTTCAATCACTGCGTAGATTAAAGATTAGTATCCCATGGTTACAGTTAGTTTTCAGGGTTTGGTACCTAGAGGGTTTAAAAACTGATGTAAAACATTTGCTTTATTTAAATACCCTCGGTTGTGACGAGCGTCTCGCGCCACATCTGATCTTGGCTGCCGCTAAGGTCATCTTAGTTTTCAGTTGACAATTGTGAAACTTGTTTACATGGTAAAGATTAAACATCAAAACTTTGATGGCACTCTCAGCAATTAAAATTACACTTGTGAGGACTTTACCAAATATATTATGTATAAATGACTTATTAGCCTTCAGTTACTAATAAATCCTTGTTTATATGCCCCAAGAATTATTCTCCTTTCTGTGAGATCCAATCTTATACAATAAGTGGTTTAATTTTTCTATAATGTAATGAAGGTATGGTTTCCACTTGTTCATTTACAGAATTAGAATTTTTAAATTAAAACCACCAACAAACATAACATAACTATCCAGGCACATGACAACGTAATGAAAACAAGGAAGCTATGGCCTTGACGGCAGCCGAGATTAGATGTGGCGCGAGACGCTCGTCGGTTGTGGAATGCGACCGTTCGCAAAAATCTGTAAACGTTTTCATATATATAGGGAGTGTTCACTCTCAAAGTCTAACATATTTAATTATGTGCATTTAATTCTTAGACTTGTGGATATTATTTCTACTATAATAAATAAATAATTATTAAGAAGAAACGTTTCTTTATAAATTCTTTGAACGTCTTTTACTATCAAATTTATATCCCCACCACTATTCAACAACAGCTTAAATGTATTACAAGCATTTCACTCTAAGAAGAACCCACAAAAGGGTCGTAAATAGAGGAAGTCATTTGAGAAGGTGTTGCAATAAAAATTTGCCGACGAAGCCATTAGTGCAACTGTAGGTGTTTTCGGCCTGAATATTTTTATTAAATTGTTTTTACTTTATATGTGTAATGTTGTACTCATAACCAGACGTTTCGACCGTCGCTAGATGGTGTTTATCAATGGTGTTCTTTTCCTATAATACAATACATATACAATATATTTTAACAAATATCTAGAATATGCTTACCAACGTAATATACGAGAAAAACATCATTATTAAAGACCATCTAGTGACGGTCGAAACGTCTGGTTATGAATACAACATGAACGCACATATAATGTAAAAAAGATTTTTAATTATATAGACCTTTTTCCCAAGAAAAAAATTTCAAGTATTATTATATAAAAAGAAGGTCAAGAAATACCAATCGAATATATATATATATATATATATATATATATATTGCTGTGAAACCTCCTAAATTAACTGGTCCATTGACTAGTTTTTCTGTTCATCGCCTCGGCTGCTCCCCTAGATAAAACTTTCATCCTCAATCATAAAAAAAACAAACACATCCCTATCACAAACATCAACGTTAACTCTATTTACATCAATATTCACAATACATTAAAATTTCAAAATTAAAATTCAGCATAAATTTCAGTATCAGAAAATTTCAAGATTTAATTTATTATCATTTTAATGTGCATCCAGAATCAAAGTCTTTGTAGGATGCCTACTAATTAATGTAACAATATATGCAGACCTGAGTCTGAGTACAAAGGGAGCATCTACCACCTCTTTACGTTAATTAACCAGGTTCGTCTAATTGAGCTCAAAGACATACCCAAATTTTCATCAAGAACATAAATACTAAATACTCCTTTCGACTTAAACAAGAAAATTTCACCTTAAAATTAAAAATTTGTTGTTAGTACAACTTCATTACTGCCATTTTAAATAAATAAATTATAAAGTTATTCAACACACACGAAAACATCAAAGTTCAAACAAAATAGTATAATTTACCTGAAGGTTACTGCACTCGTAGCTTCAATGTACCTCGTCCCTTTTGTTAATCACACCATTCCAACTGGGTTATATTTACGGCTTCTGATTCTCAACGCTTTTAAAATTTCTCCACCACCATTCATCTAAAGTTGTTTCAGGGCTTTTCCGGAACTCATCTGTGTATATCTGAACCTTGTTTTGTGGATCCAGACACGTTTATGAACCATTTAATTATTAACACCCCCGAAAAATAGCAAAGAAATTCATACTTCTTTCACAAATATACGCCAAAACTGCCTACTTTTGTGTATTCATTTGTCGTTGCAAATTTGCCTAATTGGTACAGTGATACTAAACTTTATTACCTTGTATCTTCTTTTCTAAGTGCACTAAAGTACATTCATTGTAGCACGTAAAGGACAAACTGTTTTTAAATCACCAAAATATATGAGCAAACTGTTTAAATTATTCTATCAAACTCGGAAAACTAAAAAGCACTGTTTAACGCATTGAATCAATTCGAAAATCTAAGAGAGCTTGTTCATATTAACCTGGGTATATATAGAAGTTAGCCCGTCTGTCGGTCTGGTCCCCAAAACGGACAATTCTTCAGAATTTCGCATGCTAGGTTCCCATTCCGCAGCCCGGCATGCGATTTTTACGAAATTTGCACTCGCATCAGTTAAATCTCAGAAAATTTCCACACGGCACGCAACGTCTGAGAATACCTAATTAAATTTTTATACAGAAATGTTATTTCTACCTCTCAAGTTTGCCTTTTACTTTCAACCAATCGCAATCCCGTGACGTTGCTCCACTCACGCCTTTTACTATATGTGTCTCGGTCTTGCGCATATTATCTGTCTCTATCTACCCTGTTCTTATTGGTGCAAATTGATATTCTTTATTATCGATTATTTCAGTCCATGTGGACTGTGAAATAACCCACCTTTAGCATTTCCAGTAACTATTAAGCTACGGTTTCTCCAAGATTCTCTATAACCATTTGTTATCTGCCACATTTACGCAGAATGAGCCTTTTAAAAATACGCAGGTGTTCAAACATAATACTTCTAAATAACAGTTCTACGATTTGCATTTTATTGGGTTTTTACAAGTTTTTATAGATATTATATGTTACTAATGGTTCAATTAACTCCAATTAAAATAATACCCTTTAATTTTTAGTGACTCCTAATCAAATATTAATTATTATCTGTACATTTTGTTTAATACCGGTTACTTAAAATTGAGTTAATTAATATAAATTTTGCACGTAATTTCTATTTGTTTCTTTACTAGGAATAATTAAATTACACGTAGAGCTTTTTAATACTGGTTCCTTTTTTTTATAGCAAGCGTCTTGTAAATAAATTAAATCTCTTCTTTTTAATAACACGAATAAAATGTTATGCTTCACGGTTTTAATAATGCGTACCTTTTCCCAAAGCTTCTACACGGTGATTAAAATTATTTGATGTGATTATTTAATTTTCTACCCTGGTCTAAATATGAGTATTTTCCCCCTATTTGAATACAAATAATCCCACTAATTCGAATTCAAATATAAAACATTTAGACTGCCAAAAAACATTTACAAAAAAATTGCCTATCTCTCTCTACCCTTATCCATCTAACTTACCTACCTTATCTCCAATCCAAAAAAAAATATTTACACCTATCCCATATCCCTATCCTATTCCTATCTCTCACTATACTTTACTTCCCCCTACCTAATCCTATATACCTATCTTATTCTTATTCTATTCCTAACTTGCCACTAATCTTATAAGAAATATCTACACTTAACCTATCTTATTTTCTTCCTACATTTACTCTTTATTCTCATCTTAAACCTATTTCTAATTATCTCCCATATTTATCCTATACCTAGCTTTATTTTCTATAAACACCTACTTCTACTCTTGATTCTATATCTATACTAAAATTCACCTATCTCTATCCTTTGTTCATCAAGTTATTTAAATCTAACTCTCTTCTTGATCCTCCAAGTCTTTCTTCTCACCATCCTAATACTCTTCATCCCTATTTCTCCTCCTTTTATATCTATACTTATCATCCCTATTATCTCACATACACTAAACTTATCCTCCCTATTATCCTGACTCTTAAATATTGCTTCTTCTTTAGTCCCTACACTTGTCTGTTTCTTATTCATTATTATTTCCTTTTCTGCCGACAAACCAAACGATACTACCTTAAAATTCTCAATTTTTCTCTCTACGGAAAATCCTATGTACCTTCTAGAATCCCTGTGTAATGGAATCCGCCAGAATGAATTCCTTAAATCTACTTTATTAAAAACAAACTTGTCACTTAACCTCGTCAAAAGTGTGTCCATGGATGGTGGACAATGGAATTGCGGTTTGGTCCATTGGTTAATTTTACGTGCATCTTTACTTAATTTTGCCTTCACTTGCTCCCGATATGCTGCTGTTGCTTCTACCCCCACTAATTCTGCATGTTTTTGTACTAAAGCTTGAACCTCTACTCTCCTATCCTCTGGACATCTTATCGTGTTGATCTGTTTACCTTCATCATCTTCTACCTCTACTACATTAATACTCAACCCTGTGTCATCCTCTGTGACTTCATAACTGCCCTTCCATGGCACTACCCTATCCTTAATCCTTATTACCTTCCGTTCCATATCTATCAAAACCCCTAACTGCATCATACAGTCAACACCTAAAATGCTCTGAAACTTCAGTCCAGGTACAATTACAAACTTCTGTTCACAGCTTAACCCTCCTATATCTATCCTAAGCACCACAACACTATTTACTACAGCAAACTTCTTTTTATTTGGAGCTACTAAATGACTACGCTTTATAGGCATAATTCTATCACAAACCTTATCCCTAATTTTGCTGACGAATTCCTCCGATATTAAACTCGCCTCTGCCCCTGTATCAAGTAATACTTCTACATTATTCTCAAAAATTCCTATATTAATAATTGGCAAACATAATTTTTCCTCAGTTTCTGGCTCTACTTCCTCCTCAATTTTGAAAAATTCACGTGGATGTTCATATACATTTACACTGAAATCTAGTGGTCTGTCGCGTTCTAAAAATCCTGTCCAGGTCTGTTTTCCCTACTTGGTCCTGGTCTAGCCGTCACCTCAGCGTATGTCCTAGGCGTTTCCACTCGTTCCGTGTCTGTATTAGCAGTCCCCCTCATGTCCGGTGAACTATTCCTTCTGGTAGGTTCCGTTCTCGGTGCAGGTCCCCTTCCTAAACTATTACTTCTAACGTATGGCCGTCTCTGTTCCCAATTCTGTCGCTGGTATCCGTAACTATTCCCCTTCTAGCATAGTTGTCCCGTCTATTGTCAAACCTAACTGTGTTGATCTGTCTTTCCCTATTATCCCGAGGTCGTCCACTACTTACGTCGTCGTCCTCTGCAGGTATTCTAAAACATTTCTCTGTCCACTATGTTCTGTAGTGCTACGTGTTGTCTTACTTCTACCTCGAAGTGTCGTGATAAATACTTGATAATTTGTCGGTCCGTCAGTGGTGGGTTCAGTTGCTTTGCTATGCTATACTTGCGTATAGCATATTGCTCCTACTTCCTGAAAATTCTCCTTAAATTTCCCTGTGATTAAGTCGTCTCGTACCTGGTCTTGTCTGTGGTCACTCCAGTAGTGCTTTAAAAATCTGTCTTCAAAGTCCGAGTAGGTGTCTATGTCCTGTCCTACTAAATTGTACCATGCTTCCGCGTTGTCTTTCAATAAAGACTTTATCGTATTCAGTTTAGTCTGTTCGTCAAATAAATTTCCCACTAGATTTCGTACACTATTAATAAAAATTTGTGGATTTACCCTGTTATCGCCATAAAACTTCATGTGTTGGTCCAATGATACTCCACCTGTAGAAAATCTGGGACCATCCCCCGTTAAACTTGACATGTTGTATTTGATACTACTAACTTCGCGTTCTACCCTGCCTAACTGATCCCTACATGAGTCCGTTACTTCAGTCATTTTTATATTAATCTCTTCTTCACAAAAAATGCGTACTTCGGACCTTAAATGTCCCATTTCCTGTCGAAGACCTGTAATATCACGCTCATTTTTATCTACCCTATTTTCAACTTCCCCCAGTTTCACGGTAAGACTATCTTTAAATTCTGTAAATTCTTTAGTATTTTGTTCAATTTTCCCGCTTATCTGCTCTAATTTTCGGTTGGACTCCTCCTAGCTCTATTAGATTCATCGCTTAGCAGTTCTAATTTTCTGTTGGACTCCTCCTCGCTCTATTCGATTCTTCTCTAGCTAATCGCATTTCCTTTAACATTCTCATCATTAACTCATTTCCTTGATCCCCTGATTCCGTCCTCGACTGATCTCTACTGCCTCCAGCTTCTTCCATTTTCGAATTTTTCCCACACAATGCACTATCGTCACTTCCAATTTCCACTCCTTGACTCCTTAACCGCTCCTTTCTCTGCATACGTTCTAATCACTCTCACACACTCTAAAATACTCCTAAATTTATACACACACAGAAACTCTCTCTCTCAGATCGCCAGTTTCCTGGAATAAAATCACAAAAATTTTATTTGGAACTCGAGCCTCAATTTTGGGTCGCCATGTATGCTGTGAAACCTCCTAAATTAACTGGTCCATTGACTAGTTTTTCTGTTCATCGCCTCGGCTGCTCCTCTAGATAAAACTTTCATCCTCAATCATAAAAAAAACAAACACATCCCTATCACAAACATCAACGTTAACTCTATTTATATCAATATTCACAATACATTAAAATTTCAAAATTAAAATTCAGCATAAATTTCAGTATCAGAAAATTTCAAGATTTAATTTATTATCATTTTAATGTGCATCCAGAATCAAAGTCTTTGTAGGATGCCTACTAATTAATGTAACAATATATGCAGACCTGAGTCTGAGTACAAAGGGAGCATCTACCACCCCTTTACGTTAATTAACCAGGTTCGTCTAATTGAGCTCAAAGACATACCCAAATTTTCATCAAGAACATAAATACTAAATACTGCTTTCGACTTAAACAAGAAAATTTCACCTTAAAATTAAAAATTTGTTGTTAGTACAACTTCATTACTGTCCATTTTAAATAAATAAATTATAAAGTTATTCAACACACACGAAAACATCAAAGTTCAAACAAAATAGTATAATTTACCTGAAGGTTACTGCACTCGTAGCTTCAATGTACCTCGTCCCTTTTGTTAATCACACCATTCCAACTGGGTTATATTTACGGCTTCTGATTCTCAACGCTTTTAAAATTTCTCCACCACCATTCATCTAAAGTTGTTTCAGGGCTTTTCCGGAACTCATCTGTGTATATCTGAACCTTGTTTTGTGGATCCAGACACGTTTATGAACCATTTAATTATTAACACCCCCGAAAAATAGCAAAGAAATTCATACTTCTTTCACAAATATACGCCAAAACTGCCTACTTTTGTGTATTCATTTGTCGTTGCAAATTTGCCTAATTGGTACAGTGATACTAAACTTTATTACCTTGTATCTTCTTTTCTAAGTGCACTAAAGTACATTCATTGTAGCACGTAAAGGACAAACTGTTTTTAAATCACCAAAATATATGAGCAAACTGTTTAAATTATTCTATCAAACTCGGAAAACTAAAAAGCACTGTTTAACGCATTGAATCAATTCGAAAATCTAAGAGAGCTTGTTCATATTAACCTGGGTATATATAGAAGTTAGCCCGTCTGTCGGTCTGGTCCCCAAAACGGACAATTCTTCAGAATTTCGCATGCTAGGTTCCCATTCCGCAGCCCGGCATGCGATTTTTACGAAATTTGCATTCGCATCAGTTAAATCTCAGAAAATTTCCACACGGCACGCAACGTCTGAAAATACCTAATTAAATTTTTATACAGAAATGTTATTTCTACCTCTCAAGTTTGCCTTTTACTTTCAACCAATCGCAACCCCGTGACGTTGCTCCACTCACGTCTTTTACTATATGTGTCTCGGTCTTGCGCATATTATCTGTCTCTATCTACCCTGTTCTTATTGGTGCAAATTGATATTCTTTATTATCGATTAGTTCAGTCCATGTGGACTGTGAAATAACCCACCTTTAGCATTTCCAGTAACTATTAAGCTACGGTTTCTCCAAGATTCTCTATAACCATTTATCTGCCACATTTACGCAGAATGAGCCTTTTAAAAATACGCAGGTGTTCAAACATAATACTTCTAAATAACAGTTCTACGATTTGCATTTTATTGGGCTTTTACAAGTTTTTATAGATATTATATGTTACTAATGGTTCAATTAACTCCAATTAAAATAATACCCTTTAATTTTTAGTGACTCCTAATCA
The DNA here is from genome assembly GCA_036346225.1 of Platerodrilus igneus. Taxonomy (NCBI): domain Eukaryota; kingdom Metazoa; phylum Arthropoda; class Insecta; order Coleoptera; family Lycidae; genus Platerodrilus; species Platerodrilus igneus. The sequence continues at coordinate 1,678,170 of JARFIW010001380.1, read as the reverse complement.
AATATTAATTATTATCTGTACATTTTGTTTAATACCGGTTACTTAAAATTGAGTTAATTAATATAAATTTTGCACGTAATTTCTATTTGTTTTTTTACTAGGAATAATTAAATTACACGTAGAGCTTTTTAATACTGCTTCCTTTTTTTTATAGCAAGCGTCTTGTAAATAAATTAAATCTCTTCTTTTTAATAACACGAATGAAATGTTATGCTTCACGGTTTTAATAATGCGTACCTTTTCCCAAAGCTTCTACACGGTGATTAAAATTATTTGATGTGATTATTTAATTTTCTACCCTGGTCTAAATATGAGTATTTTATATATATATTATCGTGTAAATTATAGGTTAAGAGGGAAAGATAAGTCAAGAGAATGATTTTGTAACGACCATGTATATAGAAAATAGGAATAAATTATTTACGCTCCAAATTAATTAGTTTTGACCTTGAAACAAACGGATAATAGCAAACATTTGTATTAATAAATCGTAGTGGTAAATTTGCATAGTGTAGAAGCTTTTTAGTACGTGAAAACTTAAGGATGATACGACTATAATTACTTTTAATATTCGAAGGTTGTAAATTGACCATATCAAATAATAAGTGAGAACTTTTGTGTATAAAATCGATAATGCAAACGCATAGTTGCCATTTAACTAACAAAGCGTACGTTAAAGATAAATCCTAAGAAACATACTGGTTAAATAATATGGGAAAGTACAATTTCAAACTGGCAATCGGTTCGTAGAAAGATTGATAGACAAATAAACAAGTTCAAGAAACCCGAATGTACGTTGAAACATAATTCTATAGAAATTTGAGTTATCGGTCGTAGCGAAGGCTGCAACATAACAGGTGCTTTGAAAACAAATAAAAACGGGATATCTATAGCATAGGGTAAACAAGGAGGACAAATAACAGATAGAACAGACATGTCAAGCGCGCGATAATTTGTAGAGACTAACTACAAATTGATTTTATGTTGCTGTAGTGGGATTTTAATAAAGACGGTAAATATGTTAGACGAGGATAACATAGCTGGATTTTAGGTCTACAACAGGAGATATGGTCTGGATTGGCTGATTGCAAAAGGGAGTGAGAGAAATTTTGAGAAAATTGCGACCGTTGTGCTCGTTGGCCAGTATTTCAGACTAAAAGCGATGTGGAATGAAGAATTTTGAGTTTTAAAAAGTTCGTTGCATATTAAGTTTTTAGAATCGGTGATGTTGGTAGTGCTTTTCGATAGAAACGGGGTACAGGAGGTGTGTTTCAAATATTATAAATACACTAGAAGACGTAGTAGGGCTCTCTTACCTTACTTACTTCTTCGGTCCTCTTCAGACTTATATGGTAACATCTAAGTTAAAAATTTATAAATCGGTGAGAGTGCAGTCCATTTTAAGTTAATTAAAAGTGTGAAAGCACGAGTGGGTGCTTTATTGTAAACGGTGCCGTAGCTACATACAAAGAACGAACAAAAAATGTTACTGAGGTAAGCGTGCCTAGATAATTTATCGGAACGAGGACGCTGGGTGTATGGTAGATTCAGAAGGCGATTAATTTATTTTGGACAATTATATGAGTAGAAATATTGAAGGCGTCTGCAAAGAATTGGATAGCGAGTGGAAATGAATTTTGGAATGCAACGACGAGGTTTGATTGGACAACATCTTCAGAGGTGACGGTGCAAAACAAGCTTACTCCAGGTAACGAAATTAGTTTCTTTTGTTATTGCTTGAACATTTTGTGCTGTTATTTTGTGCTATAGTGATTTGACATATTGGGTGTATATTTTATTAACAAAAAATCTGATTTGAAGGTTATATGAAAAAGACAATTTGTATTTATTATTTGAAGGTGTAAATAAATGACGTAAATTTTGCTGTAAAGAGTAAACGGGTCTTTAGAATTGTTGAAAACAAAGATGCGATTTATTTATGCATTTAGAGTAACAGGGTTTATACTGAGCTCACCATAGACCATATTAAATTTTAATTTAGGGTTTCAAGATAGGCCCATCTACTTATATAAAAAAAAATTGTTGAAATAAATTAAAGTCATGAAATTTAAAAGGATTTAATGGTTGATATAGTACAATTTTATGAAGATGTATATCCGATTTTGTAAATATTGAGCTGGTAACGTAAAATTTTGATTTGTATGAATAAAAGGTTGTATGTTTCGTTGAATTATTTGAGTGGTAATTTTATTTGGTAGTATAAGTGAGTAAGAGTAAACTTAGGATGGTAACTATCTCTGAAGAAGCCGGAAGCAGAGCTAGCCGTGATATGCCGATTTAGGGGAGCTTTCCAGAGATATTAGAAATTTGTATTTTTCAGAATATTTATGTAGCCCAATTCATAAAAGGGTAGTCCACTGCAATTTTATGACGGCCCAACGCTGGGGCTCGATTTAAAAGCTTTTCCACTGCAATATATATATATATATATATATATATATATATATATGCTGTGATTTTAGCTGAACAATCGAGCTCCAACGTTGGACTGTCATAAAATTGCTATGATTTTAGCCCCACAATTGGGCGTACCATAAAATTGCCGTGTTATGCTCTATTAGTATTTTAAGCCCCAATGTTATGAAATGTTAAATTAGGATTTTTACACCGACTAGCTTACTGAATAGATCTTATTGAATCAAATAAAGCAGTTCTATAATACACAATATAATAATTGATAATATTTACAACACTCAAAATTTTCCTTTTTGTACAGAATATCTACAAATGCCAGTTTTGTGTTTTTCTGAAAGCTAGCAAAAATATCTTTTAATTTATTCAGGAACCTTTGAACGTTTCAAGATACCTATTCCATTTTTATAAATCTATAAGTGACCCTTTTTTGATAACTCTTTACAAATATACAATGTGACATATATTAAATCAAAACAGTTTTCAATAAGAAAGTGTATTGATATTGCTATCCTGGAATGGGTTTTGTAGTTCCATCCTATATAAGAATCGCCTCCCATAAATCGATTCCAGTTAAATTCATACCAAGTCCGAATATGTCCAAATTATAATACTTTCATTTTTAAAATTATCTAAAAAATTAGAGTATGTTCAAATTACAGCCCAAGTTAAAGTCGAAATTAAAATCCCAGATAAAAGTCGAAATATAAATCCAAAATACATGACTGAATTAAAATCCAAATTACATGTCGGAATTAAAATCCAATTTACATGTCGGAATTAAAAGCCCAGTATTATTAGTATTAGTAATAAATTTAATTAAGTCGTTTTACTTACGTTTATTTATAGATCGGCTTATTTTCGTTGCACAAATTCTCGCACTTTTAATTCTGATTTATTTTGGTTTATTATTCACTGGTTACGTAAGCTTTTAACACTTTTAAACATAGTCGTTGCTCAGTTTGGATATAGACAAACCTGTCGTTTTGTCACTATCGTATATATATAAGCCCTACCTCCAATTGATTTCATTGACTTGTTGGCGTTCTAGGGAGATACTTCTACATTATCTCGCATACTTTGGAATTTTCACCAATTATTTAGTTTAAATCTTTCAATGCATGCCTTGTCTGTCACGTATGCATCCCGCATATCGTGGTATTATTTGAGAAATTCCAACTTTTGACTTTTATTAACTCACGTATTTGGATGTTTGTTAATTTTATCATATAATTGAACCGCCTGGTGTTTATTTGTTTCTACAGAATATTGGTTTTTTGAAAAAATGTGTTCTATTCCGGTCACGTAACAATTTTCTAATAATGAATTATTTAGAATGCGTTTACGTTGATATTTTCGACGCAATTGTTAAATATTTGCAATGCCAACTTATCTATGCGTCCCGGTGATTTAATTTTGATGCAATTTATTGCGTTTTAAAGTCTTATCTTTACTTGTAAACTACACTTAGACATATTTATGTTCTCATACATTTAATTCCGCATATTTTATATACAGTGTCCTATTAATTAACATTATGTAAAGTGACCGATTTACTCTTATAATTTCTGAAATCATTTGCTTTTCTTAAAGTTGAAGTTGTTTATATTTATTCTACGACCCCTATAACTTAATCCCCCCTTAAACTACCCTATTATCATAGCAATATATATATATATATATATATATATATATATATATATACATATATATACATATATACACACACACACACACACACAAATAAAGCTACTTTTTTTAGTCAATTGGACTAGTCCAGAATTTTTTTAAATTTTATTGTCAATTTTTGAAGTTTGCAAATTGTGATATTGTCGTCCAAAGAATGATACGATATTTTTTTTGCATCAATTTATTAATATTCTTACGTTTCGGCAAAGGTTGTTGTCTTTATCAAAGATACTACAAAAGAAAATTTTTTAAATGTCAATAAGATAAGAAATTATTTTAAAATATCACAGTACTTACTTAAAATCTAATGCCTAATAATCAAAAGAACCCCAAACATGGGAAAGTTGTTAAAACTTTACAACAGTTGGCATGTGAATGACATGTAAATGACATATGAATAGAGCACACCAGTGGGATTTCTTTTTTGGTTTAAACTTAATATTAAAATATCACATCTACTTGATATAAACAGACAGTCAAGAATGAACAATATTCGAAAAAAATTCTGACATTATTAGGTTCCATATGTACTGTAAGATTAAACATATGTTTGCAATGAGCCTTGACTTTATACAATTGGAAATAATTATGTTATCCTGTAAAGATTTGAATAAATAGTATGTAAATTTTGAGTATCTTGTCTAAGGTTAACTAAATTACCTTCCCTATATATGTAATACGCTTCTAAAAAATCCGAATCTTATAGTTCGTTTCGTAATCTAGATTAACTACCTAATATATTTATATATTTAATACTTGGCTTATAGATGTAATTTTAAGCGTCACTTCCTGTCTATAACTGACATAAGTCAAACCTTGACTGTCAGATATGATGCACAAAAATGCCAAAAGTAATTGAAAGTTAGGTCGATGTATGGTTGTGTACATGACTTAGATTTGCAAATTTTCCAATTGTCGTTATCGGTCTTGGCAGTGTAATAGGAACACGCATGGTTCGCGAAAAACTATTATACAGGTTCAAGTCCTATTCGGGACCCTATATAATTTCTATTTTTCAATTAGTAGCTCGATTTGAAATGTTCATTTAGGCTTTGCATAAACGGCTAAGTTATTATTTCATCTTATTAACTATAATACGTAGTATTTACCAACTTAATTTGTGTAATTAACTACCTAATATACTTATATACCTAAGAAGCCAAATAACGCAGGATAAAAGGAGCACAGAGGATATAAAACAAAGATTAGCACAAGGTCGTGATACACTTAACAAGAAAAAAGCAACTACTATGTTCAAAGACAACAAACATAGAAACAAGGAAAGATTGCTTAAAACACATGAGTGGAGCACAGCACTGTACAGCTGTGAAACCTGGACAGTAAGAGAAACAGTCATGAAAAAAATAAAAGCCTATGAAATGTGGTGCTACAGACATATGATGAAGTTATGAACAAAGAGGTACTGGAAATGGTAGGAGAAGAAAGAAATATGTAGAAAACCGTAAAAAATAGGAAAGATAGAATGAAAAGTCACATAATAAGGCATGAGGGAATAGTGCGTAATATATTAGACGCAGAGATAGAACAAAGAGATGTAGAGGTAGACCTAGGTTAGTCTATTGCACACAATAGTCAAAGATGTAGGATGTGGGAATGTCAGGAAAATGTGTAGGCTAGCTCAGAATAGAAATCAATGGAGTACGCATCTAACCAGTTCCAATATGGAAAACCTAATGACGAAAAACAACGGTACCTAAACCTGATGATTATTATGAGCAACTACAGGTATTGATTTTGCAATATTCTCAACTAATGTTAATTGTGCGAAAGGATTTAATGCAAAACTATTAATTCGACAAATGTCTAAGTGTTGGAGGCTTATGGTAGTCAGATGCTGCTTACCCCTCTTCACATACTACTAAGTCTCGGTAAAATAGGATATATACAGGTGTTGGTTGTGAAATATTTGCAACTATAGGAAGATATCAAATAGATTACATTCTTGTTAGACAATGGTTTAAGAATCAAGTAAAAGACTGTAGATACTACCCAGAAGTAGATATAGATACTGACCACTACATTGTAATTATGAAGGCCGCACTTAAATTTAAAACTTGATAAAAGAAACGGAAAAAGGCACTTTGATTTTGAGAAACTGTGTAAAATAACTCAGAATATAAATAAGAGGAGGTATACGTCCAACCAGTTTCGAGACGGAAAACCTAATGACGAAAAATAGGCGCACATAAACCTGATGATTATTATAAACAACTGCAAGTGTTGGTTGTGAAATATTTGATTGTGCGGAAGAATATATTCGAAAAACTATTAAATCGGCAAATGTTCAAGTGCAGTGGGAACTTGTCAGCCACAGGCTGCTTACCCCCCTTCACAACTCCCTACATTTAATATTTTCCAATGCTGTACCCGAAGGTACTACATTGGCCAGAAAGCAAGTTTTTTACCCGGAAATTTTAAATTTTACGGAACCCTTGCTGTTGCAAGCAACGTAGCGATCTTTAGCGTGCGTGATAACACTCATACACGGGACCTCCATTTTACCTCTCACGAACGCAGGCGTATTTTTGTGAAAAATGTTCGCCTAACATGTTTCAAGCGAACAGTGTCGGGATTTGCACTCGGGACCTTGAACATGGTAGTCAGAGGCATACCAACTACACCACGGAGCCGCCTCCCTCTTCACAACCCCCTGCATGTGATTTTCCAATGATCCGCCCGAAGGTACCACATTGACCATGAATACCTGAAAAATTTTAAATTTTGTCGAACCCTTGCTATTCCAAGCATGGTAGGGATCTTTAACGTGCGTGACAACACTCACACGCGGGACCTCCATTTTACTTGTCATTCGAACGAGGGCGTATTTTTATAAAAACTGCTCGTCTAACATTTTTCAAACGGACCGCGTCGGGATTCGAACCCGAGACCTTGGGCGTAGTACTCACACGTCTACCAACTACGCCACGTAGCCGCCCCCTTCACAGCCCCTACAGTTGATTTTCAAATGTTCCACCCGAAGGTACTACATTGGCCAAGAAGAGTTTTTTTTAACTGGAAAATTTAGAATTTTGCCGAACCCTTGCTGTTCCAAGCGAGGTAGGGATCTTTAACGTGTATGACAATACTCACACACGGGACCTCCGTTTTACCTCTCATCCGAACGAGGGTGTATTTTTGTGAAAAATGCTTGCCTAACATTTTTCAAACGAGCCGTGTGAGGATTTGGACCCGAAACTTTGGGCGGGTAGTCACACGCATACCAACTACGCCACGGAGCCGCCCCCCTTCACAACTCCGTACATATGATTTTCCAAAGCTCTACCGAAAGGTACAGCATTGGCCAGAAAGCGAGTTTTTTTTTAACTGAAAAATTTTAAATTTTGCCAAACCCTTGCTGTTCGAAGCAAAGTAGGGATCTTTAACGTGCGTGACAACACACACGGGACCTCCATTTTACCTCTCATCCGAATGAGGGTGTATTTTTGCGAAAAATACTCGCTTAACATTTTTCAAGCGGACCGTGTCGGGATTCGAACCCGGGACCTTTGGCGTAGTAGTCACACACATACCAACTACGCCACGGCCCTCCCTCCCTCAACCGTGCATTTACATTTCCAATGCTCCACCCGAAGGTACTACATTGGCTAGGAGGAGAGTTTTTTGTTGCCTGGAAATTTAGAATTTTGCCGAACCCTTGCCGTTCCAGGCAAGGGTGTGACAACACTCACACATGGTGACAAGATTTATGCTCATCACCTATGTACATTTTTGGTACAGAGCACATTCAAGACTGTAATATTATAACTTCTAGAACTATTATTTTAACAAAGTAATGCTGAATAAATACAGTATTAGAATGCAAATTTATTACATTCCATAATGTAAATAAAACAACTAATGTGTAAATTATATTAAGTCAACTTGAAACAAATTTCACTTTGCAGAATGAGCTAAATGTAGGTAATTCTTGTGTTTTTTATATTACATTTCTTTCAGCGGGGATATAAGCCACCCTCGACAGAATTTGAAAGCAGAACACCTGAACAGAGCATTGCAGTGTGAAGCATATCAACTAAACCAATCACCTAAGGATAAAATTCCAGCAAAAATATTCTATGGCCATTTTTCTATTAATCATTTACGTGTTTTTGATGCAAAATGTTGGTATTGTATTCATCCAAAACAAAATAAACTGGAACCAATAAAGTAGGAAGAATGGTTGTTTATAGTGGAGCTGAATACAGAATTTGGGATCCTCTTGCAAATAAAATTATTTTATCGCCAACCGTCAATATATACATTACCATAACAATTTTCGGAAGTAAAGAAACACTTTATCTTACTGTAAAAATCAAACGTTTTACCTGCCGTAAATTAATCAACTGATGTATGACATTAAACAAAAACTATTTGTCATTGTCACTGTCTCTAACAGTAAAAGTTTTGTCGCTCATTATTTTTATAAAATAATGGAAGAAGATATTCGATGCATGCCACCTGAAATTAATAAGAAGTAGTTAGAGACGTCTTTCAAAATTCTACCACAAAAATCACTCGAAAAATACAATCGCCAGTATGATTTATTCATAGAGTGGTGCAACAAACATGGAATTACAAAATACAGTGAAAACGTTGTACTGGCATATTTTTCCGATTTGTCGAAAAAGTATTCTCCTTCTTCGCTGTGGTCATACTATTCCATGGTGAAAGTAACCTTTTCAGCAAAAAATGATGTTGGTATTAGCAAATATAAAACAAAGAAGAAGAAATCATATTTCAAAAAAGTCGAAAACTTACACAAGTAGAAATACTTCAATTTTTACTATATGCGCCGGATGAAATCTACTTGATGATGAAGGTAATTTATACAAACTTTTCAAAACCAGCTTGATATTAATCTAGTATAAAATTTTAGATTTGTGACGTGTTTGGTGTTGCTGGGACTTTACGTAATGAAGAACTTTTGAATTTAAATGTAAGGGACATAGAGTACAAAGAAACCATTGTAATTGTTCATGTAACTAAAACAAAGACCAATAGACCTCGATTATTTGTGATCACTTCAGTTTGAAGGAAAAGTAAAATCCATAGAATCATTTAACAACTATCGCCTTATGACCGTTTTTTCCTAACTTATAGAAATAGCAAATGCACAATCCAGCCAATTGGAATCCATACTCTTGGAAGTATACCAAGCAAAATTGCCAACTATCTGCATTTGCCAGATCCATCACTTTATACGGGACATCGTTTTCGTCGAACGTCCGCCACTATGTTTGCCAACGCAGGCGGCAGTAAGGAAAATTTAAGACGTCACGGAGGATGGAAGGGCGAAACTGTTGCAGAACAAAAACTAAATAACTTTCTTGCAAAAATTGGTTTTAAATAGTGATTTATGAGTGTATGTAAAAGAAAATAGTAGTGTATCTTTGGTTCCTCGTTGTTGACGACATAATTTTCACTGGAAATTGTAATATTGTAATGAAGTAGTGATATTGCTTGAACATGAGTTAAAGGTAAAAAATTTTGTTTTTGTGCGTACCTTCTTAGAAACTGAATTTGAGTATAAGAAAAACTTTCAAATTTCACAAAAACATTTAAATAAGATAATCTTAAAATTTAACATGACTGATTAGCTGCAAATAAATTATTGGGAGAGCTTTTGGAAAATTCGATTGAAACTAAGAGTTGTTGGAAGGGTTTGGATACTCAGTTTGAAAATAAAAAACTGTTTTATTTCAAAGAGTTTTCGTTACAGTACCAACTGAATATGGCACCTACATACCATAATTTTAAATGAACCTTCACTACTTGGATCAATTATACTTTTCTAAACATCCCATTGGGGTTCATGACTATAATACATTTTATGCTGTACAAATTTTCTGTATCAGTTTCATGATGTTGTATGCAGTTCAGAAATAACGGGGACTTATTTGTTTCAAATTTAATAATAATTAAAATGGGTTATAACTACTTGTTTGGATTAGACTTATACTTTTCGAGATATTTGCAAGGCATAGAATTTTGTTTAAATTAATTATTTATGTAATGTTTACGGAGGGTTAGAGTTTTGATTATTTTTTTTAATTCGCTGTTAGGAAAAGTTTAAGCCACGTTCTAGCTTGTAAACAAACTTTTTATCTATTTAATCTTCACCGTTTGAACTTCTCAGTAGGCTACGTTAATATATAACATACACATTAGCAAAAAATACTAAAACATAAGTAAAAAGTTGGAGGCGCCGGGCATCGATCCCGGTACCTCTCGCATGCTAAGCGAGCGCTCTACCATCTGAGCTACGCCCCCATGTCTGAACTTCATACAAGCTTACGTTATTTTAATAAAGTATTCGTATATATGTATTATTAATATTGTGTGTTTTGTAAATAAATTTGCCTACAAAATTCTAAAATTATAAAATAAAAGGTTTCAATTTTGTTTTGAAGTTTATAATTAATATTCTATTCAATTTTTATTTTAATTCGTTATCAACATCGCCCATAGCTAATATGAAATAAAAATTTAAGTGTGCATCTGAAACTGGATGTTGCCAACAGGAAGGCTGATGTTAAACCTGTTGCGTAAGAACGAACTGTTGACCCCTCGCATATAAAATATTAAATGAACCTTTTTTCTCAAGATCCAAACACTTAGCCTCTAATTTAATCTTTTTATTCAAATATCTTTAAATTACAATCATAAAGATTTATACAGTATATCATATGTTTAACCTAAATATTTGAGAATAACGAAGTAGGACAGTGATCAGATCCAAGGATTTCACTGCGAATTTCGTTGTCACATATATTATCTAATAGGCGTTTAGAAACAATAAAATAATCCAAAAAACGCCATCCTATATTTTTGAGTCTAGCTTTATTCGAGTAAGCATCTTTTTTATTGGGATAGAATGATCGGAACGTGTCGATGTAGCCATCGGTTAGAAAATCAGTCATACCTTCTCGCTCTTCTTTAGTAAAACCAGGATTTTTTCTATTTGTTTTGCGATTTACTAAATCTATCGTATTGTGGGCAACATTAATATCACCACATATGATAATTGGCTTTTTCTTGTCCAGGTTTTTAATAAATTTCTTGAAAGCAATATTCCAGTCCACTCGTTTCGATAGTGTTACTAATTTTCGACCAGTGTTTGGTACATACACGGACATAACGTAAAAATTATCAAATTCTGCTGCAATACAGCGTCCTTCCTCATCATGTGTTGCAACACCAATTCCATAAACAACGTCAATGGGTTCAGAACGTGTAAATAGACCAACACCGGCATAGTTTTCTTTAGCGCTATTATGCCAATATTATGTGTAACCTGAAAGATTCTTAATTTCGGGAGGTAACTTTGCGGTACTGCACTTGCTCTCCTGTATCCAAAATATATCTGGTTTCTTGTATTCAAGATAGATAAGTGCACTTTTTTTAAGCCATGCATGGAGTCCATCGATATTCCAACTAGAGATATAGAGGTTTGTGGTCTTTCCAAGTTTATTTAATCTACTACAACCATTTGAAATATTGGTATAGGAAGAAACAGTCTGTATATCACTTTGTTTCCTTTTGGGAACTGTTTCTTTTTCTAAATCATTGGTCTACTTAGCCTCAACTTTAGTAATTTTCTTTTTCTTCTGAATCATTAGAACGCTTATCCTCAACTTTAGTGACTTTTTTTAGCTGAAGCTTTCTACTATTTCTAGTTTCCATCAGTTTTTCCACTGGTTTATTCTTATTCTTTGTTAATTGCTTCGATTATTCTTAACTTTCAGAGTATTCCTTGTTTTTATTATTTTTTACTGAGTTCTTAGTTGAACCGCCTTCAATTTCATCAAAATTCGCTTTTTTTACCCTTAATTTTTCTTGTTTGTGAAGATAGTTCTTATTATAGCTGGATCACTATCTATATGGTTGATATTATTACTTAGTAGGGTTGCTTGGGTTAGGTGAGTTTCATCATGGGTTGATTGATGTATTTATTAATTGATGATATGTTCCTCTGATATCCATTGGTTCTTTATTCAATGTTAATTTGTTTGTTGGGTCATCAAACGTTGGAAACTTATTGTTATGTTGTAAAATGCTAAGAACTGCAGCAGCATTACCACGGTGGATTTCGATTGAGAAGCGCTGCTACAGAAATTCGGTCGATCTTTTTCAAAAGTTGCTTTTTCAAGCCTGTGACCATTATTGTTAATTAATTGCTTGGTTAATTCACCAGCGACACCCATGGTCTCACAAGCAACTGGTGTGAAGTTATAATTATGAGTAGATAAGCTACCTTCGTACGAGCGCAAAAAAACCGGTATTCCCCATGTTAAATCCCATAAAGAGGCTCAAGATCCAAAAAGACCATTTTTGGTAGCTGCAAAAGTAGATAGGTAAAATCACCACAACGCTAGCTTTCGGCTACTTTTCCAAGATTGTGGTAACGTCATACCAAAAATTTTAAAACAGTATTACATAGTAGATGGTTTATGGGGCAACTGGCACCACATTTCCACCAGAATCCCACATTTTCACGCTCGTTTCCACCTGTCTCCCTAACTCATCTTTCGAGATAGATCTATATTGTTTAGTATCAATTAATATTAGATTTTTCCCAGCTACCCGAATGTCTAAGAATTTTTCAGATAGCATCATTCCCCAAAGAGCTACCCTCATTTTAAGATTTTTTGCTGGTAGCGATTTCTGACCTTCCTTATAAATTTTTCAAACATGTGAAACTTCAAATTAGTCTAGAATTTTATGCAGAATCCGAATCCCTAAACAAATTTAAAATTCGACTACCCCTATCCATTTTACACACATACCCTCTGGTAAACATGTATAAGATTATTTTTGTCTCCTTTAAGATAAATGTACCTTGTTTAGTACCAATTAATATTAGAGAACGCCAGTGTCGACGATGGCGTGTCCGAGTTTCTTTGGAAGCAGAAAGAGCGGTTTATTCGATTAATTAATAAAAAAAGAACACAACATACAGCAATAAAAGTTAATTGCGAACTCTACGGTCTCTACACAAAAATGGGAGAAGAGACTACCGATGTGAAATTCTTTAACACAAAAACTATGGCTACATCATCTTCTAGTAATCTGGAAAATATGTACGAGGTCTTAAGCAAAACCATTAGAACAAAATCAGAAGAATTTCAAACATGTGAATCCGGTTGGTCTTTGGAAAAGGTGCTCTATTTAGAAATAAATATTAATAAGTATAAGCCAATATGAGGAGTTTTAGGTTAAGAATAAAAATTGTGAATATGTATTTAGAAATGTGGTTTACAAAATTTAAACTGTATTAGTAAAAATTGTCTGTAATAAAAAGTTTTAAGAATGGTTTTTAGATTTTCTTTTAGGTATGAGCTGCAGGAAAGTTATAATTAAGAAGGTGTGTGTGTAAAACGGTACGGGGTTGTTCGATGTTAAATCTATTTACAGATTTGGATTCTGCATAAAATTCTAGACTAATTTGATGTATTGCGTGACTAAAAAATTTATAAGAACGGCCAAAAATCGTTGTTGGTAAAAAATTTTAAAATGAAGGTAGCTCCTTGGGGGATGGTGCTATCTAAAAAATTCCTAGAGATTCTGGTAGCTGAAAAAATTCTTATATTAATTGATATCAAACAAAATATATTTATCTCAAAAGATGAGTTAAACAAGATAGAAAGTATGGTATGACATTAAAAGCGAGTAGTGGTACGGTGGCAGTATGCTCGCTAGAAGTTATGTGTGTAACTTTGTAAGGAGCGGTCTTGTATTAAATCTGTTAACGTATTCGGATTCTGAATAAAATTCTAGACTAATCTGATGTGTCGTATGGCTAAAAAAATTATAAGGGTAGTCAGAAATCGCTACCAGCAAAAAATTTTAAAATGAGGGCAGCTCCCTGGGAGATATGCAATCTAAAAAATTCCTAGAGATTCGGGTAGCTGAGAAAATTCTAATATTAATTGATACCAAACAAGATAGGTTTATCTCGAAAGATGCAATGGCAAGTCGAAGAAAATTATTTGTTAGGTTAGCTTATAGAGCAAAGAGAAAAATTTAGAGGTTCGGGACTTTAAAGGGATATAATTTTACAGGGGATGCTTGGATTTTAAATCTGTTTGCAGATTCGAATTCAGCGTAAAATTCTAGACTAATTTGATGTATTGCATGACTAAAAACTTTTAAGGACGGTCAGAAATCGCTACCAGCAGAAAATCTTAAAATAAGGGTAGTTCCCTGGGGGTGATGCAATCTAAGAAATTCCTATAGATTAGGGTAGCTGAGAAATATTCTAATATTAATTGATACCAAACAATGTACCTTTATCTCGTGGGTAAAAATGGCTAGTCCAAGAAAGCTATTTGGTTCAGAATGTTAGCGGTAAAAAAATCTTAAAATTGGGGTAGCTCTCTGGCGGATGATGCCATCTAAAAAATTCCTAGAGATTTAGGTAGCTGAGAAAAATCTAATATTATTTGGTACCAAACAAGGTACATTTATCAGAAGCAACTAATTGTATCAAAATAAATTATCGGAACACATAGATAAATTGGCATTCCAAATATTTAATAACTACGTCTAAAATATCAACGCATCTACATGCAAACGGATCTTAATACGTCATTAAATACGTGACTAGAAATAGTACATTTGTTTAGAAAACCAACATATTTTAATAACAAATAAACACCAGATTGTTCAATTATATGATAAGTCTTGAACTTTAAACGACAAACATTAAATACGTGACTGAATAAAAGCAATAATCGAAAATTCTAACAAAATACTGTATTATACAGAAGGCTTACGTGATTTAAAAAGCATTTTGTCGAAAAATTAAACCAGGGAATTTGAGAAAATACCGAGTTCTGCCAGAGATAAGGCAAAGTACAAGCCTTGATCAATAAACACGCCAATGGAAACGATTGGTGAGAAGGGCTTATAAATACGTAGAAAATGAGTAAAAAGTTCAGTTCATATTCAACCAAGCACAAACTATGATTAAACGCAGTAGAAATTTACGTGATGAAATTAATTAGTGAAAAGTTAAAATTCAGAATAAGTGAAATTTTAAAGTGCAAAATTGTGCGACGAAGTTAAGCCGATCTACAAATAGACGTAAGTTAAACAATTAATTAAATTTATTTTTAATATTTAACAAAACAGGGCTTTTGTTGATACCACTTTTGTTGATGTCACTTTTGTTAATACCACTTTTGTTGATACGGCTTTTGTTGAGACGGCTTTTGTTGATACCATTTTTGTTGAGACGGCTTTTGTTGAGTTGATGTTTATGTCGAGATCTAAGCCTTAACACAAATCTAAAAATATGTCTGAAGGTGAGATCAAAAGGGTACTCAAAGTTAATTTAAGGAAGAATACCAGAAATCAAAAATGGATAATTCTGGCCAATAAGTAGAACGGACATAGCAAGGGATGCAGACCACAAAAACTATGAGGCAACTCCAATAACCGTTCCAGGTTAGCGATTTTTAAACATTTTATTAATTAAAGATTGCTTCAAATTTAATATTTGCTATACATTGTGTATTTGTAAGAGTCATCAAAAAAGTCATTGGAAAATATGAATACAGGGAAAGCATCTTAGAACGTTCGAAAATACTTGAGAGTAATTAAAAGACATTTTTGCTGGCTTTCAGGAAAACATAAATTTGATAAATGTAAATATTCTATACAGGGAAAAATTTTGAGGTTGCACAACATTGTACATATTATCAATTATTATATTGTGTGATTTTGAACTGCTTTATTTGAATTCATTTAAAGGGTAAAATAAGATTTATTAGGAAGTCGAGCATTCAGTGAGCTAGTCGTGGTAAACAAATAAAATATAACGTACAAATCGTGGGGCTTAATAAGGGATATCACAGCAATAAAGCTGGTACGCCCAATCGTGGGGCATTTCATATCAAATATAATAGCACCCATCGTAGGGGCTTGAAGTCCAAAAGGCTATAGCATAACAAATTTAATAACACGCCCAATCGTGGGGCATATCATAGCAAAAAAAAATGACGCCCAACATTGGGGCTTAAACGAAATAAAGTATATTTCATGGCAATATAAATATAAATGTAACAAGCTTTGACCTCAGTTTTGAATTGTAGTAGAGTGTTACAAATACAGCGCTAATAAATATAAAAAGTTAGGTAAAATATACTCAAATTGGTAAAACTTATTTTTAAAGGGACCCTCGGTTAAAATTCATTTTAAAATTTACTCTGAATAAATACTTCCGGTAGCTACAAATCGATAACTATAGTTGTAAATAATCATGTAAAGTATGACCTTCAGGTATAAATAAAGCCAATTATAATCCTTGTGGCTATATTTAACTTCCTTATCAACTCCTTTAGATTGAACAGGAGAAACTCAAACCTCCGTTTTCTTTTTTTTACATTTTTCAAAACATTAGTTTTAGGGTTAATGGTCGTAGATATATATCAAATAATCATAACAAAACAAAAAATTTCATGCATTCATACATCCTACACATTTACGCACCCACAGTTAGAGATTTTTCAGAATAGAAAATTTCCAGTCTTTCAATGTTCAATGTTAATCATTCAAGTACTTACCGGATCTTAACAGGTACATGGGGAATCATTTGTCATCAAAAATTTGTATCTAACGTCGTTTCAATAGAAATCTAATTAAGAATACCACAAAGACTGAACTCTGTTTACTTACAATAACCCATTAGTTTGCAAACAAATTAAGATCTTATTACTATGCAAACTGTGGAGTATTTATGCAAAACTAGATAGTTTTATATACCAGTGGGAGAACTATTTTAATTGTTCTCTTAAATTACCTTTGAGCGTAGTTTTAATTTAGCTCTTCTGCCGTAAAGAAGTTGACAAAATGTACAGTGCATTAGTCGTAGTGGTTCTGACGCTTATGTTTCACTATTGCAGTGCTACTACAACAGCAAAAAAGCATAACAGACGTTGTTATAAACTATCCAAGCTTGAATTATCAAAAACCCTGGGAGGTGCATTCAATTCCCGATACATGAGCATGAACAAACCTCCTCGGTCAGAAAGCGATCCACAAAAAACAAGTTCAAAACGTAGTACAAACGATAGAGAATTCCAGTCATTTTACGTCGACGCTTCCTATCAACAACAAATTGGTGAAGAACCTGCATTGCGCCCCAAAGACAAACGAGCCATCAAATCCACATTCGAATGGACCTGCGAATCTAAAATTGTATGGAAGGATTTAGGCCCAGATTATTTCCCAAGATACCTAAGGTCTGTAGAGTGTTTAAAGAAAAATTGCTGGTACAACATTTTTACGTGTAAGCCTAAATCATTTACAGTAAAACTCCTGCGGAGAAGACAGGATTTGTGTATGATTGCTGAAACGGAAAATTGTTTAGGAAGTGAAGGTTTACTTCCGGAGTTGCGGGATTTTTGGCTCTGGGAAGAACGAGCTGTGACGTTTTGTTGTGATTGTGGTTTACCGTAAATTCTGAAAGAATTTGATAGTTTTATTTAATGCAAATATTTATTTTTGTTTTGTGGTTTATAGTAGCTCTATAAGTACCTATTGTTTGCCAATTTCTTCTGATAGATTTACGTCAATTCATATAATGATGATTCTTTATAATTACCACAAATACACATCAGTGTTTGTTAACAATTACTAATGTCTAAATTGATACACAAGTATTACAAGTAACCGTAGTACAAAGCCTTCAAAATAGAAAGAGAAAATATTTATTCATTTCATCAGTTTCAGAGGATACTGAACTTCAAAATAGGAATTGCTTGAAGCTGTTGATTTAAATCCGATTTTTGTGATATATTATTATTTATTTATTTATTTTATACTAAAAATAAAAATTAAGACTTTTATTGTGTGTGTTTTATATGTAAGCGAAGAGTATTGTACTTTGGGAACAGCATGTACCTTGAGACATTGGATTCAGAGTGGAATCTGGTGATAATAAAGTAAACCTGTGTAAGTGGCTTTATTTAAGTGACTAAGGTAGTTATCTATAAATATGACTTTCGCACTGCTGTAGTCAAAGCTCTTACAAAATTTAGTATAATTATATCCTGGTGACGGTTATATAAATAGACATTGCACAATATTTAAAATGCAAAATCACGTATGGAATTTAATTTGGCAGCTTTGCCCCAGATTGGAACCAGGGATTTAGGAATTAACGTAAAGGAGTTAAACAATTCTTGGTTATAAGTAGCATTTATCTTCCTTATGATAATAGAAACATACCTCCTTCGGGGAAGTTTCATTGATTAATTACATATACAAGGGAAAAGGATCAGGCAAAAGTTCAAAATCCTGAACCAAAGGGATACGGATTGGGATGTTTTCCGAGAGACCCTAAGGCAACACCTGGGATATCCTATGAAAAACATCTAACAAATCTTAATTATAGAGGATACGAGCAGGATAATCATCTTATATTATAAGGACACATGTCTGTTTATGGAGGAGGGAACAGGTGAGTTCCATAGTAGGGGAAGTTTCCACACCTTCTCCGCAGTAAACTCAGGAAAATCCTAAACTAAGCTGTCAAGAGCTAAGCTCAGAATGATTGGAACTGGTATAGGATAGTTAGGAGGAAATTCAAAAAGGAGCTAGGGCATAACAAGAGTGTAAGCTGGCAAAAGTACTGCAAGGAGCAAAGCTCCATGTCGGAAACTGTTAGACCGATGAAAATCGTCAGCTGTGAGGGTAAGTAACTATTAGAGTCGTTAAAAGAGGGAAACCGGGGGACAAATATCTGATCGGAAAGCGCCCACTTCCCAAGAAAAATAAGATAAATGAGGAACAGGACGGCCAGCTACTAGAGATAGAGCCGGATTGGCAATATGACGCAAGGAATTTAATTTGGTAGCTTTGCCCCAGATTGGTACTAGGGATGTTATAGCAGGGATTTTGGAGTACAACGTAATAAAGTTAAACAATTCTTGGTTATAGTAGCATTTATTTTCCTTATGATAATAGGAACGTACCTCCTTTGGGGAAGTTTTATTGATTAATTACATATACAAGAAAAAGGGATCAGGCAAAAGGAAATATTTTACTTCGATAACCTTATTAAACAATTATCCCTTTAAAGTGAGTGGGCATTCTTCATACCTGATTTTATCTCTTCGTCTTAACATGAGCTCATCGTAAAACGTTTTAACCATTAGTGGAAATTTACAGCACAACCAAACAAATTTAAATAAACCCTCTATACTTTTTTACAGTATATCCTGGTAATCTATAAATCACTACTCCTTTACAACCTAATTTTTATTCACCTCGAAAGTTCCATAAATTTATAGTTCAACAAATATAACAATTAAAAAACATACACCAAAGCACAAAAAGTAAAAAGAATCATTGCAAATAGTCACCACACAATGTTTGAATAAAAGTCGTTACTTGGTAACTATCTTCAACAGGTTTACTCCAACTAGACCATGCAGATGATGCCGTCGAGTAAGGCTCTAGTCCATGCAACCGCTATGCGCTTGCATCAATGTCGCTCTCTGCATGCTGCTACCCCAAAATTTCTTTTCTTTAAAAATAATCATCCACATCCAACTTCCAAAATTTCCAATTTATAACGAGTTAATTATTGATTGCTGACTTCACCATTCATTTCAAAATTTTAATACATTCCAAAACCAATATAGAGATCGTAGTACTTACGTATACCATCTACGTTCCCTTTCTAATTCTTTATTTAACTTCAAGCTTTTATATAACTGGACATTATACACACTTGTGTATACTTATCTTAATAAACAAAATAGAAATTCACTAAATATTTTACTGTAAGTAACTTTGTAGTATTATCTATATTTTTCTATCAATTTATTCCACAATAAAATTACCTATCGAGAATTCTTATGTAACTGTGTCAAGCCCAGGGTAAGGTTTGGATGGAAATTGGCTTATAGTAAAAGAACACTCTTAAAACATTTGGCTAACTGGGTTTTTGGCCCACGGTCGCATGAGATTGGGTCAGTGGGTATATTTAAGTTGAAAGAAACAAAATAAAGGACGCCACCTAAATTTTTTATAAAGCAACTGACTAAATGAATTTGCTTAAAGGAAAATTTGGAAACCTATATTATCACAAACCACTTTAAATACAAAGTTTGATTGTCACACATATCATACTTACACCTGATCGTCTTCTTCAAGGATCTAACGATGAGTGGAGTGACTCTGAAACATAATTTCTACCAACATAGACACCCTATATATTTTACGGACCAGTATGAATATATATATATATATATATATATATATATTACTCATATTTAGACCAGGGTAGAAAATTATATAATCACATCAAATAATTTTAATCACTGTGTAGAAGCTTTTGGAAAAGGTACGCGTTATTAAATAACAGCGTGAAGCATAAAAATTCATTCGTTTTATTAAAATTAAGAAATTTAAATCATGTACAAGACGCTTTATATCAAAAGAAGCAGTATTAAAAAAAAGCTCTGCGTGTAATGTAATTATTCCTAAACAAATGGAAATTACGTGCAAAATTTATATTAATTAACCTATTTTAAGTAACCGGTAGTAAAACAAAGTGTACATATAATAATTAATATTTAAGTTGTATTCGCTAAAAATGAAAAGGATAGAAATCAATTTTAATTGGAGTTAATTAAACCGTTAATAACATATAATACCTATAGAAACTTGTAAAAACCCAAGATTAAAATACCACGGAATAAGGCTCTGAGAATTAATATTATATTTGAACACCTGCGTAGTTTAAATGTCACATTCGGCGTAAAGTTTGCAGATAATTAATGTTTCAAAGAATCTTGGGAAAACGTCGCATAATAGTTACGAGAATTGCTAAAGCTGGGTTATTTCACACTCCATGTGGACTAAAATAATCGATAATAAAGAATATCAATTTGCACCAATACGAACAGGTTAGAGAAGGAAAGAGAAATGCGTCAAGCAAAGACACATATTGTAAAGGCGGGATTTAAGCAACGTCATGGGGTTGCGATTGGTTAAAAATAGGATGCAAATATCAGAGGTAGAAACAACAATTTCTGTACAAAATTAATTAGTTTTTCTCGGACATGCTTGCGTGCCGTGTGGAAATTTTCTGAAATTTAAATGGGGCGAGTGAAAATTCGTAAAAATCGACGCGTGAGCGACAGACTGGGAACATGGCATGAGAAATTCTTTAGAATTACCCGTTTTGGGGAACAGACCGACAGACAGGCTTTTGCTATATATACCGAGATGAATATAAACAAGCCCTCTTAGACTCTTAGACTTTTGACGATTCGATGCGTTAAAAGCTCGTACATACGCGACTTGATTGAAGATGTTAAACCGTGCATTTTAGTTTGATTAAATAATTTAAAGTTTGCTAGTATATTTTAGTGATTCAAAATAGCTTGTTATTTACGTGCTAACATGAATGTACTTTAGTGCACTTAGATACAAGGTAATAAAATTTAGTTTCACTGTACCAATTAGCAAAATTTACAACGACGAATGTATACACAAAAGTAGGCAGTTTTGGCGTATATTGGTGACAGAAGCATGAATTTCTTTGCTATTTTTCGGGGGTGTTAATAATTAAATGGTTCAAATACGTGTCTGGATCCATGAAACAAGGGTCAGATAAACACAGATGAGTTCCGGAAAGGCCCAGAAACGACTTTGAATGGATGGTGATGGAGAAAATTTTAAAAGCGTAGAGAATCAGAAGCCGTAAATATAATCCTGTTGAATGGTGTGATTAACTAAAGAAACGATACTTTGAAGCTACGAGGACAGTAACCTTCAGGTAAATTATACTATTTTGTTTGACATTTTTGTGTGTATTGAATGACTTTATAATTGATTTACTTTAAATGGACATTAGTGAAATTGTTCTAACCATAAACGTTTAATTTTAAGATGAAATTTGCTTGTTTAAGTAAAAAGGGGTATTTTGTTTTGATGTTCAGGAATATGATGAAAATTTGGGTATGTCTTTGAGCTCAATTAGACGAACCTGGTTAATTAACGTAAAGGGGTGGTAGATGCTCCCTTTATACTCAGACTCCGGTCTGCTTATATTGTTATATTAATTAGTAGGCATCCAACAAGGACTTTAATTCAGGATGCACATTAAAATGATAATAAAATTAATCTTGAAATTTTTTTGAAAACTGAATTTTATGCTGAAATTTAATTTGAAAATTTAATGTATTCTGAATATTGATGTAAATAGAGTTAACGTTGATGTTTGTGGTAGAAATGTGTTGTTTAATTTTATGAATGAGGAGGTTTATAAAATTAGGTGAGCGGTCGAGGCGAAAAGCGTAGTTCACGGATTTTGGAGGTTTCACAGCATAATTTGGCGACCCAAAAGTGAGGCTCGAGTTCCAAATAAAATTTTTGTGATTTTATTCCAGGAAACTGGCGATCTGAGAGAGAGAGTTTCTGTGTGTGTATAAATTTAAGAGTATTTTAGAGTGTGTGTGAGTGATTAGAACGTATGCAGAGAAAAGAGTGGTTAAGGAGTCAAGGAGTGGAAATTGGAAGTGACGATAGTGCATTGTGTGAGAAAATTTCGAAAATGGAAGAAGCTGGAGGCAGTAGAGATCAGTCGAGGACGGAATCAGGAGAAACAGGAAATGAGTTAATGATGAGAATGTTAGAGGAAATGCGATTAGCTAGGGAAGAATCGAATAGAGCGATGGAGGAGTCTAACAGAAAATTAGAACTGCTAAGCGATGAATCTAATAGAGCTAGGAGGAGTCCAACCAAAAATTAGAGCAGATAAGCGGGAAAATTGAGCAGTCGACTAAAGAATTTACAGAGTTTAAAAATAGTCTTACCATAAAGATGGGGGAAGTTGAAAATAGGGTTGAAAAAAATGAGCGTGATATTACAGGTCTTCGACAGGAAATGGGACATTTAAGGTCCGAAGTACGCAATTTTGTGAAGAAGAGATTAATGTAAAATGACTGAAGTAACGGACTCATGTAGGGATCAGTTAGGCAGGGTAGAACGCGAAGTTAGTAGTATCAAATACAACATGTCAAATTTAACGGGGATGGTCCCAGATTTTATACAGGTGGAGTATCATTGGACCAACACATGAAGTTTTATGGCGATAACAGGGTAAATCCACAAATTTTATTAATAGTGTAAGAAATCTAGTGGGAAATTTATTTGACGAACAGACTAAACTGAATACGATAAAGGCTTTATTAAAGGACAACGCGGAAGCATGGTACAATTTAGTAGGACAGGACATAGACACGTATCAGGACTTTGAAAACAAATTTTACAACATTACTGGAGTGATCACAAACAGGATCAGATTAGGGACGACTTGATTACAGGAAAATTTAAGGGAGAGTTTGCAGGTTCTAGGGAGCAATATGCCATCCGCAAGTACAGTGTGGCCAAACAACTGAATCCACCATTGACGGACAGACAGATTATCAAGTACCTATCACGACATTTTGAACTGGAAATTAGACAACACGTGGCCTTACAAAACATCACAGAACGGGAGACATTTTAGAGTATTTGCAGAGATATGACGATGTATGTGTTGGACGGACAAGAGAGATACGAGAACGAAACGTTAACACAGTTAGGTTTGACAACAGGACACCGAATTATCCGAGACGGCCTGACTACAACAGAAATTTTCGACCGAATTGGGAACGACGAAGACAGGAATACAGGAGCAATAGTGCGACTAGGGGACCGACGCCAAGACCTAGTTACACGAGACAGAACAGTTTACCGGAAGTAAACAGGACTGTGACCAGCACGCCGAATAGAGACAGGGACACGGATATTAACACGAGGAGGACGTACGCACAGGTTGTAGAAGGACAACCAGGACCAAGCACGGAAAACAGGATGAGACAGGATTTTTAGAACGTGACAGACCACTAGATTTCTGTGTAAATGTATACGAACATCCACGTGAATTTTTCAAAATTGAGGAGGAAGTAGAGCCAGAAACTGAGGAAAAATTATGTTTGCCAATTATTAATTTAGAAATTTTTGAGAATAATGTAGAAGTATTACTTGATACAGGGGCAGAGGCGAGTTTAATATCGGAGGAATTCGTCAGCAAAATTAGGGATAAGGTTTGTGATAGAATTATGCCTATAAAGCGTAGCCATTTAGTAGCTCCAAATAAAAAGAAGTTTGCTGTAGTAAATAGTGTTGTGGTGCTTAGGATAGATATAGGAGGTTTAAGCTGTGAACAGGAGTTTGTAATTGTACCTGGACTGAAGTTTCAGAGCATTTTAGGTGTTGACTGTATGATGAAGTTAGGGGTTTTGATAGATATGGAAAGGAAGGTAGTAAGGATTAAGGATAGGGTAGTGCCATGGAAGGGCAGTTATAAAGTCACAGAGGATGACACTGGGTTTAGTATTAATGTAGTAGAGGTAGAGGATGATGAAGTAAAACAGATCAACACAATAAGATGTCCAGAGGATAGGAGAGTAGAGGTTCAAGCTTTAGTACAAGAAAATGCAGAATTAGTGGGGGTAGAAGCAACAGCAGCAGATCGGGAGCAGGTGAAGGCAGAATTATTTTTGACGAGGTTAAGTGGCAAGTTTGTTTTTAATAAAGTAAATTTAAGGAATTCATTCTGGCGGATTCCATTGCATAAGAATTCTAGAAGGTACATAGGATTTTCCATAGAGGTAAAAATCGATAATTTTAAAGTAGTATCGTTTGTTTTGTCGGCAGAAAAGATAATAATAATAAATGAGAAACAGACAAGTATAAGGCATGAAGAAGAAGTAATATTTAAGAGTCAGGATAATAGGGATGATAAGTTTATTGTATGTGAGATAGTAGGGAGGTTAAGTATAGATATAGAAGGGGGAGAAATAGGGATGAAGAGTATTAGGATGGTGAGAAGAAAGACTTGGAGGGTCAAGAAGAGAGTTAGATTTAAATAGGATAGGGATAGAATAGGTGTATATGGAAGAGTAGAAGTAGGTATGTATAGAAAATAGAGCTAGATATAGGATAAATATGGGAGATGATTAGAAATAGGTTTAGGATGAGGATAAAGAGTAAATGTAGGAAGAAAATAAGATAGGTTAAGTATAGATATTTCATATAAAATTAGTGGAGAGTTAGGAATAGAGTAAGAGTAGGATAGGCATATAGGATTAGGTAGGGGGAAGTAAAGTATAGTGAAGATTAGTTAGAAGTTCGGGATAGGATAGGTATATAGGATGTATATAGGATTAGATGGATAAGTAGGATGAAGTTAGGGATAATTTCAGTTTATAGAAGAAGGTGAGAGTTAGGAATAGGATAGGGATATAGGATAGGTGTAAATATTTTTTTGGATTGGAGACAAAGTAGGTAAGTTAGATAGATAAGGGTAGAGAGAGATAGGCAATTTTTTTTTTGTAAGTTTTTTGTCTAAATGCTTTATATTTGCATTCAAATAAGTGGGATTATTTGTATTCAAATAGGGAGAAAATACTCATATTTAGACCAGGGTAGAAAATTATATAATCACATCAAATAATTTTAATCACTGTGTAGAAGCTTTTGGAAAAGGTACGCGTTATTAAATAACAGCGTGAAGCATAAAAATTCATTCGTTTTATTAAAATTAAGAAATTTAAATCATGTACAAGACGCTTTATATCAAAAGAAGCAGTATTAAAAAAAAGCTCTGCGTGTAATGTAATTATTCCTAAACAAATGGAAATTACGTGCAAAATTTATATTAATTAACCTATTTTAAGTAACCGGTAGTAAAACAAAGTGTACATATAATAATTAATATTTAAGTTGTATTCGATAAAAATGAAAAGGATAGAAATCAATTTTAATTGGAGTTAATTAAACCGTTAATAACATATAATACCTATAGAAACTTGTAAAAACCCAAGATTAAAATACCACGGAATAAGGCTCTGAGAATTAATATTATATTTGAACACCTGCGTAGTTTAAATGTCACATTCGGCGTAAAGTTTGCAGATAATTAATGTTTCAAAGAATCTTGGGGAAAACGTCGCATAATAGTTACGAGAATTGCTAAAGCTGGGTTATTTCACACTCCATGTGGACTAAAATAATTGATAATAAAGAATATCAATTTGCACCAATACGAACAGGTTAGAGAAGGAAAGATAAAATGCGTCAAGCAAAGACACATATTGTAAAAGGCGGGATTTAAGCAACGTCATGGGGTTGCGATTGGTTAAAAATAGGATGCAAATATCAGAGGTAGAAACAACAATTTCTGTACAAAATTAATTAGTTTTTCTCGGACATGCTTGCGTGCCGTGTGGAAATTTTCTGAAATTTAAATGGGGCGAGTTAAAAATTTGTAAAAATCGACGCGTGAGCGACAGACTGGGAACATGGCATGAGAAATTCTTTAGAATTACCCGTTTTGGGGAACAGACCGACAGACAGGCTTTTTGCTATATATACCGAGATGAATATAAACAAGCCCTCTTAGACTCTTAGACTTTTGACGATTCGATGCGTTAAAAGCTCGTACATACGCGACTTGATTGAAAATGTTAAACCGTGCATTTTAGTTTGATTAAATAATTTAAAGTTTGCTAGTATATTTTAGTGATTCAAAATAGCTTGTTATTTACGTGCTAACATGAATGTACTTTAGTGCACTTAGATACAAGGTAATAAAATTTAGTTTCACTGTACCAATTAGCAAAATTTACAACGACGAATGTATACACAAAAGTAGGCAGTTTTGGCGTATATTGGTGACAGAAGCATGAATTTCTTTGCTATTTTTCGGGGGTGTTGATAATTAAATGGTTCAAATACGTGTCTGGATCCATGAAACAAGGGTCAGATAAACACAGATGAGTTCCGGAAAGGCCCAGAAACGACTTTGAATGGATGGTGATGGAGAAAATTTTAAAAGCGTAGAGAATCAGAAGCCGTAAATATAATCCTGTTGAATGGTGTGATTAACTAAAGAAACGATACTTTGAAGCTACGAGGACAGTAACCTTCAGGTAAATTATACTATTTTGTTTGACATTTTGTGTGTATTGAATGACTTTATAATTGATTTACTTTAAATGGACATTAGTGAAATTGTTCTAACCATAAACGTTTAATTTTAAGATGAAATTTGCTTGTTTAAGTAAAAGGGTATTTTGTTTTGATGTTCAGGAATATGATGAAAATTTGGGTATGTCTTTGAGCTCAATTAGACGAACCTGGTTAATTAACGTAAAGGGTGGTAGATGCTCCTTTATACTCAGACTCCGGTCTGCTTATATTGTTATATTAATTAGTAGGCATCCAACAAGGACTTTAATTCAGGATGCACATTAAAATGATAATAAAATTAATCTTGAAATTTTTTTGAAAACTGAATTTTATGCTGAAATTTAATTTGAAAATTTAATGTATTCTGAATATTGATGTAAATAGAGTTAACGTTGATGTTTGCGGTAGAAATGTGTTGTTTAATTTTATGAATGAGGAGGTTTATAAAATTAGGTGAGCGGCCGAGGCGAAAAGCGTAGTTCACGGATTTTGGAGGTTTCACAGCAATATATATATATAATCTTTAAATTAAGTTCAATTGGTTTCTCCTATCGTGATGCTCTTTCGGATAAGTTTACCTTGTAAACACCGAACAAAATTTGGTGAATTTAATATTACTGAAAAATGAACTGAAGTCCAAAAAAATAATTCTGTATTCTCTTTTAAGAAAAGTAAATAACATCATAATAAATAAGAGTACTTAATAAAACTCAATTCTTATAAAAGTAATTTTTAAATCAGATATTTAATTATGGACATTATTTTTTATTAGGTAGTCACTGTAGCGCTACTCGACCTCACAATGTTTAAATATTTCTTATTTAACTTTTGGCAAATATCAAAAATTGACAGATTACTTTAAGTTCCAATCTTCATCATATAGGACTCAGGTCTTATAAATTAACATATTAGTATTTTAATTTGTCATAAACAAGATAACTGTGACAAAGTATGTTTACACCTGTACAATCGGTGAGATATGATATCTTAAGTTGAACACACTATTAATTAGAAAAAGGTTATAGTACTCATTGTACTTTATACTTTACAAAAGGATCTTTTGAAAATTAATTAACAAAATTATTTATACAAGTCATAATAAATTGCATACAGCAACCTGAAGTAAAACAAGTTTCAAAAGGAAATCATTACATGCAAAATTTACGTAATGGACTTTGTAAGGTTAGCATTATTTTTGAAACTAATACTTTCTTACCGATAGCGGCAATGACCTGTAACCTTCAAACGACATGTACATCAGTAGAACACGCCGGCTGCATAGCGACGTCGGCCACGTGTGGATCAAAGTTGCTTACTCATTTACCTTCTAAGCGAGTTCCATAAATTTATTTAAATCAAACCAAATAAAATATTTTCGTTGATCCAAGACTGCATCGAAATTACGTAAAATTACATCAAAATTATTACAAGACCATCCACGTTTCCAGAGTTATCGAAGTTTTGGATGTTTTCAAAGTTTTAAAAGTTTTAAAATTTCAAAGTTTCAGAATTGCAGAGTTCCAGGGTTTCAGAGTTTCAGGGTTGCTCGATCGCCAAGGGATTTGTACACTACATTTCTACTTTAGTTGTCTTGGGCAACTTTTAACATTCTGTCCGTCTTTTACGACGTCTTCGCCAGGAAAACTTGATTTTCCTGCACATGTTGAGTGTTTTCAACACCAAGCGACCTTCCAGTTCAACTAAGAAACGAAAAGTGACAAACGATCGCCAATCGTCGGAATAATTTGAAATCTTAGATACTTTAAGATGTAGGAACACGTTAACAAGTTTGTATATATAAATGTTATCAGTAAGGAATATGTAGTATGTAGTAGATTTTAATTGTAATTAGAATTAAAGTGTGCTTTGTGAGTTTATTGGTTATTAAATATGCAATAATGACTGAATAAATTATATAAATGTTGTTAAATAACGATTAAAATAACAGATGCACCGCGCTAAAGTCAATGAACAAATTTACAGAAAATATTTATGTTACAGTAGAACGTAGGAACAACAAAAAAAAAGAGAGCGTCGCCCTTCCATTCGAGTGATTATATAGCCTCGGTCGGTCCCCCCTTGTTAAAATTTAGCACATAAACCTCCAACGGACAACAACAATTTCCGGTAGAACTGTAACGGACTTTCGATTCCGGTGAAAAGCTCCAACCGTTTTCGTTTTCATTGAATATCGTTCGACAAACACCACAAAATACTCGGAAAATCTCACACAACGGTCAACCGATTCTATCTTTCCGCGAAAACTAGCTTCAACGAACTTTCAATTCTGGCTACATCCACGCCTTCCACTTAAAACAAATATCTTTCATCTCTTTCATACATATAGCGTCTTTTCACATTTATGCTTTTCTTCGATCGATATTTACGATTCATAAGACCAACTTGTTGCGCGTCTACCTTTAACGTTCAATCAAATCACTCAAACTCTGTCTCTTGCTTTTAACCGATCCGTGTCTGCTGTTAAAATTCTTAGAAATTATTGATTTTTCTACCCTCTCCAAACAAATTGTATACCGTCTTCTAACCATACTACCTCTCTGATTAAATTCTAAAAATATAGTGCTTCTCTCTCACATTCATACGTTTTGCATCGTCTATTTTTCTCTATAGCAGCTTTTTTCTGGTTCCCTACCGTACTGCCTTCATGATTACCTCGCTATCTTATGCTGTTTCTCTATCATACTTGTATGCTTTGATTCATCTTTGTGTATCTGCTCACTTAAAAGTCAACCAACTAACACCTGTTATCTACGCTCCTTTACTAACACATACGAACTCGCTATCTTTTTTTGTAAAATATCGATTTGTATTCTTTAACGACAACTTGCCTTATTTGTATATTGCTTACACAAATATCCAACGGTCGGTCTTTCTTGCAACATATTAAATTTTATAGCCTCGTTCGTTAAGACAACGTGTGGTTTGAAATGTTTCTGGTTTTACCCTACGTTAACGAATACCAAAAGCTTTTAATAAATAACAGCGGTATTTATTTCGTGTTGCTTCTAAATCCTTAGTATCCTAATTAAATAAATACACTTACAAGTACATTAATCCTAAACTATCCTTGTTAACCTCCAATTAGCTTCTAATTACACAATAATATATATATATATATATATATATATATATATATAAATTCCTTAAGTTTTCTTAAAATGCAAGACGTAATTGAAAATCAAAAATAA
The DNA here is from genome assembly GCA_036346225.1 of Platerodrilus igneus. NCBI lineage: Eukaryota > Metazoa > Arthropoda > Insecta > Coleoptera > Lycidae > Platerodrilus > Platerodrilus igneus. The sequence continues at coordinate 1,647,781 of JARFIW010001380.1, read as the reverse complement.
GAATAAGCTTCAGTAGTATAAATTATAACACCTTCTAATCAATTGGCTGCATAGATCAGTTGGTTAGAGATTTGAACCGGAAATTCAATGGACGCAGGTTCAAATCTTGCTGCAGCTCTTCTTTTAGCGGTTTTCAATTACCAGTTCGATATAATTCAACTTTACATAAAAAGTTGGGTTTTCATTTCATCTTACAACTGTTAATATATATTAATAATCATGCATTTGCATTCCAAATATGGATTATTAAGATGAAATAATAACTTAGACTTTTATGCAAAGCCCAAATGATCATTTCAAATCGAGCTAGTAATTGAAAGAAAGAAAATATAAGGTCTTGGGCAGGATTTGAACCTGCATCTCAGTTTTACCGGAACTGTGCCTTAACCAATTACGCCACCGAGACCGATGACTATAATTGAGAAATTTACAAATCTAAATCGTGTACAGAACTATATATATATATATATATATATATATATATATATATATATATATATATTGAAGTGTACGTAATAGCTAAAACAATATATAAACAATATATTGGGGTTGTAAGATTGTGTATATGCCAAATGAAGCCAATGATCAGATCACGTAACTGAAAAATTTGTGTTTGCCGTACTTTACAAATGGTAAAGTATTTGAAGTATATTAGTCAGAGTAGAAGTGCCAATACGTAAAACAATGACTTGATGACGTGAGAAAGCGCAGTATTCAAGGATTTATACTAAGTTGTATGTTGATAAGCCAAAGAGTGTAAATTTGCTGATCTAAAAGCCGGTTGCGTCTGTGGAAGTTCCTCTATTTACACCGCAGAGCCAGGTTTATATGTGAAACATTTTGGCACTTATTTATTAGAATCAACCTTTGGACAAACTTGTAGTATCAAAATTATATGTGAAAATATTGTATCAAAACTGATTGAAGTGCGACGCGGTCATATGAACCAATGATTGAACATTTAATTATATAATTGTAAAGTGTAAAAGATGAATAATAGGTATTAGTTACACAAACTAGTTGGGACGATTTAATTGGATGTTGGGTTTGTAAAAATGTATAAAAAGTAGGCATAATTTTAAAGGTGGTATCACCTAGGTAAACATAATAATAGAGAGATCGATTTGAATTTTTTTTGTAACAAGACGTGTTTTTGTATAATTGTGCTAATTTGGATATTTAAAAAGTTAAAATAAAATATTTTGAAAAGTTAAAGCCTTTAATTGAAATAAAGAAGAATATAGATAGTTAAACGGAATAATAATAGTCAAGAAGAGTAGAAAGGTACAAGATTGGATATTGGAGCGGCATTGAGACAGGCGTAATTGAGAGTGGATATTTAGAACGAGTTGAATTAAGGTAGAAAGGATTTGGATTGGATTAATTAGACGGAAGGAAAACGAATTAGAGTGATTTGGATAGTACATTGCGGATAGATTGGTATTGAGTGGAAAATAGAAAGCAGCACGGAATTGGAACGAGCAGGTTAAGGATCGGATAGTGTTGGATTAGAAGGAGTGTGTATAAAGAACGACGGCATAATTAGAGGAAAATTAGCGCGAGGGAAGTTAAAATTTAAGGTATTTAAAATTCTAAATTTAGTCATTATTTATAGATTTGGGTGGATATCAAAATTAAATAAATCAAAACCTGGTGTCTGGAAAGCAGAGGAGTCCAAGTGATAGTGAAACGCAGTGTGAAGACCCATCCGGTGATTGAGATTTTGAGCCAGAGTTCAGAAAGGCCTAAGGCGATGAATAAATCGGGTGAGTACTGTGTTTTTGAAACGTCAAAGTCAATTTGGTAAGAGCATTTGAATGGGCACAAGGCTACGTGGATCTGTTTATTAAATTTGGCATATACGAATATAAGGTTACGTATACTAAACTAAAGGTAGTGCTGTTTGGTCGGTGTCGTGACCATCTACCTATCACTGAACCCACGGTAGGTAAGTGTAGATACCCTGAGAAAGAGAGTTTCAATAGTCGAGGCATATTTATATAGTTTTTGTTTTGTAGACCGACCAAACATAGTTAAAGCACGAAATATAAGAGTCAAAATTTTCACACTGTCAAGTGTTCACGCCTGAGCGGAACGCTGGTTCACAATAACAAAAATGCGTAATAATATGTTTAATAAAATAGTGTAATAAATGTGGTTGAATAAAAAAAAACTTACCCCGTGTTCAATTATCACTTTACACTCACCACTAAATACATAATTGGTTAGACAGGAGAGGGTTGGTGAAGGAAGGAAAATAGAGGTGCTCACGTTGTTAGTTAATTAATAATTAATGCCGACAAACCGGCGCGAATGTGTTATTTGAACAATGGACTGTGTTCTAAGAGAGAGCTGTGTCGACTTACTTATTGTTGTAACCAACGCTCACCTTGCGATGCGCGGATATCAAATCGTAGTCGAGAGATAAGAGGAGCATGCTTTTAATATATATTAGGCAAGGCCTGAACATCAAGTATATAAAAATTATAAATAAATAAACCACAGTTTAAAGTAAATATCTTATAGGGGGGGGGGGTGAGCATAAGAATATATATATATATATATATATATATATATATACACATATACGATAAGTGTAGGTTTGCTCAAGGAAAACCTTGACGTACCTTTTTTTTGAACGAGACACGATACAACTTTTTACACAAACAGCTGCGGATGTTGCCATATAGATAAGAGTTCATATAACGATCATTACGCAATTCAGCACCATATCCTTTATACACCACCCGGACTCCGAGAAAATTGAAGAAATTTTTCTAGCATTTCAAAAATATTGATTTTTCTCGTTGAACTTAGCGATTGCGTCTTCTTGCGGTCAAAATTGAAACTTAAAAATCTTTTCCAGCAATTTAATCAATTTTTTTCAGCAAAGATCTAGCCCTTATACTTTATGATATACTGCCGCGCGATGCGCTTAGTGAAATACCCGGTATAACTTACAAATATGGAACAAATCGATTCTCAACAGAATACTTAAGTTCCAAGTCACTCACCGAGCGCATTTTTATTGTAAATTAAGAGAATCCTTGTATTTTATTTTCTAGATATATGTTCAAAGCGACTTCAATTTACGTCATTTTATCTACGTGATTTTCAACACGGATTTTACTCGAAACCCAGAACGATATCTTGACAAACAAAAGCCATAAGTTGAATACGTGAGAAGGCGAGTGAGAAATTCCTACAATTACACCAAAACAGACGGGTAGAAATACACATATTCTAGAAATCCACTACTAAAACTTGTATTGTACGTGACCAAGAACATTGTTCAGGCGGGCAATTATCAAATGATACCTGTAAAAGTCCAGAGTATTTACGACATCCTATGACACGTCGTAAACTTTGAACAAACAATGCCGATAACCAATGGTTTCCGATAGGGGCGTTCCTTTATATATCACTCAAATTTGATAAACAGGCAGTCTTCATTCAACCTGAGCACGCTTTACATGAGTATAACTAAAGATTTTACGTAAAACGGAACATTAAAAATTAAATAATTGTATGTTTGTAAAAGTAGTGATAGAAAGTTTTTAAAGTAAAAGGGAACATTTAAAATTAAATAATTATATGTTTGTGAAAGTTATTATAGAAAGTTTTTAAAGTAAAAGTAGTGAAAAATATATGAGAAAAGTTTTGCTGTTAGCTAGAAAACGTGAATAAAAGCATATTAATTAAATAATTTTAATATTTATAATTCAGGGTACTTGAGATAACTGGAGATATTGAGGAAACTTGGGAAAACTTGGGAACACTTGAGATAACTGGAGATAGCCTGAGAAAAGTTGGGAAACTTGGGAACACCTGAGATAATTGAGTAATATTGAACAATACTGGATAAGACTGAATAAAACTTGGAAACATTTGAAGTAACTTGATAATACTTGAGATCCGAATCGATTCATAATTACATAAAAATATTAGTTTACATCTACCCATCGGAGCACAAAGACGGAGGTTTGTTTTAAGCATCGAATGGGGTTTGGCCAAGCGGTACCACAAAAGTCACAAGGGGACTCAACAAAAGGTGATCCAGAGGTACTGATCAACAGCACGCAATAGCAGATCCAGGGAGAACAAAGAAAGACACGCAAGGAAAAGGCATTATTTTCTTTTTCATCTAAAATTTTCTATCTTTTTTTATACCTGAATATTTATGTAAAGGGTCGCCAAGAATCTTTTTATACTTGAAAATGTACGTAAAAGGAGAAGGTCATTGAACGTTCAAGGGTGTTTCCAATAGTGTACAGTGTCATTTATTTTTGCTGGCTTTAAAATAGAAAGAAAAAATATTTATTCATTTCATCAAAATAGGAATTGCCTAAAGCTATTGATTTAAATCCGATTTTTATGATATAATATTATTTATTTATTTATTTTACAATAAAAATAAAAATTAGGACTTTTATTTTGTGCGTTTTATATGTTAGCGAAGAGTACTGTACTTTGGGACCAGCATGTACCTTGAGACATTGAACCAAGGGTGGAATCTGGTGATAACAAAGTAAACACCTGTGTAAGTGGCTTTACTTAAATAACCAAGGTAGTTGTCTATAATATGAGTTTCATAATGCTACAGTCAAAGCTCTTACAAAATTTAGTATAATTATGTCATGGTGACGGTTATATAAATAGACATTGCACAATATTTAAAATGCAAAATCACGCAAGGAATTTAATTTGGCAGCTTTGCCCCAGATTGGAACCAGGGACGTTCCAACAGGGATTTTGAAATCTACGTAATGAAGTTAAACAATTCTTGGTTATAAGTAGTATTTATGTTCCTTATGATAATAGGAACATACCTCCTTCGGGGAACTTTCATTGATTAATTACATGTACAAGGGAAAGGAATCAGGCAAAATTTCAAAACCGGAACTAAAGAGGTACGGATTGGGATGTTTTCCGAGAGACCCTAAGGCGATGCCTGGGAGATCCCATGAAAAACATATAACAAATCTTAACGATAGAGGATATGAGCAGGTTAATTATATCATATTATAAGCGCACATGTCTGTTTATGAAGGAGAGAACCAGTGAGTTCCATGGTAGAGGAAATCTCCACACCTTTTAGTGAACTCAGGAAAATCCTAAACTAAGCCGACAAGAGCAAAGCTCAAAACGATTGGAACAAGTATAGGGTAGTTAGGAGAAAATTCAAAAACGAACTAAGGCATAGGAAGAGTGTAAGCTGGCAAAAGTACTGCAAGGAGCTAAGCTCCATGTCGGAAACTGCTAGACCAATGAAAATCGTCAGCTATGAAAGTAGTGAATTGTTAGAGTCGTTAAAAAAGGAGAACCGGGGGAGAGAAATCGGGTCGGAAAGCACCCACTTCCCAAGAGAAATGAGATAAATGAGGAGCAAGACAGTCAGCTACTAGAGATGGAGCGGGATTGGCAACTGGCACAAAGAATATTTACAGAGGGAGCCATTTCATGGGTGGAGGAGTTTCAACCCTTAAAATCACCAGAGTGAGATAGAATATTTCCGGCTTTGATTCAGAGGTGCCTAATTTGATGCTACCATAAATAGGAAGAATCTTAAGACCAACCTGACAATAGGTGATGTTCCATTTTTATGGAGGTTCGCCAAGGTGGTATTCATTCCTAAGGTGGGTAGGTGCAATTACAGTAGGGCCAATTCTTTTAGACCAATATGTTTGAGATTTTTTTCTGTTGAATATTATGAATAGGTTAGTTGGTAGATTTCTGGTGGAGGGGGGTGTTTACAAAACGTCTATTTTACCAAAATCAGCATGCTAACCGGCTTGATTGATCGACAGAGTCAGTTCTACATACAGTGATACATAAGGCGGAAAAGGCTCTTCATGTTAAGAAAATATTCTTAGCAGTTTTCATTGAGATTGAAGGAGCTTTCAATAAGGCGCGAACTCGTACAATCTACAGAGCCTTTTATACCAGACCTACTACGAAGTACAGTCAACGCTAAGGCACAGAAGGGTAAAGTTGAACCTAAATAACGCTCATGTACAGTGGAAGATGCAGAGGGCTACCCACGGGGAAGATGCCTGTCGCCCTACTTGTGGTTCCTGATGTTGGACGAACTTTTAGAACATCTAATAACCGAGACCTTTTGCGCAGTTGTACGCGACGATGCGTCTATACTGGGAACTGGCAGGTCTGTAAACAAATGTAAGCTGCATTCTCCTTAATAGAAAGGTGATGTTAGGAGGCAGGTCTCTCAGTAAATCTACAAGGACAGTGATTATGCTTTTTACTAAAAAAAAGAACATCAGAGGATTAGGGCTCCACTCTTGTATAGTGAACTACTTGTTCTTAAAACAGAGATTACCCTAGATGTGATTCTTCATAATAGATTAAATTGGAAAAAACATGCGGAAAACGCGGTAGAGAAGGCGGTAGATGCTTTCTGGCATCGGCAAAAGTTAAGGCATAACTTTCTAAGTTCTACACCGGTTGTACATAGCAGTCGTAAGATCTAGTGTACAAAATGGGTCAATCGTATGGTGGCCTCGGCCCGAAGTTGTCGAAGTCTGAGACTGCCTAGAATCCAAAAGCTAACCTATCTAAGAATCTCAGGAACAATGAAGATAAAACCTACCAAAGATGTAGAAGTTTTATAGGGTTTCCATCTTTCTCCATCCGCATCCAGCGGGAAGTTCTGGCGATATCTCAAATTTCGAGATACGGGCGGGTAACGGAGCACGGGAAGGTAGAAGGGCACGCTGAAGTCGTTGTTATAAAGGAAAAGAAACTTCCCATTTTTTCTATCAAAGCGAGGAAAGCAGACGATAGATTAATATTATACAATCACTTCGAGGGAAAAATGTGAACAGAATAAGGATACATTTCTCTATGACTCAGTGGTGTATTAAACGGACAGGTCAAGAATAAGTGATAGGGGACTTGTCGGAACATGAGTACTTTTAGAGAGTAGTAGAGCGCATTTGAGCTTTTTTTTAGGAAGACATACAACCATTATCCAGGCAAAAATATACGTAATATTAAACGAAAATGCTGATAGGTTAGCTAAGCAGAGGGCAAGAATCCCTTATTTAGAGTCTGAACGGTGCATAGGTGTAACGTGGAAATCGACGCGGAAGACGTGGAAGGAGGAGTAGAAGAGAGAAAGCGTCTACAGTCAAAAATAATTATAGCCTAATCACACGAGTGAAGAACAGCAAGTCTATTAAACAAAGACGGGAAATCACTCAACGTACTGGTGGAAGTCCTCACTAGGCATTGGAGGTTACGGAGTGTTACATGCCGAACTGGCTATGTATCATTTTTAGATTTAGATATAATTTGTAAGTTAATTGCTGCGTATTTTTTAAATCAATAAGGCTAACTTCCGTCATCGCTAATAGTCGCGTCTACGCAAAAGGAATGCGGAGGTGCACGAGTGTCGAAAGCGGCGATTAAGCCACGAGACACGAACCAAGCAACAACTATCTGAGTGGAGTGTGTGTTTTTTAGAAACAGGTATGTAGGGTTCGTGTACCTTGACTTTATTGTACCTGGTACCTTATTTACTTCAACCACCTACGAGTGCAATAGAAAGTTAGGATGGGTAGCAAATTTGGTGATCAATATGGCGTAATCGAACCCAACAACCACGTACTGGACCATGATGAAGTTCCGAGATACACCTCACGTAAGTAATTCGATTTTACCTAAATCAGTGCATGTAAATTTGACTTAGACAGCAATGGCATCACTCGGTAAAACGTGATCTGTAAAAATATAACAATGGCGAGTAAATTTGCCGCGTAATTATTACAGGAGACACCTGACCCTGCTGGGTATCGAAGCAGAGTCTAGGTGCCCAAACTGTGAAAGGTATGAGGAAACTGTTGCCTACTACATAGGGGAGTGCAAGGTGTATATGAGGATTAGACATAGATACGGGGTTCATGCAACTTGGCGCTGGGGAGTTGATCTCCCTCCCATACCCAGACATGCTGGCTTTCATTAAAAGAAACCGGCAGGTTTGCAACGGGAGGACAGAAATAGAGGAACCTGATAGTGAGGATTAGTGGAGAGAGTTATAGGGATTGATAAAAGGAGCCAAAGGGGTAATTTACTGGAGTAGTACCTCTCTCACCCTCTTTACTACTACTACTACTACTTGTTCATTTTATCATAAAAATAAAAATTAATACTTTTATTTGTGTTTTATATGTAGCGGAAGAGAATTGAACTTTGGGAAAGCATGTCCTTGTGACATTGAATCAAGTGTAGAATCTGGTGACAACAAAAGTAAACACCTGTCTAAGGTGGCTTTATTTAAATAGCCAAGGTATAGTATAATTTTATCATGGTGATGGTTATATAAAAAAGCGTTGCACAACATTTAAAATACAAAATCACGCAACGACAAATTGATTACTAACGCGATTTTTTACTCAGTGGCCTATCTTTTATGCCACTCCTTAATATTTTACTTCACGTTAGTGATTATTAACTTTGTAAAAATAATATCTTATAAATTGTAAAGGTTTCTATTAACTTAAATTCTTTCTTTTTCAGAGCATGTACAAAGTATCTACATTTTTAGTATAAAAAATTAATCATAAGACATTCTTTATTTAAATAAAATATTGCTTTTACAATAGCTATGGCCACAGCTGTAATAGATATATTATGGATATGTTACATTAAAGTGTCATGAAGCATTTTAGATAAGCACTCTAACTGCCTATACAACTATAGGATAAGCAATTCTCAAAGAAGTTCGCTAAAATATAACTGTCATATTTTTATGATAGTACTAAATAAACTTCTTAAAAATATAATGTTGCACCTTGGTGCAGTTGCATAAAAAATGGGAAATATATCACTGTTAGATCTTATGATAGTATTTATTGGATTTTGTAAAAATATATAAACCTGTATTTTTAATGCAACCTTATAATGAGAATACAAAATTATTACTGTTAGATCTTATGACAGTAAATTTTAAATTTGTATATAAAAGTATATTCATATTTTTGGTACAATCATTCAATGAAAATTATGTGAAATATTACTTTTATGACAGTACATAGTAAACTTTATATAAATTAATGTCGCACCTTGATGCAGTTATATAAAAAAATTGCGAACGCTATAACTGTAATATTTTATAAATACTCCCTGTATGTTTGTTGTGGTTTGTTTAGCTTTTCTTAATCTTCTTTGGGAATTAAACCACTAATAGTTTTTAAAATCATCTTTATTTACGTTTCGATCCATGACCTAGGATCGTTGTCAAAATAATAAAAACTTCAAGTTTGACATTTATGACATAAATTGAAGGTGACTTTGATTTATTGATATTCGAAATATTTGGTTTGAGTACACTAGGCAAAGATTTTTTAAACTTTAAAGTTTAAAAAATCGAAAAATCGAAACGTAAAGAAAGATGATTTTAAAAACTATGAGTGGTTTACTTCCCAAAGAAGATTAAGAAAAATGTAAGATCTTATGACAGAACTTTTTGATCTTTATAACAACGATCCTAGGTCATGGATCGAAACGTAAATAAAGACAATTTTAAAAACCCTGAGTGGTTTAATACTCAAGAAAGATTAAGAAAAATAGGAAACAAACCACAACAAACATACAGGGAGTATATTCGATAACTTCTACAAATAAAATTTTAGTGCCATCACTGACTTCGATTATTTACAACAAAATTGACGTTTAAGGTAATGTGTAGACACCAAGAGGCAGTTAAAGTGATATGCTAACCTCGGAATATTTAAATAAGCGGACATGACCTGAGAGTAATTTACGCATCATCAGCTAAGTGGATTGACGGGACAGCTGACAGGAATCCAGACAATCACAGGCGATTTCTATACCAAACAAAAAGTACGTTGTCTCTCTTAAAGAAGTACCAATACATTCATCATCTGTCCAATGCTACATCAATGATAATCAAACTTGACGAATTAAAGCTTGGCTTTAATTATGAATTTTCAAGATATAATTCTACACCATTTATTATAAGAAACATTTCAACTGTGCAGATTTAAAGAAATTTAGGAAGAAAATATAAAAGCAAGCACCGTATGACTGTTGAATCATAAAACTACGAAGTGGTTTTATTCGGTATTTGCGTGCATCTCTTAATTTACGAGGGATCGCAAATCCTAAGACCGCATTTTCAATTATATGGCGTTACGCCAGTTGATAGACATAGATATCACAGACGACATTCTTCGCCTAGGATTAAAGTCCAACTATATTTATTACCATAGACAAACAAGATAACCCGTTAGGAAAATGCGCGTTTGCTATTGACGTTTCCAGTTATTACATTTTTAAACAGTACTATAGTATGTACGATAAGTGTATGTTTGCTCAAGGCAAACCTTGATGTACTTTCTTTCAAACGATACAACTTAAAGGATTTTTACACTAACAGCTGCGGATGTTGCCATATGGATAATAGAATTTGTACTTTAATATATACGGGGTATATTATTATAGATCAAATATTTCAAATTGCACCTGCCAATGATGATCGTTCTTCTTTTCACATTACCAGAATGTAGAGCACGTTTGTTATGGTATGATAAACGTGACACGCCTATTCGACATTCCCTGCAATGAAAATAGTGTGGCCACACCTGAATAAATCTTGCTGAATTATTAGAAATGTGCGGGAATATCAACAGATTTAAATTTACATGGCGCATATGGAGAAATACTTTGGGCACAATCTTCGATAGAAAAACTTAACAAAAAAAATTTTTTTGGTTCATTTTGAAATTAGGAAACGTGCTGAAGATGATGACTTAAAAATTACAACGATATTCTGTTTAATTTTGTTATAAACAAATTCCAAGATATTCAAAAATAATTCAAAATTTTTTAAGTTTTATGTCATTATCTTCTCTTATTCTATTTAAAACCAAAATCACTTAAATAAAAATAAAAAGTATCCATATCTAAGATTGTGCCAGAAGAATTTGGCGATCATTTCCCCAGTCTTAGATAAAAATTACTTGGAACGTCGAACGTTATACTTCATAACTCTTAAATACATTGTTATTTAGGAATTATTTTAATCGTTTAGTAAAATATGTTACGGTATTCCATGCAGACAAGAAAGAAAAGTAAAGTAAGCAAAGAAAATCGCATCCGCCGCATACCGCAACAAAAGAAAGGGAGAATCCAAAAACATTAATGTTGTACTAGCTAAAAGCGTCGTAAGGCAGGGTGGGTCACACAAAAAGAAAAATTGGAAACCTCAGTAAGTAGATTTATTACAAACCGTTAGTTAACAAACATGGTATTAAAAGGAATATTACAAAAAACAAAACGAACATTTACGTAATGTTCTGTTTAAACAAGAAGAAACTACACAAAATACATATATTTATAATAATTTTTTCCTGCTTTGGGAAGTGCACCTCGTAAGATTTAAGAACGTAACATTAAATTTTAAATAACGTAATCTCAAGTATTAACCTGCAAGTTGTTACGTGCCAAAAATTTCGGCACTAGACATTTTTAACTAAGTTTTAATATGTAAGAATTTCGCGCCATAAATTTAAAAGAATTGTTGCGTGTATTTCCGTCACTTCAAAAGTGCGTTGCGCGAGATTCGCGTCAACGCGTGTGGGGGAAGAAGGAAGGGGGATTTCCGAAAGACGCGTTGGGACTAGCTTCCGAAACGCGAACAAGGGCAGTTGTAGGGTATCTTACCGTGTCTTTTTTCTGATATGTAGGTTTTCCTGTGTTTCCAAATCACCGTACCTTTTACCTGTCTCCCCTACCTTATTTGTCTACATATAGGAAGAAGACCTGGCTTAAGAGTTCCCTCACCCGAGAAAGAGCCGCGAGCAGCCCATACCCGAGAAAGATTAGCCAAAGCAGCCACGGCCGACCATCTTGGAGTAATCCTGAAGGAAGCCGCCGCCATCATGCAGTAATCTTGAAGGGAGCTCTACATGTTCACGTGAGTGCCCCCCTTTGGGGTTTTCTTTAAAATTTATTTTCTTTATAATTTGTGTAATTAGTAAATTATGTCGCCCTAATTTGCATATCGTGTGACGCCATCGACAATTTGCGCGTCAATTATCACATTATGTAATATCGTTACCAACTGTCATTTGTGGCGCGCGTACCGCGTCTACGGGGGAATAATAAAGTCGTTGACATTAACATTAGTTTACACAGAAACGAGGAGGAAAACCAGCAGTACAAGCCAAAACGAGACAATAGTTATCAAGCCCCACAGTAGGCAAAAGAACAACGAGAATGCTGGATAGAAAAAATTGAAGTACTTCAAGCTGTGGTAACAAAGAATCGTATTAAATGAAGAACTGAACAAAAGAATATCTAACTAGGCCTAAAGTCGACTAAGTTATTATCAAAGGTAATAGGTAAGATAAAGATATTAAGATAAAGTTATTATCAAAGATAATAGGTAAGATAGCGATATTAAGTTTAAGTTATTATCAAAGATAATAGGTAAGATAACGATATTAATTCAAGTTATCAACAAAGGTAATAGGTAAGATAACGTTATTAAGCTAAAGTTATTAACAAAGATAATAGGTAAAATAACGATATTAAGATAAAACTAGATAACGATAGAATGGCTCCTTGGAGCCGTTATATAAGAAAATGCTTGTACCCCCTAAAAAGAGCAACCTGTGAAGCAGGCCCGTTTATAAAAAACGGCACGAGGGACAGGCAAAGGCATTTGGGTGCATTCCCTCACCCGGCGTTAATCAATATCGGTACGGTATCCACACATATTTCTACATACACTCACACATTCACACATTCACACACTCATACATACATTCACCGTTAAACTCAACTTATTCATCTTCAACGTATTTGGCAGGTAAGAAACGGTCAAGAAAATATTGCAGATAATTCAGAAACCGCAGGTTAACGAACGTTTTCTTGATGTTACTACTAGGAACTGCTGAAATACAAGAAATAATAATTAAGATAAATACTGAACACCACCTGCAGCCTGCATCCTTTCTTCTTTCTATCCGTTCTGTCCTATTTTGTAAGGGTTAATAAACAGATGAAAGAGACTGTAAACTTTAATAACAAAGATGTCTATATTATTCTTAAGTGATAAGTTGTATAAAGTGGTAAAGCATTATTAAACGACGTATAGTAGGGTTAGTTTGGTTTGTGGGATTTTAAATAGGAATAAAAGGGCTATTGTCTGTACAGTACAGATTCACAGGATGGCAGGTAGCTTAGTAACCTTCGCTTTCTAGAAATATAATACTAGAAAGAAATTCATTTTGTGGTTTCTAGTCAGCTGGTTGCAACGTATTTGCATTAGCTGCATTATATATAACGGAAAGGAAGTAAAAAGCATTCCAGTACGTTTTACTCAATAGTGTTGTGTTCGTATTACAGGAGGTCTTTCATATTTAAACGTAAGTATTTATATCTATTTTTATTAAACTACTATTGATTTGATCATAGTTGAAGTCGCGCTGAGAAATACATATAAATAAATCTTTAAGCATTCAATAAAAATCATTTATATTTTGTTAATTAAAGCATTTAAAGCAAAGTATGTATGTGTTATTTGTAATTTCAAAAGGCTTTTAAATAATTATTACTTATCTAATTACATTATAATTAATTTCATTCAAAATTGCAGGAAATAATATACAATGAGCACTACAAGCGGCGCTGCAAAAACGAAAAAGGAAACTATTGGAAGAATCAAAGAGCAAGATTCCAAAAATAAGTTCCTTTTTTACTTCTAAAGAGTCCGAAAAACAAGAACAATCTATGAAAGAAATTGGGCTTTCGACAGTAGCATCTACTAGTTCCGCTACAGACGAACAGCAGTCGTCAACAATTTTAAAAACTCTCACCCAGGGCGCAAGTACATCACATAATGACGGCCGCGATAGAAATTTGGAACTAGATACCACTACAATTACAGAGGTAAATGTGGTAGTACTTTTCACTTAATGAACTATCTATGGATCTGACGAAAGAATATCCAACCGATTTTGCACATTTTTAAAAATCAATGTTTTACAACATGACAATTTAAGAAAAGAAATAATTAATTACGGATTGTGTAGACCAGATGGTGCGTTTCCTAAAGATAATAAAAATAGAAGTTTTTCAGTTCACTATTATTACTTAATAACTGCAAGCGAAAATAAAAGCAATACGTTAAACTTACCACACAATTCAAATGGGTGGTTGTGTTATTCTAAATTAAAAATTGTGTTTATTGTCAACCATGTTGGCTGTTTGCTTCAGTAAGGTCAAGTTGGACGACCGGAATTAATGATTGGCAGGGTTTATCAAAAAAATTAAAGAGCATTTGCTTGCTCAATCTCATTTAACTTGTTGTTTTATTTACGATATGTGGAAAAAAATTATACCATAGATAAGAAAGATACTCTACTATTAAAACAAGAAACTGAATTTTGGAAAAATGTTTTACACAGACTTTTCAATGTTACTTTAACACTATCCCAGCGCATGCTGTCATTTCGAGGACATAGAAAGTTTTCTGATTCAAAAGACAGTTACAACGGTAATTTCTTAAGTTTAGTTCATTTAATTAGTAACTATGATCCTATATTACAAAAGTGCTTGAACGACCCAAAGGTTCAATTAAATATCTTTCCCAAAAATTCAAAACGATATTATTAATACTTTAAGCGCACACTTAAAAATATTTTATTAAATAAAATTAGATCCGCTCCTTTTTCTCAATCATAATAGACACTACACAGGATATAACTAAGATTGATCAATTAAGTAAAATTGTAAGATATATTGATTTTAAAAAGACAGCTTGGGAGAGGTAACCAAAATAGATATTTGTGAAACTTTTGTGGGTTTTACAAAAGTAGAGTCCCAATCTGCTGAAGGACTATGTAATACTATATTAAGCAATTTAACCAACATGCAATTAGATATAAATAAATGTAGAGGCAGGGCTACGATGGAGCTAACGTTATGAGCGGTACGTATTCTGGCGTGCAAAGAGAATTTTAAACATAGAGCCTGCAGCCTTATATATGCACTGTAGTGCCCATAACTTAAATCTAGTCATAAATGATGCCGTTAAAGGTATAAAAGAAATAGAATCGTCTTTTCTACTTTTAGAAAACATATATACATTTTTGCTAATAGTATAGTAAGATGGAATTGGCTTTCTGTTTTAAAGAAAATTTCACACAATTGAAACGCTTAAATCCGACACGTTGGGCGGATCGAGTAAAATCTTTAGCTGCCATAAGAATTCGGTATAAAGATATAGTAATGTCTCTTAATAAAATTATTATGATATCAAAAAAACAGATGAACGAAATGACGCAAAGCAAATATTAACTAGCATGGATAATTTTAATTTTATTTTTTAAGTGTTTTTTAAGTCAAATTCTAGAAGAGCTTAACAAGCTCTCACAAACTGCTCAGAGTGAAAAGGCGAATATTAATCAGATAACTCTCTTATTTCAAAAACTTTAAAATTTTTCAAGGAAACAAGAAATAACTATTCCAACATCAAGGAGGAAGCAGCGAAAGTTGCAGGGCAATGGAATATTAAACCGGAATTTATAAAAAAAGGCAACCAAAAATAAAAAGCATTACGATGAATTATCCAATGATTATCGATTTAATGATGAAGAATTTAAATTTAAAATAAATGTATTTTATCGCGTAATGGATATTATAATTTCACAGCTGTCGAATCGTTTTAAATCGCTTTTTCATGTAAACGAAAAGTTTAATTTCTTAGAACCTAATGTATTTTTGAATTTAACTGCAGACGATATTTTATCTAAGGCAAAACAATTGCAAAAATTTTACTACAAAGATTTAAATGATGCTATAGGTATAGAACTTACTACACTCAAAAATAATAGACTTATTTGTGATGAATTAAAAATGTTAACGGTATCTTACAATTTTAGAATATCTAGTACTTTCCAAATCTACAGGTTCTAGCAGTTTTCCAAACACCATAACAGCCTTAATGTTATACCTAACTTTACCCGTTAGCGTTGCAAGTGCGGAGAGATCTTTCTCAAAATTAAAAATTATTAAAATTATCTTAGGAACCGCACTTCACAAGATAGATTAGACGATTTATCCCTCTTAGCAGTAGAACATGACACTGCCAAAAATATGAATATAGAGGATACAATAAACGCGTTTGCAGCAAAACATGCAAGAAAAACAAAATTTTGAATTTGATTTGGAATGTCTGCTAGCTCATAGGTTTTTACTGTATCAAATTTTTAGGTGTAAATAATTTTGTGCGGCGTATAAATATGTAGATTTAATATTAATTAACTTATAAGTTTGAATTTATGTAATTTGGTTTTATAATTAATAAAGCACTTGATTAATATAGTATATGTATTTAATTCTATACTGCTTCCTTCTCTACATGTACTATAATTTAAAAATATGGCTAAATATAAGCCAGTAAAAGTAATACATTTTAAAGAGAGCCCACTTTAAAATTTTTGCGGGGGGGCCCAAAAATCGTAGTTACGCCACTGGTCAGTAGCCCGGAGTGAGGGAAAAATCACTCTTATGTGGTAGACGGGTGTTTCAGGACAAGAACAGGTCTACCGAAAGAAAGATAGGGCAGAAACGGAGACAGCGGGATATGAAAAAGTAGAGTTTTGGACAAGCATCCGAGAGAAGGTAGAGAGTTGTCCCTATAAAACACAGGTCGGTCTGAAGAACCATCTGCTATATTAATCAGACAAGTTAAGATACATAATAAGTTAAAAAATTGCTAGACTCTTAATGAGAACTAGTACAGTCATTTTCCTAACGAGTACATCCACTACGATAAGAAAATCAGACAAAAGCCGAAACAACATCTTAAAAGTATCCCTGCAGATACCTTCACACAAAAAACCACTATTGCAAGGTAATTTTAAAACGGTAACGCCCTAAACACACAAAAATGCCTAATTATAAGCAGTTAAGTACAGACACACTGTCCCAATATGCTAAAACAACCGAGAATTTGATAAAATATCAATAAAAAGCAATAGCACCTCACCACGAAGTTCAATAAAAACAACGAAAAAAAGTTTATATGTTATGATGACTTACTAGAAAAAGAAACAAGTATTGATATAGGATAAAGTGGGCGACTGTAATAATTCAAAGGAAAAACGCATGGAATAGAAATTCCTAGTTTTTGCAACTGCGAATATGGACTATTTTTTACAAGAGCATAGGCCGCGTGTCCTATGTGAGCCCAAAGAAAAAAGCAACCACTCAAAACATCAGCTAAAACCAATCATAAAAATTCAATTAGTTATTACAACCAAAGTTTCGACAATCACCTCAAAATTAAACGATGTAAGATAAATACTGAAAACAAAATAATATGTTGTAGAAAAGATGCAAGGATTAATTAAATGAAGACACAGAGTTATACTGGGGAACCTAGACAATAAACCGATATATGACTAACGATAAATTCAAGGAGAAGTCAACAAGTAGCAAAAAAATAGCTAGTTTAAGGTAAATAAGTTAAACGTGTAGACGGTAGGTGCTGTATAAGAGAAGGAATAAGGATTGAAGTTAACCAATTCATAGTAAGGACAAAAAACATTAGGTAAATCGTTAAGGAAATAGAACGTGAAAAATTTTGTATGTAGGCAAAGCTTAAGCGATTTTAAAGATAATTTTATGCCATCTAGTGTGGTTTGAATCAATATGTGAAGAGATAACAGTAATCAAAACTCGATTTCCTGATAGAATTGTTGAAAAACAGAAAGATGTCTTATAACGCATATACTTGCTACGATGACGAGCCCTCCTTTGAGCTTCACCTAGACTAATAAAGAAAAATTCCATCATTCTTAAAAAAAATGATTCACAAATTGTTAGAGCGACAAACTTACCGCGAGTTTCGTCTAGACTTATGTAATGCTGAGCGACCGACCCTTCTTGGGTCTCGTCAAGACTTACGTACAGCTGAGCGACCAAGTTCAACGGCAAATCTCGCTTAAACCAAATAGATCTTAAAATGCTGCGTTGGAATATCGATATATCTAAAAAAATATGCTATCAAAACAAAATCATAATCGCTACACAAAAGCAATATTCTACGATACATGTATAGAAAAAACAGTATTCCAAATTATTAAAATATTCTTTTGATATCGCGGGATTTATTAACAACCATCGTAAATGAGCTTAAATACAAAACGTTATCAACAACTTCATTATTGCAGTATTTAAAAAATCAGATATAAAGAAATCAAGTTTATTATAGCGTTTTAGAAGGTAAAAGATATACTAAAAACTCAGTTGCGTTAGCTGTATTTGAAAACAAAATTTTCTTTAAAAAAAATTCGTAGGTTATAGTTGATTATTTGAATTACCACGAGAATACTTTTAAAATCATAGTAAAATAAGATAATATGAGATATCTAAACGTCAGTTTTAAAGTTAACCCAAAAAGAAGTTAGAATAGAGAGAAAAATTTCAAAAGTAAAATGATTATTTTAACTAAACTTGTGTCATTTTAAGAGATTTTTTCCTCTTTTTAATCATAATGAATGGAAAATAAAGCTATTTATTTATAACTAGGGTACTTACATAAGATATTAATGATCCAGAAACCAGCTGGTGAAGGTAGGTTATGGTAATTTGCACTTTTAAAAGGTATATGTTCCAGCTTCATGCTAAATTAAATTGTCATTATTTAAAAGAATTTAAAATACAAACACAGTATTTTTTATAAAGTCACATGAGAATTAATTAAATTAGCAATACATTAATAAAAGGTAACACAATAATCAATATGGCTCCCAATGTCTAATTAGCATAGCAACTGTTTCCATGTTATTTCATTTTAGATAGTTGCCATGGCAACTGCAGTGTTACCAACTTATTTTTCCATTTGACAGTTATTACAAATTTTAAGTAATTATTATTTTTTGAGTGAAAATTCTACAGGTATATTTAAAACTAATACATTATAAGATATAGAGAAGAAAACAAATTTTTTCAACATAAAAAACGTTGAATGCGCCACTGTTATACTACGGTTCTACACTCTAAGATATACTTTTTAAGTCCCAGCGCGCAATGTATGAGAGCCACTACGACAGTTGGTAACAATAAATATTTGCAAAATGTTGCGCAATAAGCGGTTACGTCATATTTATGATCAAATTATTATCACATGCAAAAAAATGTTTATTTTAATTATAACAGAAGACAAAAGGTACTCACGTAAACTGTAGAACTCTTCACACATGGCAGCTAATCTCGCGGCAATAGGGCATTATGGGCGTGGGTCATCCTTTGCCCCCACGTCAAAACCAAATTAAAATTTGTCTTCTTCTTTCCTATGTAGAGGTACGATAAAGGAATACAGGTAGGATGAACGATATCAGGTAAAGATGAAAGGAAACCTACATTACCTAAAAGAGAAGACAAGATAACGGCACACAGATAAACACTCCATTCGACGCCCGATTGACCCGTCCTGACGTGACTGAAATCCCCACTTCTTTTTTACTCCGCGTCTGCGCAATCCCGGGCGCCGACGCAACTATTTAAAAGGACGGAAATGCATGCACAAGTCTTTTAAATTATTGGCGCGAATTCACTTGCAAATTAGAAACTTACAGAAATGTTTACGTGCCGATTTTCGGCATGTAACAAAGTATCACCATAACGGTTTATAATTTTAACCGTTGCACGATTTAAAAATCTTAGCTTTTATTACTGATATAACAAAGTTATTATTTATAGTTTATTGTTATTTTTATTATTTATAAGAATTTTAAAATCTTGTATTGTACTCGTGAGTAAGCATTGTACACGTGATTTTTACAAGTAATTCATTGATTGTATGCCAATGATGATGATCACACTGATCAAAAGTACTAGGGAGTATTGCTAATAAAAAAGTTTATTAAACTATTTACCTGTTTACTACCATTTATATTTCATCTATTATAGAAATAATCATGTAAACATTTGCAAGACATTTATTCATTACAGCAATGCATTTGATACATTTATTTTTATACGATATAAAAATTAAAATGCCACTTGAAGCATACAAACGGTCTAAAATTATACCATTTCTAAAAAATTATCAACAAATTTATCGTCTTTTCACTTTATAATCTGAGAACATTTAACTACTAGGCAACAAGAAAAGTTAAACTATTTTTGACTTAGTATATTAAACATTACATGGCAGTGCAAATTCATCTTTGCGATGATTGTCTGAACATCTATCTTTTATATTTACAATCTAAAATCACATTTTGATTATCCAAATTTTATTTACGAGCTTTATTACAAATCTATACATTAAAAACTTTATGGTTATTAAAGGCAGTTTTAAATTAAGCGTATAAATATAAAAAATATGGCAGCAAGATGTAATATTATAAAGGCAGCGTAGGTGAAAGGACATAATTAAATTACCTAACATTACTTATAATACAAATTGCTATTCAAGAACATTTAATTTTATCCTTAAAGTAAGGGGTTTTTCGTATACAGAATTTTCAGAATTCTCCATAACGGAAGGTTTTCCATGTATTAATAACTCGAAGTGACCAGGATGTTTTAGTCGTCTTTTGAAATGAAGTGCCCATACTCCATGTTTCTTCACTAGTTGGAATTTATTATGCTCGTTTCCTTTGACAATTATGTATTCCATATCTCTCTGTAAAATAAGAACGTCTATAAGCAAACAAAATTTATGAAGAATCAGATACCTTGACTGATGGTTGAATTTTAACTATTCTCATTTTATGTTTAGTTTGTTGAAGGTGGATGTCAATAGAAAGTTCTTCCATGTATTGGTGTCTTCTTGTTCTCTTCCCCCTTATAACAGATCGTTTCAGTAATACATGCTGGGTGCCATCAGCATCAGTTATGTTATATATTACATGTCTACGATGCCTTCCATTTATCTAATAAAAATAGTTGTTAAATAAATAAATACATTGACATTTTGTATATTGGGAGCCCTATAACTAATGTACAATGCAACAACTGTAATATTAGATCGAAATAATTTTATCAACAAAAGATTGCCTTGATAAAACAGTCATTATAAGCAAGAGGTATTAAAAATGGAAAGAGATAAAAACATTTATATTTCAGTAACCACTATTTAGATGTTACAAGGATAAATTATCAATTGTTTGTATGGCATATTTTACCAAGTTAAGATTTATAAAACTTACAAATATTTTACGATTGTGTTATATGCCTTATTTTGAAAAATGATCAATAGTTAATGAGGTGTTTAAAAAGGGATTGACTTTGCAACATTCGTCCTTGATTTAGAATTTAGAAATTTTTTCGAATACTAATAATGAAAAATAATGAGATGATTCGTTAATAATGTTTTATTTTTAAATATTATGTGATTTTAAGTATTTACTTTCAGTTATCGTTTTCACAACAAAAATGTTGTGTCTTTTTAGAAGTGTCTAACTTCAAGTTTCACAGTTACCATACAGAGTTAACCTGGTGGGTATATAGTCATCAGTTGTTGTACGAACACAGCAGTATATGTAGTAAGGTGGTACTTATTATGAAGCCTGATAATAAAAATCGTATTTACTTTTTAAGCACGCTGCAGTTTTATTTCTTTATATAAGGCATTAAAATGGTAAAAATTTAAAATCAATCGACAAATATTAACATGTGCTACAGTGAACCGAAAGTTTGAACAAATAATATTTGGGGATTTTGGTTCAAATGATTTTCTATAGTCGTAAAATAAAAATAATTAATCGTTCATAATGAATATTTGATAAAAAATATAAGTAGAGAGTTTAGTTCATTGATATACCTTCATCAAGTACAGGGTGGAGCACGGGAACCTCCCACAATTCAAAAGACTGGCAAAACAAAACTAAATAATATATTCCAAAAAAGTTTTATTTCCTGGAAAGGATATATAATGTAGTTTTTTAAGCTATGTTTTTAAAATAATATCCTTTAAATGATGGTCTTGGCGGACGACACACATATTGAGCCTTTCTTGGAAGTTTCGCATGACTTTCTCGAGTGTGGCGGGTGTTATCTGCACGATTTCTTCCTCATTTGCAGTCTTCAGGTCACCCAGGGTTCTAGGACGAACTTTAAAAATTTCGGCCTTGAGGTAACCCCACAGATAATAATCGCATGGGCTTAAATCTGGAGAGCGCGGGGGCCACTCAACCGTCTCACGCAAGTTCACCTTCCCAGGGAACATCTGCTGAAGAATAGTGCGTGAACAACGGGCAGTGTGTGCTGTAGCACCATCCTGCTGGAACCAGAAGCTGTGTGGATCATGCTCTTGACCAAATTCTTCGATTTTAGACCTGACAAAATTCTCAAGCATCTCACAGTACCGGTTTGAGTTAACAGTAACGGTGATGCCATTCTCTTCAAAAAAGTAAGACCCAATAATGCCTACGGACGATACTACACACCAAACTGTTACCTTTGGGCTGTGCAGGTGTGTTTGTTTATTAACACAACGGAATGTCCTTTATGTCGCAATAACCACGATAATAATTAATGCAGTCGAATGTTATAAAATCAAATATCTTGTAAAAATTGCATTCTGCATATTGCAATTCTCTGAGTCATATATTAAACTAAGAAGTTTTCATAATAAATAAAAGCTTATGCTATTATATTTTGTTTTATTACTTACTCTACAAGAAAAGCATCCTTCACTGGTGATATATTTATCATCATGACTTTTAAAGTCTCCAATTGGATAAGTTGGAGCGTGACCAATATCATGAGGATAATGAACAGTAGCTGGTGAAATTGTAGATAAACAATGTCCTTGGCCGATTGCCTGATAGCCCAATGGACAATTACAAGAATAGCCACCAGCACCACCCATATTACAACCAAATGCACAAGGAGCACCAACACAACCAGGACCAACCTGTAAAACAACATTCGAAAGATTGTTTAATAAAATTAACACATCGCTACCTGTATGCATATATTTAATTTTGGATCAAATTGGTAGCCATCAGGACAACCACAACGGTAACTTCCTGGAGTATTAAAGCAACTTCCACTGTCTCCACATGGTTTATCGGTGCATTCATCTTGATCCATACATTGTTTATAGTGAGGGTGCATTACATAACCATCTGGACAACCACACCGATAACCACCAATTAAGTTTTGACAGCCCTCGGGACATTTAGAATCATCAGTACATTCATCAAAATCAATGCAGTATGTTCCAGTACGATCAACTTGGAAACCTCTTGGACAAATACATCTATAGCTACCCAGTGTATTTGCACAGCGTCCTGGTTTTGGACACACTCCTAGTTGTTCACATTCATTTATATCTAAAACAAAATATTAAACAACTAATTTCTACTAGTATGAATCAGATAAACCTTCACAGTTATCACCAATTTGATTGAAACCCTTATGGCATGTACACGTATAACTGCCTTGAGTATTTACACAAGTATGTTGGCATAAATGTTGTCCTGTGCTGCATTCATCTAAGTCTCGGCATGAAGCTCCATCAGGATTTAAAATAAATCCAGGGGCACACGAACAAATATAGCTACCTTCGGTATTTTGGCAAGAGTGTTTACAAGGAGAAGGTGTATGTTCACATTCATTAATATCTGTTATTAAGCTTATAAGTGATGAAAAAGTTATTATTATCAAATACAAACCATAGCAATGGATTCCACTGGCATCAACCTTAAAACCTTTGTTGCACATGCATCGATAAGATCCTAGAGTATTAATACATTTTCC
This sequence comes from Platerodrilus igneus, assembly GCA_036346225.1. NCBI lineage: Eukaryota > Metazoa > Arthropoda > Insecta > Coleoptera > Lycidae > Platerodrilus > Platerodrilus igneus. Next base: position 1,624,012 of record JARFIW010001380.1, on the reverse strand, counting down.
GTGTTTACATAAATCGGGGATAGTTGCACATTCGTCAACATCTGAAAACATTATAACATCGGTAAAGACATTTTGATAAAATCAGTAGAATAGCATATTTTAATGTAAAAACAATTTCAATTCTAGCGCTTATCCTCAAGATGATTTAAATCATCATAACAAATACAGTCTCAACATAGAAAAATTAACTACTAGTTCAAAAAAATCTCAAAGCCGAAAATTGAAGCATTTGGTACGATAGTCAATTGGGTTAGATTTACGATCAGTATGATTGGCATACTTTTGAAAATGCTAAATGAAATTAAAAACTGCCTTTAAATAACAATTTTCTATTAAATAATGATTTTCCATTATGTAAAATCATTTGCATTTACTTTAAGTTGCCTTTTAAATTTTGGAATTGCGTTAAAACTAGTGTTGCACTCTGGCAACTAACGTTTCTATCGTAAAGTTTGACATATTCAATGGTATACGTGCTCAGAACTTAAGAAACTCCATCTTGGCTAAAATGAAATTATATTGCGAAATTATTTTTTACAACTTCAACTTTCGGCAATGAATGATCATCAAGGACTACTGTTCATCATTGGTTTGCCGACTTCAATTGTTGCCGTAGTTCGGACAAGGACAAATTTCGTAAAAGTCGCCCAAAATCGATTCTTGTTCCTGAAAACACTGATACTGTGAAAGAACTGATGCTGCAAGATTATCATGTGACTTATCGTTAGATTTGAGGCATCCTTGAAAGTTAATGGGACCAGCATACTTTCAATACTGCATCAACATTTGGCCGTCAAAAAGATTTGTTCACGTTAGATCCCACACAATTTGAAAATCATTTAAAAACAGGCTCAAGTCAATCGGTCGGAAGAAATAATAAAAAAATACGATCGCAGTACTTCCAAACATATCTACGACATCATGACATGGGATGAATTATGAATCTCCGAGTATGACCCCAAAAGTAAACAGCAGTCGACTGTATGGGTCTTTTAAAATAAGCCAAATCCAACAGAAGCTGCCGAAGCACAAAATACTTCCTTTAGAGAAACATAGAACAGTTAATTTTGAATGGTACACAACCATTTGTTTGCCAGTATTCTTCAAAGAAAAGTGTCTACTCCTTGTTACACCTATCTGTAAGGGAGTAAAATTATACCAGTTACCTCGGGACTACTGCACTGGCTGCAAACTCCGTCTCCCCAAGTATGGCAGAATCTAAACAAAACACTAAATTTTGCTTACTAAAAACTCATAGCCTAAGCTATAATAACTTAAGAGCATGAGACATCTATGGCTTCCTCAGGGGTGGGCTGACCTGTATAGCTTAACACAGTAGTGTACCATTTAATGCACTAAGTCACATCACACCAGTTCAATAAATAAAATAATTGAAGGGCAAAAAAATATTTCTAATGTTGCAGTAATATATGTACAATAAAACGGTATGTAAAAAAACAATGATTTGCCTTGATTCATTAAGTAAAACTTCAGACTGCAAAACTATATACAACCTGACATAAACTTTCATATGTCAATAATTATTATGTACAATTAATGGAAAATTAATTCATATTAAATCTTTACAATCAAATTTAAAGCGCCGATAATGGTCTGAGCTCACACCCTCATCAGTGTTACACTGTATGTTAATGTATAATATGTGTACCAAGCCTTTATGCAAATTTGCTATATGTTCAAAGTGAAATGAAAATTAGGTAACGTCATTCTAGTTCAAATTTAATGTGTAGTAATTGCGGACTGATACCGTAATTAAATTATCGAGCAGGTATTAATAACTTACTAACAATTTTAAAATAGCAATGAATTTAAACCGCCGAAATGTTTACACTTGGAGTAATTAAATTTTGTTTCAAACCTCGATCCGATTAGAAGCAATAATTACCTAGTTACAGGATTTGTAGTACAACAACAACCATCTGTCTGCCAACAGCCCAAACCTAGCCTCCAGCTGCGACCTTGACTTGGCTTGACCTTTGTGATGAACATGAAATTGTACAATATCAGCCACCTTTGCGCTCCAACTTGCACGTGTGGATTCGTCACCTGTTATTTGCATTAAATTCTCATGGTACAGCCTCCTAGTAAATTCCGTTTTAATCAAGTCCAATTTTTAAGCAACGTCATTAGATTACTAGAAACCACCTTCGTTCAAGAAGTTGCCGTAGTAATCTAATTTAAATTAACTATAATAGTTTGATTCCGCCGTAACTTCACAGCTAAAATTTGTAATACTTCATTAACAAATTTTATTTAAAAGAAATCTTACATACCACTATCCTGCTGTAAGTTTCGTTAAACAAAACTGTTTAAATCGGACTCGCTTCTTTGCGAGAATTCTCAATATCAAATAATTTTCTCCAAAACATCTCCTTGCTTGCAAGATCAACTCAACAAGAAGGAGGAAACCCAAGCGACCCCGAGTCAAGCCGTTAGATCTCGAATCCCTACTCTGTTCTATCTGGTTTTATTTGCAATAGAAATTTATACTACCATAGATGTATACACACGTAATTAGGGTTGCCTACCTATAGTGATACTAGCAGGGTTTTATACTGCTACACTACCCCCTTCCCACATGAGAAACTCTCATCATGAAGAAAACAACTTTTCTGAAGAAGATCAGCCTCCCTTCGAAAAAACATGGGGTCCCACCAGGCTAACCGGACAGCAAGGTGCAAACCCACCTCCTTTAAAGAGAACCAACTCCCAGCAGAAACGTCTCCCTTTAGGTGTAGACAACTTAATTTACTAAGAATCTGACTTGAGATCTTGCACATGCCAGACTCAATATCCTTTCCGTTGCAATCCGCAATCTGTAAGTGACTGTACCCGTTTGCTCAATGATTTTGCAGCGCACATATTTCGGTGCTAATTTCTGTGAAAAAGCATCAGATGCTTTGGACTGAGCCATATTTCTTTTCCACACATAGTCTCCTTTCTTATACGTGATTGCTCTTCGTCGCAGATCATATGTTTTTTTTATTGCGCTGGTACGCCCTGTGGAGTCTTTCTTTCACTTCCTTATATAGACTTGATAAATTATTTATATCTTGAACCAACTGTTCCCTGGAATGGACATTTAGTTTTTGATCGGTAAACTCGGAGAGTTTTCCATAATACTCCCCAGTTATTGGTATGGATCTCCCAAAATTTAAAAAGACTGGTGTGTGGTTAGTAACTTCACTAACTGCGTTGCGTATAGCGTGTCCCACTTTAAATAAGTGTTCGTCCCATTTCTTGTGGTTGTCTGTGACATATGACCTTAAGGCTGTAACTATTACTCGGTTAGTTCTTTCCACCGGGTTCACCTGCGGGTGATAGTTTGCGTTGTACCATATTTTTTGGATTTTATATTCTTCTGTGAATTTTTTGAATCTATTACTTACGAACTGTGACCCATTATCGACGACTATTATTTGCGGCACTCCATAAATTAGAAATACTTGGTTTTCTAAGAATGTAGTTATACTGGAACTAGTTGCTTGTTTGAGTGGTTGGACTAGTATATATTTCGTGAACCAGTCATGCACTGATAAGATGTACTGATACCCTTTGCTCGATCTTGGTAATGGTCCGATAATATCAACGGAGATCATTTGGAATGGGTATTTCACGTCCCTTTCCTTTCCCATTAATCCTGATTGAGTAAAGGTGGCTGCTTTTGCTCCTAAGCAGATTTGGCACTTTCTGACATATCTACCTATATCTAATCTTCATCTTCGGCCAGTAATACATTTCTGCTATTTTTGCATGTGTTTTGTATGTACCCAGATGTGCAGAAGTTGATATATCGTGACATTGTCGTATTATGTCTTCTCGGTTTGCCTGTGGAAGGACTTGTTTCCATTGTATCAGGTTTGATTTTATCCTGTGTTTAGCTTCTATGTACTTATACAGCAACCCGTTTTCTACTTTCCAAGTTGGAAAGTTGTCTGGGTATTCATCCACTTGTTGAAGCATTTTGTTGTACCATGGGTCGTTTTGGCTATTGTCCACTTTTATCACATTTAAGCTTATGGGTGCTCTTGAAAGTGCGTCTGGGACGACATTATGTTTGCCCTTACGGTGTACTACTTTGTAAGTGAATTGTGATAATCTTAGGCTCCATCGTTGTAGTCTCCCAGATGGGTTTTTAAGCCTGTCCAACCAGAGTAACGAGTAATGGTCGGTGATGACTGTGAAGGTATCTCCCTCTATGTATGGCCGGTATTTTTCCACTCCAAAATTACTGCCAATAATTCCTTTTCGGTTGCTCCATATGCTCGTTCTTGTTTCGACAAGGACCTGCTTGCATATGCTATAACCTTCTCTTGCTCCCCTTCACCTTGCAATAAAATTGCTCCTAGTCCAACATCAGATGCGTCTGTTTGTATTATGAATTTTGGGAAAAATCCGGACTAGTTAAAATGGGTGCACTGATCAACAACTCCTTTAATCGTTGGAAAGCACATTCTGCTTCCTGATTCCATTTAATATTTTTTTTTGAACGACCTTTAATGAGTTCTAGAATTGGATCAGCTAGTGTAGAAAAATTTTGGATAAACCTTCGATACCACCCACCATTCCTAAAAATCTTTTTATTGAGCGTACCGTTGTGGGTGTTGGAAAGTTCGTTATAGCCTTCACTTTTCCGGATCTGTACGTAATCCTTCCTGTCGATTACATATCCTAGGTATTTTAGTGATGGTCTGCAAAATTCACATTTTTCCAAATTTATTATTAATCCGGCCTCTTTCATGGCCTTCTGTACTTCTTGTAGAGTTTTCATATGCTCCTCAAAAGTAGGCGATGCTATGATCACATCGTCGAGATAAACCCATACGTTATCAAAGCGTGGTCCTAAAATGCTGTCCATGAGCCTTTGTAAAGTTTGAGGACTGTTGCAAAGGCCAAACGGCAGTACGGTAAATTCATACAACCCTCTTCTTGGCACTGTAAACGCAGTTTTCTCACAAGACTCAGGCGTTAATCCTATCTGATAAAACGCTTTTTTTAGATCAATTGACGATAAGAATTTAGAATCCCTAAACTTGTCTAATATGTCGTTTACAAATGGTAAACCGTAGGCATCTTTTTTTGTGACAGAGTTCAGTTTCCTTCCATCAAAACACACACGCATGTCTCCATTCTTCTTTTTCACCAAAACTAAAGGCGAGTTCCATGGTGAGTTTGATGGTCTTATCACTCCTTGCTCTAACATCTTGTCAACTTCCTCATTTAACTGCTTCAACATTGCTGGTGATATGGTGTGATATCGCTACTTTATTGGTTGTGCATCTCCTGTATCAATGTGATGTATTGCTTTTGAGGTTCTTCCCAATCCAGGACCACTTATGGCTTTATACTGTTCTTTTATATCCTCCAGTAGTTTTACTTGTTCTGGGGTGAGATCTTCTGTTGAACATATTGCCTGTTGCGTTAACATTGAGATTTTTACGTTGTCTTCTGTTTGAAATGTATTATCTGCAAAGTTAGTTCTTAATTTAAAAACCCTACATACATCTGAGTCAAGTATCACACTTGCCTGTATTGCTGTCGAGACTGTAGCAATTATGTCTTGTTTCCTTTCGTTTATTTCGAGTGGTAAAACGACTTGTCCTAACGCTGGTTGCTTTTTTCCATCGGCTGTTTCTAATACCGTATTAGTACTTTTTTTTATAATTTTTAAACCTTGTTGTTCTAGAATTTGTAATCCCATATTACCTACTACTGTATGAGTGGCTCCCGTATCAAGCAGTGCTAGCAGCGGTTGATTTTTTATTCGTACATATATGAATGGTCGTGGATCTTGCTCTTTTGCATATAGCAGTTTCACAAAATTGAATTTGCTCACTTAGATCAAACTTCATTTCCGGGTATTTTTCTACTCTCTTTGGATCTATTTTTTCTTTTGAAACAAACGTTCGTAATATTTTCTTTTTCCTCAGCTTTCAATTCGTCGCTGTCTTTTCCCTAATTGCCAATTCCCACGATAACTCGTCTGTAGACAAACAATTTATCCATGCCATTACTAATAAACAATTCTTTCAAACTGTATTCACAACTGGACGCAATTTTATGCAACAGAAAAATTTTATATAAAAAACCTTCAACACTAACAATCAATTAATAACTGTTATATCTCCACAGGAATATTCCACGTACCAGATTGTTTTTAATTATTTTACAAGACTCGCTTGTTCATATAATTATCTTCAAATATTTTGAAAAAATTCATAACAAAACAGGGTAGGTTGAAGATCAAGGGGTTCTAACCTTTTGAAATGGTTATTTCTGATGATCCCTACTTTTACACGAGGACAATCTTCAGTTTCTATTGGTTTATGTTAGCGCTCCCAGATCTCTATTTCTAGGGATCAGAGGTTCTATCACAAAACGCCAATAGTCACCACGCCACCTACGCGACCTGTAGTTCGGAAAAAATTTTTAATGTAATATTAATATACCACAGCAATAGTTACCAAATACATGTATCAAAATAATTTCTAAAATGTGTGTCTTATTTAATGAACTCGGTGTCAGTGCATAAATTCTTCGTTTAGTACTTAATATTCAATTTTTGAAATTTAAAATTCACTTGATCACTACTGTATTTGCATACGTTAATGTCCTGTCTACCTAAAAAAATTTTTTTAAAATTGTGAGACCAAATAAAATTACTATCAACTTTGTTGGTGTCACTTGTTAACGTTGCTTGCCATAAATATTTTGGTTGGGCGCCACGTGTCTACTCCTTGTTACACCTATCTGTAAGGGAGTAAAATTATACCAGTTACCTCGGGACTGCTGCACTGGCTGCAAACTCCGTCTCCCCAAGTATGGCAGAATCTAAACAAAACACTAAATTTTGCTTACTAAAAACTCATAGCCTAAGCTATAATAACTTAAGAGCATGAGACATCTATGGCTTCCTCAGGGGTGGGCTGACCTGTATAGCTTAACACAGTAGTGTACCATTTAATGCACTAAGTCACATCACACCAGTTCAATAAATAAAATAATTGAAGGGCAAAAAAATATTTCTAATGTTGCAGTAATATATGTACAATAAAACGGTATGTAAAAAAACAATGATTTGCCTTGATTCATTAAGTAAAACTTCAGACTGCAAAACTATATACAACCTGACATAAACTTTCATATGTCAATAATTATTATGTACAATTAATGGAAAATTAATTCATATTAAATCTTTACAATCAAATTTAAAGCGCCGATAATGGTCTGAGCTCACACCCTCATCAGTGTTACACTGTATGTTAATGTATAATATGTGTACCAAGCCTTTATGCAAATTTGCTATATGTTCAAAGTGAAATGAAAATTAGGTAACGTCATTCTAGTTCAAATTTAATGTGTAGTAATTGCGGACTGATACCGTAATTAAATTATCGAGCAGGTATTAATAACTTACTAACAATTTTAAAATAGCAATGAATTTAAACCGCCGAAATGTTTACACTTGGAGTAATTAAATTTTGTTTCAAACCTCGATCCGATTAGAAGCAATAATTACCTAGTTACAGGATTTGTAGTACAACAACAACCATCTGTCTGCCAACAGCCCAAACCTAGCCTCCAGCTGCGACCTTGACTTGGCTTGACCTTTGTGATGAACATGAAATTGTACAATATCAGCCACCTTTGCGCTCCAACTTGCACGTGTGGATTCGTCACCTGTTATTTGCATTAAATTCTCATGGTACAGCCTCCTAGTAAATTCCGTTTTAATCAAGTCCAATTTTTAAGCAACGTCATTAGATTACTGGAAACCACCTTCGTTCAAGAAGTTGCCGTAGTAATCTAATTTAAATTAACTATAATAGTTTGATTCCGCCGTAACTTGACAGCTAAAATTTGTAATACTTCATTAACAAATTTTATTTAAAAGAAATCTTACATACCACTATCCTGCTGTAAGTTTCGTTAAACAAAACTGTTTAAATCGGACTCGCCTCTTTGCGAGAATTCTCAATATCAAATAATTTTTTCCAAAACATCTTCTTGCTTGCAAGATCAACTCAACAAGAAGGAGGAAACCCAAGCGACCCCGAGTCAAGCCGTTAGATCTCGAATCCCTACTCTGTTCTATCTGGTTTTATTTGCAATAGAAATTTATACTACCATAGATGTATACACACGTAATTAGGGTTGCCTACCTATAGTGATACTAGCAGGATTTTATACTGCTACAAAAGCAGAAACCCAACGTCGTAAAACTAATCATTCTCCACCACGACAATGCTAGCTACGACTTTAACAAGTGACTAATTGAGCACTCAAAACATCAATTCGATGGAACATCCATCATATTGACTGATTTGGTACTCAATGATTTTTTTTTAGTCCTGCATATCAAGAATAAATTGCAAGGGCAATGTTTTGTGACACTTCAAGAAACAGTTAATGTGTTAAAAATGCATGTTTTGGATGTGGTTCAATTGGAGTGGAAAAGGTACTTAAAAAATTGATTCAAAAGCATGTAAAAGAGTATTAATCTTGATCTTCATGCAGAATATTTTAAAAATTTTAAAGTCACTTCTGTTGATAAATAAATTTTTTTGATCTCAAATCCCAATATTTTGAAGGCAACACTCGTAAAAAAACCAAAAGCATCAAACCTCAAAATATTAAATTTTCAAGCTTTATTCAGTGTTACATTCTTTGAAAATAACTAATTTGGAGTTGCTAGATTTTTATAATGTGCGCAACATATATTTCTGCATATTGTACCGTAGAATTTAGTATATCAAAATGACCAGGCTGTAGAAAATATAAAAATCAGTAGCCTTATATAATATTATAACAAAATGTTGTACTTTATATGGTTTCCCAATCCGTTTGCTTATGCAGGAAGTTTTTGGTATACAATTGCCCTTTAAAAATATTTACGTAGTGAGCTGCGGACACAAAGGGATTATTATTCGATTATTTGTTCAGAATAATATTTGATAATTAGCTTTTTTGAGTTTAGCACAAACATTTACTGCTATAATACAATCATTAAAATGAATAAAATAATGCTTTGTAGAATGTAGTGAACAGCACGTGGTTTAAACAATTTTCTAAGCATTAAAAATACAGTTGAAGCGGTGTAAATAAATTTTAAAAAAAAACCTCCCAATATTTCTTACTACTGTAATTAATAATTACAGAAACCGACGTTTTATCTCAAAGGTAATGACAAAATGACAGAATGACAAAATAGGAGAACTTTGAATGCACTAACTGCAAGGACGAGGGAAAAATCAAGTAATCCCCTGGAATATTGTAACTTATAAATATCAATAGATCATAATAGAGGGTGCATTTTAGGTCTTTATCTTTACTTATTCGATGGACACACAACTATCGCTGAGTGGGTTACAGGTTGAATAATTCAGTGACAGCAGTTAAAATTCGAGATTGTTAAAGAAACAAGTGTCCAAATGCGAAAACAAACGCGGATTTAAAATTTGCCGTTACAGGTGAAAATGTTTCTGTGGTGAATGCTTTCCTGCAACATTAAGTTGGATTATTGGATAACCTATAACCCCTTTCTGTCCTGCATGTCAAGGTCGCTTGAGCTTTGTACAAGATCAAAAAATCTATAAGTCATGCTAATGTGTATTTTGTATTTTGTCACGTTCCATATCATATTTGTAAATTTACTGCCTCAATTTAAAAACCAATTCAATTTCTACTTATTTGAATATACGAGTTCGCTATGCATTTAGTATTTCAAGACAGCTCAGTTAGGCATCCAACTATGCTCGTCCTTTGTTTACTTTTATCATTCTAAGTCAGCTTATTAGGCAACCAACGTTACTCGTCCTTTATTTCATTCAAAGTTCACATGTTATATTTTCTGGTTCTTTATCTAAGCATATGTTTTTGATAATTAGGGATATCCTGAATGTTGCTAATTTAATTGTAATTAGATAAAGCAGCTGTGTTATCTTTGAAAGATAGGTACATGATCAAACTTATTCCTACTCAATATGGAATTTCTGTGATTATTCCTCAAAAAACAATTTTATAAATTCAGTAGTTGAATAAGATCACTGTATATGAAACGTTAGTTCACGTTGTTTCCTCTATGGTAAATGAAATAAACCCAATTGGGAAGATACAAATTCCATATAATGAAAAACGTGCTTCTTCTATTTATGTGACTGGTAAGTAATTGAAGAGTAATGTTCCTTTAATAGAAATTTTAATATTTTCAGCCCGGTTTGTGACCAGTATTTTTCAAATTTTACCTCCATTTCTTAGTTCCTTGAACTCATGATTGCTTGGCCGTGACACAGAAAGTGCTGCTTTGTTGCTGCATTACATTTTGTCTTGCTGCCGTTTTTATATGCAGATCAAGTTATGATGATATAGGTGCCCATTGCAGTTGCCCGTACCCTTCACGGTTTGCGTAAAAGAATATCATATTATGATGACCGACAGCTGTTTGTTTTGCTCCATCACTGTAAATAAATTGCTTACATTCTAGAAATGTTAAGAGGAATACTTTAAGCTATAAGATTTGTTCAATAATTTGGGGATTTGCATTTAAATGTACTATTGTAAATATGTATTTTGTTTGTGCTTTTATATTTCAGTAGCTTCTAATCGGGAGATTTTGGTCTGTATTAATATAGTAAGTATTTAGTATACGTATGTTTATGTCGCTGTGTAAATATGCTGTACTAATACAGATTGTTATTAATTACAGCGGTTAAATGCCACTTTAGTTTTGTTATCTTAAATTATGCAATAATATTTAAAAGGTGTATAATGGCATAGTTCTTTTGTTTACAAAACACCCTTCAATTTGATTGTTACTAGATGTAATTAATATTTAACGTTAGTATGCGAGGAGTAGAGGTTGCAGATTTTTGTCCTTAAACCAGCAATTTAATATAGTTTGTTACCTAAATTTCTAAAAACTATTCATTATAGTTATATTTTGCATGTGTCTTGTGTTTAATAATCCTTGCAGGTACAGGTGTTTGAAGAAAAAGGTGAATTGGTTGGTGTGTACTGTTGTTACGTTCTTTAGTCCTCCCCCCGATTGTAGAGCACGACATTTGTTTCTTTCTCTTTCTCTCCCTTCCTTTGTTATATATAATTCGGGTAAGCATTTCTGTACTCATTTTGTTCTTTCTTGCTCGTATTATGAGTAATAATTTAATAATTAGTTGTATACGACGTATTTCTAGTAATAAGACATTTATGTTGGTGCACGCTTAGTAAAAAGCATATTGTGGACAGGAAATTCTTATATGGAAAAGCAGCACAATTATACTACATAAAATTATATGCACCAGTTAACTTGGTCGAATACCTGCAACTGATAAATCAAGGTGTTCTTTTTCTTTTAAATACATGTTTATTTAACCAATTGAAAATATAGCTGAGTTTTTGTTTTGTTGCATTTGCTACATACTGTGATATTCATGTTTAGATGATATAGGTTATCTGAACAACTTGGAATTTGCTTATTATTTGTGTTTATTTTAAATTAGTAACAGGTGAGAAAAACGTGTACACAAAGTTCCAACAACCTACATGAAGTAAAAGCTATTAAAATCGTCCCTTGAAACACCCATCTTATAGGGAGATTGAAAACCAGATGAGTTGGTGTTCAAACGGCTTTTTATTAAATAGAAAGTTCAAAGATCTTTCCCCGTAGGTGAAAGTACACCCATAAAAAGATTTGCATTTGCTTTTCTAAAACCTAGAACTCGCCACTGAAAGCTACCTAGTGTATTATTTACTGTTACGTCTCTTTTGTACAGTAAATTGAATTAGGTATCTAGTGTCAATTCAGCGCGCATCAATCTCCAGTGAGTTTATAGCATCCATAGCTGGCAGTAATTCACTTTTATTTTCTTCTTCAATTTTATCTAACTTTTCATTCCTAACATAAATTTCTTCACTTCTTACAGAAGAAATTCTATTTGCGTCGATTGGAAACTTACCAACTTAGCTCTACCAACAGAGACGAATGCCATTAAATTAACAACATTAAATTCTATAATTGAGTTTTCTTGAGCCTACCCTTGTAAATCTGTATTAATTTCCACGACCGTAGCTCTTTGCCATTCAATCCAGAAAGATAGAGGAATTCCATCTTCTGCATCATGCTCAGTTTGCAGGCCTGAATGACACTCGACTCCAAGTGGTTACTAGCGTGATAATGGCATGCAATACTGTAATTTTAAGATTCCCGTTGCTGTCAAGAGCAGCAAAAGTTGTCTCTAGTAAGATTTAAAAAAAAAGTCTGATATCCTGGTCATCAGGCTGAAGAATAGCTGTGAAATTTGATGGCAAAAATGCTAGATCAATATACTTCAGATATGGCCATCCACTAATTATTGCTTTGCGCTTGCCTTCTAACACTGAATTTTGCTGCACCATTGTAAGAAAAATCCTCTGCATCACTTTAATCTGGTATGAATAGTAACACGCTGCAATATGTAAAGAATTACAGGACGGAAGATTTTCAATACTTCATTATAACCGACAATACAATCAATGTTGCGTAGAGAAAATAGGTAGTTATATCCGAGAGTTAGCTATATACAAATTCGTTATAGACAGACAGAACTATAAATCATTTATATATTTTTCCTTGGTGAAACTTATTTTTTGTGTTATGTAATGCCTTAATAAACGCTGGTTCACAATTTAATTATCCTTTTTATTATATAAAACATAAACAGTGACAGGAATGTTCTTATACTAGTTTTTCTAACTTGACATTATATTATTTTAGCAACCATCAAAAAGTCACTACCTACTATATAATTAAGTGGACTGTAGTTTCCCTCATTAAACATTATTAAACATTAAATACTAACAAGAACGCTAGTAGCTTGGCTTGGCGTAGTCAGGCACACAAGTTAATAAGAACTTAAAATTAGAATGAAAATAAGCCAATGACAGTCAAACATGCTGTCCAAACAAATTATTCCTCAACATCATTAAATAGAATTTTTGTTACAGATTTTGTCTTTGTTCATTATATGCCATGGTCATTATAAACGAGTTTGACCGTATATAAAGATTGTAAGAAAACTCAGTTCTAAATTAAGTACTCTTTCATACACTCAATATTTTGCCTAAGTACAAGACAAAATATAATAAAAACTTAAAATGTTATTTATGTAGCTGTAACGTCAAGTAACTCATGTTCAATTGACTAAAAAGTAAACAACCTTAGCAATGTTATAATTTTACCAGCTAAAATAAAATCATAATAAAAATAATGTCACTAGTTAATGAAATGTACCGACAAATGTAGGAGTGGAGACAAATGACATCAACCCAACAATTGATATTGGCCAAGTTGTACCCTAAACTTCAGTTAAGTAATTGACGTCGATTGTAACATGTAGTGTTATGCTAAGAAATAAATTAGAGGGGAAAGGAGAATTTTTAAAAAGGGAATGTACATACTAAAATAGGGACGTTCCTGGTATAATAGACTTCATAAATATTTATTCTTAATTAAACATATTCCAAATCTTGTTTCTATAAACAATAATTCAGATAATAAAGCACATTAACATAATTGCAGTTACCATAAAGAAAACCCAAGACATACATTAATACAATGTAAAAAACTAAGGAAAATTCACATATATTAGATTACAGATATGATTTAATCTTTTCATACAACACATTACAATGTATTCTTTTATACCGCAAAAGACAGAAGAAAATATATGTTCACCGAAGTGAATCACATGACAACACAGGTACTTTCCCGAGTTTCATTTCATAAACGCAATAGCAAGATTATGCGATGAAAATCTTTCCAGACTAAAAACATAATATAGAAAGGAGAAATAATACGGGAGATAGACATTCGACGCAGAATAAATAGTGGTTACTTGTGAACCGCTAATAAACCAACGTCAAGATGTAGTTATACCAAAAACGTAATACGGTGGTGACCCATGTGGTCAGGGGTCAGTCAATATACCAGAAAGTTGTTTTGAAGAGTAAAAATGTAGGTTAAAATAAAAGTGAAACGGAATGCAGTTTCAAGAAAAAAAAATAAAGCTGAATGTCTCACAGGGACAACAAAAACGTGGCATATGATAAAATATGTGAACTTGCTCTCGCACAGGTGAGGCAATTTCCCTGAGTAATTATTGGTGTTGACACCATCTAGAGATTTGAATAGTTCAACCTGCCATAAATTTGAAATTTTGCATTGCGTTAGGTCAATGATAGCTGTCGTTAAATGATGAAATAAATGGGAATATTTAAAAATTGAGAGACTGGTGTTTATGAATGTCTTTAACCTTATCATAGGTGCATTCAACAGAGAGTAGAATTAGTTTTTACAATTAAAATTATTAATTAGGTATTTCAGCCTAAAAACGTCTATTGGTTGTTATTTATGCAATACAGAACTAAAATGAAAGTAATTGTTTGGTTGGATTAATTAATGACGGAATGAGTGTATTATATTGATTTCAAATACTAGTTATTGGCGAAATTTAAGTTAGTTAAAGTATAAAAACTTAGTATTTTTGAAATGGACAATAAAAGAGTAGAACGAAAAAGTTGTTCTCCATGTGTTATTAAGTGAATTGCCAACCAAATTGGAGTTTATGCCACATGATTCATTTGAAATAAATTATTATTGTTAGATGTAATTTAATGTTTTCTGTAGGCTTTGTTTAGTGATAAGGCATAATTTAATGTTTTTCTTTGGGATTATTTTAGCAATACCTGGCCAGATTTAAGGTTAAGAAATTGTTTTTTACGAAAGTAAATTTGCAGTTTACTTGAACTTATTTTATGTTAATAGAGTAAGTTTAGGTTGATATTTATTTGAAAACTAGGTGGACAGACATATTTGTAAAGGATATCCAGCTACCCGTCATGGAATCGTATTTGAAAGAAGCATTTTATTTTGAGAAATTTCTTCAATGATTACAAAATTAATAAGTGTTTTTAAAGTTATTTTTGAGAAAGGTGGGTTATAAGCCTATGAAGTTTAGGATAGCAAAGTAAGGGAGATTTATGTGCAAAAACCGTCTTCCATATAGAAATAGTAGTAAAGGAATTGCTGTGGCAGACAGTGATTTGGCGCCCCCCAATTTTGACAAAGAAAAATCTTTCAGGGCAAGTGTTGGTATAATGTAGTTTTGTTTGTATTTCAGCCCTTTTCTTTATTATTTTTGTTCTTTTATTTTTTTTCTAATTTTTTCATAGGAACTCATTTCCGTACTGCTGCAGTTAGCCGACGCACCTTTATATTGTTATAGAGTCCCCATCCCTTCAGGGCAAATCAAAATTTAATTCACTTAATGCAATTTTACCCATAACACGATGATTAGAATTAGTTAAACAACTGACAAAGTCCTGTAAGCTAAAAATGTCACCAATTCATCACTAACAATATCTCCCTCCTATAACTTGAAATAATATTTACATTTAAATTAAAGGGAATAACCAAAAGTAGTTGAAAATGTTGAAAGTACACTCCAGATGATTAAATTTATGCCTAATTCATTGGGAAGAAGTAGACTTTTAGTTCTTTAAAATAGGAATAAAGTAGAATTGCTAATCTATGGAATGCAAAAATTTTCAAAACACTTTTTTAATTAGTGGCTCAATAATTAAAGATATTTTATTTGATGCAACTTGTAAACATGCAAAAATGTAAAAATTCAAGAAAAATATATCTCCATGTCGTTTAAAACTCTCAGTACTTTTAAATTTAAAGCTTCAGTATATTAATCAATTTAATTAGAAAATCTTACCTTGACCATCTACTGTAAAACCTATTTCCAAACAGAGTTCCTGGTATAATGGTGAATATTTTGGAGGACATATTTCACACCGAGGTCCCCATGCTTCGCCCATCGAACAACAGCAATCAGCTTTGGTAACCTGATTAACTTCCCTGTTATGAGTTGTACACCGACCTTGTATAAGTTGTCTAAAGCACACACCTTGTCTTTTATCTAAAAATTGAATCTGTGTATGACAAGGCAACTGTAATTAATATGATTTAATACCAATGCAAGTTTTTAGATCATGTCCAGGTTGATATCCATCAAAGCAATCACATCTATATGATCCTTCAAGATTAACACATTGTCCATTGTGGCATATGTTAGGGTTTATAGCACATTCGTTAACATCACGACAGTCATCAGCTACACCAACTGGAGTATACCCTTCAGGGCATATGCACATAAAAGAGCCAATAAGATTTTTACATTGGAATTTGCAATTGTTTGCCGGTGTTAAGCATTCGTCCACATCTATAAAATTAAAATTTAAAAAACATGTTTTTATAATATGTTTTGTACCTTGGCAATGTCTACCATCTGGTGCCAAAGCATATCCATAAGGGCAAATACACCTAAATGATCCAGGTACATTATGACATCTAAAGGCACATTGATTACCTAGTTCCAAACATTCATTAACATCTTCACATACCTGTAAAATACCGTTTATTAAATATAAATAAACAACATAATTTTAAGGCCACTTTCAATTTGCATAACTTTTAGTTTAAAAATAGTGAACTGAATGTACAAAAAGTGTTGTTCAAATGATGAAGTTAAACGAAGCTGGTTCTTCTACAAAATTAAGAACGAGTCATATTTATATGTAATTTTTTACCCATACAATTCACAATCACATACTTTAAAATTCAAATAACTTTTACTACCCTTTGACACCTATTCCCCAAGTAAAACAGTACATGAAAGGAACATCTGAATTTATACAAATCTCTACAGGATTTATACCTTGTGCTCTACTAACAATATACTGTGGCAATTATTCTGTTAAAATTTGTAGAAAATATTTAAAAGAACACACATAACATTAATCTTCTAATGCATACATATCAATAAACGTTCGTAATTGGGTGGTTAATAAAAATGTTAACATGGTATATGAGATTTAGAATTGTTATAATAGATAAAAGAACAAAATATGCTTGTTAAGTTATTACTTATTGACGATAACGCTAAGAAGAATCGCTATTGCTAGATCAAAGATATGTTGTAAACCGGTGGGGAGTCAACTGACAAAATGTAAGAAAAAATCACATCTATGCAATGCATGCCTTAAGTGGCAGTTGAATTGAGATTAAATGCAGTTAATATTTGAAACAAGTGTGATTAAATATAGAAACGCAAAAATATTACAACATACTAAATTTTGATAGCTTTGGAAACTGTGAAAGTATCCAAGTCAGATTTTAAATTCATATTAATACAAGTCCAGACTTACATATCTGATCTCTAAAGTCACTTTAAGTTTATATATAAGGCATACATTAGCGAACCACACTAATATGCTTACTGCATAAAACGTTTATTTGACGATAATGCGGGCATCAACGTTTGTTAATTAAAGAAGTGAAGACTGCCCAAAGGTTTGTGATATATTTATAAAAAAAGTAGAGTACTGTAGGATAAGTACTTACAAAAACATCATTCCCATGGAACTTCTTATAAATGTAAAAAGAAGGTCATTTGAAAGGTATACATCAAAAACCATTTGATGTTGATAGCAAAAGTGTACAATCGTGTTCTAATTACTGGCTCTAAATATGCAGGTGATGCACACATGAAATAAACTCTACACTATAAACTATTGACATTTGTTCCAACTTTTTTACTTTAATTTACCGAGTAATAACATGCTTTGCTTATTTATAAATGAGTTCTATAGGATTGTAGATGCAATGACACAGAATATAGAAAAGTTAATACCTTTAATAAACAAGTTTTAGTTGACACAATGACAAATGAAAAAGGGAAAAGAAGGTTTTCAAACTATGGTTTACAGATAACTAATTATTGACTTCATCGATGGAAAAGTTAGTGGCAGAATTAGAATTTCAAGAAATAAAGAAATACCTTTTCGATGATAGGAGGTTTACATATATTTGAAAAACGCATCTTCATATTCATACGCAAATGATTTGAAAAAATTGAAAAACGTACTGAATGAGAATGACGTTTATTTTATTACATTCTTACTGAACAGTAACACATAAACAGTATAGCAGCACAAAGGAAGTTTGGCAAGTATTTACTGTAATGCAATAGGGGAATGTGTATTTGAAATCGGATATTTGCTATTTGTGGTTGTTTTTGAAAAATATTAGACATAATAGTTTAAATGCTTTTCACCCCTGAATTCAGCAATATATATATATATATATATATATATATATATATATATATATATAATAATATATAATAATTACATCGACATGCAGTGTTATCATATCAATATATATATATATATATATATATATATATATATATATATTGATATGATAACACTGCATGTCGATGTAATTATTCTGTCTTCTTCTGATCACCACCGCTGTGTATTTTAATCTCGTGAAATTTTAAATCTGCCTCGGCTGGCCCAGTTTAATTCACACAGAGTGCACAACGTTACGATAATAAAATAATTTACCCCTTTTCCCTAAAACTATCTGCTTTGAATGATAAAACGAAGTCGATTAATATTTGTATAATGAGAAAAGGAAAATGATTTACACTTCACAGCTTAATCTGTTTGACTATGATAAAATTAGTCCCTGAATCAAATAACAATAAATTTAAAATTGTTTATCTCCAAAAATTTAAAGCTCCCTTTCCTTATTTTAAAGCCAGCAACATGACGTTGTACTTTACTGGAAATTTCTCCTAACGTTCAAGATTTTCCCTTTGTTTAAGAAATTTTTCACGTATAAAAATAAATTTTTGATGACTTTACAAAAAAATTCAAGTTTCAAATATGTTCAAAAATACTAAATAGAAAATAATATCTTAATATGATCAATGTTCAAATATAATAAATTAGTAAATAATGCCTTATGCTAGATAGTTCTGACCTGTGGTTTTCCTTGTGCGTCTCTCTGCTGCGTGCTGTGGATCAGTACCCCAATATCGCATTCAGTCGAGTTTATTTAGTCTCCAAGTTTTACCCCGTTTAATGTGATCTCCCTTCAATTTTCATAATGTCCCTTGAATGTTCGTAATGTCCCTCAGAATTTTGTAATATTTTAGTTTTCGTATTTAGACTTAGATTTTGAATTTTTGTACTATCCTTAGACTGTCCTTAGAGTTTTTGTAATGCCCCTTAGACTTGGAATTTTTGTACTATCACTTAGTTTTCTTGCTTAAACTTAGATTCCGAATTTTTGTACTATCGCTCAGGGCCCTAAATTATAAATATTTAACTTAAATTAATGAATAAATTTCTACTTACGTTTTCTAGCAAACGGCTCAGCATCTCTCATATATTTTCACTATAATTGATTTAAATATTTTATAACATCACTTTTCACAAAATTTTTATTGTTTAATTTGAATACTTACTCGTCGCATAAATTCTTAAGTATCAGTGATGCAGCTTGTACGTTGTTCAAACTAAGACTGTCTGCATATCAAACTTGCGCGTTATATAGCCTACGCCCCAACTAAATTCATTAGTTTATTTAAGCTGTTGTTAAAAGTATACGACCAACCATCGCTTGTTTTGGATATTTTTGGGCTTCTACAAGTATATCTTTGATATTGTCTTGTCGAAATGATTCCTTGATCACATAGGTCCTCGTATATTTCTAGTTTGTATTTATTCTATATCGTCTGTTTCGATGTTGTTACAGGAATTTCTAATTCGTCTTGGCACGTAATTTCACTTATGGCTTTGTTTGTTAAGATAATACTTTGGGATTCATATTAACTCCATGTAGAAAATCACATAGACAAAGTGATTTAAATTAACATATTTCTATTTACATTTTTGCGTTTCCGAAGTTTATTTATTTCGAAAATGCATTTCTTATCAGGACACTATGTTATCTGCTTTCATTATCGCTTGTTTAATATGAATTGTATTCTGATTTTCTACGTTTTTACTGCATTTAACGCGTATTAATTTACAATTTATAAATATTTTTTGTTTAGGACAAGTTTGATTGCGTGTAGAGTTATTTCTTTTGCTGCATACGTGTTTATTGTTGAATAATATGCTACCTTGGCATCAATTAAAGTCAATTGCGATCCTTATACAGGGTGTTAAATGTTTGCTCTTTGCATAATATACAAATTACGTATTTTTAATGCTAAATAAATGCGGTTTTCTAACTCCTAGTACTATTTACATGTATTGGGTAACCATTATGACTCAATATACCCCTAAATAACCCCCTTATCATAGCAATATATATATATATATATATATATATATTGTAATGTCAGGGGGGGGGGGTACAAAGCTTCTAAAGGTAGATTTGTGTTAAAAGGGTGTATGCCAAATAAAATGATTCATATATCAGATCCAGTAATTCAAAAACTATATTTTGCCGTACTTTACATATGCTAAAGTATTTACCATGTTAGTTTGAAACGTATGTGCCAAAAGGTAAACTAAATGACTTGATGACGTTGATAAAATGCACAGTGCTCAAGGTTTTATACTAAGTTGAAATTTAATAAGCCATTGAAGGTACATTTGCCGTCTGAAAACCGGATGCGTCTACGGATGTCTACTATCAACCAAGCATCCAGGTCTTGTGTGAATTATTTTGGCTTTTCATTTAAGTAGAATCAACTTTTGGACGAATTTGTAAAATCAAAATTATAAGTTAATAGCAATATCAAATATAATTGGAGAATTGTGAAGTGTTTAGGACCAATGATAGAATTTAGGAATGTGTATAAAGACAATAGTGAAGGTATTTGTGACACAAAAGAAAGGACAAATTGTTATTGGATATTTTTATGTATTTTAAAATGTAATTAAGTAAGCTAGTTTTGTTGTGCTTATTGCCTAGGGGAGTAAACAAGATGATTCTTTTTCAATTAAAATTTGTATAAAGACGTGTTTTTACAAACCTGCGTTATAATTGTTATATATTTTGAAGAAAATAAATGTGTTTGAATTTAAAATAGTCTGATTTATTAAAGTGGAGGTACAAGAAGCATCGGTGGTAAAATAGCGACGATAAAAGAAGTATATAGAGTGGTTATAGTGCGACGGGAAAGCAACGAATATTTAATTAGATTTGAAACGAGATTGGAATTGGATTTGGAACGATATTGGTTTAAAGGCAGTAGGACATTCGAGTGGTTATACAAGCGACGGCGAAGCAACGAATATATAAATAATTTTGGGAGTAATTTGGATATAGATTTGAAGGCAGTAGGACATAGAGTGGACATCGAATTTATAGCAGGGCATTGATTGATTTGGAACAGGACGGCGGATAGATTTGTGATTGATTACGAAAAGGCGGACGGATTAATTGGAGCACGAAGAGAAAATAGGAGAGCAGCAATTACAGGGAAGATTCAACGCAGAAACAAAGGGAACACGGAAGGATTAGCGCAGGGGAAGTAATTACAACGGTTAGTCAAAATTCTAAAATTCGGGTTATTCATTTCAGATTTGGGGTCATCAAAATTGTACTAAGACACCTGGAGACGATACGAAAGTTCAGTAGTGATTGTGAGTCCTTGTAAAGACGCATACGGCGATTAAGATCGTGAGCCAGCAGCATTTAAAAAGGGCATCAGCAAAGTATAATTCAGGTGAGTACCGTGCAATATCATAAAACGTCACAAAAGTCAGAAATTGTATACATTAATTAATTTGGCACAAAGCTACGTTGATCAGTAAAATTTGGCATATACAGTAGTAATTTCATATAAAAGTAGTGAAACAAAAGAGTGTGCAGTTTGGTTGGGCAGTGCACATCTACTCACGATTGAACCCACGGTGAGTAGGTGAACACCCTGAGATAAAGAGTTCATATAGTCGAGGCATAATAATAATAAACAGTTTAATTTGATAACCAACCAAACTTTGCTAAAGCACATCATATAGAAGTCATTCATTGAATACTACTAAAAATAGGGGCGACGACAAAAGTAGTGTATAAATAATTTATAATTTAATTATAATTTAAATAAATAATAATAAAAAAGAGGGTGGGGGAGTCAGTAGAAGGTGGCAAACCCAACGTGGGGCTAGAAAAAAAGGCTAGAAAAGAACTAGATAAGAATAGTAGCAGGATACGGGATCCCGAGATTAGGTGGGGCCCGTAGTTTTTTTTTTATTTTGCAGAAAAAGGAGTTCAAAACTAGGCAGCAGAGATGACGGACGCGGACACGAAAAGGATCACGAGATCGGGACGAATATATGGAGTTGAAATGGAATTAGGGACACATGACATGGAGCTAGACGCAGGGGGAGACATACAGGAGACGGACGTGAGGCAGACAGATCCGGAGGTGATAGGCAATGGACACGGACCAGGCGACGGTACCGGAGGTAAGGGTAGCAGAAGCCGCCGGAACCCAGGACATAATACGACTCCTGATGAGTTTAACCAACCAAATGAAAGAATCACAGACGGAACAAAAAGAGGCAAATACGGCGTTAGCTATAAAAATTACAGAGACACATACGGAACTAAAAACCGTTAAAACAGAGTTGACAAACAAAATCACAGATTCACACAACGAATTGCGGAATGAGTTTAGGACGGCGCACGCGGAACTGACGGCAAAAATGAACTACACGCAGGACTATCTACTAACACAAATGCAAATTGTAAAGGACGACCTGAGGACAGAGGTACAACAACAAGTAGACATGGTTGACGACAAGCTGGAAAACACACGGGTACAGTTTCAGGGAGACTTGAACGCGACAAGGACGGACCTAAGATCGGAATTTAAGACACGTGTGGATACAGTAGAAGAGACGATGATTAGCGGTTTTTCGACACTAAATACGGAAATACAGACATGTGAAAAAAGACATACGACACACTACCGAAATATAGGACAGACGTTAGAGACCCTACAAAATGAAAATGTAAACGTTAGGACGCAACTGGACGAAAAACTTGACGACAAAGTTACAGTATTAGAAAACAGGGTCGGACATGAAGTAAGACAAATACAGGACAAGTTGGACGAACTAGAAAGGAGGCGCGTTGGACTGGACTACGGACAGCACATCAAATTAAACCGGGACGCATTACCAAAGTTTGAGGGACGGAGGACGGAACAACCCATGAGATTTTTAGACCGACTAGACGAAATCGTAGGGACTGAAAATGAGAGAACAAAATTACAGATCGTGGGGGCGACTTTGACAGGCAACGCCGAAAAATGGCATAATATCATCCGCAGACAATACGACACGTACGCTGAATTTCGACGACTTTTTATAGAGCAATTTTGGAGCAACACACACCAGACAGACATACGGACGAATTTAATCACCGGACATTACAGCAGGACACACGGCACACGCGAAGAATATGCGATTGACAAGTTCAACCAGGCACAACACTTGACACCAAAATTGGGCGAGGACGACATTGTACTACTACTCGCAGGACATATGGAACCAGAAGTTACAAAGGTGGTCGTAGTACAGAACGTCAAGACATTGCGGGAATTTTTAGGGGTGATGAGGAACTTTGATTTAGCAACAGCATTGGAGGCAAAAACGCGGACAAATTATTGGGAGCAAAACTGGGGTTATAGGGAAGACAACAGACGACAACCGTACCACGAACACCGACCTAATTACTGACAGGACAACTTCAACCACGGACATCGGAATCATTGGGGACACGACGGACACAGACGACCTTATTACAATAGGGAACACCGGGCGAATGAATACAATGGACAAAACAGATACCAGCACAGCAACAACGAGGGTGACGGCCGGACTACGGGAGGCGGAATACACAATGGAAACAGCCGGACGGACAGGGACGTAAACATCCAACACATGACGACAAGCGGGATGACACAGGACCCAGATAGGATTGAGGTGGTGCAGATTCACGAGGCGCCGCCGGGACAAAAAAAAAACGCAAATTTTTGGACGACCGACTGCTTAGGGATGAATATAGACGTGTGTTATAGTATAAGAGATTTATTGTTAAATAGTTATATCTTTAATAAAAAGAACTTGTTGTTTATTAATATTAGTTTAAGGGATTGTTTATATGTTGCTTTAGTTGATAGTGGTTCACAGTTGTCGCTGGTAGACGAGAATGTGGTGATAAAACATGAAGAATTCTTAAAGGGACGAATAGGAACAATTGATGGGGTTAATTTATGGTCGGCGATGAACAAAAAGCTAACGACGATTTATAGGGTTATCCGTGTACCGATATATATATATAAGGAATAAAGAAGCAGGAGATGCAGAGTTTTTGATTACAAAGGGGTTGCAGCTAGATTTCATATTAGGAATGGATTTTATAGAGGATTTTGGGTTGAATATAGATGGAAAGGATAGGTCGATTAGGATATTTGATAAAGATAAGTTATGGGTGGTGCCTACGGTTAGTTCGGAATATAGGAATGGAAATGATATAGATAGTACAGGATTAGGAATGATTAAAGAGAATAATTATGGACGGATTGAAGTGAGATTATGTAATATGTTTGCGAGATTAATTAATGATGAACAGATAGGGAAAGTGAGTATTGAGATTAAGGCGAAGCTAGGGGAATTGTTTAATAAATATATAGGGTTGTTTAATGAAGAGCCAAGATTTGCGAGGCGATATATGCATAAGTTGGAAGTCACGGAAGACAACGGGTTTAATACAAAGGTGTATCCAATTCCGTTTGCCATTAGAAATAGGGTTAAAGCCGAGATAAACAAAATGTTAAAAGAAGGTATTATCGAACCAGCGAAAACTCCATATGTGAACCCGGCAGTTATTGTACCTAAACCCAACAAAAGGGATATAAGGATTTGTTTGGATGCGAGGAAGTTGAATTCGATTACGAAACCGCAATACGAACAACCACAAGGGTTGGATAATTTGTTGTATAAAGTGTATGAGATGAAGATTTTCAGTAAATTAGATTTAAAAAATTCATTTTGGTTAATTCCGTTGCATGAAGACAGTAAAAAGTTTACGGGATTTAGCATTGAGGGGGAGATTTATGTTTTCTGTAGTTCCGTTTGGTTTAAGTAGTTCTTCAGCAGCACTTGTAAGGGCCATGCAGAAGCTGTTTAACGAGTATGAATGTTTCTGTTCGCACTATGTGGATGATTTGTTGATTTTTCAAGGAACGAGCAAGAACACCTGGAGCATTTAGAAAAGGTGATCCAACAACTGGACGAAGGGGGTTTGAGGCTGAACGTAGAGAAATGCGAGTTGTTTAAGAGCAAGGTTACGTATTTAGGGTTTGAAATTAGTGAACAGGGGATGAAAATTTGTAATAAAAGATTGGACGAGTTGAAAAATATTGCGCAACCAAAGAATGTAAGAGGATTACGAGGATTTTTAGGGGTTCTAAATTATTACAAACGGTTTATACCGAGGTATTCTGAATTGTGTGTGCCGTTGGTGAGTTTGTTAAAGATAAACGAACGATGGAAATGGACTGCTGAACGGGAGAAGGCGTTCCAGGATTTAAAGAGGGCGTTTTACAAAGAGTTGTCGTTAAAATATCCAAATTTCAAAGACGATTTTATTTTGAGAACGGATGCGTCGAAATATGCAATCGGGGCTGAGTTGGTGCAGATTCAGGACGGAGCTGAGGTACCAATTGTATTTATTTCCAGGGTATTAAAAGACTGCAAAACCAGGTATGCGACGGCAGAGAAGGAGATGTTGGCGATAGTATATGCAGTGAAAAAGTTGCGTTTTTATTTGTTAGGAAAGAAATTTTTAATAGAATCCGACAACACGGTGGTAACATTCATGAAGAAAAAGGAGTTTCTAAACAGTAGGTTGTATAGGTGGGCATTGGTGTTACAGGAATACGATTTTGAAATTAAGCATAAACCAGGAAAGGAGAATGTGACGGCGGATTTTCTAAGCAGACCGCAGGTGGAAGTGAATAAAAGAGACGTAAAAGATTGTTTAGTTGCTTTGCAGGAGTTCAGGGATGTTGGTCGGTGGACAAACGCCAAGCTTATAGAGTCGCAGAGGCACAGTGAGGTGAGCTCGATACGCGAGAAATTAGCAAGGGAAAATGTGGAAGAGTACCGTGGATTTACCATCGTAGGGCAGTTTGTGGTAAAAAGGATAGGGGATGCAGAGCTGGTAGTGTTATCCAGAGACGCGGCTGTTGAAATTATAGACGAAATTCATATAAAATTTGGACATATAGGCATCAGAAAAACATTTTTGGTATTTAGAGAGGCGTTTTATGCAAGAAATGATATCACAGTGGTTAAAGAAAGGATCAATCGGTGTAAAATTTGTATTCTAGGTAAAGACAAGAACGTGGTGCTGCAGAATATACCGATGAACGTGAGCGTAAATGGACCGTTAGAATTGGTAGCTATTGATTACTTGAGCAACCTGATTACGAGTGAACAAGGGTATCGACACATATTGGTGATGGTGGACGTTTTTTCGAAATTTGTCAAATTATTTCCGGCAAGACGAAGTAACACGGTGCATGCTTTACAGTCGATTAGAGAATTTGAAAGCCAGGTCGGAAAGATGGAAAGGATTTTGGTAGACAACGCGACGTATTTCAACAATCAAAGATTCAGGAACGGGTTAAATAGGGCGAATATTAAGGTATCATTTAGCAGTATACGGCATCCGAAAGCAAATCCATACGAACGTTATATACGAGAGGTAATAAAATATCTACGGTTGGCGACACAGGAGCATCACGATAGATGGATTAGATATCTGCCACAAATTGAAAATTTTATGAATTGCGTACCGAGTTCGGTTACAAAAACATGTCCGGTAACATTGATTCGAAGGATTATACCAGCTAGGTCATGGAAGGAGGAAGTCGAGGTGCAAGACATCACAGAGTTGTTGGGTAGTGTTAGGCGTAGAATCGAAAGGATGCAGCGTAGGGACATCGAGCGAAGGTGTAGTAAAATTAAAAAAAGGACGACTTTTGAAATAGGGGATCTGGTGGTAGTAAAACGATTAAGGGTTTCAAACCGCGACAGAAACATTTGCGCGAAGTTGTTGTTTCCTTATGAAGGGCCGTACAAGATCACGCGTATTTTTGCTGAAGGAAATACATTTGAGTTAGATAATATGACAGGGGGATATCGCGGGCGTTTTCACTTGGAAAATTTATACCCATATAAAATTGTACAGGAAGAGGGTTTGGTAGGATAGTTTATTATGTAGTTTATGCGACGGAAAGTTTAGTTTTGTTTTTGTTTATAGTATAGGTTAGTATATAGCGTAGTTAGATAGACGTGAGAGAAAGGCGAATAGGGGTTGACTAATTAATATGTAAAAAAAATGCGGGGGGTGATTTTAAATAAAAATTAGAAATTTATGCACACCAAGAGAAGAGTAAAAACAGACGAAATTTCCAATTTCATTCAAAATCAGTGGGGCCAATGTAATGTCAGGGGGGGGTACAAGGCTTCTAAGGGTAGATTTGTGTTAAAAGGGGTGTATGCCAAATAAAATGATTCATATATCAGATCCAGTAATTCAAAAACTATATTTTGCCGTACTTTACATATGCTAAAGTATTTACCATGTTAGTTTGAAACGTATGTGTCAAAAGGTAAACTAAATGACTTGATGACGTTGATAAAATGCACAGTGCTCAAGGTTTTATACTAAGTTGAAATTTAATAAGCCATTGAAGGTACATTTGCCGTCTGAAAACCGGATGCGTCTACGGATGTCTACTATCAACCAAGCATCCAGGTCTTGTGTGAATTATTTTGGCTTTTCATTTAAGTAGAATCAACTTTTGGACGAATTTGTAAATTCAAAATTATAAGTTAATAGCAATATCAAATATAATTGGAGAATTGTGAAGTGTTTAGGACCAATGATAGAATTTAGGAATGTGTATAAAGACAATAGTGAAGGTATTTGTGACACAAAAGAAAGGACAAATTGTTATTGGATATTTTTATGTATTTTAAAATGTAATTAAGTAAGCTAGTTTTGTTGTGCTTATTGCCTAGGGGAGTAAACAAGATGATTCTTTTTCGATTAAAATTTGTATAAAGACGTGTTTTTACAAACCTGCGTTATAATTGTTATATATTTTGAAGAAAATAAATGTGTTTGAATTTAAAATAGTCTGATTTATTAAAGTGGAGGTACAAGAAGCATCGGTGGTAAAATAGCGACGATAAAAGAAGTATATAGAGTGGTTATAGTGCGACGGGAAAGCAACGAATATTTAATTAGATTTGAAACGAGATTGGAATTGGATTTGGAACGATATTGGTTTAAAGGCAGTAGGACATTCGAGTGGTTATACAAGCGACGGCGAAGCAACGAATATATAAATAATTTTGGGAGTAATTTGGATATAGATTTGAAGGCAGTAGGACATAGAGTGGACATCGAATTTATAGCAGGGCACTGATTGATTTGGAACAGGACGGCGGATAGATTTGTGATTGATTACGAAAAGGCGGACGGATTAATTGGAGCACGAAGAGAAAAATAGGAGAGCAGCAATTACAGGGGAAGATTCAACGCAGAAACAAAGGGAACACGGAAGGATTAGCGCAGGGGAAGTAATTACAACGGTTAGTCAAAATTCTAAAATTCGGGTTATTCATTTCAGATTTGGGGTCATCAAAATTGTACTAAGACACCTGGAGGCGATACGAAAGTTCAATAGTGATTGTGAGTCCTTGTAAAGACGCATACGGCGATTAAGATCGTGAGCCAGCAGCATTTAAAAAGGGCATCAGCGAAGTATAATTCAGGTGAGTACCGTGCAATATCATAAAACGTCACAAAAGTCAGAAATTGTATACATTAATTAATTTGGCACAAAGCTACGTTGATCAGTAAAATTTGGCATATACAGTAGTAATTTCATATAAAAGTAGTGAAACAAAAGAGTGTGCAGTTTGGTTGGGCAGTGCACATCTACTCACGATTGAACCCACGGTGAGTAGGTGAACACCCTGAGATAAAGAGTTCATATAGTCGAGGCATAATAATAATAAACAGTTTAATTTGATAACCAACCAAACTTTGCTAAAGCACATCATATAGAAGTCATTCATTGAATACTACTAAAAATAGGGGCGACGACAAAAGTAGTGTATAAATAATTTATAATTTAATTATAATTTAAATAAATAATAATAAAAAAGAGGGTGGGGGAGTCAGTAGAATATATATATATATATATATATATATATATATATATATCAAAATTGAATTAGAACTACTAACCGATATGAATGACACATTTAAAAAAAAAAACAACATTAGAAGTAAAATTAGTCACTGCGTAGATAGACAGTGATAAATATTTGAAAACATTTATAAATGATTATGGAAGTTCATATTGCACAGTTATTTGAGAAAATGGAAAAACTTGAATTATCGACAATAACATCCATAATAGAAGTAAGGGAGGAAATCATCAACATCGTAGGAAATAACTCCACTTTACCAAATGCAGTGACATATAGTGAAATGATGAAAAAGGCAAAACCAAATGGTAAATGAGTGATAAGACCGAAAACAACAATTAATCAAAATGCTAATAAAACAAAATACACACTGAAACAAAACATAGATCCGACTAAAATAGCAGTAACTGAGATTGGGAATGGGAATGATACAAAGTGTAATTATTGAGTGTAAAAATGCACAAGAATCGGATAAATTAAAACAAGAGGCTGAAAAAAAGATGGAGAATAATTATGAAATAAATACGAAAAATAAGTAATATGTACATTATGTAAATAGTGAGCATTTAACACTCTGTATATAGACCGTAATTAATTTAATCAATGCCAGCAAGCATATCTTTTAATAATAGAACGCGTATTCAGCAGAGAAATAATCGTACATGTTACTAAACTACGTTGAGGAGTGTTTAACAAGTTTATAAAATAAAGACGCAGAAGATAAGACAAAACCTTATAAATCCTCATGTAATTACGCTTGTGATAAAGAAGGAACAATAAACGCTTTGATAAGAAAACGCACTTTCAAAGATCAGTTTAAATAAATAAATACGAAAACAGCATTCGTGTTACATCATTTAATTTGTACAATTCTCCAAAAGATTTATCTATACAAAACAACAGACGCAAGTTAAAAGTCCGGCCACAATAATAAATAATAAGGCAATTAAAGATCGCAAATAAACAGCATGACATGGAAATACAAAGGAGTTTCATCAGAAATCAGCTTGAAATATTAAAGACAAACCTGGTTGGTTGCGACAATCTACAAGACTGCTTAGAAAACCAATCCAAATGTAGTGGTAAAAAAGCTATATAACACCCACCGGTAATATGGCAGCACAGTCTCAACTTGATGCACGTTGATTCCACAACACTTTTATCAGAAATCTACGCGAGTTATGTGATCCCCCATTTGTTATACATATGAAACTAATAAAGGTATTAGGAAATTTGAGACAAATAAGCTTTAGAAAAAGTTAAAGCACATAGTGGAGGATTTCCGATATACGCGTGAGAACTAGCCTCCGGGATGTGAACAAGGGTAGTGGTCTGTGTGTCTTGCCGTGCCTTTTTTGTTATGTAGATTCCCTTTTGCCTTCTTTTGATTATCGTTCCTCATACCCGTTCCTGTCGCCCCTCTACATAGGAAGTAGACAACTGAATTTGGATTCGACCAGGGCCCAGCGAAGTCCCACGCCCGAGAAAGATTAGCGAAGCAGCCGGAGCCCCGCTGTACCCATCATGGAGTAATTCTGCAAGAAGCCCTGCAAATTATGTGAGTAGTCTTCCCGTTTCTTTTTTATGTGATGAAGTAATTTTATATAATTGTGTGACGTCATCTTAAATTTGCACGTCAATTTTTACATTATCTAACATTGTTACCAACTGACGTAGTGCCTCGCGTACCTCGTTTACGGGGATGTAATAAGTCTCATTGCAATCTGTTACAGCATGTTTGATTAGTATGTCGGCAATTAAAGTCGATGGCTACAGGTTCAAATACTGTCCGAGGCCTTGTTTTTAATTTTTCAATTACTTGCTCGACTTGAAAGGATCATTTAAACTTTGCATAAAAGTCTAAATTATAATTTTATATATAATGAAACATTCTAAAAAGCATCACTTTTACTTTGATTAAATAAACAAAATATCTACTTTTAACAATAATTATGAATTACAATGAAAATTAGAAAAGTTTGCGACCTAGCATATAAATGGGAAAATGCAGACAAGCATTCCAGAGTGCTATACATTAAAGTCACGGAATTATGAAAATATTGGAAATATACGTAATTCAAAATATAAGTAATGCATTTTCTTAGTTAAGATATAAACTTTTGAAACTGGCCTCATAAAGATGAAGAAAATAAAAAAAAGCATACTTACTTGCAAGGAACCTGGAGCAAATCCATCATGACAAAAGCATTCAAAACCTCCAACCACATTACTACAGGTACCATTACCACAAACACTTTGACCAGAGACACACTCATTATCGTCGACACATCTTCTCTCTGTAGAATCCAAGACATAACCAGTAGGACAGTCACATCTAAATGATCCATCTGTATTTATGCAATCACCACCTTCACATACATTAGCCATTAATTCGCATTCATTAAGATCATTGCCAGAATCCATTCTACCAGGTCCTTCTGGGCATAACTTAGCAAAGTCAGATGAATTTCCAGAAGGACAATGTTGACACAATTTTCCCCAAGCAACTCCCCTTGAGCAGCAACACTCTTTCTGGGTAATTTGCATACCTCTTGGACTAGAACACTGATTCCTGTCAAATGAATCGTAGCACTGCTCTTGGCGAACATCAACGCACGACATGGTTTTTGAATTCAAAACATAGCCATCTGGACATGTACAAAATGCACCACCATCTGTATTTCTACAAACACCATTTTCACAAATTCCAGGATTGGCGATACACTCATCAATGTCTTCGCAACGATTTGTAACGGAACTTAATTCGTAGCCATCAGGGCATGTACAAGTAAATGAGCCCATAACGTTTTGACATTTTCCAGGAGAAGGACATGTACCAGGTTTCTGCAAATATGAATGTTACATTACCAACAATGATTGTATAGTCTAATTTACCTCATGACATTCGTCAATATCTTGACAGTTATGACCGTCAGTTGTAAGTTTATAACCCGAAGCACATTCGCAAGCAAAGGAACCGATCGTATTTCTACATCTACCATTGCGACATAGGAATGGCATCATATGGCATTCATCAATATCCACACAGTCATTATTATGGCCAAGTTTAAATCCAGGATTGCAATGACATTTGAAGGTTCCTACCATATTAATACAAGTTCCGTTGTTACACGCATTAGGGTTTCGGACACATTCGTCAATATCCAAGCAACTATCTCTTGAAGGAGTTAGTAAATAACCAACATGACAAACACACTGGAAGCCTCCTTGTAAATTTTTGCAATTACCATTGTTACATATATTTGGTTGCTCGATACATTCGTCTATATCAACACAATCCATAAAACTCGATCCGTGCTTGTAACCTTCTGGACATCTACATTCAAAACTACCCTGTAGATTTATACACTGTGCATTACCCTCACAAGGGTCTGGTTGTCTCAAACATTCATTTTCGTCAATACATTGATGAGAATTATTGTCAAATATAAAACCACGATTACACTGGCATTCAAAACTCCCTGGTGTATTAATACATTGACCATGGTTGCACATATTAGGCATGAGTTGGCACTCATCTATCTCTTCCGATTGATTTGTCACCGGATTCATAATCTGTCCTGGTCGTACACCACATAGTCCGGTATAATCAGCTATAGAAATTAATAATTAATTAATATTAAGTATCTTTAAAATGTTGCAATTTATACACTTTATAGTCAGTCTGTAAAACAATACAAAGCTTTCCTATATTTTATTGATTTTTAGCATTATAAATAGGTTTTCAGAGTTGCTTTGAATCTCCATCAATGCTTGAAATTTGCGTTTTTATTTTCCAAATAAAAGTTAAATCACATTACTCTAAGAAAGTTATCTTTTTTTAAATACAACCTACATCTGGTACCATTTAGTGACAAATTATATTGAGCAGAAGTAAGTTTACAACTCTAAAATTGAAATTTATTAATCAACATATGCGTTTTAAAATTTATTTTAACAATGAGATTCATTCATTACTATTTTAGATAATAATTCTGTATCTCCACATGCTGCATATCATACCCGTACAAATTCATATAATATAATACATGGCATTATATACTATGTTACCTGCAGTTCCTGCATTTGAATATTTCCTTTCTTACTTAATTAAATTTCGCATTCCTTACTTTATTCACAGCCATTTGAGTATTTATTAACAATTTCGAACGCATTCTCAATTTAAATGGTTGCTTATCCATCACCCTGTATGACTATATTAGAATGTTTAATTATAATTTAAACACCTCAATCTAATCTATTTTGATATAGCGTTAAAAACATGTTTTCTGTTATCACAAATGTTAGCTTTCCTAAATATTACAATGAGTTTATGTACGTGTTTCATCATGGTTATTTTCAATCACGAATACCGATGCATTAAAATTTCTAGCTCGCTTATCTCTACACCATATTTAATATAAATGATTAATTGGTATGTTATGTTTCTATAATTTCAATGCGAGAAGTTAGGCACATCATCCTTCGCATCCTTTATAATTTCACGAGTCTGGTGGTATATATTTCTTATCTCAAATTTACACATATTGATGTATATTGCTTGTAGTTTAGAATGCTACAATCAGTTTTACTGAATAAGAAGTTAACTGGGTTTCCCATTTCCTCTTCGACAGATGGATGTTTTGAGGAAAATACCATTCATGTTATTCATTATCTACACATGGATGTTTTCAAGGGAATATACGATTACAATGGATTCATTATTAGGCAAACTTTCAATGCTTGAAAGGAATAGAATTGCTTTGCGTTACGGATATAAAAATGAATGTTGTTTCAAAGTCCTGTTATGCGATATAGTGTCGGTTTATGTAAACTCATGGAAAAAAATGGTATGGTTATCCTGGTGTGTTTTTTTTGAGATTACTTTCATCCCACCGAAAATATAAATTAAATAAATAACGCAGATGATATAAATTTTATTATAAATTAAAGGTTTCTTTCTTTTAAAGAAAACAGGATGACAATTGTACTTAACTCCTGAAGTTTGTTAATGGCAGAGTTTACTTCTAAGCTGTCCTTGTACACATTATCAATTATGGTTTCAAAGCATATGGCAGGATCTGAGGGACCCTATGAAAGAAGCAGCAATGTTTGTTTTGCTGAACACCGTTGAAGATGGTTCAAGTGTCGTATAATTTTCAAGGAATGAAGACAGGAAGTCGGCGTTTAAGAAGGATCACAAAAAGCTTCCAACTTCATGAAGGCCACGGCCCTCTAAAAATGCACCGTTTGAACGCATCAATCCCAACAGTGTATGGGTATTAGATTTTCCCTATGTGTATTGATATTTTGGTTTTCTTTAAATCAGCTCAGTAGTTGACTTTATTTATGTCACATTTATACTTTACAGAACA
Organism: Platerodrilus igneus; assembly: GCA_036346225.1. Lineage (NCBI taxonomy): Eukaryota > Metazoa > Arthropoda > Insecta > Coleoptera > Lycidae > Platerodrilus > Platerodrilus igneus. The sequence continues at coordinate 1,589,462 of JARFIW010001380.1, read as the reverse complement.
AAAATATTTAATTATTTTGTATAAAAATTAATTTATATACCCAATTCACGATAAATATGTGATGATGTCACAATACAAATAAATACTGTGTTGTCATGGTTGATTTATTCTAGGCTTATTTAATAATTAGACTTGTATAGTTTCTGTTTATTATTAAAAGTTGGCATATTTTAAATTGTAAGGTTATTTTTAAAATACCTTCATTCTATATTGTAGTGAATTGTGGTAGCAATGCAACTCAAGATGCGGAAGTAAGATTTTTCAAGTAATAAAAGCAGTGTCTTAAAATTTCACTATAAAAAATTTTGCGTCTAAGGATACAGAAGCTGAAAATGTTACAACACCGCACATAACTGCCACTGTAACATACTAAATCGTAATATCATTAAAGCTGCATTCGTAGTTACGTCCACATTATACAATTTCTAGCACTATATTACTGTTTACGACGTCATCCCATATTTATCGTGAACAGGGTATAACCATGCAAACAATTTAAAAAAAAAATTAGTTAGAAATATGTTGTTCACATTTGGTCATTGTTTGATAAAATTTACAAATTTAGGTTCTATTAATTATAAAGTATAGTTTGAGGTATACAGGACTTGGTTACGTAATTGTTTTCAAGTTACACTGAGATAAACAAAATCCGTGCTAGGGCTATGAAGTAATGTTCAAAGTTAGCCATTTACCTAAATAAGAGTTCCCTTTTTCTCTTAGCCACTTACCAACCGACTTCAACCTCGGCCATCGTCATATTCAGGAAATCTCCGTACAATAACGATTACCATCATAAATCAGATCCTTCTCTTATAGCCACGACCAAATAACGTTACTCGAGCGACGTGGAATAACAGATAAAAGAAAAAAAACGGTTATAATCTAAGGTCAAAGGCACTTTGCTAGCACATGTTCTATTCTACTAATAATTTAAGAAGTGATTTTGGACTGACTATTTTGTAAACATTGTTCATTGTAATTTTTAAATCAGTCTGTTCTGAAATTAGTACTTACTGTTCAAAATAATTCCTATGCAATACTCACAATACTCTGACAATTTTTAATATTAAACAAAGTTAAAAGTGCAATAATGTCAATTACCCTAGGTAGCACTGCAATCCTGCCAAGATGTTTTGTAAGCAAGGCCTGCACTTTGTGCTCAAAATATGTTCACTTTTACAGTAGTTTCAAATTATTTAAGTTCGTTTTTGTTTTAAAATAATATTGTAAAGTACTAAATTAATTTTTGAATATTATTTGAAAAATCACACTAAATTCTTCACTTTACTTTTTTTACTGTTCTACATATCTATTACCAAATTAATTTTATGTACATGTATTAAATTAGTTAAACAATAACTCCATATTTTTCATTTATTTAATGAAACGTCTATTAAATAAAAAATTTAAGAATCAACATAATCGTCTAGGTACTTGGTAGTTCTTGCTGTGTCTAGTGAGCACTAAGTTCAAGGTCCTAAGTTGGATTCCCAATACGGACCACTTGAAAACTGTTCAGCAAGCATTTTTCACAAAAATACGCCCTTGTTTGGATGAAGGGTAAAATGTAGGTCCCATGTGTGAATGTTGTCACGCACGTTAAAGATCCCTACCGTGCTTAGAACAGCGAGAATTTGGCCAAATTTAAAATTTACAGGTAAAAAAAACTCGCTCCCTGGCCAATGTAGTACCTTCAAAGAAGCATTAGAAAATCAAATGTTGTGTCTAGTGTATAAGGAACATATTTAATTTTGTGATATTTTTATATAAAAAAATGTAGGCCCTTACGTGTTTGTCGTTTATATATATATATTTATTGTTTGTATTGTCCTAGGGTTTAAAAGTTCGTATCGCAACTGGTAACCATATATTCTTGAAGCAGGATTTATTTACACATTACTGCCACTTTGGCTTGAACTAAGGTTTTTAATCAAATGTGTACTGATAGAGATTGGTGAATCATTATGGTATCTCTACTTATATCTCTCGTTTGTAAGCAAATTAAAAGAGGCCCTAACCTCACTTTCTTTGATGCCGTTTCTAGATAGGTGGTGACCATTCCATTTTTGTGAGCCTTACAGTTAATGACGCACGCATGCATGGATGCACGCACACACTCATATGTGCGCATATGCACACACCCGCCTCGTGGACTTGATCCCATCTAGTCATAACTCCTCCCACAATTTTTCTAAATCTTGTTGGTCATTATTTTCACCACTATTTGACCACATGTTACTTTTTACTGAAAATTTTCCGTTAACATTCTTTTGAAACGTTTTGTCAAACTAACAAATAAACTGTTGCCATAGTATCTGTAACACTTTGACGTCACAGGAAATAAAAACCAAATGCAAAAAGAGGAAAATTAATCTAAAATGGAAAATTTAATATTGATGAATCTTGTATAATTCTAATTTCATGTATACCAGTGCTTAGTGACTATTCGCGCCTTTTAATACTGTCGTGTTAATTCACGATTATCAGCTTTGCGTCTTTAGCCATCTGGTAGTATGATAACAGCTGTCTTTCGTGATGATACTAATTCAACTTTAATAATAAAGTTGTTAGAGTCTATCGCTTATAATCAGTAAAAACCTGCTCATGTTATGTCTATGTAAAGTGATTCGTCAAGCAATACTTCTTCCTTTCCCTTCCTTAATATTGCTTTATTTTCAGCTTCAACATGGACTAATCGAGGATAAGTGATTATTTCTATTTTCATCGCTTGTATTCTATGCACTTTGGTATTATCTTTAACAACTAACAAACCATGCGCCTAGCTCTAAAATAGCATCAAAACAAGTACAGTAAGCATGGGGTTGCAATAAGTAGATATTTCTATTAAAATCATGAGCTTAGAAACCACAAAATCTTCGTTTTATACATATTTGAATGTAATTCAGGTTAGTAACTTATCGAAAAGCCACCAAAAAGGACAATACACTTTCACATTAGACATTTGTCATATAAAATTAAGAAAGCTTTTTCATCATTCATTAGAAATAATTTCTGTATAACAGTACTTAGGGTCATAAATTATTTTGAACCACAAAAAGGGTAAATCAAATATTTATTTCAGTAACTTTGATAGCAGAATCATGTCATTTTAATAAAGCTTTAGAATCATGAAACAATAGTAAATTTATTAATATAAGTCTCAAATATAGGAGAGATTTTTACAAATTCCAGTTAAATAAATTAGAGCCAATGTTACATATAAAGAAAACCCCAGACACAGTTTAATGTTCTTACAATGTAATAAAAAACACAGATGCTGAGTAGTGGAACTCACCGAGGTTAAGTTATAGATAATTATATTTTTTCATACAATGTAAAAAGAGTTGCAATGTATTTAATCAGAGCAACTGGAAAATATAAGTCATGGACCAGTGGTTTTCGTGTGATCAGATCCTATGGGTTGAAATAGGTATCACGTGTTTCATTCCATACACTCAAGAGGCAAATTAGACAATGACATAATCCCCCCAAATACAAGGAGGAAAGGGAAGTAAATGACAGCAGATGCATCTAATGAGACAAATTAAAAATTAAATTACTTGCAAGTCATAGACCGAAACACATGTAAGGGCGAATAGTGAAAAGTTCGTAATCAAATATACTTCTTTGATTGTGGAATAATAAACAGACGTTAATGTGATGAGTCACAGATTTTTGACAGAACACACAAAACATATTGGGACGGTTTGGTCGCCAGCAAACACAATTTGGAAATAAGCACCTGAAGACCAGCTAAATTACTCTTGGCTCAAATGGACTTCTATAGTCACTAGAAGGCGTAACTTAAGTCATGCTTTATTAGAATTAACTGCTGGTTTTAGTGGTATTTATGTATGATGTTTATTTTATAAATTATTGATAAATATAACATGTTAAATCATTAGAAGTATAGAATCTGGACATTGCAAGTTAATGATCAAGGCTATGATTAAGCGAAGATGAACTGAATATGAAATTTTACCATTTTGTGTGTGTAATTTTTTACAAAAATATCATATGTAGCTGATATTTACATTGATATAAGTAACTCTAAAATTGTTGTAATATCTAAAAAGAATGCTCGATATGTATTGGGAACTGACAACACGAGTGTTGCTAGGTGCGATCTGATGTTTCTAACCTAAAGTTTGACATTTTTGACAGTATACATACTTATAACATTTTGCCATATGAACACTTTTTGTTTTGTTTCGATTGAGTTGAAAATTTTGTCTCGTCCAAAAAATGATATTAACTCGTGCACATTTTCGTGTGATGATTTTACAATTTTCGACGTGGATTATCTCCACAGCAGTGCCTGAATCAACTTATTTCGACCTTTGGGAAAGAAACTACAACTACAACCACTGTGTATCGTTGGTATAGTGAATTCTATCGTGGTTGTAGTTCGTTAGCAGATGAATTTAAAGGTCATCCAAAATCTGCTGTTGTGACAGAAAACATTGATACTGTGCACGAAATAATAATGCAAGATCGCGATGTTACTTTTCATGAGATTCGGGCATCCCCGGGCATTAGTATGACAAGTATACATTTGATATTACATAAATATTTAGCGGTGAAAAAGCTATTTTCGTGTTGGATCCCACATAATTTGACAATCGTTCAAAAAGAGTCGTGTCGATTAGTGCAAAGAAATGCTAAAAAAATATGATTGCGGTGCATCAAACGCAGTGTATAACATCTACACGGATGATGAATCTTGGATTTATTCGTATGAACCTGAAAGTAAACAGTAAACGAAATCCAACAAAAGTTGTCCATGCTGGAAGCACTTCGAAGAAAATGGTTGCCTGTGTTTTCGGAATAAATAAACATGTCACAACCGTTGCTTTAAAGGATCGTAGAAAAGTTAATTCTGCTTGGTATACAACCAATTGTTTATCACAAGTTTTCAAAGAAATAAGAAAAATAAATTGACGATGCCAAATCATTCTCCATCATGACAATGCGAGCTCTCACACATAGTCTCAAACAAGTGACTATTTGAGCATTCAAAACATCGAATTGATTGGTCATCCGCCGTATTGTCCTGATTTGGCACCTAATGATTGCTTTTCGTTTTCATGTGTGAAGAACAAACTGTTTGGACAACAATTTTCGAACCAAGAAGAGGCGGTTAATGCATTCAAACCCCATGTTTTGGAGATATTTCAATCGGAACGGAAAAATACTAAGAAAATTGGTTCCAACATATGCAAAAGTGTATCAATCATCATGAAGAATATTTTGAAGAACAGTAAAGAAGTTTTCACGCCCTAACTTTTGTTTTTGTTACTTATTCTCGAGCATAACGAGCACCTCTTGTATTTATGGTAAAATGAAATAATGTTATCACAAAATTAATTTGGGTGACATAGAAAGTGGAAATTGGTTGTTTTATTTGTTCAAACATATAGGTAGCATTTTGTATAGGAAATCCATCCACCAAGAGGGTAAAGTAGCTCTCCCCCCAATTACTCATTGTCTTGAAAGATTTGTACTAGACTAGATTAGATAAGCTGATGTCCATAAACTTGACCGATTGAAAGCCTTTCAAGGTAAGTGTTATTAGTAACGCAGCTTAACATTGCACCTAGGTGAATTTTTAAGTGTTCAATTTTGCTCTATTTTCTTCCGTTTGCTTCAATAGGAACCCACCCTACAGGACTCCAATTAGCCAGTGCATCCATATTTGTTACGGGAATCCCGCTCCTTTTGAGCAATTCTGAATTTAATAATTTAATGCCTCAATCACCTGTATCATATCCCTTTAATCCACTTTCGAATCGGTGATAAATTTTGGGTGTGTCGTAACAAGTAAACTTGTATAAGTACTCAAAAAAAGGTAATGCCTTTGAAAAATCTTAAAAGAAATTAGATGATCTTTCCTTATATTGGACAAGTAGCCCCATAAACACGTAATTATCGTCATACTGTGTGTAATTGGATAGATGGTATTATGTATTTGTTAGACAATGAGCTTTATTATGTAAAATGTGCTCTGTTTACTGTGCTGTTTTACAGCATTATAATATGTTCCAATGTTAGATTTCATAATATACTCTTTAAAATATTCAAGACCTATCTATTGCATAATCTATAAAGTTTCATATAATGATTCGCCTTAAGAACATGTGATTATTTGCCGTTTGTTCTCGTTGAGGCAAATTTATTATATTTCGAATTTAAATTACGTTATTTTCGTGCTCTAGCTTTTCCAGTGCAAAAACAACATAATTTAAATTCGAAATATAATAAATTTGCCCCAATGAGAACAAACGGCAAATAATCGCAGGTTCTTAAGGCAAAACATTATACGAAAGTTTACAGATTATGCAATACATAGGTTCTGAATATTTTAAAGAGTATATTATGAAATCCGACATTGTAAACAGTGCAGTAAACAGAGCACGTTTTACATATTAAAGCTCATTGTCTAACAAATATAAAATACCATCTTTCCAATTACACACAGTATGACGATAATTATGTGTTCATTGGGTTACTTTTCCGATATGTAAGGTTGCCATTTGAAACATTATCCAATTTCTTTTATGGTTTTTTAAAGATCTTACCTTTGTTTTGAGCATTTGTACAAGTTTTAAAGGTCCTTAGATGTTATGATACACCCAAAATTTATCACCGACTCGAAAGAGATTTATGAATGGTATCAACCAAGTTCGCATGTGTGAATTTTGTGATTGGCTCTTACTCTTTGCACAATTAAAAAAAAGAAACGAGATGGCAAGGCAACAGCTGATATAATGCTTGTAATTAATATGCAATCATGTATAAGTAAATATTTTTCATGTCTAATAATATAAAGTTGGTAATAAATTGATTATTAGAATATCTATTTTTGTCTTAAGTGGTAGCAGAAGATGGTTAAGTGCTTAAACTGCATAATAATTATGGTATGCTGGCACGTTGGAATTTGGTATAGCAACCGAAAATCAAATCACCATCACTTAAAACTATTTATGGAGAAGAATTTAAGTCCGGATTTAGTTTGCCATTATTATAGTTATATATTTTACGCAATTAATTAGTTGGTATTTAGTAGTTTGGTTAACCTGATCAGTGTTTGTTGGCGAATGTTTCACATGTTTTCGAATATTCGCATTTATTAGATAGTACACTTCAATATTGCCCCTTTGCTAAATTTAAGGGGCAATCTCTTCTTAAGTATATTGAAGACCATTATAAAGGATCCTAATACTTTGTATTTTTGTTTTGATGATTGCATGATGGAAGGAAACCAGAAATCTACAATGATGCTCAAAAAGCTTAATGTGTCCAATTACACTGACTGAAAAATCAATTGCAGTATGATCTTACGTGACAGAGGGCTATTCAACTTTATAGATAAGAAACAGCAACCCCTGGGAGAAGGTTCCACACAAAAGGAGAAGGATAAGTTTGAAATAAAGTGTGGTAGAGCGCTTAGCACAATTTGTCTAACCTTCAAAACAAGTTTGAACCATCATCATTGCTTCGATTAGCATTAATTTATTAATATCTTTTTACGATTAGAAAATCAGATACCGAATCGATGAGTGTCTATATTTCTAAGATTTTAAAAATAGTGAGTTAGGATTAACGGATCTTTATAATGCAGTATCTCAGTGGATTTTCCAAATACCTCCGGATAAATTATCTACAAACATAGCAGAAGATAGTCTGTTAATAGAGGAAGATAAGTTGCATGCTAAAAATGATCGTAAATTAGGTTTAATTAGTTTAATTAAATGGGAACAACATAGAAAATCTTTTAATGTAAAGAAACGTCATGATGCTAATATTGCCAAGAAATATTTTAGATGTGGCAAAATAAGGCACTTTAAAAGGAATTGCCATGTAAAGTTAAAAGATAATGCTAATATTGTTAGATATAATAATGATAAAAGAAGATCTGAATGTGGGACCGATCATTTTATAGTTTTGTCCAGAATTGATAGCCGAAAGTGGGTGTGGAGAAGAAAGCACAATGTGAGACAATCAAGAGTGAAAGTAGAACGCTTATTAGAAGAGTCGACTCAAAGAGAGTAGGCTACTATGTTAGAGAGAGAGAGAGAGAGTTGTATGAATGCAAACAGGAATGGGATAATGCTATGAAGTTTGAAGATGTGAAGGCATGGGATGGGATTTTTTGAAGAACAGTGTAGTGAAATGTGCTTTGAAAGTATGTGGAACGATAGTGGTGGGTACATGTAATAAAAATGCCTGGTGGAACAATGAGGTAAAAAATGTTGCTGAGGAAAAGAAAGTGGCATATAAGAGAATGACTTCAAAAAACATGTTGAGTTAAGAGACCAACTTCAGGAAATATATATATATATATATATATATATATATATATATATATATATATATATATATGGAGAAAAGGCGATATACGATAGAAGTAGTGAAGGCAAGTAAAGAGCAACTGAGAAAGAAAGGGAGGGTGAAAAAATGCAGAGCGATTTTGAAGGAAATAAAAACTTGTTTTGGAAATAGGTAAGAAAGAGAAAAAAGGCTGAAAATTAGCGTGCAAATGGAATTGTTAACAGTAGAAATGAAATTATTTGGGACAAAGCAAGTGGAGAAACTGCCGAAAAGAGTATATTAAGATGCTGTATGGTGGTGGCAAGAAGGATACAGATTACTGTATGGATGATGATGAGAGCAGTAATATACTGGTCGAAAACATAAATAATAGTATAAAGTTTAAATGCAGTGTAGATGAGGTATGGAAAGCTCCAAAGAATGGCAAAGCGGTGTAAATAGTATAACAACTGAAATGCTTAAGTATAGGTCTGGGGTGCTGATTGAATGTTTATGCAAACTGATAGAGTTGTGTATAGAACAAGCAAAGGTGCCTGAAGATTGGAAAAGCAAAATCATTATCCCTTTGCACAAAGGTAAAGACAGCAAGTATGAATGCAAAAATTATCGTGGGATAAGTCCGATGAGTGTACCCAGTAAAGTGTATGGAAAAATCGGGATTGAGAGAGTTCGTAAGAGGACGCAAAGCAAGATATGGGACGTTTAATGTGGTTTTATGCCTGGAAGAGGATGTGTGGATCAGATGTACGCAATGCATAAAGAAAATGTATGCAGAATTTGTAGATCTGGAAAATGCACATGACTCTGTGAACAGAAGTGAATTATGGAAGACGCTGCGTGAATACGGTGTAAGCAAGTGCTTGATAAGATCCATCAAAGCAATGTACAATGGCTGTAGAGCATGTGTACTTGTGAATGGTTACAAAAGGCAATGATATGACATTGTGGAAGGTGTAAGACAGGGTTGTGTGTTGTCATTATGACTGTTCAATGTATTTATGGATAAATGTATCAGGCAGGTCTGAGAAGAAATGGAAGGTGTGAAAATTGGTGAGACAAATGTCAGTGTGCTGTTGTATGCAGATGATGCAGTATTATTGGCCAAATCGTCACAAAATTTGCAACTAATGCTTGACAGACTGTCGGAAGCGTGTAGAAATATGCAATTGAAAGTGAATGCAAATAAGACAAAAGTAATGATTTTTGACAGAGATGGCGGAATTGATGACTTCGTATTTAGAATGGACAATGACACGATAGAGAAAGTGAATGACTTCGTGTACCTCGGTCGAAAGTTTTTGAGTAATGGAAAGCTGAATGGTGACATAAAAAAGTGGGTAAATGCTGGAAGACAAGTGTCTGGAAGTATGTGGGCAGTGAACCGGAATGAAGGATTGAGTATAAATGCAAAGCTGGACATTTACAACAGTGTATTTGTGCCAATTGTTCTGCATGGAAGCGAAACTTGGGTCTGGCAGAAGAAGCATTTGAGTCGTATAAATGCTGCATCGACGAGGTTTCTAAGAAGTGTGTGTAGAAAAACGTTGAGAGACAAAGTGCTAAACCAATGGATCAGAACAGAATGTGGGGTGCAAACGACCTTTAAGGAGTTAAGCAAGCAAAGTACGCTTAGATGGTTTGGACATGTAAAAAGAATGAACGAGAATAGACATACCAAACATATATATGCAAGCAATATGACTGGTAGAGCTGCAAGGGGCAGACCGCGTATAAGATGGTTGGATGTAGTAGAGGCGGTTTTAACAGAACGACAGGTGAGAAGTATGAGGAATAAAAGAACATGCCAAAAGCAATGTATGAATGATACAGAGACAAAGGAAGTGTGTAGGGATCGAGGGATGTGGAGAAAGATTGTGAATGGTGCTAGAAGTAAAAGTAATGTAGTAGTCTAGAATTATACTGTGCATACCCTCCCAGAAAGAGGTGCTAGATTTGGTTACCTTGAAAGGGAATACCGTGACTAGTGTCGTTGTGCCTTAGAAACCTGAAGCTATAGAATATATGACCCCATTACTAAATAAACCTATTGTCAAATCAAAGGTGAAAACTGCAGGGTAATTTGCAGGAAAATCTTTCAGTGACTGACCCGTTTATGTTTACTGGGGACGAAAATAAATTGACCTGAACCTCATTAGAAATTAGTGTCAACACAGTTGTAAAATCTGTTGCTCCAAGGTGGAAGAGAACTGTTTGTACTCATCAGTCAGTTAGATCTAAGGATGTTTATTACGAATATAAAGGTCATTCAAAGCTAAGATCACTGCCTGATGTGAAGGAATTTTGTAAAACTAAAAATATAGAATTTAACAAAAACTGCTTCGATTTTAGGATATCACATGGACTAGTTGTGGACCCAAACAATAGAGAAAATGTTGATATAAATTTAGATAAGATTGATGTTGGAAGCTGTATAGGTAATGGTATAGAAGAATACGAGACAATTTAGTTAGAATAAAAAACCATTTTTTATTGGATTAACAGGTGTCCCATATTTATGAAGACGCATTGGTGTTTCCTGACAGAGAAAAATAGATTGATGCAATGCAGGAGGAATTGCACACATTGCAAGAAATGAATGTGTGGGAAATTGTCGTGCATCCCTATAGTAATAAAGTGATAACTAATAGGAGAATTTTTAATAAAAAACAAATAGTGATGGGACAGAAGGTAAATATAAGACGAGACTGGTAGCTCATGGTTTTCGCCAGCAATATGATATAGAGTATAATTACGTGTTTGCCCCTGTTGTAGAGTTTGTTCTTATCAAGTTTTTCATTTTTAGTTTGTTTGCAAGGATATGTTGACATGCATGTAGATGTTAAATGTGCATACTTGTATGCTGATTTACAAGAACCAGTATACATGGAGCAACCTAAAGGCATTGTAGTTAACAATACAAAGGACTTTATTATTAAACTCAACAAGGCATTGTATGAGTTTAAACGACCCGGAAGGGAGTGGAACTCCTATATTGATTTAGCACTACGTATATTAAGCTTTACTGTCTCGAATACAGTCCTTGTTTGTATCATAAAGACTCCACTCTATTTATTATGATTTATGTTGACAACATGACCATCTTTGCAAAAGACATAGTATTACTGAACTATGTAATTGATGAACTAAAATTAGAATTTAAATGTGTGAATCTTAGTCCAATTCATAGGTTCCTGGTCATTCAATTTGAATGGGTAGATAAAAGTATTTTATTGAAGCACAGAATATTCATTGAAAAGCTATCAAAAAAATTCAATATAAATAAAAGTAGAAAGGGTTCAGATTCCTTTAGATTCTACAATAAATTTGAGAAATTTGAAAAACCTGGAAAATGGACATCGTCAACACAAACAATTATTAGGTATTTTATTATTCATTGCTTCTAAAACTAGGTTTAACATATCCTACGCCACAATTCAGTTGGCAAAAATTGCCGTAGAGCCAAATAAACTAGCTTGGCAATTACTAGAAAAAATTTTACCATATTTGTACACTACTATAAGCACATCTTCTGTTTGTCACGGGTAAATGAAGATATTGTTAATATGTACTCGGATGCTTCTTTTGGTACCTCCTTGAACTGCAGAAAATCAATTAGCAGGTTTTTGTTATGTTTAGGTGATGTTCCTATTGACTGCAGATGTGCCATCGAAAAATGTATTAGTAAGTTCTCTATGGAGGCAGAGTATGTAGCATTAAATAGTACAGCTGTAGAACGACAGTGGCTTATCAGGGATGTGCGGCAAATTTTGTACACTGAAAGCCAGAGCGCAATCTATTTTGTGAAAAATCGTGCAATTCATATTCGTTCTAAGCACATAGCATTCAGTATCATTATATTAGAAAACTTTATGCTGAACAATGGTTTGATTTAAGGCATATTCATACTAAGATGAATTGGGCAGATATTTTAACAAATATCTTGTATTCACCAAAACTACAAATGGATTGAACCAATGGTATGTTGCATGATTTTGCAGGAGCCAACGAAAATGGCAGACCTTGTGATTATTTGTCGTTTGTTCTCGTTGAGGCAAATTTTATATTTCGAAATTAAATTAAGTAGTTTTCGCGCTGCAGCTTTTCAGCTATTGCAATTTGTTGATGGCATCGGCCATGTTCGCATGTGCGAGTTTTGCGATTGGCTCTTGCTCTTTGTGCATGTAAAAAAAGAAATGAGATGGCAATGTAACAGCTGATAAAATGTTTGTATTTAATACGCGATTCTGCATAATTAAATATTTTTCATAATGTTGGTGATAAATTAATTATTAGAATATTTATTTGCATCTTAGAACTGGTGCTCGCCATGCTTCTGTAATATGCATATATGGCACAAGAAACTTTTTTATATTTCTCCAAGTACGAGAGTTGTTCAATAAGTCCTTAGAAAATCCAAGAGATGGTACTTGTAGTACCGAAAATGAATTTTTCACAGTAAGCAGCACTCCTAACTAGTCAGCTGTTAGAGTTACAGTCATATCCATAAGTTTCACTTTTGTTGTTGATTGAAGTAAAACTTTCATTTGATTAAAACAATGGATGAAAGTGAGTTTCGGGCAGTGGTTAGACACTTGTACTTAAAAGGGGTAACGGCGAAAGAAATCAAAGCTGAGTTGGATGAAGTTAATGGCACATGTGCTCCTGTGTTTGCAACTGTTTACAATTGGGTGAATGAGTTTAAACGTGGCCCAACATCCACAAAAGATGAACAACGTTCCGGATGCCCTGTGGAAGTGTCTACTCTCAAAATGATTGACAAACTTCACGATATGATTTTAAATAATCGATGAATAAAAGTGCGCAAAATAGTTGAGGCCACGGGCATATTTCAAGGCACAGTCGCTTCAATTTTGCATGAAAAATTGGCAGCGAAAAAAATCTCAGCAAGACGGGTGCCACGTTTGCTCACAGTGGAGAATAAACGCAAGCGTGTGGTCGATTATGAGGCTGTTTTGGCACTTTTCTGTTGTAATCTGGAGGATTTTCTGTGTCGATACATAACTGTCAACGAAATATGGATACATCACTACACTTCAGAGACAAAAGAACAGTCAAAACAGTGGATTTTTGAAGGCGAACGGGCTCCAAAGAAGGCGAAATCGGCTGGCAAAGTTATGGTCACGGTCTTTTGGGATGCACGCAAAATCATCTACATCAATTACTTCGAAAAGTAAAAAATGATAACAGAAGAGTATCATGCGTCGTTATTGGACTGGCTGAGCAAAGAAATCAAATGAAAACATCCTCATTTGAAATGGAAAAAGATCCTCTTTCATCAAGACAATGCACAGGTGCACACCTGAGCAGTTGCAATGGCCAAAATTATGAAATTAAAGTTCCAATTATTACAACATCCACCATATTCGCCAGATGTGACCCTCAGAGTTTTTCTTATTTCCCAACTTGAAGAAATGGCTTGGCGGACAAAGGTTTACGTCTAACAAGCAAGTCATCGCCCAAACAAATGCCCATTTTAAGGAGCTTCCTAAATTCTATTTTTTGTATGGCTTAAAAAATTTGGGAAAACGCTTAGAAAAATGTATAGAGCTAAAGGGAGCTTATGTTGAAAAATAAAAAAAATCTACCCAAAAAAAAATTTTTTCTCCTTTTTTCTAAGAACTTATTGAACAACCCTCGTAGTTAAGTTTTCAGAAAATATTTAGCAAAATTTAGTGTAACACAATATTATTTACTGAAATACTAGTCATTTTAAAAAAAACTTCAAAACACAACAAATTCAACTGACTATAAAGTATATATGTATACTAATTTCAACTTACTAGTTCCCGGAACTGGACAAGGTTCACAAGGTTGACCCCACGCTTGTCCCATGGAGCAACAGCAAACCTTTTTCGTTTGATTCTGTGTCATAGGTGTAGAACATTTCCAGCGACTGTAGTTCAAGAAACAAAGATCTCTCCGTAAATCCACACAATCCCCTGTAAATTAAATATTTTCAATACTAATGGGCTTAAATGATATGCATAACTTACTTCCGCCAGGTAATGGCATGAACCCTTCAGGACATTGGCATAAATATCGCCCTTCTTCATTTATACATTGCCCCACATTACAAATTCCAGGAATTTCATTACACTCATTAACATCAGTGCAGCTAACACCTGTGTCATCCAAACGAAACCCTTCGTTACATGAGCACATGAAGCTTCCGAAAGTATTTGTGCAATGCCCACCTTGACAAATATTGTCATGTTCCTCGCATTCGTTAATGTCTTCTAGCACAACCTAAGCAAGTCGGTTAAACAATAAAATAAATAATAATATTAGCTCACAGTTATTTCATTTGGTTTATAACCAGCACCACCTGGACATATTTCTTCATATTCTTTAGAACCCGGCAATGGGCAAAGTTCACAATGAGGACCCCAAGCTTTACCAACTGAACAGCAGCAAGATGGTTTAGTTACATAGTCGGCAGTTGGAGATTGACAGCCATTTTGATCTACCTGTAGAAAGCATCGTGATGTTCTGCGATCTAAAATATACAATATATCTATGTTTAAAAATAATATGCACAACATACCAATGCAAGCATTCCCTTCAGTAACGAGTTGATAATTTGTAGGACAAATACATCTGTAAGTACCTTCTTCATTTTTGCAATTTCCATACAAACATGACTGTGGACTTTCACACTCATCAATGTCGGTGCAGTTACCTCCTGTTCTGTCCAATCTGTAGCCATCATGACACTCACAACGGAACATTCCAAAAACATTATGGCATGTACCATATACACATAAATTATTAAACATATGGCACTCATCAATATCTAGAATTGTAATTTACAAAATGCAGGAATGGGAAATAATACACGAACCTATGCAAGATCTATCGTTTTGTTGATCGGGATGCATAAAGCCCATTTCACATTCACATCTAAATGATCCTGGATAATTTAAGCATTGACCATTATCACACAGTGATGGATCATTAGAACATTCATCAACGTCTGTACAACTGTAGCCATCACCCCGAAACCCCGTATCACATACGCATTTGAAAGATCCATCTGTGTTTACACACTGGGCATTTTGATCACATCCACCATTGTTAGTTAAACACTCATTTATGTCTCGGCAATTGATACCATTTCCAGTAAACCCATCTTGACAACGACATTGATACGAACCCTAAAAATAAGCCATTAATATGTCAAACATAAACAACATTGTACATACAGGTGTATTGATACAATCTGCATTTACATCACAGGTGTAGATGCCCAAGTAGCATTCGTCTTCATCAGTACAAGCATGATCATCGCCTGGTTTTACAGTATATCCTTCTTCGCATCTACATTGGAAAGATCCTAACGTGTTTATGCACTCGCCATTACCACATATATTTGGATTCTGTTTGCATTCATCAACATCTATCGTAATAAAACGTTAGTACAAAATCAAAGAATATGGTATTCAATATTCATAATGTATATGATGGTGTTTTATAGCTACGAAATAGACACATAGAAGAACTCAAAAAGTCATCTTTCTACATAATTACATTTAACATTTGTGTACAATTTCTTGCATATGAAGTAAACTATTTGCTCCAAGATGTTTACTGATATATTTTATGCAAACCCCAAATGATCGGTTCAAATCAAGCTAGTAATTGAAAGATGGAAAGTATAGATGTGATTAGAGGTCATATAGGATCATCTCATAAATATTCAATGCCGTAAAACCCAGCAAATTTAAGAAAAAGCTCAAATTATATAGTTATTTGTTTATATAGAGAAGTGTGTTTGGGAAAAAGTTCAGTATATGCAGTATAAAAGCATAGGGACCGTGATTAAAAGGTTTTTCATTCGTATTACAAAAACTTAATGCTGAAGAAATAGTATTTTAAGATAAGAATAATGATATTTCACTATATTCTGTGCGTAAGAAGACGTTTTTCAAAGAGTTTCATCTACTTTTTGTTATCAAAGTACTCAACTGTGTGAATACATAATTATTATAAAAGATTTTTCATTTCCAATTATAACAGATTCATGTTTTTCGAAAGATTGTAAATGCTCAATTTATATAAAGTCGCGTGTATAATATTTTAATTTCATTTTAGTTAATAAACAAACATACCGTAGTATTTCGACAAAAACGCACTGAATAAATTTCAAAGGAATTTAAATTTTTTAACAAAAGAACATCTTCAATTGAAAAGATTAGATTTCTAGGAATGTGTTTTATTGACATTGTAGAACCACCAATTACTAAAATAAAACATAAAGGTAATTGACACCGTCCGTTTATACGATAAAATAAGGCTAGTTACAGCAATAGATGTTGACTATTGATATTATAGGAAAATGATGTCAATTGTATCATAGTACAAGGCTCTCAAAATGATAAATCTAACCTTCAAAACGGCTCAATTACAAGGTTCATAAATGACTACAATTTTTCTAGATGCAAACACCACAGGTGGCTCATTCTTATAAAAGGCCAATAAAAGTTGAGAATGCGGTCAGTTGCTATTCAAACATCGCCATGCTAATCTGATAATATGATACGTAGTATGTAGTAGTGGAAGTATTATAGAAGACAGATGATTTATTGAAATAGGTGACATTAGAAGTTCATTGCTACTTGGAAAGGAGAAATTATTTGCAGTAATTACAATGATTTTAAAAATGGTATTAAAGAACTAAAAATTAATTGAGATGAAGCATATGGAGTGGAAATGGTTTATTACACATTAT
Organism: Platerodrilus igneus; assembly: GCA_036346225.1. Taxonomy (NCBI): domain Eukaryota; kingdom Metazoa; phylum Arthropoda; class Insecta; order Coleoptera; family Lycidae; genus Platerodrilus; species Platerodrilus igneus. The sequence goes on along the minus strand of JARFIW010001380.1, from coordinate 1,572,382 downwards.
CTGAAGCAATTTGCATAGAAAGGCATACTTTGTAAAACAATTTGAGCGATTTTGGAGCTGTGACTAGTAACTGCGGTTTGGAAAAAGGACACAACAATCATAAATTTAAGATAACAACAAGCAGATTATCATAGTAAAATAAAAAATATTGTTTAACATTTAAAAAAAGGGCATATTTATTGATTAATTAAGTTATATAATAAGATGTTTTTTTGTATGCCAGTCTTTGTGTGAGAATTGTATGTACACATTGATAATTTGATTAAAAAGGGATGGTAACCTACGGTTAGGTCTTCGCCAGTATAAAAAGAAATACTTAAACCTAACTGATCAGAAATGTTAAAATCTAAGTTTAAAATGGTGGATATTGAATTATCCTAATTTGCTTGATCAATTTTGTACATAGTAAGATTTAGTTAGGGAGTTGTTCATGAATAAAAATTAAGAGAATAAAATTTATGAGTGTTCATCTTAATTACAGAGAGAGATTCTTTTCAACTCTATTTTTAGTATAAGTGATTGATTATTCAGAAGTTATATTTTATGATGTTAGATTTAAAATTTTGTTCTTAAGGCAAAGCTGTTGTGGCAGCTAGGAATAATCTACATATACCAATAATTGTCATAGTATGGCACTTGCTATTACTTCTTTCATATTTTGATTACACTGAATTCTTTAGAACAGGTAGCTGATATTTCAAGATGAATTTTGTAATATAAAGTGACAATGCAAATTGTTCGAACTTTTCCAATAAATGTCAATGTGCCAATTATTAGTTTAAATTATGACAATTAGTAGAAATCTATATTATTTCAGGAATACTTCAACCATGTGCAACCTAAATAAAAAAAAAAAAGTTTTTTTGATACTCTGATGTGGATATGCAAAAACCAATTGAAGAAGTACTACAGGGTCAGTTAACTTATTCTGTTGCTTTAGAAAGAAATATTCTCAGAAAAATTCTACAAAATAAATGAAAGGTATTACACTATTAGTTTATAAAATGGGACCTAAAACTGTACTGACTGTTCAAGAAGAAAATTGTTTGGTCGACTGGGATTTCCTCTAGTACAAGATGGCATTCTCTGTACGGTGAAAAAATTATGATAACTTCAAAAAGAATTAATAGCTTAATTGACAATAAACCTGGCCGAAAGTGGTTCACATTATTTATGAAACGACAATGCATTACGTTACACAAGAAATAAATTAGAAAGGAAAGAAAAAATTTTAAAATGCGAACGGACAAATTAAAATATGGACATGCCTGGTATAATAGATTTCATAAATATTTATTCTTAGTTGAACATCATATTTAAAGTCTTGTTTCTATAAAAATAAGTCGGATAATAAAGTATACTACTACATAGTTTTAAAAACACATTGCATTGTAAAAATTTAGGGTAATAACAGGGTACAGTTTTTATAAATAATTACATTAAAACACAATGTTGTGTGACAACAGTCTGTGTATTGAGTATTGATTAAAATATATTACATCAAGAAAACGAAATTATATAATGGGAATTGAATGACGATGGTTGTATCCAATGGAAAAGCAAAATAAATTATCCGCAAACTACAAATTAAAAAACATCAAAATGTACTTATACGAAGATTAATGTGATCATGTGTCAAGGTGATAGGAGAACATGTTCAAAGTTAAGGCGAACGGCATAGAACTTTAATACATAACTGGCTTTTCTTACAGGGAAATCGTGTATCTAGGTAATTGCAATATATTTTATTACAACAAAACCGGAACTATTACCTTCACATTAGTTGTAGAAAACACCAATATAAAACTACTACACAATTATGTTTTTATTACAAGTACATATATATATATATATATATATATATATATATATATATAAACATTATGAAACAAAATTTAAACCCCATAAACCACAAATTACTTAACTTAATGGAAAACATTTCCAGCAAACAAAATTACAGTCTAAATTCTGAAGCTAATAACAAGAACATACTGTGGGTACATTTATAAGTTCATGCAATTATTTAAAAATGTTCATTAATTTACAATTACTGTGAGTTATAGTTTGAGGTTTTCATAAATACCTGATGGGTAATTTTTGACTGTACATAACTCGGACACCACTAAAACCATTATCTCATATGAATTCGAAGGAAAGTAGTTGTTCTGAATCAACATGCTTTTGTTCAACTTGATGTCAATTTAACGGGAATGAACGAGTTCCTAAAATTAAAAGTAACCAACCTGGTAGGGTAGTATCCAAACTTCAATGACTAACCGCCTTATGCAGTTCGATACCTTATTCAAGGATAACTAAACTACTCAAGTTACATGTTATTTCTTTGGATGTTGAATAGGAAGTCCCTATATAAAAAATTCCTCCTTCCATAAAAGAATTCGAGATATCTTTGGCAGAACTAGGACAGATTAATTAAGACTGCACCGTTTTCCTTTAGCTAACATATGTAAAAATAACTTACAAAAAGGTTAACTAGAACCAGAGAAAGGAATTGCCCGTGTGAACTTTCTTCGTTCCAAAACATGATGACATGTGTGCCAGTGTGATATATTATTTACCAAAACAAATGAAACATAAAGCTAATAATTTTAGAATACAAAGTAGCCATGATATAATTTTTTAAATTTAAAAACCGCTGTAACGAATTTAACAACCTTTGAGCATGAACAATATAAGATACAGAAATAATCATTCCTTAGATCAAGAATGCATGTAATCTAAAAATTATATTTCTTAAAGGAAATAATCTAACCATATTAGTGGGATTTACAAATGCAGAAACTATTAAAATGGAATATGATTATAAACTTTTGCAAGGAACATCATAGGCTTCGCGTGCCAGCAACCAGCTGTCAGAAATATTAATAAAAATTAATTATTTTCTAATTCAGCTGAAGCACTTAATGTTATTAAGCTTCCAAATTTTGAAAATATTAGCATTGAATCAAATAATTTTCTAAATGTAAATTTTAAAAAATAATTCGTTACTAGAAGATATTCATCATAGTTCCAGTCAATCAAATGTTCCTAAGCAACAGAATAATTTTTTGATGAATTTATCCTTAGATGACTCCAGTGTTGATTCACCTTTCAAAAAGGCTTTATTTTGGCCTGTGCATAAAAATACAATAATGAAAAAAAATTAATTGAAAGAACACTTGTTGTAGTTACCTCTAGAGAATAGAAAAACATTTTAATAAAAAAAACAAATGAAAAAATCAGAAATAGAAAGACAAAAACAAGAAATAAGATTTGGACAAAAAGAAAAAGTAGAACGTCAAAATCTGAAACAAAAATAAAAAAAGATGAACAGAAATCAGAAGATACTAAATCTGTGTTTTACGAAGAGTCAGCAAACGATATGAATTATTCCAATGACAATGCTGATGGTGCAGAGACCACACCAAAACCAAAGCTATACCTTCAATAAATATTGTTGCAGAAAACTACTACAGTGTCTTGTTAGTCCAGTACTTAAAATAGATGATGATGAAATAAAAATAAAATTTCTAAAAGAAATTGAACAAAATAACTTTATTTGGCCAAAGAAAGAAAATCTAGATATAGTAAACAAAAGATTGATATTTTGTGGCCCAATAACTATAATTGGAAATGAACCATTTTATATAAGAAAAATCAAAAGTTTATAGAGTGTTTTTAAATTTAGAAATATCTAAGTCGTGTTGGTGTTTATCTTGTAAGTATTCATACTAATTAAATATATTTTTTGCATTCAATAAAATTTATTGTTATTTCACCAATTTTTTATTTTGCATCATTTTGTGCATTTAAAAAGATCATGAACACTATTGACTTTGCTGTTTATCTTCTTGCCAATTATTGATATTAGAAACTGACAATCATTGGAAATATAGAAATCTCAATATGACAATTATTGGTACACACTCGCCATTTTTGAAAATTTAAAAGTTTGCAAAAAACCTTAACTTTCTCCTACTATAATATAAATTTACTCTGCCAATATATGTTCTATTATAAATTTATACTATAAGCAAAATGTATTGAAGATATTAACTGTATTGATAAAGGGCATTCTTAAGAATGACAATTACTGGTACAAGTACCCTAGTTACATTATTAAATAAGTTTCTTAGACAGTAAACTTTCAATATTGAATATTTTAAATTACAGTTGCAGATATTCTATAGAAATGTTTTACATTTACAGCTACATATATCTAAGAATAATTAACTTTCATAGCTGCTAGAAGATAATGGAGATCCATACACAACATCGGATATTTAGTGCTGTATATATGTTCATTACAAGATTAAAAACATTCTATCAGTTGATATAAAACCTCAAAAAATATATAAAGTACAATTTAAAAGTTATCGTCATTTGTGGAAATCTGTAAAGTATTGTGATTTAAAGAAGACTTAAAGCAAACGCTTGTTTGCAATATGAAATTAATTACTGTGGCAGCAAAATTAACTGTAAAATAAATAAAAAAGTCGGTATTCTATTATTATATTCTAATGTTAAAATAGAAAAAATTGCTTACCCAAACATGAAGTATTACCCGCACCAGGTATTAAACCATCAGTACAATAACAGGAATAACTGCCTTTAAAGTTAGTACAGTTTCCTCCCATACATATACGTGGATTTTCTGCACACTCATTAACATCTGTGCATGTACGTCCATCCAACATTAGAATGTAGCCCGATCTGAAAAGAAATTATTACACTAATTAGAAATAACTGAAAAAGTTGGTTAATCTGATATTAAACAAATTCCATAAATTCTATAAATTTAATTTTTTTACATTTATTAAAGATCTAGTAATGAAAGTTTGAAATTTGAACAATTATTTTAATAGTACTTTTCAGACACATCTAATAATGGTCTTCTACACAATACTTTCCCTTTGGATTTCTGCTGATTTGGAAAGAAAATCTTAAAGCAGTCTGTAATACAGGCGAGTTATGCTAGCTGTAAAATTAAATGCGTAAGAAAAATTTAGTAAAGTTGAAAGGTCAAATTAAATACGCAGCAGCACCTTCTATAGTAGATTTCATGGATAGCTAAGATTGATTAAGAATGACATTTTAATTGTTTTGTTTTTAGAAAATTTAGAAAATATAATTTCAAATAAGGGCAGTTAATCTAATTAAAGCGAATATAAAAGGAATTTTTAAAAAATAAATTGGTACTATTTAATACATTACACATTCAATAGAATAAATGTCACAGATATATATACCATTAAAATAGGAGATGCCATAAAATCATACAATGTAATAAATATACCAGGAATGGAAAGATTCATGCCATAAACTCTAACCACGAAATCAGAAAGTTATTATGGTAAAATGCATATTAAGAAGAAACTCAGATTCATGAATTTGTAACAGCCCGATTTGGCTATCGTTCTGTTACTGGGTTTTGTAAAGATATTTTATAATTAATAACTATACAAAGGGGTAATGATGCTTATTTATTTGGAGAAAGCTAAATACTCTCCAATGGATTTTCCCAATAATCTTTATAGTGGTCCCATATTTGATAATCTTCAGTTAATTTAATGTATTTTATTTAGTAAAGTTATTTGATGTACAAGTTATCCATTAATATTTTCTAAGCTGTACATAAGAAACAATTTTCTAGAAACATTCAGTTGATTCATTTCGAATTAATTGGTTATAATAAAGCTTTTACTTACTGTTCAGTAATGATTTCTATAGTGATTTCTGACGTGGTCGGTAAATAGTTCAAATTTAATTTCAGTAAGAATTCGTATTTATAATTTTGTAAGATTGCATAGGTTTGTGTACGTCAATGTCATTGAGTTTTGAATTTAAAGTTTGATGTTATTGCGCATCGAATATAATTGATAAATGTAGACTGTAGCCTTCAGTTGTTAACAGTGGCGACATCGAATTTTCATTAAATTCCATTTACGTTTTAGGAAGTTTCATAAGGCATTATTTTCAGACTTCATTCAAAGAGTATTAAGGTTAGTTATAGTTTTCTGGAGGGCATAAGCTTGTTCCATATTTATATTTCGTATAAAACTAGAGTTCTAGTCATATAGTTTTATTAGAATCGATGATGTCTATGAGACAGGTGTTCCAAATTTGAATCGTGTTATCAGTGTTTCTAAAAGATTATATTTCTCTTCGATTTTACACGTTCATCAAAGAGGGCGAATGGTTCAGAGCTCTTTCTAATAATTCAAATTAATTAATTGGAAATTAATTCATCCATATTACTTACTACGGGATAATGTTAGAAGAGTTTCTAGTATACACTAATGAGTATGTTTTATTGTATTTCACCGAATTCTTCTGGATTTTTGAGACAACTATTTTAGCGCTAGAGGAGCATTCATGTAAGTATGGCGGTATGCCATGTACATTTTCTAATTTCATCTATTTTAGGTACCCCTATTCCTTCTACTATTCTTATTTTTACCGTGAATCTATTTTAGGGTTTAATATATTTATTTTCCTTTTCTTGGAAGATATTGAAATTAATTGCTTTATTCGGTTTGTTGCGGTTTATTGTATAAAGAACAAATTCGGTCATAATAACTTTTTGGGGTTATCATACGAAATTATCTTCTGGGAAAAAGTGCTACTGATGGAGAGATCTAAGTTATCCTATTTCCTATCACCAAGGGCAGAATAAATGCATGGCACCATTTTAACGGTCGTAGAATTTCATCACATATCTTTTAAATCGATCCTGAACCAAGGATAATGTACTCACAAGAAGTTGGTCCAACTTACTTAAATAATTTTAGTATCATACAAAATATATAATATAAATGTTCTCCAAATGCATGCACATTGCCTTTGATATTTTATTCATGAAAAGAATGAGATAAATGTATATAAAGTTGATTTGTTAACATAAGAAGCAATATATACCACAGGCCAACCCCAAATCTTTTAATTATTTTATTTCTTTTATAGGGCCTAAGGATCCACTGAAGTACATATAATTTATGCTCAGTATAAGGTTAGCCCGCCATATAATCATATAGTAAAAGAGGCCTGATAGTAAGTAATATATTCGTCATAGGGATAGGCGTGTATTTAATCTGTTTTAATCTATTCTGGAATAGGTAGTAATATTGTTGATTTAGTACTTGTTACATGTAAATGCTACTTGGTCTCTTGTTATTTACAATTTTGGAAAGCAGATTTGTAGTATGTTATGACCATAACCACAAGAGAGTACTAAATTATTTTTAAAACCACACACAGAAAAAACGAATTTAAAATGCATTTTGCATAAAATAATAAAAAAACTTTTGTACATCGTTCATTAAAAATATTCCATTTAGTAAAATACCAAAATAATTACAGATACAGTTTACAATGTATCAAGTCAAAATAAAAATAAGGTTATTATGGCGTTGTTCAATGCAAAGAAGGAGCTGACGAGTTATTGAAATCCAGAGATATTAGATTACGAATCAAACATTACCATAAAATAGAATATTACAATATATTAAGCAGTTACATAAAGAAAAATTAAGCACATAATATAAACCGTAGAAAGTCATGCATCTTTCACATGACCGGAGTTTTAAATAGGAGAAAGCATAATAGTTACATCTGACATGGAAAAATTATTTAATTATTTATGAGCTGAGTATCCAAAAACATCAAAATGTAGTAATACAAGTATAAAACGGTGGAAGGGGCCATGCGGTTTGGGTCGTATGAGGACAAGTTAAAAGTTGAAGAGTGAAAAGAAACACAGCTTCAAGTTCAATATGTGCCTGAACTTCCGACAGGAAAGACAAAATACAGCGAGCAACATGAAAGTGAAATACATCAACAGATACAGGAAGGGTTCGTACACACAGCATGAATATAATGTTGTGACGATCGTTGGTAAAAAGGGCTTAAGACCTGTAGAGTTAACACTCCATTAAATTGGGATTTTGTGTGATGTTAGTTCAAGGAAGCTGTGTAGCTCGAAGAATGAAAACTTGTAATACTGTTTATCTCTGAAAACTTGAAAGTTTTAAGATTGGAATGTAAACAGTGAGCAATATTATAAGCTTTATGTTTATACTTCTGTATAGTGTACATGTGGATTGAAAATGTAAAATGGTTGGTATTTATATAATGAGAAATGGCAAAAATGAAAGTGATTAATTGATCAATGATTTACCAATAGAATGCGTGTTGATTAAATTTAAGCATAACCTTATCATTTTAAAATATTAAACAATCAATTTTAAATTATTTGGAATGAACAAATTGTGTAAAAGCAGGGATTTAACTGTTTGGAATGTTTGTTATTAATGACAATACCAGAGAAATTAAGATTTATAAATGCCATGTAATTTAATATTAGGAACAGGAGAATTTAATGCGATGATAGCTTGGTTGATGGATTAGATTTAAAGTGTTTTTAGGATTTTTTTAGCAATACCTAGCCAGAGTGAGCTTAAGAAATTTAGGTTCTTTTAAGGAAACTACATTATATATTTATATGGAAATCGTGTAATGTTAATAGAGTTTAAGATAAGGGTGAATTTTATTTGAATTTATTTAAAAAGTAGGTAAACAGACACATTTGTAAAGGATATCTAGCTATCTCAATGATGGAATCGTATTTGGATGAAACATTTTATTTTACAATTTTAATTAGTTTGACCAAATTTAAAAAGTGTTTTAAGGTATTTTAGAAAAAGGTAACATATGACGTGATAAAATTTAAGAAACCGAAGCAAAGGAGACCTATACAGAATAACCGTGTCCCATATAGGAAATAATATCAAAAAGGGTTGCTGTGACTAGACGGTTTGGCGGCTTTAATTATGACAAAAGAACAGTTTTTCAGTGTAAGTGATAATGTAACGCAGTTTTTTGTATTTCAGCCCTTTTATTTATTATTATTATTTCAAATTTTTCAATTTCCTGGTATAATTTCTTCCATAGAAACCCACTCCTGCACCACTGCAGTCAACTGACAGACCCTTATATTATTACAGGGTCCCCGTCCCTTCAGGGAAAATCAAAATTTATTAATTTACCACACATTTTACCCATCATAAGTCATAGGCATACCAGCCACTTGTTTTTGTAACATATTGTTAAAACGCCTAGTTTGTGAAAATCGAGGTAATTATTGTGTTTATCATATTGGGGAACAGGACAGTAATAATAATTGCAGTATTTATGTTGCCTTCTTTTATTGCTTAGCAGCTTTTTGGTATAATTATTTAGGGTTTTTAAAATCACAATAACAAGTATTCTGCTTATTTACACAACTGTTTAAATGGAAATGGAGCAATTTAATATAAAGAAACTATTAACAATATTTTTATATTCTTCCAATAGTTTACTACTTCAATACAAAAATTTATATGTGCAGTTAAATCTTATTCTGCTGTTTCTTATAAGAATTGTATACGTGTTAAAAATCTAGCTTTATAAAACATCGTAACTAGTGATTTTTTGTTATGGTGTTGCACTGGTAATTATTTTCAAATTGAGCAACCAGAAGTGCTAACATGCACAATGTTTTCCAGAGTTTGTATCCTTCGTTTGGCACTCCTAAATTTCAAATTTCATGTAGAACCTGTAGAATATTAAAATGAATAAGAAATATGCATTGTACAGTGTGTCCCAAATTGGATGTATTAAATGGGTAACTTAGTTGTTATTAAAGATACAATAAAACTGTGTGCGCAGTCATGGGCCAACTTTTTGAAATCAATTCAATGGTGAAATCACAAATGAGCGATCTTCTTTTGTTTTCGAGTTATAGCCAAAAATTGATATTTTTAACAATTCTATTAATTCGTATAGCTCGTTTGGTTACAAAAATATCCAAAAATACTGTAATAGTTTTTTATACGGTTTTTTACGTAGAATACAGTGGCGTACGCAAATATTTAATATTTATAATACTTTTGAGGTTATAATATAAACTTGCATTTTTTTAAATAGAAACCACATTTGGTTGTCACTTTATTTAAAAGCTCTTTTTGATAGCTTTTCAAAAATATATAGTTTAATATAATTATATTTTCAAATGGCCGAATTATTCTATGTTTTTGGTATAATAAAATAATTTATTATATTGGTAATAAATAGTTGGCCTCGAAACAAAAGGTAAACAAAAACGACAATTGTTTGTATAACAAACATCAACGAGCTTCAATCATATCTATTGCACATGCAATAAATTGTATTGTTAGTTTGTAAGTGAAGCATCAGTCTGTTACTAAATGGCAAAATTTGAAAATTACGAAAAATACGATATGCTAGTTGCATTTATTGAGTCTGCGAGAATTCCTCTATCAGTAAAAACTTTATATTTTAACAGGTAATTGTGTAACTAATAGCAAATAATATTACTATGTCGTTTGTAAATAATACAGATACCCTGAAAGACAACAACCTAATATTAATATGTTTAAAAGCATAGATAGTAATTTACAACAGTTTGGCTGCTTTGAAAAACCTAGAACGAAACAGTATGCAGTTTTTAATTAAGAGCAAACTACTGTTTCAACCATAGCATGTGTGGAAACAAACCCAAGAACATCATGTAGGAAAATTGAAAGGGAAATGGGTGTTTCTAAATCAGCAGCTTCAAGAATATTGAAGCGTAATAAATATCGACTCTATAAAAATAAAATTATACATAGTTTGTTTCCCGACGATTTTCAAAAAAAGAAGGCAATTTTGTCAATGGTATCTTCGTAAATGTGCTGCTACTAACAATTTTGGAAATAACATTATATGGTCTGATGAAGCACTTGCTGGTCGAATGAAAATACCTATCAAACATACGAGGCGTCAACAAAGCCGTTATGGTTTGAATATTTGTTGCTACATTGTTGGTGGCAAATTTCAATACATTTTTGAAAACAATCATTCAGCTTGTCGCTATATTGCAATTTTGTATACCAACTTGCACGAATTACTGGAGGACATGCCTCTCGAAAAAAGACAAAAAGTGTGGTTCCAACAAGATGGTGCACCCCCGCACAACGCTATAATTACTCGTGATGATTTAAATAGAGAATATCTCAATAAATGGATGGGTACGTTTGGACCTGTTCAGTGGTCGCCTAGATCTCCTGACTTGTCGATATTGGACTATTTCTTGTGGAATTTTTTGAAAGAGGAAATCTATAAAACCCAGAACCATAGTATTGAAGAGTTGCGGAATTCAATTGAAGCAGCATTTTGTAAAGTTAAGGCGGTTTATTTATTAAATTTTATTAAGTCTTTAATAAAACGATGCGAACTTTGTTTAAGAGAGAATGGAGGCCAGTTTGAACAATATCTCCGAATTATCAGTAAATAAAACTATTGTAGTATTCCCATCTGTGTTCTAGTGTTTTATATATATTATGTGTGAGGGTGTGTGTAGGTGAGGGTGTGTGTGGTTGTGTGCGCATGCGTGCATGCATGCGTGGGCGCGTGCTTGTGTGTGTTTGTGAGGATATCAGGTGTGTGAGTATGTGTGTATTTGTGTATCCATATATGGATTATAGACTGTTCAAATTTGGATAGGAAAGTATAATTTTCAATTTAAGATGTAGTTATATTAATTTTGTAATATATGTAGTTATGATATTGTATTCTTCTAGCATTCAAACTTTGTTGTTTAGAGTGGTGTGGTACAATAATAAACTCTTGTTTTGTGTTTACCTTTTGTTTCGCGGCCAACTATAAATTACCAATACAATAAATTATTTTATTATACCAAAAACATGGAATAAATCGGCCATTTGAAAAATAATTATACTAAACTATATATTTTGAAAAGCTGTCAAAAGAGCTTTTAAATAAAGCGACAACCGATTGTGGTTTCCATTTAAAAAAATGCAAGTTTATATTATAACCTCAAAAGTATTATAAATATTAAATATTTGCGTACGCCACTGTATTCTACGTAAAAAACCTTATAAAGACTTCCACAGTATTTTTGGATATTTTTGCAAACAAACGAGTTATGAGAATTAATAGAATTGTAAAAAATATCAATTTTTGGCTATAACTCGAAAACAAAAGAAGATCACTTATTTGTGATTTCACCATTGAATTGATCTCAAAAAGTTGGCCCATGACTGCGCACACAGTTTTATTGTATCTTTAATAACAACTAAGTTACCCATTTAATACATCCAATTTGGGACACACTGTACAGCAGCATGTGATCTACATTTTTATAATAAGTTTTCACAGCAAATATTTTAATAAAACAAAAAGATATGTTAAAAAGTGGAAGCGGTATGTAGAAAATATATACAAAGCTGACAAATACCCACATACAATAAATATAGACTTATGGATATTAGTAGATACTGTAGCATAAAACTTACAATATTAGGAATAAATAAAAACCTATCAACAATTTTCTACTCTTGAGTTTCAATGTCGTCTCTTTTTGTTGGTAAGTTAAATGTCAGTTTCTACAATTATAAAGTATGAAATTTTATTGAAGGTGAATTTTATTCAAGTCATTTTTTAAGCAAAAGAGACATTACTGTTTGGGTCAACTCAGTTAAAGTATAACTGGTACAATGAATTTTAATTATTATTAAATAGACCGATTCACATCAATAGCTTTAAAGACTGAGTGGTAAAAATGGTAAACACATAAGTTAATCTATGAGCTACATATGAGGCCAGGTACTGTTCCTGTCTGTAACAACTCTTTTATTATAAAGTTCTTTTGTTACCCTGCGAGTTTGCGGTATATTACATGCTAGATGTAGACTCTCACAGTTCCATTAACAATAGAAGAAAACAAGAACTTGTTTGAGTATTTTTATAACTTATTAACTAAGTACTATATTATATATTAGACAACTTACCCACAAGAACAAGAAAAACTGCCAGGAGTATTATTGCAAACATCATCACATGGTTCATCTGCACATTCGTCGATATCTAAAAAGAAAATGATTTTAAATGAAAGATGCAAATGTTGTTCCCAATATTTTAGCCTAAAAAATTGTATTATTTGATTGCATATTTGGTTATTCTACACTTTAACCTAAACATTAATATAATATAGGTTTCGGCAACTTTTCAAACTTTCAAGTAACCCACCAGTTCCACAAATGTACTATAATATATAAAAATAAATTATAAACATACACATGAAACGCACATTTTGAGAAAAAATAAATACTAAGATACATATTGTGATTTAAACAAAAATATCCTGTATTTATCATCTCCGCAAAACTTATGCTATTGTTTATTAAAAGAACATTTTAAAATAAAAATAGAACCTATGCAAAGCGTCTTCTTCATAATAATATTTCTGTCGATTATGAGCCGTAGTGAAAAAAGGTATCGATGTCTGATCTAATCAATACTTGATGCGTTTTTAAATTGCTTATTGATTAATAATGATTAAACACAAAAGAGCAATTTTACAAAAGACCAAATAATATTTAAAATTTTGCACATTTTCAAATAAATAATTCATTTGAAAATGGTTAGTTAATATTGTTTTTTCATTTTTAAATGCTTCTATCGCTTTAGTAATATTTATTTAGTTTAACTTAACAATAAATTTATTTTATAATTTTCTGCATTTTTAAAACATGTTAAGACGTAATAAAATTTAAAAACATTAGATTCGCAAATTAGTTGACCTGTATATTTTAACGAACCCGCTAAAGTTTTTCAATAACTTAACATCTATTTCTAAAAAATCTTTATATTTCATTGATTGAAAGCCAGGGCGATCCTCTATCCTTAATTTTGATTGATTATATGGAAAACTTCATATACATTTAAGTAGTAAGATATACGTTGCCTCGACTCCAAATTTAAATACTACGATATAAGTTGCTTCAACTCCGTACCATGGTTAAATCTGATCTTCTCTGTAGGTAAAAATATCTCTTTTTGAAATAATGCATTGAGTTGACAATTTATTTCTAATTGTGTTTTACAACTGTACATAAAATTTTAAGAACATCCTATAGATTTCTGATTTTTGGTTGTGCTATATCGGAGTTCAATTATTTTTAAAAATTGAAAGTAGTTCGATTGTTTTGTCTGTATTCATGTTTAATACACCAAAGCAATCTGTTTAAACATATTCGTTTATATAGTTTTTAACCATTGTTACTTATTTTCTTTTATTTTTGGATGTGCAACCTGAATCCAATTACAAAATCTTTAGATTCTCGGTTCTCAATTTGCCAAGTTTTATATTACTGATTATACTTCAAATGGTAGAATATGAATAAAAACCCTTTCTAAGGCGTGCTATAATATTAAATTGTTAGGTTATTTTGTTTCTTGTTCATATCTGTTTGCTCTATTTATTCAAACCAAGTTATAATTCCATTATTATGTTAATCTGTTTGTTGTATCTTCATTGAAGTTTATCATTACTTGGTTGAAGCTCATTCTTAATCAAAACAATAACAAGCGACTGATACAGATAGGTGAAAACAGTTTAACATAAACTAAAGTTATGAAATATTACAAATAGTTTTGTCTTAGGGCACTGATTAACAAAAAAAAATCGTCACCTGTCTGAGGTTCAAAAGTGCCTGCCATCTTGGATTTTAGATGACATTGTTTATTTACCAATATAAAATATAAGATGATCACAAATGAAATCAAGAAATAAATAATTAATGTTTATAATCGTTAGCGAGTTTCAAGTTTGTAGAATAGGCTATATGCTTTCCCACTCACTAGTGATGTGGAACATATACTGTTCACCATGGAGTCATTGTATTTATGCCATGCAAATGAATATGGCTGCCGACAGTGTGCTGTATAATGTCCTCTATATGTTGTCCCACTATGATTTAGTATTGCATATAAGTTGTAGATACATTCTTTCGAAGTGTATTCAGCAGCATAATCTTGCATATTTAAATTATTTAATGGGAAATTTATAATTGTACAAAGTTTTCTTCCAATTTTTCTTATATGTGAAAAACGTTTTAAATGTATTTGTTACGTTAATTTCGTGGCAGCCACGTTGGGCGCCAAATTTATGCTACGTTGGCTCGTAGCCGTGCGTAACACAAAGAAAACCCAAGGAATGCCCGGGCTCAATCGGAGATTAGGGGGGTTGTAGAAAGCAGACTGACACATGATGTATGCGGCGGTAAGGAGTTAGTAACAATACCTGCAATAAAAGAAATTAGAATATCAAACCTGCAAAAAAAAGATTAGTCCAGCAAACCTGAAATAAAGAAAAAGCATAGCAGCAATGCAAAGTCTAAGTTATTCAGTACTTTGTAGAATGTAAATAAAACTGTTTAGATAAACTATATAATATAATCACGACAAAAGCATTACAAAAATTTTTATCACAAAGTGAGGTAATATTGGGGAGTAGCAGAAACGTTTCCTCACACACCAATTAAACATAAATCAGATAAAATGTTAACAAAAGATAAATAGATAAGACACAATTGATATGAGTAATTCAGCAGTATTAATTTTTTTTTCTTTTTTTTTCTTAATCGCAGGCAAGTCTATTGTAAAAGGTATCAGAACGACGAAGATATGGCAAAACAACGGATAGATATTTAAAGTAATAATAAGTAGGAAATAGTTCAACTTACAAAAAGTCCTTCAGGAACGCTTCCTCGCATTTGAAGTGTGGGATTCACGAGGTCCTGCTCTAGCGAAGCACTTCACCCTTTACTGGGGGTGTTGATGGAACTTATCACACCTACGTATTTCACTGGTGTTAGCAACAGACATTATCACGCGACGGAACTATGTAGCATTGATAAATTTCTTGTTACTTCTATTTCCTGAGGCAATAATTTCGAAATATGTTGTAGCACTAGTTTAATTTCAACTGGGACCAAATGTATATTATCTTCATAAACATCCAAAAAGCAGTGAGAAAAACTTCAACCAATACCTTTGTAAACCAGTAATCTGTTATATTTCGCAAATAACGAAATTTGCGCAAGCAAAGATCTGTTGTAGATTCTTTGGGGTTAGAAAATTCAGAAACTACAGTATCAACTGTATTTGGATAATCCAAAGTATGAACTACTCTGATAAAAAGAAAAAAAAACCGCAAAACTAGATCGCACACCCAGTTCAAATAAAAAAGGACAACGCCACAAAAAACACAATTAGTAAAGCAACGCGTATCACTAAAACCGTCCGTGTTCCGTAAACAAGCACGTCAAACACGTTACATATCAAGCATATTTCCTTCAAATGGTAAACAGAACTACACTGCTACAGTTAATATACAACTTTTCATTTCACAAGAAAGACAACTAAAAAACACAATTCGAAAATTTATACTGTCTTAATTCTCACTATTTTTAAAGCAACAAGGAAACAGTACTTTTAACGTAATTAATATATAGCAACCAAGAACAAACTCCAACTACTCATCTGTTTATATCAACTCGTTGCTATTCTATAACCTCTTATCGGCTATTATCTAAACTTGTATATCCACATAAGGAACAAAATTTATTTTAACGGCAAGACAAGAACGATGCAATTTATACTTAATTACAAGCGGTTTATCATTTTTCAATAAGTTGGAAGGTAATTTACGAATAATCCTATTTAAAATTCGTTCCTTGCAATTTATTTATTAATTGAAAATCAATCTTCAATTAAACTATCTTTAATTAATACACACAAGTTAAATTGCATACACTTCTGAATTATTCTGAAGTATTTATTTTATACTAATAAATATAAAATATAGAACTAGTAGTAGCAGAAATGTATTTACGAATTGAGAAAAAGCGTAAAATGTTAAACGATTAAAAATGTACGTTACATATTACTAATATTTTAGGGAACTTTTGTATGGCAAGAGATATTGTACATTTTCTTCTTTCCATGCAATTGGAACATGTAGGTTTCTCATCCCCATCCAATGGTGTCTCTTTGATGAAATAGTCTAAACATTGTTGCAGCTTTACCTGGTCACCATATTGAGGTATAGAAAGCGATAAATCCCAGAATGGGCCAAAAGTAACAGAACAATGTCCGCAATGTATACAACCTAATGTAGATTTTAACTGTCGTGCATATATGTCAACAATTTTGGAATTTTCTATTCTTAAATATTGTTTCCATGATGTGGAAGCTTTATCACACTCATTGAATTTTTCATCTGTTTCTGATAATATCGATGTAGATGTATTAGTAGCCTGTTTGACGTTTTTGGGTAAGACTTCTAGTAAGTAACGTAAAAACTCTTGTGCATCTTGTTGAGAATTGCCTATAAAACTAGGTGCAAAATGTTCAATTTGTGTTTTGAAGTTAATGATATTAGATTCCCTATCAGATGGATCTTGAGACCATAGTTCCTTTATCAATTTCAAGAAAGCTTTAATAATAGCTCATTTCATGTTAGAAATATTAGTATTAATGTCTTTTATGAAAATATCATTTCTAACATACTCCAACAGTAACTTGGTGTTTGAGAGACACTGAATTACAGAATTAATGAAACAAGTACTGCCGATATTATTTAATCCATTCAGGCCTAAACTTTGAAAAGTATTTGAAGCGCCAAGTGATTTCTTATAAAAAGCATTGGTTTTTAATGAATTATTAAAATCCCTGAGATTGTTAGAATTGTGTGTATAAGTATCAGGAATGTGATTAAGATGTTTCGATGTTACAATGCTATCCAATTTCGAAGTTTGGAAAAGAACTGTCTTTTCAGGAGTAGTAATTTTATTTATTAAGGTATTGTTGAAGTTTTTGTTGTTTTTGTTTGAGTTATCATGAGAAATATTTGTAGAACAAAGAGGCATCGAAAAAAGTTCGTCCAAAGATTTAGAAGGTTGGATAGTACCCAGAACAGAGGTGGCGTTGCCTTGTTGAATTGCAATACTGACTATTTGTAAGAGGAAAGCGGTTGCTCTTGCATCAAATGAGCATTCGGTGATTTTTTTTACCAATATCCTTAAAAATATGAACTTGAAATAAAATTAACAAAAAGTTTATATGCATTATGGCCGTAAGTGTATTGGATAAACAACAAAACTTATTCGCTCATCATACAATGTGGTATTGTGCATCATAATGACTACTGATATTGTACGTAGAAAGCAATCTCACTGAGATACCGAAGATTGATTTTTATTTTTGTGTGCTACCAAACAAAATATAGTTAATTAAGTAGTTAATAATAGAATTGTTGAGATTTTTTGAACATTACCATATTTCCTTGTTTATATAGCATTTATATAACCTTTTCCCTGTTAAACTTAGTACTAAATTTTTTTACTATTAACCAGTTTTAAAAAAAAATATTGGTTATAGTAGCATTATAAATATTATAGTGTATTAATAATATTCCAAATTATTTATCTATACTTTTGGCATTTTCTCTTCATGGTCACATTCTTTATCGCTCAACCGTTCGTCTGACTGAATAACAGTTGAAGCGTTTAGGCATGATTTGCTGTAATATGCTTTTGTATGCGACTGAACACTTCAACCCTTGTTTCCTACAGCCACAAGTTGATCCAACATTTTTTAAACACACAAGAAATATTTTCCAAAACACTTAGTGGTGCTGGTTGTTACATGTTAAGTGTATTAACTCGTAACGTGCCTTTTCAATTAGTGGATAACCAGTTTCCATTTCTTATATTCATTAAATTTACTGTATTTAATTTACAAGTTAAAGTACTTTCCTTGTTTCATACATATAGCCTTGAGTAGAATACAAATTAGTAGTTAAATTGTAGGCTTAGAATAATTTATTATGTGTACATATGTTAAGATACTATCAGAGATTTTTCATTATTCTCAAGGAATGACTGTGATCATGCATTATTGAGATGTCGAGATTCTTTAATCCAATTGGTCGTATAACATCAGCCAATTTAAATTAGCCAGTCCAGAGAGTGATGAATATAATGTTGAAACGAGGAGCTGATTTAGTCAAACGAAATTCAATCACTTCAGTATTGGGAATCAACTGAAACAATTGTGTTTTGTTGGGATGTGTTACCATGCGTCAATGTAGTGTTCAAGTTCCTCGTTTCTTACATTTTTCAAACCTTTTCTTTAGGGCACAACAATAAATATCCGCCAGCATTATGTTAAATAGAATCTCCAGAAAATCGGACCCCACTTAAGTGCTTCAGATGAGTTCATCACAGATTGAATGAAGAGTGTTATAATTGTAAAATTTGTACAAAGAAAACTGCATTATTCGAAGCTTAATATTTAATTAAGTAAGAGTAGAACACTTAATAATTGACGCCCAAACTGGAAACATAATATGGTTTATCATTTAAACGTATTTGTTGTAATTCGTAATTTGTTTTTCCATTCATAATCCTCTGCATTCGTTTTACAACCGTACCATGTCTGCACCTGATGGTATGTTTGGAATAAACTTTGTTTTGGATTTGTTTCAAAAAAAAAGGAATGATAGTTGTTGATAGAATGTTCTTTTTCAAGTGCATTATAAAGTTTAAACACATTGTTCGCCTGATTTTAAAATTTTGCCCAATAATGAATGTGAATTATTAAAAATGTCGATGATATTTTGAGAGCCCGAATATTTTTTCAATTATCTAAAATGTTTCAGTTACTCAACAGAAAATACAAAACTGTTCTGTAACCACTTACTGCATGTAAAAATAAAATTAATTATTTAATCCCATTAATTTTTTGAGCTGCACAAGTAAAATAAATATGATTTGATTTTCCTGGTTTTAAAAAGATATATTTTTTTGCAAGAGCAATTAATAATACTAGCAAGTCTGTCTCTTCCAACTACAATACATCAGAGCAAGTTTGTGATCTAGAAACTGTCTCTTTTATAATTGTTTTGTCAGCATCATCAGTCACTTGTATAACGATATAACTACTAGCTTTCAAAGGTGTAGATAATATTTTGATGCTAATTTTTTTAATGTTGTACACTTGATAAAAATGGCGTTTGTGAAACCATCAAAACCGTTTTTGCCAAATAAAATATCTGCCAAAGTATTTTTTGCACATCGATTATGCTCTGTACTTTTTTGAATTTTTCACACCTTAATTGTATCTACAAATACAATTACCCAAAATATTTTTCAATATAAGATTTATATAATTGGCAAATTCGTCCAAAAGGTTGATTCACTTGCTAACTTTTTACGTGTTAAAAGCACTTCACAAAATTATTTTAATAAATAATTATTGTAGGGAATTTTATGTATAATTAATTTAAGAGTGCTACACATATTTGTGTAATCTAGTTAGAAAATGGGTGGTGTGAATTACCCTTGGGTTTTTTTTAGAAACAGCTTCACTATCATGTAATACTGTGAAAAAGAACGTTAAATAGAACTTCCCACCTCTTGTAATAGACATATTTCCTTCCCCACCAATCAGAATGATGAATGAAAAAGAGTGGTGGTTGGACTAGTTGTTGGAAGCGCACCATGAGAGGATTCCTATCTTGACTCTTATTGTTAAGTGCTTGTGCAGAAGTAATGTATTATAAACTATGTAGTGGAATGTTTACCTGTTGATTCCTTACCCATCCCGAATTATTATTGTACCTTATATTTTATGTGTTTTTTTGGATACGTTTTGTTGCAGACATCAGCAACTCCATTAAAAGAATATGTATTAGGGAAGCAATCCGTATCCACGACGTATAACCCTGAGATAAGGGAATAATTATCTGTTACCTAGCTTGCTTATATGCAGTAATTTAGAAAGAAATGGTAATAACTCGGAATGAGTAAAAAATCAACAACTAAATACTCCACTACACAGTTTACAATGCACTACTTCTGCACAAGCAATTAATGATAACGTAGTCAAAACAAGAATCCTCTCACCGTTTCTCTTCATTCGTCATCCTGATTAGTTGGGAAGGTGACATATGTCTATCACAACCCGTCAGAAGTTATATTTAACATTCTATTACCAAGATATTGCACAATAATAAAGTTATTTCTAAAAAAAACCGAAGATAATTCACATGACATAATGTCTAACTAAATTACACAAATATGTGTAATATCCCTAAATTAACTATACACAAAATCCCCTACAGCAATTATTTACTAAAATAATTTTGTGAAGCACTTTTGACATGTAACAAGCTTACTCAATGTAAGAGAAAATTACTATCTATAACAAATGCTTAATTATTTTATTTACTTATGAATGGTCAACAGCTACAAAAGTATGTGAACCCTTTGTCACTGCTTTATCATTAGTGAACTTCTTGAACAAAAGTAGATGATGGGTTTTTTATTGCTCATTGTTTCTATTTATCTATGAACAGCCTTGCAAATATTTTCTTGTTCTCTCGTGTCCGCAGTTCATAAGGGTCAATATGACCATTAAATGTTGTGCTAGTTCAATAAAAGACTATTTCCCTATAAACTGGACAATATAGCTTTTCTATCGCTTTCTAACTTCATCGATTTTAATAGCCTGATTTTAAACACGTGATGTCTAAATGATAACCATGTACTAAAACCAAGTTCCCTTTTGCTTAATATTCTCAGTTTATCCAATAATGTGGTCACTGTGCTACTATTTTATACTTCTTCCTAAAACTTAATCTCCTACGTGTGATCACAAATTTCAGATTTGCCGTTACATCAAATAAAAATTTAAACCCTGTTTTTGAAAAACATTGTTTATTAAGCTTCACTAAATTTTGATGCCTATCATGTGTTTAAAAAGTGAAATCCTACTACATTTATTTAAAATGCCTTCAAAGTGTCAATATGAAACAACATTATACTATGTCTAATACAAAGTAGAATGCAGTTTTTAAATATGTGGGATATATTATATTATATTATATTATAAAATCACATACCTTCACAGTGAGATTTTAATCCCGTCTGCTGATAACCATCGTTACATACACATTGGTAAGTTCCCATCATATTTTCACAAACCCCATTAGAACAAATACCACTTGTTCTTGAACATTCATCTATATCTTTACAAGATTTCATGTCAGCCGCCAATTCATGACCAGGAGGACATTCACATTTATAAGAGCCTTCTGTGTTAATACACTGACCTCCTCTGCAAAGTCCTGGTATTTCCTCACATTCATCAATATCTGTAAAATTAAAATTGATTTATACTAAATAAATAAATTTTTAGTTTATAATACATTATTACAGTATTAATTATTTAATAGGGAAATGCTTTATTTCATATTGTGGTATGTATAAGATGTGAATGTATAAATGAAATGAGATGCAAGGTTACTGAAATAGCATATCAACATAAACCAAGTTATAAATGATTTATAAAAGTTTAATTGCTGAATTCTTTTGCAATTATAGACATAATACTTTTAGATTATGTTTTACAAAGATTTTATCCTTTGACCTTATGCATTAGCTAAAATCACTTAAAAATGTTAAGGCAAAGCAGCTTTATTTGTAAAAGTATATAATTAGTATAGTTATCTAAGATGCTAAAATCTGTAGTAAGTGGTCGTCTTCTAATGTAACTGTGAGTTGCTGTTATAATCACAAAATAGTTTTAGTTAACTGTCAATATACATATATATTGCTGTGGACTGTAGTAATTATTCTAAATGAACCCCATGTTAAGCATCGATAAAAGTTTCTGTGGACTGAAGATGTCCAACGTTGGGAGCCAATAAAAGATACTGTGGTCTGAAGTGGTTAATAAAAGTGTTGCCCCAATAATTTTTGCTAGCCCAATTCAAATAAAAGCACTAGAATCAGATATCAGTTTATAATGACACAAAATATTCTTTAACAAACAATCTTTCAAATAATAATTACAAAATCCACAACTTTCTCTAACAAACAATATTTTTACATATGACCTCTAAAAACACTTTCATACAAATATTAAAATCTAAACATAGAGTTCAATATTGCCACAACAGATTTACTTTACAAACAACATCTTAAATCTAATATAAATATAACTTCTGAGTATTCACTCACCTATACTAAAATTAGAGTCCGAAGTCTTCTTTTTAATCAGGATGTGCACACTCGAATTTTAATTGCAATCACCAATAACACCTTAATTAAATTTTATTGTGTAAAAAATTTGTCGAGAAAAGATAGGTAACTGAATATCCAACCCTTTAAAATTGAATTTTAAACATATCTGAGCAGTTAGGTTTAATAAATTTTTTTTAATAATGGGAAAACCCCACCGAAGGCCACCACCCCTCAATCGAATATCAACTTCTATACACTCTACTCTAATTTCAAATACTAGCAACACTAAAATATTTCATACAACTTAAATAATAAATAGAAATGTCCTTTTTTTAAAAATTAAAAAAAAATTTCATTTTAATTTACGGGTATATGATGCTGGTTGTCGTTGTTGCCTCTGTTTAGCACGTAGTCATCTATCTATGTCAAAAATCGTTCAAATCGTTAAAAATTTTACGTTAAATAACATCAGGATTGCCATTCCGATCCCATGTATGCTTTTATTTAAATTAAAAAAACCTGATGTTGCAGTAGTCAATTATATTTATTCATTTACTATCCACTTTAATTCGTTGGAAGTACTTCCAAAAATCTCGTTTACTTCTGAGCGTTTAAAACACATTACCCTTACTGTTTAAAAAAAATAATTTCAATTACATACTGTAATATTACGTGATCATCATCATCATTAGGTCTTCAGTCCTGGAACTGGATAGACGCATACCCTCATTGTTTCCTATTCTGAGCTAACCTATACATTTTCTTGAAATTTCCAGTCTGTCCATGCTATCATCCACATACATCTGAAGCACAACATTCCAAAAGGCTTCTGTCGTTTTTCTGTCTGCTTCTCTTGCTGCCCTTATTTCATGGACGTATTGTGCTATGCTCCACACTTATGCTTTCAACAATTTTCTCTTTCTTTCTATGTTTGATGTGAGATGCAGTTCTTTTCCCTTAATGTGTACAAATATACACACTATTTCCCCGATATTCAGTGGTGTGTGAAGAGGAGGCGGCTTTGTGGCATAGTTGGTATGTGTGTGACTACTACGTCCTAGGTCCCAGGTTCGAATCCCATGGTCCGCTTGAAAAATGTTAGGCAACAATTTTTCACAAAAATACGTCCTCGTTCGGAAGAGAGGTAAAATGGAGGTCCCGTGTGAATATTGTCATGCACGTTAAAGATCCCTACCTTCCATGGAACAGCAAGGGTTTGTCAAAATTCAAAATCTTCTAAGTTAAAAGAAACTCGCTTCCTGGCCAATGTAGTACCTTCGGGTGGAGCACTGGAAAATCACATGTAGGGTATGTGAAGAGGGGCGGCTCCATGGTGTAGTTGGTATGCGTGTGACTACTATGCCCAAGGTCCCGGGTTCAAATCCTGACTAGGTCCGCTTGATAAATATTAGGCAGCATTTTTCACAAAAATACACCCTCGTTCAGATGCGAGGTAAAATGAAAGTCCCGTACGTGTGTTCTCACGCACATTAAAGATCCCTACCTTGCTTGCAACAGCAAAGGTTCGACAAAATTCAAAGTTTCCACGTAAAAAAATAAACTCGCTTTCTGGCCAATGTAGTACCTTCGACTAGAACATTGGAAAATCAAATGTAGGATTTGTGAAAGGGGTTAAGCAGCCTGCTGCTGCCAAGATCTCCTAACACTTAAACATTTGCTGAATTAATAGTTTTCCAATATATCCTTTCACACAATCAACATTAGTTGAAAATATTTCAAAACCAACACCTGTAGTAGTTTATAATAATCATCAGATTTAAGTGCAACTATTTTTTTTCGTTATTAGGGATTCTGTCTTAAAACTAGTTGGAGGTACGTACCTTCACTTATTTCTATTCTGAGCTAGCCTGCACATTTCCCTGAAATTCCCACAGGCTGCGTCTTTCATTATCTATGTGCAAATAGTCTCACCTAGGTCTACCTCTACCTCTCTTTTTTTCCTATTGCTGCTTCTAATATATTCCGCACTGTTCCCTCATGCCTTAGAATGTGGCCTTTCATCCTATCTCTCCTATTTTTACTGTTTTCCACATATTTCTTTCTTCTCCTACCATTTCTAGTACCTCTTTGTTCTTAACTTTGTCTGTCAATAATATCTTCATCATATGTATGCAGCACCACATTTCAAAGGCTTCTATCTTTTTCATGTCCACTTCTCCTACTGTCCAGGTTTCACAGTCGTACAGTGCTGTGCTCCACACATGTTTTAAGCAATATTTTCCTTGTTTCTATGTTTGTTGTCTTTGAACACAGTAGTTGCTTTTTCTTGTTAAATGTAGTACAACCTTGTAATAATCTTTGTTTTATATCTTTTGTGCTCTTCCCATCTTGCGTTATTTGGTTTCCTAGGTAGCAGAAATCCTTAACCTCTTGTAAGTTCTCGTTTGCTATTTATATTTTATTTTTAATTTATTTTTCCACTCTTTTAAATACTAGTACTTTAGTTTTATTTTTGTTAATTTTCATACTATATCTCTCTGTTACAACCGTTTCCCTTTCATTAAACGCAGCTTCTAACTATTTCTTGCTAGATGCTATAACAGCTATATCATGTGCAAATCTAAGCATATTAATCTTTTGTCCCTGTATAATAATTCCAAATGTCCTCGTGCATTTGACAGTATTCATTGCCTCTTCGATGTACAAGTTAAAGATTAATTATTAATTAATTACTATGTGATATATTATCATTTCTACTGCATTGTGGCGTTTAAATGAGAGACTAAACAATTGATCAACTTACCGACTTCCATTGGGTTACATAGATAAACCTCTGGTAACGTCACGCTTCAAAAAACCACTAGCAAAGCCTAGTTGTCATTTATATGTTCGGATTGGTGGTAAAATGTGGGATGGTATTTTTATGAAAGCATCGACAATCTTCATGAATAATAAAACCTTCAGAAATCTATCATTCTAATAACCTCGAGCCATAATCAGTACCGTTTACCTATGCATATGTAGGTTAGTTCAGACTAGAAAACAATAAGGGTATATATATATATATATATATATATATATATATATATATATATATATAACCAGTTCCAGGACTGAAGACCTGGTGATGATGATGATATATATACTTAATTGTACGAGACAAGTTGATAAATATTAAGGTGTTATAGTTAATAAGATGAAATAATAACTTAAACTTTTATGCAAATTCCAAATGATCATTTCAAATCGAGCTAGTAAATGAAAGAAGAAAAATATAAGGCCCCAGGCAGGATATGTATGCCATCACCAAAATTCCATTCCGAAAAGTATAGAATTGCAATAAATAGCCCTGAATAATTTTTACGAAACATTAACAAAATTGTTTTAATATTTTGAACATGTAAAATTTTAGGTTTATATACGATAAATTATTAAAGCGTGCTCCGTGAAACAAAGCATTAGGTTAAAAAATTAACAAATCTTCCTACAATTTTATTAGTGCCACACCTGCTTTCAATCATGCCACAATATGGAAATTTCCCATAATTTTCATTAAATTATTAATAGTGCAATATGTTTTTATAAATTCATGCTTTTATTACTGCAATATCAATACGGAATTATTTATTATATATAAAAAACCAAAAACTTACCTAAGCACACTTGCATAGGAGCCATGGTGCGGAAACCCTGATTACAATCGCATATAAAATCGCCTGGTATATTTCGACAAACACCATTACCACAAACATTGTTTGTTGTTATTGTGCACTCGTCAATATCTAAAATCCATCATAGTAACAAAAATTTTTTTTTATTATTCATGGCACTTACCAACACACTGTATTCTATTTTCATCAAAATCGTATCCCTTATTACATTTGCAACTATATCCACCAATTGTGTTTTTACAACGACCATTTAAACACATTCCAGGAAACTCTGTGCATTCGTTAATATCTTTACGGTCTAAGAAACCTAAACCTCTGGGACACAACTCTATGAATGTAGTAGTTCCAGGTTTAGGGCAAGGTTCACACTTATCTCCCCAAGCTCTTGCAAGAGAAGTGCAGCAGCATAAACTTTTATGGAAAATACCTTCAATCGGATGTGTACATCTTCCATGTCTGTATCGAGTATAACATTGTTCTTCACGTATATCGAGACACTGGGTTCCTGTGTGATGCGTTATTAAATAAATTCTGACTATAATTAATACATACGTGTTTCGTCCAGAGCTAATCCATGAGGACAATTGCAAGTAAAACTGCCATCAGTATTTACACAAATGCCACCACCACGACAAATATCAGGATTTAATTCACATTCGTTTATATCGACACATGCTTTTCCATCAACTTTTGCATAACCCTTAGGACAGTCACATTCGTTTCTATTGCAACGTTCACATGGAGAACCCCATGCAACACCAACTGAGCAACAACACTCGACTTTTTTACTTAAGTGAGGTAAATTATTTTCACAGCGTCCATTGGTCATACGAGTCCAGCAGGAACCTTTACGGTTATCTATAAAATACAAGTAATAATGCATTAAGTACAAGTAAGATGGTACGAAAAACAATTTTTTAAAAATCTTGTTACATAAAGCTTCTACTGTTTTTTAAATAGGTGTGCTACTTTAATTGGGCAAATTTAATTTTAGCAGCAAAGAAAATACTTGTGATCCATAACCTTTCAATAGATATTATTAACGGATACTATTTTGATATATCACCACACACACAACTCTATAAGCAAATTTCATATTAAGAATTATTATGACAAAATCCAACATTTAAATTGACTTAAATGTTTGTAATAAAAAGCAATAAATATATCACCTTTGCATAAACAAAATACTATTTTAATTATAAAATACCATTATAAATTAAAAGGTGGAAGGTATCGAATTATTTTAATATAAAAAATGTCAGTAGAACTAACTGAAAATCAATAACAAATTATTTGTTACATTTCATACAAAATTTAAATATAAAAATAATTGTTAAAAGTTCATTTCTATGTCACTTATGGTGCAGCAAATATTATTAAATTTAAATATTGTGACCTTGGTGTCTACTTCATGGCACTTTATTGTAATCAATAATGCTGAAGAAGGAAAGTGTTAAATAATACCATTATTTTTTTATTAGTACTTTATATATTACATTATGTAGTGGTAACAATTGTATTACAACACTAGGACATCATCAGACAGGGTTAATAAACTAACGGAACTAAAGGAACCATCTATACTAATAATTCTGTACAATAGAATGGTGGAAAACAGGTTAAATACAGAAGCATTGTATAAATTAGTGTGTTCGTTTAATGATAAAATTAGGCAGCTTACTGTATATATTAATTTCCATATAACAACAATCTTTTTATAAGTAATATAATATCTTTAATTTGTTTGTATATTAGTGATTATTGCCTAATAAGTTTTCGGTATAATGTAAAATTACTTTAGCCTAAAGTAAAACTTTTTAAATGTTCCCTACATCAATTTTAAAATTTCTGGCTATGTTCAATATACACTAGCAGACATAAGTATTGAAAAATCAAAAAATTGTGTGAACTTAGCAAGTACGTGGATGCTTGCTATAAATATGGATAGAGCGTGTTATGATTATATCAAACATAACATAACACTGTTCCATCAACATTTAAGATTTTAAAGTTTGACATTTAGCAGTTTGCTGTTTATTAAGCATCAACAATATTGCAACAAACATTTTTTCTAGCAATTGCGTAATGGTTTTTATGGCAAATCAGAGTTTAAATTTAAAATTTGATATTGCCAGTTCAGAGAAATATTTCTGGAAATGAGAAAAGGAATTGCTGTATCGAAAGACAACATTGTGGGTCCTTAGTGTTTTTCATGATGGAGAAAAACAACTACTATTGCTCGAAAATTTTTGCTGATTTCGTGTACAGTTTCATGCATAATCTCATATTTATATGAAAAACATCATTTGGATACTATTCCAAAATCAGGTAGACCAAAAAACAACAAACATCCACGCAAATAAGTTAATAAAGCATAGTTCTCAAAACGGTCCTCAGATAACAGCTGAAATATTAAATATAAGCGTTTCTCGCCGAACTATTCAAAGAAGATTAGTACGGGTGCGGCTATACAGTAGAACACTAGCAAAAAAACCTTTCATTTCTACAAGAAATTGTTTTGATATCATTATTTGTATATTTAAGGAAAGTAGACATACATATTACCAGAAAAATGACATACCATTACGTATTGACAGCATATGAGAAAGAAAGAACAATAAAAAAGGAATACAACCTATATAACTAATATAGTGTCTCTAACACAATCTGTGGTTAATCTTAAAATCAACTATTGTCAAACATCTCCCCCACAGAGATTAAGGCATTCAATTGCTTAATGGTGCGTCCAGATCTTGGTATCTTGATGACAATCTTGTTCGAAACACTTGTTGCAAAATTAGTATTCCTACTGTTACAATCACTACTATTATCTACTCTTTTATTGTCAACTGACAAGTTACATTCTTATTGATCGACATTAGCAAATGGATGTGATTTGGGTTCAACCAATAAAAGTAGCTCGGGTTCAGTAAATGTATATGTTTTAGTATTTACGAAAATATACCCCATGCTATTATAACTAAAGGATATTTTCTTAATTTCTTAAAAATGTATTTCTACATGTTGTATGTTTTGTTATTAATAAATTAGTTTTGTTTATTCATCTTTAATCATACTTTGATGCAGGTAGTAACTACAAAATAACAATAATAATCCAGTTCGCATTTATGACGATGTACCTCTGTAGTTGTTTGTAAAATAATTTTTTCTGCAAACTGGTTAATTTTGGGCAAAAAATTCAAGAGACATTTTTTGTTTAGAATGAAATAAGCTATTGGAAATAAATTTTTAAATGGCAAACAAATAATAAGACAAAAAGTTAAATGGAAATAAATTTTAGGGGTTGCATTTTCCACCCCTTACAACCATGGGGTAAACCAAATAAATTACTGAGTAAGTGTATTTTTGAAAGTAAAAAATGTCACCTTAATTTCAATTTTGTGACTTTTTTAGTGTTTGTAAAAAAATGAAAAACAAATTTTATGTATCCCCTTTAAGGGGCTGTATCTTAACAAGGGATGCTCCAATAAAGTTTCTTTATATGAAAGACCCTATCTCTTTTACGATGAGGAATCACCCCCTGAAATGTTTTAAACTTATTTTGTTACACCCTGTATATACACACACACACACACACACACACAAATAGAGCTTCTTTTTTAGTCAATTAGACTAGTCGGTATTTTTTAAATAATATTATTGTAGTTTGCAAATTGAGATCTTGTCGTCCAAAAAACGATACGACATCAATTTATTAAAATCTAATGCCTAATATCGTGTTTGGGGTTCTTTTGATATTAGGCATTAAATTTTAATATCTTTGATAAAGGCAACAACCTTTGCCAAAACGTAAGAATGTTAATAAATTGATGCAAAAATAATATTGTATCATATGCAAACTACATTAATAAAATTTTATATATATATATATATATATATATATATATATATATTGCCGTGGAACCTTTTAGTAAAATTCTGGGACACTCGCTGGAACACCCAAACCCCACGAATTGGGCGTCATAAAAGTGCCATGGAAAGTTAGTAAAATTCGTGCCCCACCTGGGCAAACATAAAATTTTTCAAAAACAAAACAAAAATTTACAAAAAATTTCTTACCCTCTCATTAGGACGCCTTTGAATTCCTCTGCTTCCCTGGCTAACTCAGCAGTCGGTCTCTTCTTGAATACCGAATTTTACATACATACCTCTTTCACACTCACACACCATCAAATAAAATTACCAAATAATACGACAACCATACAACCTTTTATTTACACCTATTAACAGATAAAATATATTTACACATGTGTCCAACCAGTTTGGTACAATAATTACCAGCTCAATTTAAAAATGCTCTAAAGTCCTTGATTTTTAAAATGATTTTAAACAAATTCGAGTACATATGAGTAGATGAGCCCCACATGTAACCCTAATTTGACTTCACACTGGTGTATTATGAGCTCATTATAACCCAGTTTTGTTTGTGTATGCTTTTAAACCTTGCATTAATGAAAACAAATCTACAGAATATCTACTTAATAAATTTTTAATCTATCCTAAATAACCCTTTTTCAGTACCCAAAATTAATAAATTGTCCTGTACATGTATCCTTTTTAAACAAGTTTTTAAAACAATAAATATGCCACCAAAAAGTCAACCACAAAACACAAAATATCCACAAATGTTTATATAAAACAGAAATTGTAAATTTATTACCTGGAGACACCTTCACTCTTCATTACCTTCGGAGATGGCTACCAGAAGCTCCTCGCCATTGTTTCCATCTAATGCGCTGACTGCCGGATCCACAAACCTCTACCACCTCATATCTCTGCTACCACTCCTGTTCTCCGCAAGATATTCGCTTTGTCTCACAGTACCATTCCATACTGGATATCTCACGCATACACACTTGATTTTCAGTTCAGCTTACCCCAAATATCATGCATCCATTTAGTAATTTTGTCGTAATAGCCGGACCTTTTATTTAACTAAGCACTAACTCGTGCATCACTTCAATAACTTGAGGTCCGCTAGTACAGTTTTATACCTTCTAAGTTAAATGTAACTTTACTATACACACAAAACCAAACGCTTTACTATTATGTTGGTCTGAACCCGTATTCATAACTCGATGGAAGGAAAAAGAAAGAGAGCTTTAACATCTTCGCGCGGGCATTTATATTATCATCCAGTCCCCTATTGGACCCGTTTTATTTGAAAAGCTTATTTTTCAAAACGACTTCTTAAAATTTTGAACGTAACAGCCTCTAAATTCTGCAAAATTTCTCCCGTCCTACATGCTGTTTACCTAGAATTCGTTTTATACCTTACCGTGTGCTCTCTTTTCGAAACTGTTGGCTCTCAACCAATGTCAAAATTTTCTGTCGTCACAAAGTTCCTCCTAACCGCTATGCATCTCAGTCCTATGCATGTTTGTTGTCTCGTTTCAAACCACACTTGAGTTACAGAAAATCAATACTGTCGACGTCCTTCATCAATTCCACGTGTATGTCTTACGTGACTTTCAATCCCAACGCTTTTATATTTGTCTCTATCTGTTGTATATTACCGATTGTTCATTCCACTCCCTCCTTAAGATGTTTGTTACTGTAGCTGTTTATACAAATTGACCGTTGAAAACAATTTCTATGGAATTCTATATTAACGTGCGTTCAATATTCTCTAAACGTAACATTTAACAAACAGGTGTTTATTGTAATTATCGACCGTTTGAAAATAACAATTCCTCGATTTTCTGCTTCGTCATATCTGTGTAAATAAACGTTTGCTTTTAACGAATATATTTGCATGAGAAATTATAATTAATTATGCATATCCTTGAGCTTCTATATGTTCTAAAGCTTTCTTCCTTGATGTAATTCTAACATCCCAATTATTTTAAATATAAAAATACCTTAATACTCGTCCGTTTTCACTATATGAATTAAATTAATTTGGCGCGTAAATAATCTGCTTTTTCTATATACAAGGTTGCTAAAATTTTATCGTCTACACCTATTTACCCATTTAAATCCACAACAATATATATATATATATATATATATATATATATATATATGTATATGTTACACTAGATTTTTAAACCTATTTTAACCTTTTAATAAGTGATATTTACACACGGCAGCCTACTCCAAATTGTCCAATAAATTATCTAATCAATCTTAACCTACAAATCTACAAATTACATAGTATAATTTCCCTATTTGAATAAGGATAGTGACTAAAATTTTCGTTCTCTTTTTATTAAAATATCCTAAACTAATTTGTATGTACACTTAATTTATCCCTATTACTATCCTGTAGACCTATATCACTATTATTTATCCCTATCAACTATTATTTACACCTGTATTGCTATTATTCTATTTACACTTGGTAGCCATAACTGCTACTCCGTTTAGATTCACTATTTGAACCTAACTCTCTTCTTAATCCTCCTAACATGTCTTACCACCTTGATCCTTATTTTCTCTCCCATCACTACCACTATATAAGTAACTACTTCACAGACTACTAAATTAACCCTGCCTTTATTCCTCCCTATATTTACTTCAGACAAACCATACAATACTACTTCCGAATTCTAAGTTTTTCCCCATACACATAACCCTATGTACCTTCTAGAATTTTCATATAACGCACTTAACCAGAACGAATTCCTCAAATTTAACTTACCAAAATTTCTGTTTCCATTTAACCTCGTTAAAAGTATGCCATTGCTGAACACTTTTATTACTTCTTGATGTACTTATTCCTTGTATGCTGTGGATATTGGATAAATTTTTTCATAAACTGATTCCAAATTATCTACCCCCAACACATGCACGTAACCTAACGCAGTGCTCGCCTGTACTCCTACTAGCTCAGAATGTTTCCTTAATAACGCTTGAACCTCATCTAATTTTTCTTCTGGACATTTAAGAGTATTTATTTCACTAACCTCGCCTTCATCTACCTCTATGTCATCTTCTGTGACATTATAACTCTCTTTCCAAGGCAATACCACCTCCCTTACCTTCACTAATCTCCTTTCCAAATCAATTACTACACCTATCTTCATCATGCAATCAACCTCTAAAGTACTTTTAAATTTAAGTCCAGGAACGATAATAAATTCCTGCTCACAGCTTAACGAACCTATTTCTACCTTCAATACTACCACATTATTTACCCCAGCAAACCTTTTTTTATTTGGAGCTACCAAATGACTCCTCTTGATCGACATAATCCTATCATAAATTTCTTCTTTGATCTCTTTAACGAATTCCTCGGATACTAAACTCGCCTCTGCTCCTGAATTGAGCAATGATCCTACACAATGGTTTAAAATTTTGATCTCAACCACCGACAAACAAATTTTCTCTACTTCTTCTGGTTCTATTTCTTCTTCAATATTCATAAATTCTCGTGGATGTTCATATTTATATACTTCAATTTCTAATGGTTTGTCTAAATTTAAAAATCTTGCCTCCTTCTTGTTTCACTACTCGGTCCTGGTTGTCCTTCTACTACTCGTGCATACGTTCTTCCTATAACCTCTTGTCTATCTGCTATTCCTGTATCACTAGCACTTATATCTGTCCTGGTCATTTCAGGTGAGTTATTTTGCCTTTGAACTCCCGGTCTTGGAATAGTACCCCTCGTACCGCTACTGCTCCTATAGAAATTACCTCTTTGTTCCCATTGATTCCTAAAATTTCTATTATAATTCAGCCCCCTTTGATTATTAAAATTTTCCCTCCTGTTTTCAAATCTCACTAGGTTTATATTTTGCTCCCTATTTTCCCTTGGTCTACCCGAACTTACTTCGTCATACCTTTGAAAGTACTTCAAAAATGTCTCCCTTTCAACTAGGTTTTGTAACGCAACATGTTGCCTAACCTCCATCTCGAAATGCCTATACAGATATTTAATTATTTGACGGTCAGTTAACGATAAACTTAATTGCTTCGCCTCACTAAATTGTACCAGGCCTTTGCATTACCCTTTAACAAAGCTTTCACAACATTTAAATTGGCTTGTTCGTCATATTAGTTGCAAACTAAGATCCTAATATTGTTTATAAAAATCCGAGGATTCACCCGATTATCTCCATCAAATTTCATTTGTTGTTCTAATGACATATTACCTGTAAAAATTCTTGGACTATCCCACGTTAAAGCCGTTATATTTTGTTTTATTCCGGTGACTTCTCTTTCAAACCTTCCTAACTGACCCTTACACGAATCACTCACCTGTCATTTTTCCATTTATTTCCTCTTCACAGAAAATTCTAACTTCAGTTTTTAATTGCCCTATTTCCTGCCAAATACCTGCTATAATTCTTTCATTTCTTTCTACTCTCGTTTCAACCTCCCCCATTTTAACAGTCAAACTATTTTTAAAATCAGTAAATTCTTTAGTCGATTTCTCTATCCTCTCACCTAATTGCTCAAATTTTCTATTTGAGTCTTCCCTAACTCCACTTAAGGTTTCATTCATCTGCTCTAGCTTCCGGTTCGACTATTCCCTACCTAGTCGCATTTCCTCTAACATTCTCATTATCAACTAATTTCCTTGTTCTCCCGATTCTGTCCTTGACTGATCCCAACTACCTCATGCTTCCTCCATTTCTTGTCCTGGTTTGTGAAATAAAGCACTATCGTTGCTTCCAATTTCAACCCCTTGGCTTCTTAACCACTCCTTCCTCAACATACGTTCACAACACTCTGCCTACACACAAAATTTATATTTACAAAATCGACCACACAATTAATCTTAATTTCAGGTCGCCAGTTTCCTGAATAAAACTTAATTTATTTGAATTCGAGCCCCTCACGTTCGAGTCGCCAAATTGTTACAGTAAATTTTTAAGACCTATTTTAACCTTTTAATATGTGATATTTACACACGGCAGCCTACCCTAAATTGTCCAATAAATTATCTAATCAATCTTAACCTACAAATTAAATTAAAATTATGTTATGTTTTATACTAACGAATTCGTCATAGAATCCAAAAACCTAATGCACTACAGTGTTGTATTTAAGTAACAAAGTCAATATGAACTTCCTTCATAACCGAGTTGCCAATATTTATATTACAAAGAACCAATTACATACATGAAGATTTTAATGTTTTAATTCGTGGTTGAGACACATCCTGAATATAGTCATTTCTAAAAATCATTTTGTTCGTCTACAAAATATGGTATTGTATTATTGTTAAACGATTATTAATTCAATCAATTATAGCTGCACACGCTCTAAAAATCACAAAGCATTTCTAAGGTTGGATTTTAATTTTGCATGCATTAATAAAATTTAAATGCAAAGCTTTCTTACCAATACAAATTCGTCCTGTATTATCCAAAATTGATCCCGGATCACATTCACATTTATATGACCCAAATGAATTAACACATTCACCATTAAAACAAGCCTCTGGACCTAATTCGCGGCATTCATCAACATCTTCGCAAACTGAATTTGTAGGATTTAACTGTGTTCCAGTAGGACATATGCATTGAAAACTTCCTGGAGTATTACGACATTGGCCACCACTACATACCTAGAAAAAGTTATGGTAAGTAAAAAATATTAATTTAAAAATAGTATATATACTAGATCTTCAATTTGGCATTCGTTCATATCTACGCAGATCTTTCCAGTACCATCTACTTCAAAACCTGGATCACAAATACATCTGTATGTACTGATAAGATTTTCACATGCACCATTTTGACAAATACTAGGGTTTAGAGCACACTCATTTATATCATTTCCATCAAAAGTAGAACCTGGACCATGGGGACATAACAAGTCAAAATCTGATGTTCCTGGCATTGGACAAGGTTGGCAAGAAGTTCCCCAACCCATTGGTTGATTAGTTATTACAGTACAACAGCAACAGCTTGATTTAGTAACTGCAGCAGTTGATGCATGGTAACATTGTCCATCACGAAATTGTTGGTAACATAGATCTCTGCGAGTTTCCAAACATGATCGTCCATCTGGTCCTAGATTAAAACCAGGGTGGCATTCACATTTAAAACTGCCTTGTGTATTTGCACATGTTCCATGCTGACATGGGTGATGAATACATTCATCTATATCCATACAGTGTTTACCATCTGAACCCAATCTGTAACCAGAATCACATACGCATCGAAAAGAACCTTCAGTATTAACACATTTTCCATGGCTACACATTCCTGTAAGACATACGTTATCTTATAATGCTTAACTTTCCATAAATTTAACTTACCAGTGTGTGAACACTCATCCAAATCAATGCAAAAGGTTCTATCAGCAGATTCAACAAAACCAGGCAAACAACTACAAGTGTAAGATCCAGGTGCATTATTACATCTTCCATTTAGACATATTCTTGGATTTTCGTAACATTCATCAATGTCTGCAGTCAAAGAGCTAGATGTAGTAAGCAACTACCTTAACTAAATAAATTAAAGCGTTCGCAGGCATGACTTACCAATGCAAGCATGCCCAGTGGGTGATAATTTAAATCCTGGGTGACAATGGCATTTAAAGCTTCCATCCATGTTAATACAAACACCATTTGTACACATTCCAATTTCTTTACACTCATCATGGTCGGTACAAACAGTTCCATCAGGTGATACATCAAACCCAGGTGGACATATGCATGTAAAACTTCCTGGTAAGTTAGTACAACGACCGTTTTGACATTTTCCTTCTTGACATTCATTTATATCTGTAATATTTATTGATAGATTTTTTAAGTACCTACAAATAATACATACCTTCACAAGTCGGTTGTGTGCGGCCACTTCTGTAACCTGGCTTACAAACACATTCATAACCTTTCACAGTGTCTATACATTGACCTTCGCCACAAATATTAGGCCTTAAAATACACTCATTCACCAGCGTTATTTGGCCAGTGGTCTGTGATGCATCAGGATGCACTGGCGGTTGTTGAAGTGTAGGTGGTCCAGGCGGCTTTCCAGTGCACAGAAGTCTGTGTTCCTCTAAAATAATTTGAATTATTTACTGATAGATTTGCATACGTCTTGTATCTCCTTTCAAAATTTAAGGATGCAGTAGTAATGCATGGGCAATACGATAAATAGAAATGATGCAAAAAGAGGAAAATTAATCTTGAATGGATACCTCAATATTCATATATCCTGTATATTCTGATTTCATATATAGTAGTGCACAGTAAGCAAGACATTGCGGAAAAATTGTTAGTTCTATTAAAATCATAAACTCAGAAACCACAAAAGTACCGTTTCCTACATATTTGAATGTAATTTAGGTCAGTAACTCATTTAAATGTCACCAAAAAGAAAAACATAACATGCACTTTTCACATAAAAACAAGAAAACTTTTTCATAATTCACTAGAAATAATCCATGTTAAATACAAATTAGGACGAACTAGTAGCATAAATTAATTTAAACCACAAAAGTGTAAACAAACTATTTGTAGCTGTATACTCTCAGGATGGAATCATGTAATCTTTTATGAAAGCAAAAAGAATGAATTTATTTATAGGTATCTCAAAAATAGGCAAGCTTTTTCTTTAAAGTTAGTTAAATAAATTAAATTCTATGTTATATAATTTCAGTATACATAGTTGCAATTAACACAAAACAAATCCAGATGCTGAGTAATGAAATTTGTGGATATTAGATTCCAGATAACAATATGTTATGATGTATTCATTTTTTAGTACACAGACATAAGGAAATACAAATTTTAACCTAAGTAAATCACATGATGACACACATACTTTCCCTGGAATTCACTGCATAAATTTAATAAGAAGATAATACTATGACAAAACCCTCACCAACATAAGAAAGTAGAAGCAGAATAAAATGACAATAATTACATTGGATGACGAAGTTAAAAATTCGCAAACTGGTAATAAGAACACATGAAAAATGTAGCTAACAAAAATGCAATACGGTGGTAACCCACATGTCAGGGGGTCAATATAACGAGAAGTTTAGTTTTAAAAAGTAAAAATGTAGTATTACAAGCAAATAGTAGAAAGTTGAACAAAACGCAACTTCAAGGAAAAAATAAATGCGGATGTTCCCACAGGGAACAATAAACATGCATTCAATAAATTTTTGAACTTACGCTAGCACGGACAAGGTATTTTCAATGCACCCGCGGGTGAAATTATCATCGTTGCAACTGGTTAAAGGGGTTGGGACTTGGACCCCGCCATTAGTTTGGAATCTTAAATTATGTTAAGCCAGGGTAGCTGTTGTTTGAAGAACAAATATGGATATACTTAAAAATTGGAAAACCTGTTTCTGGATAATTTTAACCTTAAAAAGGTGAATTAAACCATGAGTAATGATAAGCTTTTATGGTTATATAATTTTTATGTATATGTGTATTCTGAATGTAAGTAGTTGGTATTTTATGACATAGGACATTAATTAAACATAAAAATGATTATTTTATTAAACGATAATTTGCCGACAAAACAAGTGTCAATTACATTTAAGGATAATGTTATCAGTTTAAAATAAATATATATACATATTGATTTTACATTATTTTGGAATGAACAATGAAAGGATATAATGAAAAAGCGGGATTTAACTGTTTCTGCATTGCTAGTAAATGCATTTTGAATAATTGGGATTTATAAATATCATGTAAATTAATATTGAAAACAGAAAAATTTGAAGCGATGATAGGTTTGTTAATAGATTAAAGGTCTTTTAAGGAATGTATTTTTACTTTCAATTCTTTTATGTTATAGAGTTTAAGTTTAGGTTAAATTTTAATTGAAATTATTTTAAAAAACTAAATAAACAGACACATTTGTAAAGAATCTCCTTCTACCCCAGTGATGGAATTATTTACAAGAAGCATTTTATTTTGAAAAATTTCTATAATTAGAACAGAATTAATAAATGTTTTTAAGGTATTTTTGAGAAAGGTAAATATAAGATGATAAAGTTTAGAATACCGAAGCAAGGGAAATTTATGCAGAATAATAACCCTTTTCCATGTAGAAATAATACCAAAAGGATTGCTATGGCAGATGGTTTGGAGCTGCTCAATTATGACAGAAAAGATCTTTTGGTGTAAGTGATTAATAAAATGTAGTATTTTTGTATTTCAGTCCTTTTATTTATTATTTTTATCTAATTATTTTTATTTTTCTATTCTATAATTTTTCCACACCCGCACCACAGCAGTTAGCCAATGCACCCTTACATTGTTGCGGTGTTCCCGCCCCTTCAGGGTAACTCTAAATATATTAACTTCAAGTTCATTTCGCTCGTAACACATAGATATAAATAAGAAACAGTGGCACAGAGCTTGTAAAAATTTAATAACAGATAATGTGCAAATGAAATCGTTTTAGAATTTAATGACATGAATAAAATTTAAAGTCAAGTGCGTAATTGAAAATGTCATACTTATTTAAAATAATGCAATACTTATTGTATGCAGAATTTGAAGAAATTTTAAATAAAATAACATTTAGAAATTAAACAAGCTTGAAAGTTTAGATAAGTATGAATCACTACAAAAAATCGCAAAGAAAACAAACATGGGAGTAACAATACTACGACACTGGAGGAAAAGTAAGAAAGGCAATGAATTGCATTCAGTGATGATAGAATGAAAACAGGTTGCAAAACACCAAAAAAAGTCAAAGCAGGAGTACTAGACAGAGCAATTGATGTGATTTTGTCAAGAAATAAGGAAATGTTTATATATGTGGAACCAATTATATAAAAATCGATTTTGCTATTGCACAAAAATTGGGAAAAGGTGAGTTCTCAGTTAGTGAAGATATAATATTTATTTAAAAACGTTGAAATCATAGTCTAATTTCAATTAATAACATGTATATTGGGTGAATACAAAATATTAATTTATTGTTACTTATTTTGTGACAAATAATCATAGACAAAGTCAGTATCTAACATAGGAAAGTTCTTGATATTAAGATTTAACTAGAACAAATTATTTTAAACTTATCCTACTTTAATATTTATTAATAGTATTCATGTTAGGGGAATTTTAATAATTCATTCAAGGTTGTCTATTGAAAGAAACAAGCTTTTCATTATTTAAAGTATTATTTAATTATTAACTAGAACAAATTATTTCTCTTCACAACTACATAATTTGTTCATCTATCAGTTTAGTGATGTATTGTAATTTCCCTTGGCAATAATTGACCGATCTGTTATAATGCTGACTGTATTTTGTGGTGCCAATTATATCATTATGTGCCATATATTTTAGTCAATATACAATTTGTGTATGCAGATAATCCAAAGAAGGAAGATCTGAATGATTTGCAAGGTAGAAGAAGGAAACAGCTATAGCGTGAATGCGTTACTTTAAGCAATATTAGGTAATAGGAAAGCAACCAGAAATATTTATAGAAGCTTTAGTAGTTTACATTGATAATATGATTATTTCAATGTAATATTAAATTAGAAAAAACACCTAATAGATTAAATACAAATAGTAATAAAATCTAGATTTTACAGTCCTTGTACTCAATTTGGAAAAATACAGATAGATATCGATAATCCCTAGTGTAGAAAAACCTATTTGTACACATTCACACCAGATTGAAACAAACCATTGAATCATGGAATTCAACCGAAACACCCTACAACACCAATAGTTATAACACCCACCATATGCATTACATGTAAATTTTGAGAGGAATTAAGAGCTCTTATGAATTCAGCAATAAAAACTGGTTTGCGAATGTAACCAAATGACACTGATTTCAAAACTGTGAGGATAAATGACCGGTTACATAAAGAGAACATCAGTGACCTTGATGCAGCAGTTAGACGTACCCCATGAGAACAAAATATAGCCCGTGTAGAGTAAATTTAATTCTGATACTTAACATCGATTTAGCACATAACACAGCATTAAGTAATTGGTGGGGGTGGGGTGGGGGTGGCGCAATAAACTCGTTTCAGTTTGCAAAAATTCGAAAGTAATCAAGGTTATCGTTAATAATTAGGTAAGATACATAATTTTGACGGTACTTGACCCCAGTTTGTAAAACGGTCAACATGAAATAATATTCCTTCACAACCAAAGCCTCTATATAAGGGAGACTGCTAGTACACTAAATTACAGAAATATATAAAGTGCTTACTATGAGAAAGTTTTGGTCGTGTAAGTAGGGCGATTACAAAAGAATATGTTGTAAGTAAAAGACTACCCGAGATAGACTTCAGAGTAAGGGAAAATAACTGGCCTTTTATACAATTTGTTGTTTTTGTAGCAAATATTTTTTATAAGATGAAAGAAAAGAAAAATAAAAATGTTAGTAATAATAATAGTCAGTGTTAAATAGAAAATGTAATTTTGAAAGCAGACTGTGTTTGATAGAATTAAATCAATGATTCTACTACAAACCTTCTCCATGTAATGGACAACGCATACACTCTTCTCCCCATCCTTGACCCATATTTACACCACAACAGCAATCCTTTTTGGATAGTCGCATTGGTAAATGATGTTCACATTTACCTCCAGGAGTTCGGTTGGTAAAACAAACACCTTGCCTACCGTCTACAAAAACTCAAACAATAGTATCAGTATTTAAAAATTTCAGCATTACCAATGCAGTATGTTCTATCTTGACTCTGTATAAAACCTGGATTGCAAAGACAATAATAACCACCAACAATATTAATACAACGGCCGTCTGTACATATTCCTTCATCTAAACATTCATCCCGATCATCGCATTTATTGGTTGTAGGGTTGCGAGTTTGTCCAACTGGACATTCACATGTAAACGAGCCAATAGAATTTACACAAACGCCTCCTGTACACAAGTGAGGGATTGCTTCACATTCATTAATATCTACAAAAAAAAAGTATTGACTCATGCTATTATGAAAACAATCAGAATTATTTACCAACACATTCACCAGTCTTTTGATTTTTAATAAAGCCGACTTCACATTCCATCTTTGTAGGGCAGTGTTCACATGGATGTCCCCAAGCTTGTCCAACACTAGCACAACATAGGGTTTTTGTACAAACCACCCCTTCTAGCTGATTAACACATAACGAACCTCTAACTCCTGTATAGCAAGGGCCCGTCCTAAAATCTAAACACTTGCGTTATTATGACAAGTTCAAAGAAATACATTAATGTTTAAAATACCTGCTTCACAATGATTTCCAGTAAATCCATATACACATGCGCATCTGTCTGGACCTATACAGCGGCCTCCATTCTTACAAGGTACTAGACAAATTGCTGTAAGTAATAAAAACATTAAATAAAATAAAGGTTGTTCATGTCATATTTACGT
The DNA here is from genome assembly GCA_036346225.1 of Platerodrilus igneus. NCBI lineage: Eukaryota > Metazoa > Arthropoda > Insecta > Coleoptera > Lycidae > Platerodrilus > Platerodrilus igneus. Next base: position 1,529,517 of record JARFIW010001380.1, on the reverse strand, counting down.
TCTGTACAACACTGTCCTGAGTATCCTGGAGGGCAAACACATTTTCCATCAACACAGGTTCCTCCATTAAGACACATTGGTCGACAAGTAGAACCACTACCATTGTTTATGCCCGGGCTTATGCCTGTACCCAGTCCACTAATTCCATCTTATAACAAAATAAAATGTAAATAACAAAATCTATTATAAAGCATCATAACAATTATCTTAGATATATAGATATCTATATATAATCACTTATATTCCTATGCATATTTGTTTTAAACAGAATTAATAGTAAGTATTCACATATTAATCTTTTTAATCATACAAAAAAGTAAAACTTGATTTATTTTATATCATTCTAAAAGTGATTGTTCGTATTACTATAAGTGATGGCCTGAGGGTTAGAAAATACATGAAGAAATACAATATTTAAAGCGAAAGAAAAACCTACCGGGCTTTTAAACACCAAGTTAATTCTTCGGTCTTTTTTCAATGCAAAATTGTCTATAATATTGTCATAAATGGCTATTTCTTTATCAGTTCTAGTAGAAGTTCTTTTTGTATGGAAATATTGGCCAAAGTATAAAGTCTTTCTTGAGATATGGAACTTCTTGCGTAAGTCTTAATGCGCTTTAGGCAAGAAAAACTTCTTTTCACGAACGCACTTGTCGAAGGAATAATTATAATTAAACAAAAAAGTTTATACGCTTCCATAAAAATGTCTTTGTTTTTGTCTAGTTTTTTGAGCAGAACTTGCAGGGGCATGTTTCTATACCTGTCATTGGCATACACAAGGCATAGTTCATTTTTAAGTCATTGGGTTTTTACAAAAACAAAATCCAATTATCAAAAAAAACTACATCATGACACGCACACGTAACAAAACACAACTGAATTCATTCAGTATACCCTACAGCAATAAATGCAAGTGCAGACTGCAGATAAGAAATAATATTCAGTCAAATCCTCACTTGATGAGACAGGTGCATATGGGGTATACAACAAACGACGTCACTGTTACCATGGCAACCAGCTATTTTGGTGGAAATTTGAAAGAGTGCGACGTGAATCTTCATTTACCTGTATTATAAAAGAAATGAGATCCTACATCATGTTACATTGAGCTGCGGTGGAGTTGTAAACGTAACAAAATCGGATATTTTAAGTTTAGATTGAGAATATGAAGAATTTTAAAAGAATTAGTATTTTAATTAATGAATATATTAAAATTAATTAATAAACAATTAAAATATATTATTTTACTTAGAATTTTTGGTGAAGAGGCACTTCACCTACTTCACCCGAAAAGTCGCCACTGATTACTATTGTCTCTAACATATGGGTAATTAATTTTTTCATGCTTTAAATATATTTGTACTGATAGCAAAATTAACACTATATATTATAAAAGACACAAACAGTTTTATATTCGTTCATAAAATAACAAACATGCCTGTGCTTTAAAAACCCTTTTTTTGGGTACTCCAAAACATAAGAGTCATTAATATAATGCCATTTTCCCAATGGAATTTCGGCTTTAGTTTTGGCATCTACACACTGTGACGACGAGTTGTTTTTGATTTTTAGATAAAAATTGCCAATGGTAACTATCGCTTTCTATTTTTACATATGCATCACAATGTCCATCGTGAAGTGAGCCACTATGTTGCACAACATCATATAATGTATATAATGCTTTAGTTTGATTAAAATTCAGTGTTGGGAGATTTTGACATCGCTTTAAACAAAATGGTGTTAAATCTAGTAGAACAGGAAATGAAACATGATTATTTATCTTTGCAGATCGAAGTCTTAAAACTGGAAAATGCTTCAAATGCAAAATCAGTACAGCAAGTGGATTAGATATTAGAATTTGTTTAGTAGCACCAGTATAAACAGTTCTTTTAATAGGTCCATCATGTCTCTTTGTACATGAATCGCAGCTTATTTTAGTATTTCCAGTAAGAAAATCACATGTGGTAAATTCGCTTAAACAAGATTGCAAAGAATATTTGCCTTTTTCACATTGGTGTCCTGTTTCCCCATGTATCTTTTTATTGTAGTATTCATCAATTTTTTTATCTTGACATACATCAAAAATTGTATATGTATCGTCAATTTTCATATCGTCATTAAAGATGGAAGATTTATAATCATTGAATAAAGATAATTTTTCTAAACTTATTTTTATATTAATTTTTATCGTTTATATAAGCAAGTTGTGATTCACGTCGTTCAAATTTAGAATTAAGTTATTTAACAGCACTATTACGTTCACAAAATGTACTATTCAAATTAGTAACTGTTTTACTAGATAATAAATTATCTGGAATATCTTAAGCGATAGATTCAAATTTGGGAATAGGTACATTGCTATTAGAGGAGACTTTTTATGTTCTAATGTTTTAGTCGATGATATTTTCTATGTCAACATGCTACACTTCGTTTACAGTTTTACCTGGTCGGTAATGCAGTTAACAAAATGTTACACTTAGATTCTGGTACATTGAAATGGCGATAGATGGCTCTTCAAAGCCGGTAATACAATTACCAAAGTTCATAAGATACACATGACGTCACTGATAATTTATATTGCGCCATAATTAAGAGAAGGTACATAAAATTTAAACAATAAAAATTAGATAATCTACTCACGTGAAGGATCCGCTAACCGGCAGGAAATCACGCCACGGTAACCTCGGCATCGCTGCTGGTAGAGTTGGACATCCAAATTATCTCGGGGTCATGGTCCAGGGTCATCTTCGTTCCTATATGCAGTGGAAGACGGGAATAGGGAATTAAGGAAAGATACTCAAGATAAGGAAATCTACATAATAAGATAACACGACACCCGGCACGACTGTTCACTTCAAAGTTTGGCGTAAAAAAGCCACGTTTCCGCGCGAGAACCGCGGAACTCCCTACTCTTTTTAGCATTGCTATACCCTATAGGGATAATTCACACTTCCAATTGCACTATTGTGACGTGCCGGAAGCCCCGCCCAGTTCATTTAAAAATGTTCGCGCGTCTTGCGTATTTAAAATTATGGCGGGAAAACTTCCGTACATTAAAACTGAACTAAAACAATGTTTAAGTGCAAATTCAGTTTGCACGTAACAATCGCGACAAAGCCACAAAAGAAAAACTTAAAAAGAAAAAGTCTGTTAGCACAGTAACAGCTTAAAATCTAAGTCCTTACTACCCTACATAAACCCTAACTTAAAACCTACAAAATGTTTATATAAGGCGCCACCTGGTTTTCGACCGATAACACGTCTACCGAAGTACCAGGAAACGGAATAAGTAGCCCGATAGTCTTTGACTACACTACTTACCGACAGCACAAATTTGTCGAGGAGCATGAAACACTGCTTAAACTAACACGGGTGCGACAAGTCGCCTAACCTATCTAAACCTATCTAAACTTATCTAACTAAAGCTAACATATAGTTCTTATATGCAAACACACATGAGTGTCGCATCAAACTATTCTTCTTTTTTTGGCAAGAAGTGCCCAAATTTAAAAAGTTCATGAGAGCGTCACTTGCACTCTAGCAAATTTTGTTTCTGGTACTTTGGTTTCCTCCGATGCACATTTAACTTGTCCATGACACAGTTGTGAATCCACAAATTTACCAAAAGTACCGCCTACTAAATCCTTATATGCTAACCTGACAAATTACATTTCTAAATTGGGTTAGCTTTTTCACTTAATTTTCAGAAAGATAATTCCCACGTCTGGTCATATATACCACACGTTAGGACGATAAAAGATAAGATAAGATCTCAAATTGATGTTAAAGATAATAGATAAGGTAAAGATATTAAGCTTAAGTTGTTATCCTCAAAGGTAATGAATAAGATAACGGTATTAAGCTTTAGTTATTATTTGAGATACTCGATAAGATAACACGATATTAAGTTAAAGTGATTATAAGAGATAGTAGGTAACATGAATTTAAACAGAAGTTATTGCTCAAGATAACCGGTAAGATAACGCGACATAACTCGAAGTCATTCCTAACGGTAGTCGGTAAGATAACGATAAATTAAACCAAAATTATTACTAACAGTAATTGGTAAGATAACGATACTAAACTAAGGTTATTACCAAAGGTAATCAATAAGATAACGATATTAAACCTAAAGGTATTATCGAAGATAATAAAGAAGACAAAGATATTGGCCTAGTTATTACCCAAGACAATGATAACAACAAGAGTGGCTCCAGTAGAGCCGTTTAAATGGGATTGACCCTATAAAACACAGCGTAGTCTGAAGGACCACCTGCGATATTAATCCGACAAGATAAGATATACACATTTTAAAATTCACTAGACTCCTAAGAGAACTAGTACGATAATTTTCCTAACGAGTGCTTCGACTACGATAAGAAAATCAGACAAAGATAGATACGACAACTTAAAAGTATCTTCACAGATACAAACACACAAAACAAACTGTTTTAAGGTAGTTTTTAAATCGGTAGCACCCTAAACACACAAAATGCCCAATTATAAGCAGTTAAATACAGATACACTGTCCCCATATGCTAAAACAACCGAGAATTTAATAAGATAACAATAAGAAGCAATAGCACCTCACCACAAAGTTCAATAAAAACAACGAAAAAAATGTTTATACGTTATGTTGATTTAGTAGAAAAAACAAATAAAGATATAGTGTAATGATGTAGTATAATGTGGGCGACTGCAGTAATTCAGAAGAAAACACATGGAATAGACAATCCTAGCCTTTGCAACTGCGAATATGAACTATTTCTTTCAATGGCATAGACTGCGCGTGTCCTATGTGAGCCCAAAGAAGAAAGCATTCACTCAACATCAGCCAAAACCAGTCATAAAAATTCAATGGGTTATTTCAACCAAAGTTACGACAATTACCTTTCAATTAAACCATATAAGAGAAATACTAAAGACCGAACAATATGTAGTAGGAAAATTTCAAGGGTTAATTAAATGAAACGACAGAGCTATATTGGGGGGTGTAGAGGATGAAGTGATATATGAGTAACGGTATGGTCGAGGAAAGTCAACGAAAAGAAAAAGATAGCTAAATTAAGGTAAGTAAAGTTAAACGTGTAAGAAATTATATACTATATGAGAGAAGGAATAAGTAATTAAAGATAATAATTGATGACGAGAACAAAAATATTAGGTAGATGGTGAGGAGAATGGGACATGAAAACTTAATTAGCATTTGGGTCAGCAGAGAATGGCTTAAGGTCTTTAATATGCCACCTGCCTTGGCGTTTTCCTTCAGTATCCTGAAGTTCATAGATAAGAGGACTAATAACACGTGTGACTTTACACAGAATGAATTTAGGGGCCAATTTTGAAGAAAATTTCTTAGATGCATCCGATAAGACATAGTTCTTTTTCCAAACTTGTTCGCCTAAGGCAAAGGAAATATTTCGCTTACGCAAGTTATAATGGTCCTTGCTTTTTCGTAAGCTTTTAACAAATTTTTCTAACGTCGTTAAAGATAGAAGGTAATGACTGTTGGTCTTTGTCCCAGCGTACTTTATCGTCAAATTCAATTACGTTAGTATCGTCAGGCACTAAACCATAGTAACTCCCATCGATTGGGGTATATCTTCCAAAAACAAGAAAAGACGGAGTGAATTGGGTTGCTTCGTGCTTAGATGTACGCAAAGCTTGAGCAATTTCAAAGATATGTTCATCCCATGTAGTATGGTCTGAATTAATATAAGACGAGATAGCGGTAATTAACACTCGATTTACTCTCTCGGTAGGGTTTACTTGGGGATGATATTTTGCGTTAAACCAAATTTTTGTACTTTGTAACTTTTAACGAAATTCTGAAAATCTTTAGAGATAAATTGTGCACCATTGTCACAAAGAATAATCTGGGGACACCAAAGATAAGAAAGACATTCTGTTCTAGGAATTTAATTATTGCAGCGGAGGTAGCTTTACGTAAGGGTTGCACCATAACAAATTTAGAAAACCAATCGGTAACAACCAAAAGATATTGATTACCTCTTTTCGATCGAGGAGAGGTCCTAATAAGTCAAGCGATATTAATTGAAAGGGATAAGATACACGCTTAAAGTTACCCATTAAACCAGGGCGAGCATCTTGCGAACTTTTATGGGAACCACAAATTTTGCAGCTTTTAATGTAGCGACAAACAGATTGCTTAAGTGTGGGCCAGTAATACAATTCAGATATTTTCGCGAGTTTTTGTAACACCAAGGTGTGCAGCTAAGGGATCGTCGTGACATAATTTGAGCACCTCACTGCGATTTGCAGTGGGCACAACGAGTTTCCATTCAGGTATATTCGATATTTTATGTGGGGACGAGGATACAAATTTATACAGTCTATTATTAGTTACTCGAAAGGTAGGAAATTTGTCGGGATTATCGGAAACTTTTTATCATATTGAGGTACCAGGTATCCAGAATTAAATTTGGAAGGTTAAGAGAAAAAACATCTCGAGATAACGCATCAGGTACGATATTTAATTTGCCAGGCCTATGCCTAACATCGAAAGTAAATTGAGATATACGCAAGTTCCATCTTGCCAAACGACCTGCGGGTTGTTTCAAGTTATTAAGCCAAGTGAGTGCTGCACAATCAGTGATTACGGTAAAGTGTGTACCTTCGACATATCCTCTAAATTTCTCGATGCCAAAGATAACACCCAATAGTTCTCGTTCGGTAGCAGAGTATTTTTGTTCGGCAGAAGTTAAGGCACGGCTCGCATAAGCGATTGGATGTTCTAAACCATTGTTTACCTGGAACAACATTGCACCTAACCCGGTAAGTGAGGCATCGGTTTGTATATAAAACTTATCATCGAAATTTGGAGAGATTAAGATAGGTGCTGAAGTGATTAGTGTTTTAATTTGTTCGAAAGCTTGTTGGGATTCTAAATTCCACTCGATAGTTTGGGATTTCTTTTTATTTTTAATTAAAGCGGTAATGGGTGCAGATATAGTTGAAAGGTTAGGTAAAAAAATGCGATAATAGCTAATCATTCCTATCAAACGTTTGATTTCGGTAACAGTTTTTGGTGTTTTAAATTTAGTAATGGCATCAACTTTAGCGGGATCTGCTCGTAAGCCTGTTCCATCGACAATAAAACCAAGAAATGTAAGGGATGAACGACAAAATTGAGACTTTTCCCAGTTTATCTTAAAGCCTGCTGCGCTTAAACGTTCAGCAACTTCATCTAATGTGGCGATATGTTCATCGAAAGAACTTGAGATAATTAAGATATCATCCAAAAATACAAAGGCACGTTCTTGATGTAAGATAGGACCTAACGTTTGATCCATAGTACGTTGTAAAGTTTGTGGAGCGTTACAGAGACCAAATGGCAAAAAATTATATTCGAAAAGACCTCGGCCTGGGACACAAAAAGCAGTTTTTTGACGAGAAGATAAGTCAAGAGGTATCTGATAAAAAGCTTGTCTTAGGTCGATAGATGAGATAAATTTTGCGTTACGAAGCCTGCTCAAAATTGAGTCAGTTCTGGGTAGAGGTAAGCGTCTGGAACAGTAACAGAATTTAGCTTCCTGCCATCAAAACAGACACGCCATTCGTCATTCTTTTTCCGAACTAGCAATACGGGAGAGGTCCACGGTGAATTTGAAGGAGAGATAACACCAGATACTAACATTTTGTCTATTTCCGCATGTAAATGCTTTTGTAAGGCAGGCGATAAGGGATATTGACGTTGCTTAAAGGGAAGGGCATCACCTGTAGAGATAACGTGTGTTGCCGTTGTAACACAACCAAGTTCAGAGGTATTAAGTTTGCGAAATTTGTCGATTGTAGCGTTAAGAGTTACATCTTGGGAATCAGTAAGAGAGATTTTGTTAGATATTCCTGTAGATGCACAGGAGTTCGTTTTAATAGAGGTTTGCCATGAAAAATCCTGAAAGTAAAGTGACAGATTAAAAGTTTACAGAAATCAACGCCTAGCAGAAAAGGATACGCTAATGCAGGGACAATCAAAAATAAAACATCACGTTCAAGAGACTCTACACGAATTTTTAACTTAAGGGAACCGGTTACATGTATTTGATTATCGTCAGCTAAATTTATGGAAGTTTTTCAGGAATAATTTGAATTTTGATATTTTGTTGAGATAATTGATGTAAACCTTCGTTATTTATAAGAGAACATGAAGAACCTGTATCCAGTAAAGCAATTACATTTAAGGAACCAATTGAGATAGATAAGTGTGGACGGTTATCGAAGGGTTTTAACAAGTTGTGAAACAGCGGTAGTCTTTTATGATAAAAGGAATTGACGGTTTGTAACCACTTAGACCACTCGGCTGGAGTAGTGTAGCATAATTCCTCTAATAAAGGTAAGGTATTTTGTACATTAATAGTAGCGGTATTATTATTAGATAAATTTAATGACGGTACAACGTTAGAAGTGGTTTTATAATTTAAATTTATTGGCGTCTGTGTCCGTTGGATGATTGGTGTTGAGGGCGATTTTGGTTTCTTGAGATATTCACACCCTGATTTGAAATATCTCGACGGGAGTTTCCGATACGTTAGGATTACAGTTGGTGCAGTTAGATTTGTAGATATTTGAGCGACCACAGCCATAACAAAAATATTTTTAGGGTAAGTGCAGACAGTATAGCTATGTCCACTTCGCTTGCAGTTCCAACAGGTAAGTGCGTTGTTAGTGACGGTAGAAGGAACGTTAAGGGTAGATACTTTACGGGAAGCTCGAACTTGGCAAGCTAGATCAGGTTCGAGAAGACCAGATAATTTCTCGGTGGTGGTCGATATTTGTCAATCCTTGACCTCACTTCTTGGAGAGAGCGACATAGGTCTTTAAAATGAGCTAGCGAAGATATGGGCTGTAAAGCCAAACGTTCTGAGAAATGGGGTTTAAATTTCTAAGTAATTGATCGATAATTTCGGATTCGGAAGGTTTTTTGTCGAGTCTGCTATATAAAGCTTCTAATGAGGTAATAAAAGACACAACATTTTCGTCGGGACCTTGAGTTCGGTTACGAATTTCGTTCCAAAGATTGTTAATGTAGCCATAAGGTAGGAAATCTCGTTTTAAACAGGCAACTAACTCATTCCAGGTAGAAATTTGGTGTCGTATGTTTCTGTACCATATTAATGCTGAGCCTGCGAACAAATCACCAGCTGAGATAAATAGATCTTGGTCGGTACACCCGCGGGAAATTTTAAAATCGTTAATCCGGTCAAGAAAGGATGATAAAGAAACCTTCGAATCAAACCCTTCAAAGGTGAGACCCCATTTGTATACAGGTATAGGTTTTCCTAATGGTTTAGGTTCGGCAAGCGCAAGATTTGAAAAAGGTGACGATATATCTACGTCTGCGTTAGGATTAAGTCTTTCTAAAAGAATTCCTTCAAGCAATAACACCTCGGACAACAAACTTTGTTTAGCTTGAGTCGCTTGGTCATCGTTATATAAAGATAATGATTCGATACGGTGTTTGACGTGGGTTATTCTTGAAGTCAATCTCCCTAATTCGATATTAGTGGCCGCAGGATCTGTTTTGTTTATTATACCCGATATATCATCTAAAGTTAATTTAATTTCTGATACGTTGAGTGGCCAATCGCCAACAGGGTTCTTTAAGATAGCAACGCCTTTGGTTTCCTGTGACAAAACAGCCCTAAGTTGAGATCGCCTATCATTCTGATTGCTCGCAGCTATGATACTTCTACATTCCAGCTCGTAGATTAATTCCAGCGATTTTAAATGTGATACGTTCATTATGAATACAATATTCAAGACACGATATAAAAATATGCGATTTTGACGCAGGTTAGAAGGTAAAAACACGTTACAGTTACTTTAAGGTAATACGATACGATATTTAGAGGTAAGAACTTGTTAGAACGTCACCGATAACACCAAAGAAACACATTTAAGGTATATGGAAACGAAATCAATGTTCAGTTAAATACATATTTTATAGATAATGACAGACAAGCCTTCCAAAATGGAAAATGGGCGCAGAGGATATGTTATTTAACCTATAAGGCAACAACGTATAGTCAAACACTTCTTAAAAAAGGTATACTAGCAATTTATTTCACTCAAGTGTTTTTTTTAAACACAAAATTTTCATGTAAAAGATAAACCATAATGCAATTTTAGAATGTAACATAAAGAACAATGTATTTAAGTTTCAAAAAACGGCCTTTCAAAGTTAAGGAAAGCAACTAAAGATATTTTAATAGGTAATTCTATAATACTGTATTTAAAGACATAAGGTAAGGTAAATACTTACATGAATAAAAGTAAAGTTCTTTAAGTGAAGAAGCTATTAATGCATTGTATCCTTATAAAGGAAATTATTCTAACCTAAAAACAAAGAAGAAGCCCCTGAAGTTCATAGCCTGAACAGGTTGAAGGCGCCATCTGCTACACTTCGTTTACAGTTTTACCTGGTCGGTAATGCAGTTAACAAAATGTTACACTTAGATTCTGGTACATTGAAATGGCGATAGATGGCTCTTCAAAGCCGGTAATACAATTACCAAAGTTCATAAGATACACATGACGTCACTGATAATTTATATTGCGCCATAATTAAGAGAAGGTACATAAAATTTAAACAATAAAAATTAGATAATCTACTCACGTGAAGGATCCGCTAACCGGCAGGAAATCACGCCACGGTAACCTCGGCATCGCTGCTGGTAGAGTTGGACATCCAAATTATCTCGGGGTCATGGTCCAGGGTCATCTTCGTTCCTATATGCAGTGGAAGACGGGAATAGGGAATTAAGGAAAGATACTCAAGATAAGGAAATCTACATAATAAGATAACACGACACCCGGCACGACTGTTCACTTCAAAGTTTGGCGTAAAAAAGCCACGTTTCCGCGCGAGAACCGCGGAACTCCCTACTCTTTTTTAGCATTGCTATACCCCTATAGGGATAATTCACACTTCCAATTGCACTATTGTGACGTGCCGGAAGCCCCGCCCAGTTCATTTAAAAATGTTCGCGCGTCTTGCGTATTTAAAATTATGGCGGGAAAACTTCCGTACATTAAAAACTGAACTAAAACAATGTTTAAGTGCAAATTCAGTTTGCACGTAACAAACATTTGATTCATATTTTGAACCATTCTTTTTAAATTGTTCAGTAGAAACTTTAATGTTATTAGATCAGGGGTTCTCAAACTTTTTGCCACTGCGACCCCCTTTTTAGACCTAGTATTTCGGCAACCCCCCTATTTTTAAATATAAACAAAAATGAAAGAAAAAAACACTATTGGCTAAGTTTTATCCATAAAAATACTATTAACTAGTAAAAATAAATACAAATTGTTGTCACTTGAATTGTTTATAATAAGAGAAAGTGGGATAACTCACTTCGTGGCACGAACAAGGACAAAGCAATGATGACTCATGGGGCCTGTTTGCGCGTGCACTCTCTGCTAGCCGGTGCCCGGCAGACGACACGACAGTCTGGCTTCTTGAGTCGATCACTGAACACTGTGTGTGTACTTTGTGAGTAGTATTGCGAGCAAATACAGTTAGAAAAAGTAGCAATGGATAAGTTTTTGAAAAGACCGTCGTCAAGTAGTGATGCTAGTGCTAGTGAGTGCGGAAAGACAAAATTCCGCAAATATGACCAGTCGTACATACAATTCGGTTTCACTGAACTGGCAAACAAACCTCAATGTGTGGTGTGTAGTGAAGTGTTGTCAGCTGAAAGCATGAAACCTTCGAAAATGAAACGCCATCTTGAAACTAAACATTTTGCTTTGAAAGACAAACCAGTGGAATTTTTCCAAAGAAAACTGTTATCCCTTCGAAGTCAACAGGTAAACATTACGGATCTTGCTAATGTTAATAAGAATGCTCTTAAAGCTTCATACGAGGTAGCACTGAAGATTGCTAAAAAAGGGAAACCCCATACAATTGCTGAAGAATTAATTCTTCCTGCTGTAATTGATATGGTTTCAAATATAATCAGTCCTCAAGATGCTGAAAAATTGAAAAAAATCCCGTTATCAAATGATACTATTTCAAGAAGAATATGTGACATGGCTGAAGATGTTCAGAACCAGCTAAAGAAGCAAATAAAAGACAGTACTTTTTTGCAATTCAGTTGGATGAGTCAACAGATGTTGCCAACTGTGCTCAGTTTTATGCTTCATCCGGTACGATTTCGGTGATGCTATTCATGAAAATATTTTGTTTTGTAAGCCCCTGCCGAATAATACAACAGGTGAAAGTCTTTATAAGGTGTTTGTTCAAGCAACTGAACCTTTTGAATTTGATTGGAAGAAATGTGTTTCAATTTGTAGTGATGGAGCAATGGCCCTTACGGGAAAGAAGAGTGGCTTGATTGCCAGGTTGAAATCATTTATACCGAATGCAAGCTGGGTCCACTGCTTTTTACATAGGCAAGCTTTGGCAGCTAAGAAAATGCCAGATGAATTACGGCAAGTTTTAAATGAAGCTGTCAAGATAGTGAACTACATCAAAAATCGCACGCTGCAAAGTAGGATGTTTAATATTTTGTGTGAAGAGGTGGGAGCCTTGCATAAACATCTTTTATTTCACACTGAAGTACGGTGGCTATCCCGTGGTAATGTATTAAGCAGACTGTTTGGATTAAAGTCAGAAATGTTGTTATTTTTGGTTGATAGTAAACCCGAACTTTCCACTTTTTTCAGTGATGAAAAGTGGTTGGTTGCTTGCTTATTTGGCTGACATCTTCTCTCACCTTAATATTTTGAACTTATCCCTACAAGGACCAGACAAAATATGCTATATGCTCAAGACAGAGTAAATGCATTTGTAAAAACTCAGTGTTTGGAACGCAAGAGTTAAGAAAGAAGATTTTGAAAATTTTACACTAACTCAAGAGTTTATAGAGTTTCTGTCTACATCCTACTGTACATTCCCTGACACTTCATCTCTCTCCTTACTAGTATCTTCTCATCTCGAAGGTTTGATTGAACAGTTGACAGATTACATTCCAAATAAGGATACGAGTGGGGTTTTGTGGGTAGTCAATCCGTTCAGTGATCAAGTCGTAACAAAAGCTGAGCTAACTGCTCGTCAACATGATCAACTGATCGAAATTTCAAGTGATCAGTCAGCAAAACTCACTTTTAACAGTGCTTGTATCGACAAATTTTGGATAGGTATTAAAAATGAATACCCAGAACTGTCCACAAAAGCATTACAGACTTTGATGCCATTTTCTACGTCTTATAACTGTGAACAAGGTTTCTCCATAATGGTGAATATCAAAACAAAATCAAGAAATCGTTTGACCCTGGAAAATGACATTCTTTGTGTATTACAAAACTCATTCCGGACATAAAAATTGGTTAATTCCAAGCAAGCTCATGTTTCCCATTAAATAGTATTAGGCCTTTTTCAACTTGTATGTGTATTACAAATTTGTGTAGCCTATAAATTTTGTTATTAATAAAAACTACAGCTATGACTGATTTGTTTTTTTGATTTTCCTCCTTATCCCGCGACCCCCCTGGACACACCGCGCCACCCCTCAGGGGGTCGCAACCCACAGTTTGAGAACCACTGTATTAGATTGTTCTTTTTTAGAGCCCTTATTTTCATTCTGTAATTTTGATGTTTTGATGATTTATTTTCCTCCAATTTTTTTGCTTTGCATATTAATGCTGGTGGAACTTGTTTTTCCTATATTGATAAACTCTAACCAAGAAAGAACTCTTCTCTACAAGAATAGGCCAGTCGGAAGGTTGTGTTTTGGGTGCGATTGCGGAAATAAATGGGGGCAAGCTGCAATATACTGTAATCTCTTTATTTTGATGTCTTTAGTGATACAGTAAATTTGCACGGTTCGTCGATCCCTGATTTGGTCGTCATATTGAAAAAGACACAAAAAAAGTTTAATTTTTACAATTTTTGTAAATAACTCGATCAGGGTTCACTTTTAAAAAATTCCCAAATAACCAAAAATAAAGCTCATAAAATTCTCTACAGAAAATGTTCTATTCATTTATTTAATAAACGCATTTGTTGCAGAGTTATAAATATTAGAACCTATTGCATTTGTTTAAGCAATTCCAGATAGCCAGTCAGGCAGCGCGACCGACCACTAGGCGGTGCCGTGCCGCGCCGACGATCCCATGTACTTACAAGATTAAAACTAAAGGTCGTCTTTGCTCATTATTGCAAACGACACGCGTTGTATGCAGATTAGGTGATATAAAATTTTGTAACTTGTAATAGTGCTGAATGTTTTGAAAATATGGCCAGTCGCGACATATGTTTTATTTGTGAGGGAAATTTGTTACGACAGATTTGCAAAGTAAAAGAAAGAGGATTACATACTCTGAGATCTTTCAGTCTTAAAATGCGTGACGGTAAATATCCTCTTCTAAAACACTTAAAATGTATTTCAGTGCACCAAGCATGCCGTAAAGTGTACACGAATGATAGATCTGCGGAAGCATTAATAAAATCAAGCCAAAAATTAGCTGAAGCGACTAGTTCAAAAAAAGATGTTGTCGGATTTGATTTTAGAAATGAGTTATTTTGTGCTCAAAACGCCGCTGAAACATTTAAAAAAAAAAGTGTAAAAAGCTGCTTGGAAAACGTGATATAGTGCAACGTGTTGAAACAATGACGATGAAAGATACCGTTTTGGGATATGCTAGGAAAAAAAAGACGAATGGAGCAACGAAGTGATATTGCGCATCGAAACTTTTGCCCTGGTTGCTGTAGAAGCCAGGTACTATCGGATTTGTATGAAGAGCTTTTATAGAGTTTAAAATGGACATAAACGTGGTCGGCCAAAACAAACAAAAACATCAGATGCAATGACATACACATACAATTTTTTGGAAGCTAATCGTGATGAATGTCAATTTTCGTTTGAAGACTTGTTAAGAATACGAAGGTGACCTACCCACTACAAAAACAATATCAACGAAATTAATAGAAACATTCAAAAAAGAAATTACAATAACTACAGTTCCAAAAGCAAAGCCTATCATTTGTTTCAGAGACGGACAAAAAAATATTAACAAAAGCATGGTATTCTGAACAAAAGAAAGACGAGCAAGAAGAACGCTTGAGAATAGTGAAAGCTGCAGCAAAAATTACTATTGAAGATATAAAATTAAAATGCAAGATATCCAGCAATAACCACAACCTGATAATTTTTTAAAGGACATAAAAGAGGATATTCGGCCAACCCTCGATTGCCTGCTTCAAACCATCATAATGAAAAATAAACGAGGTGAAACTAAAAAATTAGAGAAAAAATGCACAGCTATTTCACACGCTATTATTGCAGCAGCAAGACCCAAGTCCTTTTTATGTGGGCTGCAAGTCGGTCATGTGTCGTTTATTAATCAAAAGTTTGGTTCCAAGCACCTCATAAATGTACTTTTTGCTTTGGATTTTTGTTCATCATATGCTTTGTTCCAGATGTTGGCTTTGCAACAACCAGTAATTTCAGCGACTGAAGAAGCATTTTGTCAGTTTGTATTTGATAACGCAGATGTAAATATTTGCACAATTGATGGCTTAAATACTTTTCATGCCATGGGTGGAATTTAAGCTATCACTCCCTTAACGGATGTTTTTAAAGTAGGCAGAATTTCAATGTTAAATTAAATTTCTACCGCAGTTAACATTGGTCATATTGGACATGTACCTATAAAAATATTTCAAACACCCAGTAACGCTGGGTTAATAAATATTAAAATCAAAAATCATAATGAAGAAACTAATATATCAAATGAGGTTCTGATCTCCGATTGCGACTTTCTCTGGCTGTATGGAAAATGACAAAACATGCAACACATTCCTGAATGGAATGGGTATATGGAAAAAGCAACCGCAAAACAAACTTATTTTACATCACGCATTCTTTACTTGCCATTTATTAATGCTCCTTCTTCAGACTATGACACAATACATACGGCACTTCTTAGCGCCACAGAAAAATGTGTCTTTGAAACAAGAAATTTGTATTATAACCTATGACCAGCCCCTTCTATTAAGGCACGCGACATTGTTGAATCAATTTACTCCAACCCCGAGTCAAATAAAATTGTGATGACTTGGTCGATTCCACATACTCATGTCCTTTATGGGTGCAATTGGTTACATTATGAACGGAAGTGGACTGAATTAACTATTCGAGATTGCATATGCAGCTGCGTCTGTGGAAAAGATGTTAACGGGCCATGCTTATGCAAGAGCCCTGAGAGCGCATTTTCTAACTCGTGCTGCTTTGGCTTAAATTGTATTTAATGAGATCCATTTTACTACAGAAGAACAGGAATTGGTTGATAAAAGTTTGGTAGATATCGAGAATCCTATCTTCTGTGATGACTTGGAAAAATAATCATTTAAGCAGGTCTTACTAAAATTTGGTAAAAGTTTAAACAAGTTGCAAGATAATGGCCCAACTGCTAAATTATGGGTACAGTATTTTAACATGGTTACTCTAGTTAAAAAATTTGTCGAGGCAGAACATAATGTTTACCATAAGACGTTCTGCAAAATTATGGTCTAGGATTTGGTCAGATATGGCGATTGAACAGACACTTATAAGGCCAATAAAAAGTTGTGGAGGCCTAACCCACGATCGTGGCATCACCGACCCTACATTGCCAAAATGGATTCTTGGTATGCTTGTTCTTTCTGCCATATAGGATCAAATGGAAGAATACTGTAGTAAGTCATTTGTTACTTCTGAACAACACGTTGATAGCAGATCTTCGCGATACAAAGAGACAATGTGGATATCCAAAAATTTGTAGGCTGGTTTTTAGCTCATTCACCTTTTCCATATACCAAAGTCATTATGTCTATAAGCACAGGAGTGGTGGGAAATGAAAAAATCAATTGTCACAATGCACATGAGATTGTTGGAAGTAACTATCAAAATGTTAAGTTTCACAGGAAATAAAGAGTAGCACCAATTGCATCCCTAAATTCGGGAATTAAATTAGAAAACACAATTGTGCCAATCAACCCAACGTTACTCTTTCAAAGAATTTTATATGCCAAAAAATCATACGCACAGTTTCTTTGATGCTGGAGGAATGTGAAAAACAAAAAAAATCCGTCCTATATCAAATATTTACATCAGTTTCAGAAAACATTACTTTTACAGACCAATTATATGTAATAGACAGAGGGTTTCTTATTCATAAAGTGGTTTGGCATCAACAAGAATTATATTCAGCTATTCTAGATAAATTTGTTGAGTATATTGAAAAGCATTACATGACAAACGCCATCGTTGTTTTTGACGGATATCCAGTCACGAGCAACATAAAATCGACAAAATGTGCTGAACGCTTATGCCGAATGATAAATTGTTCTTCAGCTTAAGTAGTTTTTGATGAGACCATAAAAACCACTACAACACAAGCTAAATTTCTGGCAAATGAAACTAATAAAAGCAGGCTCATTTCTTTGTTGTCTAAAAGGTTTGAAAATAAAAGGATTTTAGTTAAACAGGCTTCTGAAGATGCTGACCTTTAATAATCAATACGGTGCTTGAGATGTTAAACACATTTAAATCGGTAATTGTAGTAGGTGAAGACATTGATTTATTGGCTATTCTCACACAACAATATCTATTTCTTGAAGCAAGGAAAAGGAAAATCCGAAAACACACGATAGTTGCCCGAGACAGCAAAGTTAGAAAGGGCTGTGACAGAAAAACATTTTATTTTTACATGCATTTAGTGGGTGCAATACCACTTCGGCATTTTACAGACAAGGCAAAATAAAGTTTCTTAAAGTTTTAAAAAATCAAGCAACTCCGCAATCAGCCATTGAATGTTTTAAAGACCGTAATGCCAATCCACAAACCATTACTAAAGCTGGAATTCAATTTATAATGGCTCATTATGGCGTGAAAAACAACGAGACGTCATTACACAATTATAGATACCAATCCTTTGTTCAATCTATAACAAAGAGCTTATTCAATCTTGCATCCCTTCCTCCAATCAAAGATGCAGCTCACATACATTCCCTTCGTACCTACCTACAAGTTCACCAGTGGTACGGTAATGAAAAATCGCCTACTGATTGGGGTTGGAAAGAATCATCACCAAATTCTATGCTGCAAGACGCCGATCCCCGAGAGTTATTAAAAATAATTCCTTGCAGTTGCACAAAAGGTTGCAATATCCCTTGCAGCTGCAAAAAAGCAGGGTTGCGGTGTTCATAGTGTGTAGGTCATGTGAAGGAAAAACATGTTCAAATCCGGCAACCATCATAGAAGGATCAGACGACGAAGAAATTGACTCGCAGCTAGAAGACAAAATTTCTGAAGAATACATCGATGCGATTGATATATAGACTGAAACAGAAGAATAACAAACAACCAGAAGATGAATTAGTTGACTGACGAGCTTATTGTCCAATCTTATACGTCAAATCAAATCATAAAATAAAAGTAATCGTTATTTAATCGTTATTTAAAGTAACACAATAGATTAGGCTTATTGGAGAAACCACTTGAAAAGAAAAACAAACGTGCCGCGTGCTCTAACTTAAGGTGGTGGAGAAACGGATGTAGAAAAACAAAACTTTTTTAAGGTAGAGTTTTAATAGCTTTATTTTTGGTTACCTAAACATTTTAGATAAAGTGGATCCAGGCCGAGTTATTTATAAAAGATCGTAAACGCAACACTTTTATTGTCCTTTTTCCAATACAACGGACAAATCCGGGATCGACAGACCGTGCAAACTTAGTGTACTGTTAAAAACATTTAAAAAAAGAGTTCAAAAGTTATTGCAGCTGGCCCCCATTTATTTCACCCAAAATCCCCTCTCGACTGGTCTACAATATGCATTAGATCTTGACACTATATTGTATTAACCAAGGCATCCCAGAAAATTAGTTCAGTGGGTTTGTTGCTTATAAAATTTAATAATTTTTCTTTTATTATCTTTATCAGGAGATGAATCTATTTCTAGAATTATTGATTGATGCCTTTTCAAATTCACTTCGTTCATTACATCTAGCAGATGTTGTATTTAATTCATGCATATTGTAACAATCTTTGTGAAAGACGTGCAAATAGCATATTTGGGTTACATACTTCTAGTCTGCCATTTTGTCATTCTTTTAACATTTGTACTAAAATATGTGTTAAAGATCACCAATTTTCCAAAGTTCCATTAAGTGAATGTAATAAAAATGAATTTTTATCATCAGGGTTTAACCTGCCACAAGGTATTTGAAAATATTGCCCAGATTCTGAAGCTTCAAGAAGCAATTGTAATAAGTATGGTGTTTGTCCAAAACATTGTATAACGGAATTGAAAAAACAAGTATTGACTAATTTTGCTCAGCCATATGTCTTTGAAAAATTAGTATTCTTTATGCCTTCAGGAATATTATCAATGTGAATTGTGTCTATTGTCGTGGCATCTATGGCCACACAATCAATAAGTACTTTGTTGTTGTTAGACAAATCATTTGTTTTGAATATATTTACCTTTTTTCTTAATTTATTTATAGTAAGAGAACTATCATCATTACTTTGGCTTCCAATCAAATCTAAACAATATAAATCTGATACATGATTATTAATTATCTGTATACAGTATTTTTTTTATTAATTGTATAATTTTTAGTGCGTGTGTTATTATTGGAAGATTTTGAAAGTAGAAAGAATAATTCATTAAAATTTTTAGGTATTGGAATTGTTCCGAGAAGAGAAATAGCATTTCCTCTTTGAATTGCTAAGACGATTCTTAGTAGTAGAAATTTAGTGTTTCCATTGTCATATGTGTTGTATGCAATTCGTTTGCCAACTTCTTTTAAGAATTGTAAACCCTGTTTTCCAAAGACACCAAGGATTTCAATCGAAACGGGATAAAATAGATAGAAATTTTAATGAAGAATATTTTTTTATTTTTATGTTGTCACCAGCATTCGTTGCCAAACCTGGTTAATTTGAACAAGAAATTAGATGTAAAGGAGCAAGTGTGTCACAACAAGTAAAATTCCACATTGATGGTTTTCCTAACTTCCATGGCATTCAAGTAATTCTATCTGGCCTTTTGTCGTCTTCCTTAAACAAATAATGAGGTTCAAGAATAGAAGGAGTATCGGCTGAGACCAGTGCACATTTTATTAAATCATTTATATTTTTATGACATATATGGCGACCTGCGCCGAGACGACGACTAAGTACATAAATGGCTAATTCATTTATTTCAGGGCCACAAATACATGTATGTGGTGTACATAATTTCGCACCTCGTCTAAGTCCTATAGATATTCTAAAAGAATGTTACATGCCGAAAAATCGGCCTGTAAATACTTCTAATTTAAGTTCCTAATTTGTAAGTGATTTCGCGCCAATAATTTAAAAAGTCGTGTGCGTGTATTTCCGTCCCTTTTGATAGTCGCGTCGGCGCTCCGAGATTGCCCAGACGCAGAGAAAAAGAAAGGGGTGAATTTCCAATACGTCAGGACTAGTCAGCCAGACGTCGAGCCTAGTGGTTTATCTTTGTGCCGTTTCTTGTCTTCTTTTTCAGGTTATGTAGGTTTCCTGCCTTATACCTAATTATCGTTCCTCATATCAGTTTCCTGTGGTTCCGCTAATAAATAAGAAGAAAAAGACAAATTTAATTTGGATTCAACCGGGGCAATGAATTACCCACGCCCGAAATGCTCAACGACACCCGAAATGCTCAACGAAGCCCAGCTGCCGCCATAATAGCGTAATGCTGTAAGGAGTCCTACAGTTATGTGAGTACCTTTTGTTTTCTCTTATAATTAAAATAAACATTTTTGTATGTAATAATAATTTGAGCAAAGGTATGACGTAACGCGTTTATTGCGCATTATTTTGCAATTATTTAACATTGTTACCAACTGACGTAGGGGCTCTCGTACATTACCGCAGGGACTATAATAAGAATTGTTATCCAATAAAGTCCATAAAGAAGCTGAGGGAAGGGCTTGACAAAACAGCTAGAATACGTGCCTTATGTATATGATTCGTAGCAGATTCAATCAAAGTTTTGAAAGTTATATCCAAGAAAGATTTGTGTCATTCCTTCTGGACAGATTTGTTATGTAAGATATTTTTGTTATAGATTTCCTAAAGTCTTCTGTCTCTAAGTGTAAAGTTTTATTCGGAATTTGTTTAAAATTCCTAAAAATACATTGTATTAAAGGCCGGGAAACATTACTAAAACATAAAAATGTTGGACGTACAAATTCCTAAACCACCTTTTTGAACAGGTAATGATGCTTGTAACCATTCGATGGCATTGAGTTTAATGTTTAGTACTTCCTCTAATGTATTATGTAATAAATTGTCAAATGAATTTAAAATGTCACAACACATCTGAGAATACATGTCAGTTTAGAAATAGCAAAGCAATTTTTAAATAAAAAGAATTAACTATGGGACGGAATGTTATTTGATCACAAATGAAAGGTCATACGTGATAATGATTCTATTTTTTCATGTATGCAGGTTGAAATTGTTTCTTGACAAAGTGGTGCACTAATATCTGCGGCAATAGAGTTATAGAGATCCTGAATATTTTTATTTTCATTTGATAAAATATACAACAATTTGCATTTTTAAAACTTAATTTCTAAACCTAGGGATTCAGATATTTCAATTTTTAAAAATTTTTAAAACCAATACAACATTACCACCGATGCGTCCATCATCCATGTATCAAACATTGAATTCCGTTTTATAGATTTAATTTCATCATTGATAGCTAAGCAGAATAAACGTGATCCTAATGCACCTACTTGTTGTAGTTCTCTTTGTGAACTGATGATATTACTATCAAATAAAAAAATTAAGGGTTTGCGTAACATTGTTTAACATACGAAGACAAATTTGGAATATGGTTGTTAATTTTGTTAAAAAATATGTGTCTATGTAAAAAATTGAATGCATTTTTGAAGGGTATTTTTAGTAATACTTTTGTCTTCAGAAAAATTATTAATATATGTGGGTAGCAAGCGCTCACACTTTTGCAGCCATTTGAGGTTGCAAAATCAAATTATAAAGACCTGAACAGATTTTCTAAATTTTCTTTTATACTTTTATGGCATATTTTAGCTGCTAATCTTCGGAAGACCGTGCCTCTTGCAATCGATCTAATTCTGACATCTTTTTTTTATGGTGCATAATGATTCACTGGTATAAAATCGAATATGTCATTTATTATTTTTCCAGAAAGCATTAAATTGTATAGCAATGTTTAGATTTAAAAAGTTTTTGTGCATGAATGTCTGCAGAAAATCTTAAAAGGTCTTGTAAGTTGGAAGAGCAGAGATAGTCCATGCCATCAGCTGAGTTGGTTTTAAAAAATTTCATCTCTAAAACTATATCATTGTCAGAAGTAATTAAATTTGTGTAAGTTGCAAAATTTGAATTATAGTTCAAAATAGCTTTTGAATGTTTTAGTTTCAAATTTCCAAATGTATGTTGTCATATTCTGAGAATGTTTCGCCGGAATATAAAATTTTGATAACAGAGGAAAGGTCGCCATCTGATACTTTTGAAATAACTTTCTTTGAAATTGACAAATCGCTAGGTAAAAACCTTTTTCTTGTGTAGATTATTCTTATCATGTTCTGTAATTGAGAATTTGTTCAAATTATCTAAAATCGTTTTTGAAACGGTATCAGATTTATGTTTTGATCCTAAATTTGAAATAACCAATATTTAATATACAAATAGAAAAATGTTTGTCCAAGTTGAAACTGTATTTAATTTTACATTTTCCGCATTCATCTATAATTTAAAATAATTTAGCAGCAACTTTCGATCTAACATTTTTCGGAACACGTTTAATTCTATCACCCTTCAATTTTAAAGTTGCCAAAACATTATTTAAATTCCATACAGCCTTATTAAAGTTCGGAGGAATAAGGTCAATCGCTATCAATAAGATTGACGAGCTCAATGTCAGGGAGGCAATAATTAGACTAAAGGTTAGGCCATTGGGTTGGACATATACCTGCTTATGTTATAAGGGGTTGAGTTGATTTCGTTGTGCATCCACTTACAGTCTAATTAAACTTAAGTCTAGAAACTAAGACATTTCCAAGTATTTGGAAAAGAGCTAAAATTTGTCCAGTGCATAAGAAAGGAGATAAAGATAACATTAAGAACTTAGGACCAGTAGCGGTGTTATCTGTGATTGCAAAAATATTTGAGTTTGTTATGTACAAGCACATCATGAACTCTATCTTTAATAAATTTGCTGTAACACAACATGGTGTTATGCAGAATCATTCTACAGCTGGCAACTTAATGAATATAACACGGTTTATAATGCATGTACTTGATTATGAGGGACCGGTGAATGTTATCTATATGGACTTTACTAAGACGTTCAATACAGTGCTCCATAATCTTCTCCTAGGTAAACTTGAAAAAGAATTTGGTTTTCATACAGACCTAGTATTACTTCAAATCATACCTTCAGGATAGAGAACTAACAGTCGTTGTTAAGGGGCATAATTCTTCGGTATTTATTGCAAGATATGGGGTGCCGCATGAGTTCAATTTAGAGCCATTATTAGTTCTGATATTTATTAATAGCCTAATCAAGTGATCAAGTATTCATCGACTTTGCTGTTTGCTGATGATTTAAAAATATATGCTAAGATATAAAAGCTGATTAGTTGTATAAATTTGCAGGATAATATTTCCAGCGCCGTAAGGTGGTCTATGGAAAATAAATTATATTTTAATGCAACTAGTGTTGTGTTATGTCTTACACAACAAAGAAAAACCTATACATACAATTACAATATGGGCAAAACAGGACTTGAGCGTGTAAATGAAATGAATTATTTAGGGTACTATTTGACCCAGTCCATACATTTAATAATCATGTTATGAAAACAGCTAACAAGGCATACAGGTTTGTGATCCATAATACACGAAACTTCAATGATATTCAGTGTATCAAATATCTTTATGTAACGTGTGTCAGAAGTATTCTGGAATATGCATCAATTATTTGAAGCCCATATTACAAAGATCGCCAGTACAATATAGAAGGAATACGAAATAAATTTCTGAGATACATTTACAGCAAATCAACAGGGCACTATGAATGGATTATATCAAAAAAGAATTTATTGAGATTGTTTAACTTACAAACATTGGACACCAACAATAACACCAATTGCGGCATTCCCTATCAGGGTAACCAAACCAAGCACGTCCCTTTGAGAGTATATGCACAGTATAACTCTAGACTACTACATTGAAATCCACAAAAAATTTAAGCAGTATATTGTACCTACATAAAGTACTACATGGAAAGGTCGATAACTCACATATTTTGCAGTACATTAGTATACATGTTCCGGCTTACCCCATTCGGTTACCTAACACCTTTTATTTAACAGAAATTCCTAAGACAAACCTTCAGATTAATTCACCACTATACACAATACGTAAGTTGTACGGTTGTATAATGACATAGCGAACCAGTGTGATATCTTTATAACATCATTACAAGGAGTTAAATAATGTATTAATCAACTTGTAATAATGTAATGTTTGTTACGTGCCAAAATTTGGCACTAGACATCTTTTTAGTTTAGTTTTGATATGCGGGAATTTCGCGCCATAAATTTGAAAGACTTGGCACGTGTATTTCCATCACTACAGAGTGCGTTTGCCCCAGATCGCGCCGACGCGTGTGGGGGAGAAGAAAAAGTGGGGAAGTTTCCAGAAGACGCGGAGAAAACGGGGAACTTTGCTGCTGAACATCGAGAAGAGTGGTCGGGTCTGGTATCGTATCTTTATTTTAATTATGTAGATTCCCTTCTTGCTTATCTTTGATTGTCGACCCTATAAACCCGTTCCTTATCGTTCCGCTACAAAGGTAAAAGAAGATAATTTGAAAGCAACCTGGCCGAACCACAGTCCACGCCGGAGATCCATCTTTAAACAATCCGGAAGGGAGCCCTGAGTAGCTAGCTGGAGCAATCCCGAAGGACGCTATGCGCACCATCTGTAAATAATCCGGAAGGGAGCTACGAGCAACCCTGACGGAAGTGATTCTGTAGGAAGCTGTACTTATTTATGTAAGTACTCCATTTTCTATAATACATTTTATGCATGTTACATATTTCGTCATTACGTGTAATAATTTGCATATTGTGTGACGTCATTGACAGATGGGCGTGCTAATTTCTGTATTATAGATTAGCATTACCAACTGCCGTTGTGTCGCATATACCGCGTCGACGGTTATGTAAGAATCTCGTTTAAATGTAAGATGTTAGAATGTATTTGTATGTACCGTTACTCTGTAAATGGGTTATTCCTGTTGAATACGTGATAATAAATAAATAAATGTTTTAAGATTCTAGCATAGAAATATAAAAAAATATATAAATGACTCAGATGTAACTTACCATGCATCATTGCTGGAAGATAATTTGAACACGAGGCCGCTCGAAAACCTCCATCACATAAACACAAATTAGGCTGAACACATCTTCCATTCCCGCACGGTCTGCTGCATACAGCTATAACAAATAAACTGTTGTAGTTGATTATTCAACAAGCAAAATATACTTTTTTAAACGTAAAATAAAAATTAACAACCAATAAAAAAATTTAAATAAATGTTGACGTCAATTAATTTGCTATTGCATGCAGTAAGAGAATATAACGGGCAGATTTTTATAAACAATGTAGCAATGGGATTACTTTAAGTAGAATTAAATCGAAGTTCACACCAACTACAATAGCATATGTCTGCAGGTCAATGATGCCATGAATAGAAAAATTGATAAAATGCATTAAAGGAGATGAAAATCTGATGATCCTGAGATATTGGAATGCTAAAGGCTTAAATTCTAGAACGCATTAAATTAGAGAAATAAAGGACAGATGAGAGCAGCTAATAGAGTTCTGCATAAAATATAAACTGTTAATAACAAATATTCTTTTCAAAAATCGCATCAAAAGATTTTATATTTAGTGCATGGTTAAATTGCGTATATTTCCGATCTATCGGTTTATTAAATGCGCAATATAATACCAGCAATTGGTTGGAGTTCACTTCCACCAATTTATAATTTTGAATTATCACTTGTTTTGTTTTCGTTGTTAAAAGAAAATTTCAGTTTTAATATTACTGGTTTAATTTATACCGTAGTTATATTTCGTAACCTATGTAATGGTTATTGAGTTTTTGGAGTCAATGTTTAGTTTAGTTTATTTATATAACAACAAACATTCCACTTTATGGTGTCCAGTGTCTACATGAAGGAGCGCTCAGCGAAGCTATCATCAGGCAGGACAAAGGTGACTGTTTGCTTGATTATTGTATGAAAACAAATTGCGATAACATTGTCTCCAACTCTTGAGAATTCGTTTATATTGTTAATCAAAACCCCTACAAAAGTACAGTCCAATTTTTTATATCTTTATTCAGTGAGAAATAACCTATACGTTTATATGGTCCATTCGTCCGAATCTGAATTTGTTATGGTGATAACCAGCGACGTGTCTAACCTAGAGCACATCTGTTACACCTGTGTTAATTTTACCAATAAATTTTGTTAACGCCTTCTCTTTATTTTCATATCGAGTTATTTGCCACTACTATTAGTGGCGGCTCTGTGTTGAAATTGACACAACATCCATGTGTTAACATTATTATGATTGTAAACTTCAAATAAAGTAGACGTGTTTAATTAGAACACACTTATCTATTAAATGAAACTACCACAAACAAGTTCAATCAAAACGATTGGTCATTCAAGCCGGATCAACAAAAACAACTACGTATCTATTAAGTAAACAATTTCAAGAAGTTACAAGTATTGCATCAGACAAGGCCAAGCATTTTACAACAGAAGAAGCACATTTCTGGGCAATTATTAAGGCTACAATAGCATACATAATCATTTCAGGTAGATTATAGTTCGGACAATTAAATTCAATTATTCAATCCAAAATACAGCAAGATTGCTTATTTTCAACATCAAATTGAATCTTCTTTATTTAACATGTTTGCGCCAATTCTACCAAGAAGAAAAAGGACAAAGGTACAGAAGCAACATTTCCTGTCCTAACTACAAGGTATAGTACCTACAATAGAGGATAATACTCACAGATATCTAAGGGTATATCTGTACTCCACAGCTTGGGGTTTGACAAACTTCTTTGTTACTTAAACTTAACCCTTACCATCAAATTTTGTATCTTTTTCTAATAAACAGGTATTGACTCGTTTTACTTTTACTTTCACAAAAGTGAGTGAACTTAAACTTTTAAGAAATAAACGTGATGGCCTTTTAGTCCGTTAACCTTGTTTGCAAAGCATCTTCAATCATTAAATGAATTTAATTTATTAGAATCAGATCTTCAGAATTTAGTTAAAATTGAATTTTTATATGATCAGTTTAATGATATCCAGGGTGAAATAGAAACCATTGAAGAGGATTTAAATGCAAATCTTTCAGTGAAGGAGAAACTTCAAAATAATTATTTTAGTGCTATTTCTAAAGCAAGAAGCCTTACGAATAAATTTTCAAAAAATTTTGAAAAAGTCCTGTAGTGCAGGTTCTAATAAGAGTCCTATTGAGAAATCAAACAAATTAATTAATATCTAGTTTTCTAGAGTAGAGTTACTTTCAATGGGAGTTTTTTTATGTACAAACAATTTATTGATATTTTTTCAACACTAATTCGTAACATGAAGAGTTATCTGATAGCTAAAAAATATGGCATTTAAAATCGTGTGTCAAAGATCAAGCTTCGGATATAGTTAAATCTCTTGAAATAACAAATACAAATTATCAGATAGCTTTTCAGGCTCTTGAAAACGCTTTAATCAGTCTAAGCATATCAATTACTTAATCTCAAATCTGACGCTATAAACATGTTTCAGGTATAAATGAAGGTGAACCTTCTATAGGTACAACAAAAACTCAAGTAACAATTGCATATTGTTTAAACAATTTTTTCACATCTATACAGCATCTTGTTATTCCACACATAACAAACCTATTGCCTGCCACACAAGTTGATATTTGATACATCCAAGTAGATCCCGATATAAAACTGTCTGATCCATTGTTCTATAAACCAGGGCCAGTGGATATGCTAGTTGTTTTATGATTTGATGTGTGTAAGGCAGACTAATTATTCCATTTTGCAGAAAACTAAATTAAGAATGGATTGTCTTGAGAAATGTATATGGCTCCTTTAATATTAAAAAAAACAACGGGTGGCCCATATCATTTCAAGAAATGAATGATAATTTAGAAAGATTTTGGAAAATAGATGAATTTATTTCCAATTTGGGCGGCTTGAGTCCAGAAGAAGTATTTTGCAAATCATTATTCAAACGACTACTAGAGAATATGATGGGAAATTTAAGGTCAGATTACATTTCAAGAAAGATCTCACCATGATAGGTGACTCCTAAAATATTTCACAAACACGTTTTGATAAGCTGGAACACAAGTTTCAAAATAACTGTGCCCTTAAGGAGGAATATGTTGGTTCTATGAAAGAATATTGTTCATTAAATCACACGTCAATTTCAGACAATGAAAATATTTGTTTTTCCTTGCCACATCACGCAAAGAAATCTGGTGATACCAAAAAATGTCATGTAGTTTTTTATGGAAGTTGCAAACCATTTTCAGGTTTGTCAGTAAGTAAAGTTTTGTTAGCAGGTTCTCTTATTCAGGAGAATATATTTTCATTAATAGCCAGGTTTTGTATTCATAAATTTGTATTTACAGCAGACGTTGAAAATATGTATTGGTAAATATGGAAAGACGAAGATGATAGAAAATTTAAAAAAATTTTATGGCGGAAAGACCCAAGTCAAGAAATTAAGATTTATAACTTGAACACTGTAACTTATGGTACAACTTGCGATTCATTTTAACCAGTTTGTTGTTTATATGTGACAGGCAAGCAAATTAAAATATCATTCCTGTAGAATCATTGATTATACAAAGGGATTTTTACATTGAAGATATTACAGGTAGCTCAACTGCATTTTTTTTTATTAAGCATTAAAGAAAACTTAACTAATATTTTAAAAAGTTATGGTTTTGTCCTATGAAAATTCAGAAGCAATACACAAGCAATTGGAGATTGTTCTAGTGATACTATTTCCCTTTCAGATAAATTTAGCAAAACACTTGGCATACTTTGGAATCCTAATTCTGATTTATTTACACTTATTCCTTCACAATTCCAAAAAATGTTTCACACGTATCCAAGCGAACTATACTTGCTCTCGCAGCGCAGCTATATGATCCATTAGGTTTGTTAGCCCCTGTAATCATATTAGCTAAATTTGTTATACAAGAATTGTGGCAATTAAAATTGGGTTAAGATGAATCAATTCCGACAAACCTGCATGCCAAATAGTTAAGGTTAAAGGATGAATTGAATGTCATTAATAAAATTAGAATTCCAAGGTTTGTAGCCATGTCAAATGCTCTATACTTCGAGCTTCATAGATTTTCAGATGCTTTGAAAAAGGGAAATGTGGCATGCATTTACTTCAGATGTACTACCCATAATCGTGAACATTCAATCAAGCTTTTAGCAGCCAAAACACGAGTTGCACCCATAAAAACCATTACATAGCCCAGGCTAAAATTATTAGCTGCAGTACTGCTAGCTGATCTAGCTCAAAGAAATTCATAATATTTTTTCCTGTGAATTTTATTGGACAGATTCACAAATTGTGTTTTCTTGGCTCAATTCAGACGCTAATAAATGGAAAGTATTTGTGGCCCATAGAGTAACTCACATTAAAACACTACCTAATGTTGAAAATTGGAAATGTAAATTCGAGCAATAATCAGGCAGATATTGCTTCACGAGGTTGTATGCCAAGTAAATTACATTCTCTTTGTTTGTGGTGGGAGGACCCAAGTTGGCTCCAACTTGATAAAGAGCATTGGCTAAAGGAAACTTCAGAGTTGAGTGAATCAATACCAGAATCAAAGGAGAAAGTTATGTTTTCTTAAATAAAATCCAACGAAATGAAAATATTATAGTAATAACTTGGTGTCTACGATATAAGGATAATTGTTTAAATCCAAAACAAGAGAGATATTTTGGTCCTTTATCGTTTACGGATTAAATAATGCATTGACAGTTTTTACCAAAATTGCTCAAATTGAGTCATTTCCTGAAGAATATAATTTATTAACTACATGCAAATGCATAAATCTTAAGAGCTCATTATTACAGTTGGCACCTTTCATAGATACATTAGGTATCATGAGAATCGGTGGAAGATTGAAGTTATCGAATTTAAACTTTTCAAAAAAACATCCAATCATCATTTCCGGTCAACATAACTTCGCCAAACTGTTATTTGAAGAACAACATAAAATTTGGCTCCATCCTGGACAAAATTTATTATTAAGCATAGTTCGATATAAATATTGGTCTATTTTGGGAAGACATTTGACTAGAAAAACTACCAAGAATTGTGTGAAATGTTGTCGTTTTAACACGAGTAGTAATGATATTCCAATCATGTGAGAATTACCATTTCAAAGAGTTTCTGTTGTGTCTCCTTTTCATTCTGTCGGGACTAACTATGCAGGTCCAATTAATATAAAAATGCAGTACGGTAGAGCCTCAAAATCCATAAAATGTTACATCTGCATTTTTATTTGTCTCAGTACAAATGCTGTACAATTAGAGCCAGTATCCAATTTGTCTACTGATGTTTTCATTGCTACTTTTAGACGTTTTGTTGCACGTCGCGGCAAGCCATTGAACATATTCAATGACAATGGTCGACAATTTGTTGAGGCAAATTCTACACAGAATGAACTATATAAATCTGTTAACCAAAATTCAGATGCTATCTATCAAAGGATCCTACAAGAAATTGTAAATTTTCACTTCTTACCTGTATATACACCTAACTTTGGCGGACTCTGGGAAGCAATGATAAAAAATATTAAATATCATTTAAGGCAGGTTTTATAAAAACATCATTAAATTTAGAAAGAACTATACAGTTCTAACACAAATTGATTCTGTATGTAATTCAAGACCTTTAACACCTCTTTCCTCTATTCCTAACGCTTATGAAGTATTAACACCAGCACATTTTTCAATTGGTCAACAATTTACCAAATGTGCTAGACATTCAAATTAATCGGTTAAGTCGTTATCAATATCTATAAAAAATCAATCAAGACTTCGGGCGCAGATGCTCACAAAAATATCTGTCCAAATTGCAGAAACATATGAAGTGGAAGCATTCTTCTGAGAACCTGAAAATTGAGGATCTTGTGCTTGTAAGAGATGCCAATTAGTTATTAGGTAGAATTGTTCATTTGTCACATGGGAAAGATAATGTTGTGCAAGTAGTGCATGTTAAGTGTTCCAGTGGTGTAATAAAACGTTCCGTACAAAAACTTTGTGTATTAAGCACAGAGACTGAATAAGTATTACCAGTCATAGTATAGAGACTTTGTTTTCGTTACTCATATTTTAATACATTTGCACTTATTCATAAATTTAAAAAAATTGTCATGTTTATAATTCAAGGTTTATAGCCCTTCAAGGAGGCTGGTATGATAACGCATTCTCTTTATTTTTAAATTGAATTATTTGCCATTGCTACTGTTAGTGGCGCCTCTGTGTTGAAATTGATAACAGCCATGTGCTGACATTATTATGATTATAAGCTTCAAATATAGTAGACGTGTTAAATTGGAACGCAATTATTTATTAAATGAAACTACCACATACAAGCTAAGCTATAATCGAGAAGTTAATGTCAAAAAGAAATTTAATGCAACATTTAAGTTTCTTGTATTTAAAAATCAATCGTGTACCTTTGTGTAATCGTAAAACTTTGTATTTTCTCAGCATTTCATTCTTGCCTTGATCCGTTGTAACACCGAAAAACATTTTTAAATTAATCCAAATTTTAAATGATATTTTATGCCAAACACAGATAATTCTATTTAAAATGTAAACCATCACTGACCAGAATTAATATAATTACCCAAACGTAGTTCAACTTTGGGTGACAACTGACACTTTAAATGAACATAACCTATCAACTGATATCTAACATCCCGTGAAATTTAGATTTTAAATTAAGGCGCCAAAGGAAATGCTAGTTTGTTCTAGAGAATTCGAAACCGGAAGTGCGTAATAAAATGTAATTTTTCGTGATATCTATTAAAATATTAACAGGAAATACTGTAGAATATTGCAGAATAATTTAAATTTAAATATAGGGCAGTTTCAATTAGCAATGGCAATAATAAAAGTCGATTAAACCATTAACCTAAAAGCACATGTAGGGATGATGTACGATTGTGAAATATGTAAGATTTTTGATTGGCTAGAACAGTCACATGATCAAAGGTATATAAATATAGGAAGTAGAAAAATTCACACACACGACACACAAAGACTCACCAAGACGCACAAAAAGACAAAAAGATATAAAAGAAGGCACGTAAAGGTGACAATAACTAGCCCGCAGCTAGTACGGGTTACGCTGCAAGATCGCGTAGCAGTATTGGTTATATCCCCGTGTAAATTATAGTAATGTTTAGTGAACAAATATAAGAAGTGAGTATGCTTATTACGGGAAAAATAGTGAATTTAAGTAGTGGATAAAGAACACAGATAAGTCCGGCTCGTAAAGGAAAAGTAAATCGTAATAAATTTAAGTGTAATCAAAAAACGAAATGGTTCAGCTGTAAGGCGGTTAATGGTAGAAAGTGCAGGTTTATTAACTGCAAAGAAAATAATACTTAACCACACCTATATGGTTAATTATTGATTGATTGTGGAAGTTCGGATTTTAGAAGTTCGATTCCAAGCCAAGTTGGTACAGGAGTAGAAAGATATCAAGAGTTTCGAGCACAAAATTTATCAACACCCGTGTTAAGCATTATCAACCCTGGTGAGGATAAGTTACCTTGGATGTATTGTAGAGAGTGGAGCAACAGTGGGTATTGCATACCCGAAACAGGTATTGAGTGAATCTTTAAATTAATGGCTCGAGAGAAGGGACGTGTATATGCATGCATACACGTGGGGTTGTAAGTATGAACTTTTATATAGTTATACCTATGCTTTTACATGAATATGTTAAGTTGCTAGATTAAGGTTGGAATGTTTGGACATTATTATTAACGTTATCGCTCATTATTATGAATTTTGTGTAAAATATCAAGAGTTATTGGCTATGTTTAAGTTGAAGCCAATTTGTTTTAACTGTAGAATTTGCAATGCTTAGTACAATATATAACCACCAGACTTAAAGTAACTTTAGTTAAGTAAGAGATATTGCTTTTATTGCATTCAAGTATGTCAATATAGTAAATGTAAATAGTTATATCACCATATTAAAGGTTATTAAATTCATTACTTAATACGAATGTTGAGATATGTATATATATATATATATATATATATATATATATATATATATATATTCCAATTAAAAGGGGTTTGTTGAAATACATTTAGGTACAGATACTTTGTAAACTTCTGGGTAAGGTAACTCACCAGTATCGGTTTCAGAATTCTGGGCCTAACCACCCTGGTACATGTCCATGTACTCTCCGCTGTAGAGTAGCCGAGGCGTTTGAGGGAAGTAGAGTGAAGACTATTGGGTCAGGAATAGTTGACAACCTTATGGAATAGGTAAGTGGACCCTTGTATTGCAATTTTGAATAATAAAAAGTGATATAAAGTTGGCATTCAATTATACATGTATTAGGTAACTCGTTTCTTGGTTCTTTGACTGCTACATAGGTAAGGGGAGGAGGGCGAAGTGTTACACCTTGTTGGCATTGCCTTAATTAATGGCCATTTAGGGGTTATACGTATTTGTTTACATTTAATACTTTGCAAATTTATTTAAAAAAAAATAGCGAATTAGTTTATTGCATTCATTTATTAATTATTGTTTTGAGGTTTAATTATTACGTCATTTATAATTAATAATATTGAAGTTCGAAGAAATTTTTAAATCGCTTAAAGGTTTGGTTAAGTCCAGCTGCAGAAAGTTTAGGTCTAAGAGAAGTGATTGAAAACTGTATAATTTTTCAGATACTAGAGATCAATTTGCAGAATACCAATCGCGTTTGGTGAAGGCAGGTATTCTTGAAAATTTAGTAGATCATGTTCATACGTTAAGAGAAACTTTTGAAGATATTTCATATTTAATTCGAATTAAGCATAGAAATTTAATTAAGATGTTGGATAAAGATTTAGATGTAAAACAGGAAGTAAATAGGTGCGTGGAACCTTGTGGGATTACTGAAGAACCACATTTAAAGTTTCCGTCTATTAAGTTGAAAGTTTTTTCATGTGACATTTCTGAATACCAATCGTTCATGGAGCTATTTACAAGCTTAATCGATAGTGAGAGAAGTTGTCCAACTAGAAAAATTCTACTTCTTGGTCATGCATCATGATGCTGAATATGCATCTCTGATAAAAAGCTTAAAGATGACAGCAACCAATTACCCGGTTGCGCTGAAAATATTAAACAATCAAAGCTTAATATTAGAGTAACTGCTAATAATTATCTTAGTAACTTGTATAAAATACAAAATATTTCTGATCGATCACTGGCCGCCATAAAGGGATTAGTGGATCAATTTAATAAGAATTGGGCGGCACTCAAAACTCTATTGCCTAACCAGGAAGAGCAACTGAATTTAATACTGGTTGATATTTTTTATAAAAATTAGATGGAGTTACTAGAGAGCAATTTGCACTGGGTATTGTCGACGATCAAAAGAACATCCCTTGTATAGATTCGTTAATAGCTTTTTAGATAAGCTATCTCGTTGATCAAACCAATTTATAAGCTGCTCCAGAAATTCAAAAAAGTCTTGTTAGCGTTCATCAAGGCTAAAGCGATGGGCCATCACAGATGTTTACAAAACGCGTTTTTCTTGATTTGCTGTAACATTGGAGTCTCTGTATACTTCTATCAATTCAGCATTATTGGAGTAAAGAAAGCATGTATGCAAAGCTTTTTTGGAAATCTGTTGAGTCGCAATAGATTTCAGTTATTATTATTATTAGAATTATTATTACGGCTTTTGCATTTTGTAGATAACTCTTTGGCCACTGACGAGGACTATATGAAATTAAGCCAGTCCTAGATCATTTCAATAATACTATGCGTGACAATTACGTCCCAGATAAAAATCGTATCGACGAATCTTCAGTTGCATGACGTGGCAGGTTATTTTTTTGCCAATATATCAAGAAAAAACATAAATACAGGGTTAAAGTTTATGAACTGTGCAAGTCCAATGTAATTTTACTAAAGGTAAAAGTTTAACGAGAAAAAACTAAGCCCATCGATAAATCTCTGGGTCATGCTTCAGAAGTTGTTCTACACCTTATGTACATTATTTTAGACACAGGGTATATATTATGTACAGACAGTTTTTACAACTTTTTCGCTCACAGATCTAAAGTCTTCTAGAATAACGTACATTTGCAGCACCCTAAAACCTAATCGAAAATGAAATCCCAAATTTGTTGTCAACAAAATGTTAAAAAAAGGAGTTTCTATGGCAAAGAAAATCAGTATGTATATTTTTGAAACATACATCTAAAATATGTTTCTGTTGTTTCGCAGCGTCAATGAAACAAACATGAAAGTCCTTAAGTTTAGATAATTATTTATAGCACATTTAATGAAGGATCAAATGCCGGGAAAACAACCAGTGAAGAGAAACGTCCATGTTCACTACTTGGAGAGCATCCCTCCTACAGAAAAGAAACAGCAGCCTACTAAGCCTTGTCGTATTTGTACACAAGAGAAAAAACCCAAAAGAAGTCCGTCATAATTGTGCTGTGTGTGATGAAAAACCAGCTTTCTGCGTTGAACAATATTTTAAAAATTATCATATGTAATTTCAGGAAAATTAAATTTTTTACTTTTTTTTTGTAAATCTATAATAAATAAAGCACAATCAAAATAATTTTTCTGCATGCACCATCTTGCCTTTGTTTGACCGTTCTGTGGACGTTCATGCCATCAAATACTATGCATTTAATATGAATAAAGTCGTAGCAAGCAAGAAAGAAGAAATTGCAAAGTACGAAATATCTTATAGTTAGTGTCAGAGTCTAGAATGCCAAGTACCAGTTATCTCGTATTTGGCAGTCTATGTGTTAACTCCTAAAATTTTGTCAAAAATAAATAAAATTGAACTTATATTTTATAAACCCTTATAAAATGCGTTTTTAAAGTAAAATATTGCTTTCTTGCCACTTAATTCATATAAATTAAAATATAGTGCGATTTAAACCCGATCCTGTAAAGTTTTACAATGAGGAGTCGCAAGATTTGCTAATTACAGTGGGATATATAACATAAAAAAATACGGGAGAAATTTTTTCTACATTTTCTACATTATAAATTAGAAAGTTGTAATTTTTTATTGTAACATTATAAATAGCAAAAATAGTAATTTGTATATTTCCACCGATGCTAAATCCACTAGAGAGTGAACTCAATATGCTTGTAAAATCCACCACAGGGATGTCATTGATGTACTGATTTGTAGTAGATTTTAGTTGAAACATTACGTTGAACCATTACCCAAATTGTAAACTGACTCTTGAGAAATAATTATTCTTGGTTATACTGAAGTGTTTGTTGTAATTAATTATATAATTATCTCAAATAGTAAATGCAGTTATTCAGGGTGTAATTTTTAAACCAACCAACGCGTTTAATTGAAAAAGTATAAGGAAAAAAACGTTCAGGTAAAGGTTATATCTGATAAAATAAAAAATAAGTGTTCAAAAATGCATTAATGCATGCCTACAGGCGATCAATGTTTTTCAGAGCAATTGTAAAGCACAATCTTTTCTAAGGTAATTTTCAGTTTTTAAGTGACAAAAATAGTTATTTATTATTGTATCGGTTGTTTTGAACGTGACGAAGTTATGATACGTTGTTATGTTACATCCGAATGTTACAAATGTGGACCCGGCTTTAAATTAAATATCTTCGTGTTCTTAGTTGTTTGCATATACCCAGGAAAAAAGTACTCATTTTTTTCCTGAGGAAAAAAGTAACTTCATAAAAAATGACATTTTGTTACCTCTCAGAAACATTAAATGTCAAATTTTTTTCCCGTCACAGAAAAATAAGCTTTTACACATCAAAATACATAGACGAGAATGAACAAAAGACAATGAAACCGACAAACAAAAAAATGTAAAACTTGAAAATTTTACGGATTTTTATTAATTAAATGTTCAAAATTTTCATCTTTTTGACCTAAACAAAAATTTACTCTTTTCAACAGTTCTTTCGATGTTGCCGTTTTAATTATTTCTGGATTTATATCTTGAATAGCCTATCAAATCCTATTTTTGCAGTCTTATGAAGTTAATGCGACTGCATAAACCTTATTCTTATGATATTCCCAGAGAAAATATTCGAGCAGTGTTAAATCCGAAAATCTCAGTGGCCAGCAAAACAGGATCTTTGTTACCAATCCATCTATCAGCAAAAATATTGTATAAGGCTAAACTAACATCTCGCGTATTGTGAACAAAAGCACACTCTTGGTGGAAAAAAATGTGTCGGTATACCGCTAATGGTAGATCGTCCATATAGTCAGTCACATAATTCCTTACTACATTTAAATATTCTTCGCCTGTCAGAGTTTCATTATAACATACCCAGTTATTGCATTATGTTTAAGAATGCAACAGATATTAAAAGACCAGTACGATTGAAAGTTTCTATTCCTAGTTTGATGCAAATTTTCATCGTTCAAGAAATGTATGTTTTGGCGGTTAAATATACCATTTTTTTTTTATAAAATTGCTATCATCAGACCAATTATTTGTTTAAAAATATCAGGATTTTCCTGAAATTTCATAATAACCCATTCGCAAAGCTGGATGCTCTATAAAGAATCATTTTCACGAAACTCTTGTACTACTGTGGATTTGTATGATTGTATATTATGCTTTTTCAAAATTTTCCACATAGTATTATGGTTGATTCTGCATTGAGATGCAACTTGTCGTGTATAAGTATTAGGATCAACAGCAAAGAAAGCCATTACTGTTATGTTGCGTTGTTGCTTACTAATTTTAAATGATCCAATAGTCTTCATATTAGAAAAAATAGTGCAAAGATTTTGGCGAGAGGGTCTGGTCTTCAACGAATATGTTATCGAAAATTGACGAACCATTTCACTTAAATTTCGACTTGATTTGCCATACATAACCGTTAGTTCAAAAATGTCAGAATTATGTATTTGTTGAAGAGAAATTTCAATTAATTTACAGTCTGACAGGTACGGT
This sequence comes from Platerodrilus igneus, assembly GCA_036346225.1. NCBI lineage: Eukaryota > Metazoa > Arthropoda > Insecta > Coleoptera > Lycidae > Platerodrilus > Platerodrilus igneus. The sequence goes on along the minus strand of JARFIW010001380.1, from coordinate 1,491,171 downwards.
ACAAAACAAAAGAGTAAGTATTATCAAAATCACAGCCAGTCGTAATAACGATAAGAGTTGATGCCTGTTGTTACAGGATCGCCTCTATGCATACATACACGTTTATGCATTTTTGAAGGTTTATTTTTTATTTTAGGTCTATCCCTATGGATAGACTATATTGAAAAATGGCATTTTTAATAAGCTATCCGATATGATAGTTAATAACTAAGGCATTTTATTTTCCATTAAGTAACTCTTTCGTAATCTCTAACCAGTGATATGTATTGAGAATATGTATAACTATTCTAACAGAATTTTGTGTTTCAGCACTTTGAAAACAAACTGCCCAGCAAAGTTTATATGCGCCTCTTCAGATGGTTATCACTTGGTGATTACATGATACATTAAGAACGTGATTTATCGAAGGTTTGTATTCCTGCGAACAAATTGTTAAAAATAGTTGTCTTATATAGCAAGGTAATAATAAATCTGACAGAATCATTTAGGTAGCATTTGGCATTCTATTAATTTTTTCATATTTATTTGATTGACATGGCATGCCTGTTTATGTTGAGATTGGAACTTAATTTTTGAATCCACTTGAAATGTCAAGTGAATTGAACCTACGGGAGACTTAGTCATTGCTCATTATAAAAATACATTCGTGTTTACGATAAATGTTGTAGGAATTCTACTAACATCTTCTTCAAATAAGAAAGTTAAACAAATAGCATAATTCAACAGATTCTTAGAAATGAAAATTTAATTAGAATTGCTATTTTTCACTAAAATGTTGGTAGACGATTTGGTTGATCTAACAATTATTGAAACGTTCATGGAGCCAGGCACATTTATGTATCTCTATACAAAGATCCCCATTTCGAATGGACCTGCACCTTGCTGAAGTTCTAAATTACTAGAACAGGTGAAATGGCTTGCGTGTTCTAATGAGCTAAAGAGCCAAACTACAGGTCCAACCAAAGTAGTAGGGTCGTTAGTGAGGAACCAGACTAAGACAGGTCCCCGAAAGAGGGCAGCGGCTCTTTCGGTACTTAGATTGGCAGAGACCATAGGGGTCGGTATGGCAGTCTAAGACACACTACCGCGATGTGGAAGGCAACGGGAAACCACCACATTATCTCCCAAGTACACAGCGTACTTAAATTGTAATAAACATGATGGCATTCTCTGGGGTAAAAGATTCCGGAGTTAAAATAGTCCCCCATTTGGATCTCCAGGAAAGGACTACTTCGGAGGATGCGATTAGAAAGGTAAAAATAAGAGTCGGGAACATTCTGCGAGTCGGAGCGTGGAATGTTAGAAGTATGAAGCAAGTAGGTAAGCTAGAGAACCTAAAAATCGAAATGAATAGGTTATCACTAGACATAGTAGGGATCAGCGAAGTTCGGTGGCCAGAGGCAGGGGATTTTTGGGGTGGAGACTTCAGGGTAATTCATACAGGAGCAGAGGAAGGAAATTTGGGTGTGGGGATAGTTATGCGGAAAAAGATAGGATACTATGTAGAAAATTACTTACAAAAGAACGAAAGAGTACTCATGGTTAGATTAGAATCTAAACCGGTAAACACAGTAATAATACAAGTATACATGCCCACCTCTAGTTACAGTGACGAAGAGGTAGAAGCCATCTACAAAGATATCGAAGACATATTAAGATACGTAAAAGGACATGAAAATTTAATAATTACGGAGGATTTCAATGCCGTAGTAGGTGAGCGTAGGGAAGGAGCGGTAGTAAGTTTATTTGGTTTAGGCACGAGAAACGACAGGGGAAATAGGCTGGTAGAATTTTGGGACAAGAACAATTTAATCATCACAAACACATTATTTCAACATCATGCTAGAAGGCGATATACGTGGAAGATGCCAGGAGATATAGGAAGATATCAAATAGATTACATTCTTGTTAGACAACGGTTTAGGAATCAAGTAAAAGATTGTAGAAGCTACCCAGAAGCAGATATAGATACTGACCACAACATCGTAATTATGAAGGCCGCACTTAAATTTAAAAATCTAAAAAAAGGAACGTAAAAAGGTACTTGGACTTAGAGAAACTAAAAGATAAAGATATTCAAGAAAGATTCGAAAAAAAGTCAAATGAATTGCTGAATGATATCGAGAAAATATCTGATACTAAGGAAGTAGAAACAGAATGGAATAACATTAAATCCAGCCTAGACATGGCGGCCAGAGATATTCTGGGGTATACACAAAAAGAAAATAAGAAACCATGGATAACAAAGGATATCCTGAATTTAATAGAAGAAAGACGAAAATACAAAAATAAATCAGACGAAACAGGAAAACAGAGATACAAAACCATAAAATGGGAAATTATTCGAAAATGCAGGAAAGCTAAAGAACAATGGATTGATGAAAAGTGCAAAGAGGTACAAAGAAAAATGGAAATAGGAAAGACAGACGAAGCATACAAATTAATTAGAATGAATTTTAGGGATATAAAACCGTATAGTAAAAATATAAGGGACGCACAAGGAAACGTCATCATAGAAAACGTAGAGAAAGTGGGTAGATGGCAAGAATATATAGGGAATTTATATGCAGGAGAGGAACTAACTGCATTAGAACAGGAATCAAACATTGAAAATGATGACTTGGGATATCCTATTCTTAGAGACGAGTTTGAATTAGCATTAAAGAGTCTGAAAAATAGTAAGGCTCCGGGTACAGATAAGGTGCAAGCAGAAACTCTAAAAGCAGCTGGACAAGCAGTAACAGAACGTCTCTTCCAACTTGTAAGCTATATGTATGAGACAGGCGAGATACCCAAAGATTTCAAACGTAGCATCATAGTAACTATACCAAAAAAGAAAGGCGCGGATAGATGTGAAAATTTTCGAACAATAAGTTTGACAGCACACGTGCCAAAATATTAACTAGAATTGTGCAAAGACGAATGGAAAAACGGGCGGAAGAAATACTAGGAGAAGATCAATTTGGGTTTAGGCGAAACAGGGGAACACGGGAGGCTATTTTAGCTTTGAGAGTGATAATGGAGAAAACAATAGAAAAAGGGGAAAGCATGTATATAGGGTTTGTAGATCTGGAAAAAGCATTTGACAATGTAAAATGGAAAAAAATGTTTGAAATACTCAAAAAGATTGGAATGAGTTATAGGGATAGACGAATAGTACATAGCTTATACAAAGAGCAAACAGCAGTAATAGAATTAGAGCAGGAACGTAGAGAAGTAAACATTAGGAAAGGAGTGAGACAGGGATGTGCCCTATCCCCATTGATTTTTAACTTGTACATAGAAGAGGCAATGAATACTGTCAAATGCAGGAAGACATTTGGAATTACTATGCAGGGACAAAAAATTGATATGCTTAGATTTGCAGATGATATAGCGGTATTAGCGTCTTGCAAGGAAGAGCTAAAAGCTGCTCTTAATGAAATGGAAACGGTTCTAACAGAGAGATACGGTATGAATATAAACAAAACTAGAACTAAAGTTCTAGTATGCAAAGGTGGGGAAAATAAATCAAAAACAAGAATTCAAGTATGTAACACAAACTTTTAGAAGTGAGGTGTTTTCAACTGGGCGAGGCAAAGCGAGTAATGTATTAAAATTTTCATTCGCCCCTTGATATTTAACTATTCTAAAAGAATAAACTATAATAAAATAAAATGAATCACTGGTTATAATAAAATTGATAAATTTTTATGAGGTGGCTTGCTATCAACAATATCTTGGTAACTTCTATTTACAAATTTCACTTTCTGACATTGAAAATAAATATTATTAAGTTGACATTTTAATTTTTTACTGTCCTACGCACGAAAGTTTCTCATAGGTAGCAACCACCTAGCTGCCCATCACTTAGCATGTTCTACTTTCGCTTTCAATTCCCTTGTCAAGACAGAAAGTTACACTTTCGGAGAGGGGAGAATGAAAAGTAAAAACGTAATTAGTTGCAAGGTGGTTGCTAATTATGAAAAACTTTCGGGTCTAGAACAAAAGAGTAAAACTAAATTTTAACTAAATTATGAAGGTGTTTGACAAATGTCAGAATATGAAGTTTGTAAACAGAACAATTACCAAGCTATTGTTCACTTTATAATAATTTTTTAATTTTATTATAACTACTGATTCATTTTATTGTAATTTATTCTTTTAGAGTAATTAAATATTGAGGGGAGAATGAAAAGTTTAATGCATTACATGATAAATGTGTAACAACAGTATTAAGATTAACAATAACAAACAACAAACATGCTTCCCACAAATTCTAATGTTGACACATCGCAGCAGAAATGTAACTGTAGTTGTAGAAGCCGTCAAAACAAAATATTGCGCCCACTTGGCAAACAAGTTATAGGTACATATTATTTAAAAAATGATTCCTTTGGCCAAATGTGAGCTACGTGAGCTGCACTCGATTTTAAGTTTTTAGAAAAGTTTGTGCTACAATTAAACACAATTTTATCCTTTAGATACAAAATTTTGTGCCCATTTTATAAACAAATTATTTACAAATTCTTCTCTAGATGCAGGAAGTTAGCCGCACTACAGGCTATGACATTTAAAAGGCATTCTTACAAAGAAAATAATGAAAAAAACACGAATCTAAGTACTGAAAAGCGCAAACAGATAGCAAAGCTAAAACATGTGACCACTGCGTTAAACAAGTTGTTGAAGTAGGAGAAGCTATTTCTTTCTATCGCTTTATTGAGTAAATAATTATTTAGTAAATAATGGTTGCACATTGCTGTGCCTGTGGGTGCCAAAATGAACATTCATCAAAAATAAGCAAGTTTCATTTTCACAAGTAAATTATGTTTTTAATTTTGGTTTCAAATTCTCATTAAACGTAGTCAAAAGTAACAAGATAACTTTATTATTCAATATAATTTCATTTTATTTGTCATGGAAGAACTTAACAGTCATTCCTGTTAGTTGCAAATAGTTTAGTTTTGTATTTGCAGTGACTTGAACATGTTAAATAAAATCCACCACAGACAGCTGGTGATGTCCTACACATCAGTGACATCACTGTAGTGGATTTTAGAAGCATAATAAATCCATTCTGTAGTGAATTTAGCATCAGCAGTATATTTCTTCAGTCTTTACCTGTTTTAGGATAGAGTTTTTCTTTAAACTGATTGCAGGTCAGAGAATTTTAATTTAAAACTGTTAGCGCCCTGCACGACGCGACTGTTTTAAGCGATACTCAAAGTGTAGATAATTGTGAAGGTCAAGGTTATTGTCCAATATCTGGTGACAACGCCAAGGAATTATTAAATAAGTAGTATGAAACTGACGTTCACGGGATGCACAGATAGTCATTTCGTGTATGCTATCTGATACGAATTTATAATTATTTCTAATGTAATATTTGTATCCATTTACATTCAGTAGGGGTATTATTTATTATATTGTGTTTATTCATTATCAGTAAATTGACGTTAATTTCTATTTTGGTTTTCCTTCTACTCAAAGTCGAACTCGCTAACAAAAACTAATACATATCTTTGATTGAATCGTAAATCTTTGTTGTGGTTCAACTTGCAACATTCTTGACCTGAGAATCAGTTCCAAAATAAACAAACAGCTTATTATTGTAAACAATGTCAGGGATAGATACTGCAATAACAACCAATAACAAGTGCTACTCTATGTCACATGTCTATTAAAATTAAAAACTTTGGAGCTAATTTAAAAGGGTTTGTTTATACTCATTATATTGTGTTAATACTTACCACTTTGTCTTTAAAAGCATTTTTTAAGAATGTAAAACCTAAAAATTGAAGGATTCAAACATAAGAGGGATGAAAACGATATAAATCGTAGATAATACAATTTTAACTTTGATCTTCAGGAATTCCATTATTAGCACATGGCAAGAAAGGTTACAACACAATATTTAGTAATTGAAACATAAAAATTTTATGTAAGGAATATAAAATTTAGACATATTATTAAAAGCATTCGTAGGATATGAAGTGTTTAAAGCAGAATAATTAAAATACTTTATCCGTTTATAACTTATGTGGTCTTTTTCTCACAAATAGGCACGTTGTACTGTGCAGTGTCCATTTATTTCAATATAGTCCAACGCAAAATATGATTTAATATGCATTTCTTGATAAAACCAATACACTACAATGATCCAACAACTAATAATTTAAGATTCTGAATATACAAAATGTACTTTCTTTTTGTTAAAAGTAAGCATGCTCATTAGAACGCGTTTCTTCACACAAATTGCACTGACAAGCTTTGTATTATTCATTGCAAATATAAAATAATTATATAAAAACACGGATAATATAAATAGTAAAAAGCCGGCATTTTAAGGTTATGATAGTCCGAACTGGTTAACAAATCTTGCTGTAATCTTAACAACAGACGTTGCCAGCTTTAAGTGGGTTCGGTATTAAAAATACTTGGGAAACCTTTTCGAACAAGAAACAAAAAAACACCCATACACAAAAATATATTTGAAAATAAAGAAAACAACAATATTAAAAACTTCAGTCTAAAAAAAATAGTATGGTTACTAAATAGGTAGTTTTCGTGCCCTTTTTTCAGCGAACGTATTTATATATTATATCATCCATGGTTGAAAAAGATTTTAGTTTCTCAAGTTATTCTTTCTCCTGTGGACAGTATTGATAAGTCCGATAGCCGTTCGTGTCTAATAGAAGATCTAAGATAATTTTTGTTAAATTTTACTTTTGAAATAAACTTTTCTCAGCTGTTACAGTTCAATAACCGGAAGGGTCAAAAAAGGTAAGCAAACTGTAATAGCCTCTGGGAAACTGGAGGAGAAGCGATTGAAATTTATTGATAGGAATTCTGGTAGTAGCTGAATGAATTGCATTTTCTAATTTCAAACACTTTTTCAAAACAATTAATTGATCATGGATATCAACCATCAGGTCATTATGATATTTAGGGAAAAGTGGGGAAACGGAGCGCGGTGAGGAACCATTCGCACCATTAAAATTTGAACTACGCGGCATATTGAGCGATCAACTCCGTGCAGACAAACAACGTTTTCGGCTGGTCGCCCTAGTGCGCACTTTTTTAACCGAGTGTATGCTTTGTGTTCGCTTGGATCCGTTAAGGTGCACTCAGTGCTATATGTGTGTTCGCCTGACAATTTTTGTGCAAGTCGAAATTGCACTCAGTGCCCACTTTTTAGAACTGACTCCCAAACACAGTTCTTATATCCGGGCGAAACAAAATGTCGGAAATGTCAAGCAGTTTGGCAAATAATTGTTACATATTTGAGATGACAGTTCAACTTTTAGAATCATCAGAAAGTGATAAGGAACAGCTTACTTTTTTGCAGAAAATTTCGCAACAATACAACCGCGAAACAAAATTGAGGTTATGTAAATTAATTGGCAACATTTGTTGCACCAACACTTGCCATATGTTCGATTGGCATTTTTGCACTCTGAGCATTATGCATTGAACTGCACAGAGCAGTTGAAAACTGAAGTTGCACTAGTGCGAACTTAATATTCTCGGCCGAAATTACTATAAGTGGAAATATACGCCCAGTCACTAAAGCCATTAAAAGCAAAGTCAGTTGTGTTGTGTAGTTAGTGAGAGTTAAAGATGTGCATCTGAGTTTTTAGTTACTATTTTATTACTATTATAATGGTGAGTCCGTATATCTTAACCAATTGTTTTGAATTAACTGAATTCTTAAAGTGCATAATATGCTGTACATATGCATGCAGTTTAGTTGCATTTAGGTAAGCAATTTTTGTAGGAAGATGTAATTACATTTTAATATCATAGTGGGATAACCGTGCACACAAATGCGCACGATTCCCAAGATTTGATTAAATACGAAGTAAACTATTTTTCTGTATCAAAACCTATCTATCATTTTCAGATGCCGCAAAATTATGTTCGGCAGACTGAAATTCATCAATATAGTGAAGAATTGCTAGAGACTGCACCGAATGCAATTAGAAACGATATGGAAAATACGATAAGTTGGGAGAGCGTTTAGTATTTCTGAATCAACACTTAGAAAAAAGCATCCTCTATATCAACTAAAAATTCCCAATCTGTGTCGAAAGGCGATTTTCAAAGCAGAAATACAAACCGATTTAAAGGACTATATTATTGTTCTTGAAAAATTGTTTTACGGCGTAACACCCAAGAAATTGAAGCAGTTAGTATTTAATTATGCTGAAGAGAAAACAATTGCTCATAATTTCAATAAATAAAGTTAATTATCAGGAAAAGATTGGCTGTATGGATTTCGAAAGGGAAATCCCAAAATATCGTTGAGACAACTTGAGGGGACTAGCCTCGCGAATTGCGGCATTTAATAAGGACGATTTAAAACTTTTTTATTCGAATCTCGAAAAAGTTTTACAAAAATTTCAATTTGAAGCGAACAGATTATTTAACATGGACGAGACGGGTGTAACCATCATGCAAAAAAAGTGCTCTAAGGTTTACGGACCTAAAGCTGTTAAAAAAGTAGGGGCTGCTATTTCTGGTTAAAGATGGAGAACCATTACCTGCGTATTTCGCATGAGTGCTGCAGGAAACTAGGTTGCGCCAATGTTGATGTATACCAGAAAGAGAATGGCTCCTGCGTTGCAAAAGAATGGGCCAATTGAGACCAGCTACAAATGTTTAACAGACGGATGAATGAATTCTCAACTTTTTCTTGATTGATTATCGCACTTCAAATACCAGACAAAGCCTACTTTAAATGACCCGTTTTTTCTTGTCTTTAACAAGTATTGTACTCATAATAGAAGCATGCGATTTCTGTAAACCAAATCATATTCATGTGGTGTCCCTTCCACCACACAATACTCATTACCTTGTGCCCCTCCACTTAACTTTCTTCGGCCCTTTAAAAAATGCACTGTAACAGGAAGTCGCAATGGAGAAAGCAGTTTCGGGATTTCGTTCTTCTGGAATATGTCCGTTTAATTCTGACAAAATTAGTAAAGACTATTTCGCTCCTGCCAACGAAATGAGACAGTTCGTGATAGCAGGTTTCCCCGAACCAACATCTGCATCTTGGCAATTTGCTCAAATTCCAAGGAAAGAAGAGAAAAGAACGGTAAAAAAGTTTCTCGTTCGAAAAACATTTATAAATACTAACTAGAACACCCATAAAGAAAAGATTAGAATAAGCTCAAGAAAAGAAAAGGGAAAAAGAAGCAAAGACAAAAGATAAGAAAAAATAAAGAGGGACTCAAAACCCGAACTTCATGCAGAAGAATGTGACGATGAGGACGAAGTAGATAATGATTATTTCTCGATTCTACCTCCCACCTATTATGGAAATGTTAAAGGAAAGAAAACGATAAAAGAGAAGGTTGCAAAAATAGTAATAAGACGCATATGCCAGTCTCCAGAAATTAAAAGAGGAAAGAAGAAGAGACCAGCAACGCCTAAATCATTCGACGTACCTGACATAGACGATAGTGATATTTGTTACGATGATCAGAAAGATTATATCAATGTTCCATGTGGAACAGAACATTACGAGTTGGCTGAAGTATGTGGGATATGTGGGGAACACGAAACAAGTGAACTATGGTAAAGGTGTATTGCATGCGGCTTAAGGAATCACGTAACCTGTAACGGTGAAGATGCTCCCGCACAATACATTTGCGACTTTTGTCACGAGTAAACCGATAAATTACATTATATATAATCATTCGTTTCAATAACTATTTTTTCTTGTATATACAATTACTTTTTGTTTTTTCCAAACTACCGCGCACCATTCTCCACACCGTGCGCACAGTTACCCCAAGGGGCGGAAAACGGAGAATAAATTTACATTAGGAAATTCATCAAATATCGTAATACATACTGCAAGTAGGATAAGGTTAACAGTTTACCCAGTTGCAAAATTGCGAATGTATTAGTATAGAGTTCATAGAAGCGTTTTAAAGAAATAAATATATCGGGGCAGTAGCAATACCCATTGATTCTGAAGACTCCGGAACAGAAATTGTTTTATCTTCTGAAAACTCAGCAAGAAAGCGCCTCGTTATCCTTCGTCTTGCTACATCTCAGGACTCATTTAACAAACCAAAGAATGAATTTTGATTTCTTATTTCGACTAGTCTATCAATAAGATTATTTACCAAAATACTGACTATTTGCAAGTCATTATTTTCATGCTATAGAGCTTTAGAAATTAGGTTGATAATTTCAATAATATTAGAAAAAGGCGACAAGCACAATAAAATCGTAACTCTCTAACATATTTATTATATTTTGACATTCGTCACGTTCGCCTTTTTTAGTTGAATTTAAATTTAGTTGGTATAAAGCTTTCACTAATATAGTATAATTTTTCTTATAGCGAATAAAATGTCATTTCTTGAAGACCATCTAGTAGGGCATACTTTTTTAAGAGTAATTTTACACCTTTTATATGAATCGTTACTCACCATTTATCTGCATTGTAGGAGTATGCAACCAACCATACCCGTAACTGACCAATAAGCTCGCAGTATGCAAATAGCACGCGCAGATTAAAACACTCGTCAAACAATAATGGACTGGTAGGACACCCCTCGAAATACATATTAGAATCGTCCGAACATACAATACAAACAAATCCAGAATATAAAAGAAACTCCAAACGTTAGAACAAATTACCTCTTAATTATTCCTTTTTAAGGTAGTCACTAAACTTCTTTTAGCACTTATGAATAATGCAAAACGGAAGTCACCAAGCTGCTCGTACACTAAAGGTTTTCTTCAGATTACCTTGTTGCGACCACCAAATCTAATGGGATAAAATGAAGTAAACTCCTATAACCACACTACGGACGCAGGAGCCCGCAATAACACAGCTTGGATCCGGTTCATCATGACCACCTTCTATAGTACGCGACGTCAACAAGCACGCCCGTATTGGGAGAATAAAGTCATCAGCGCATTCTAATTTTTACCGACTAAGGGCGTCACCCGTATGCCAGCATCCCCGCTTACCAGCTGTAGGGTACGGAAGAATGGAAATTCTATTCCAGTCACCGCTGCTAAGTGCCGCATTACATTCAGCGTAACGATGGACACCAATCCTCTATACAACACCAGATCCAGGTCTTTGTTGTGAAGCCACAACATTTAAATCTACAACGTAGAAATGCTTTTGGCAACTTTACAAACCAAGTGCTTTTAGTGGTTAAAAGACATTTGCAATAATTGCGCATGCAAAGACTTTTGTAAATATTTTCTTTGTGCGCAATGTTTTTAATGTATAATTAGTTCATATTTCAAATCTATAAATCAATGTTATCTCTGTTGCTATGAAGCATTAACAAGTTGCCTCCAGACAAACCAGAACGTTACAGAGTTATATGCTATTCCCAAGAAAATAAAGCATATTATTACAAAATTGTCAAAAACTCAGATCTAATCTCGAAAAATGACTCGCAGGTGTTTATTTTCTGTTATCGAGATGTATGAAAAAACTAAAGAAAGTTCGTCAATTTTGGACAGATCTTGTGCTGTATCCATAATAATCAACAAAAAATAGCTTTTAATTTCCAAAACACTCTTTTCTCTAACTTTGGTTCCAAGCAAATTAATTATTTCATGCTGTAGTGCAGGCAATAATTGCCAAGGAACACCGATTAGAAAAATAAATCGCGTAGTTTCGAAATTTGACAGAGTTGTGCTGGGGAGTGTCCGGAACACCATACAAAAGTCCCCGAGGGAAGGCTTGGTTAGGCGAGATTCAGTCGTTTTTATCAGTTTTTCGTAAATATCGCGAAAACTATGGGTTTTATAAAAAACATTTTATGTGCAAAATTAATTACATAAAATTTTCTACAAAAATGATCCCTATTATATTTCTCTAGGATTAATAGTTTCAAACTTAGAGGGAAATGAGTAATTTATTTTATTTTTTATTTATTTTCTAACCAGTTTTCAGCATGCTGTCTGACAATCTAAGCATGTCTGAACCAGTTAGAATAATATCAGTGCAGTGCAATAAACAAAAAACCAATTTCAGATACATCGTTTACGGTCTACCTCTAAATGTTATTAAAAGTATTTTTTTAAAATAATGCGAGTGGGAGCGTGGAATGTCAGAAGTACGAAGCAAGTAGGTTAGGTAGAGAACTTGAAAATTGAAATGGTTAGGTTGGCATTTTTGGAGCGGAGACTTTAGAGTAATTCGTACAGGATCAGAAAAAGAAAATTTGGGTGTGGGATAGTTATGCGAAAAAAGATAAGACACTGTGTAGAAACCTACTTACGAAAGAACGAAAGAGTACTCAAGCATGTGAAATTAAATGCGTGTGCGTGCGCGTATGTGTGTGCCTGTACTTTGGTGTGCGTGCAGTACGTAAAGTTGTGTACGCGTGCGTAATTGGCGTGCGTGCGTGCACGTTTTCTTGCGTTTGTGTGTGAATGCGCAAACGGTATGTTTGCGTATTTTTACATGGGTATTTTAAAGTAAATCAAAATTACCTTTTAGCCTTACATTTTAAAAAAAAATAAAATCATAGTTAAGGTATTGAACTACATGGTACTTACGAATTACGCATAGGCCTGAAATGGGATGTTTTGACCATCCAGCGCAACAAAAGGCTCTGTGCTTTGATCTGCATATGTTTGGTCTGCAACAAAATATTTTAAATCAGTCTATGAAGGTTATCTCTAAGCGATCATAAAAATTAAATCTTACATTTTATAAATAAATAGTAGTTAAACATCATTTCTGGTAGTGAATTTTTTTCTCTATTTATTAATGGTAATATATTCTTTCTACATTTTTGGGACGTTTAAAACTATGAAACGCTTTTGTGTTATTTGGGCAAATACTGTATAATAGCTTGTGTGATTACCATTTATAATAATGTGACTAATGCATTATAATATTAAAATAGAACAAAGGAAAAATATGAAAGCAGGTAGTTCATTCTTTTACAACCAGCAATGATTAAATTAGACAAATACACACAATATCCGGTAAATAACCTATCAAAAAAAGCATATTCGTAAACATTCTCAAGAGTTTAAAGAAGTCGAAATCATTGTAAATTACTCCAATAGACAGAAACCCATAAAACAGCATAAAATTTAAGGCGTAGTAACCAACAAAAGTCCCAGCTGCCGGTATTTAATGGAAAGTGTGGAAATACATATAACCATTCTTACGCACCGAAATACCCTTAACCTAGACCTTAAGACATGTTAAATGGTACAAACCCTCAGAACGAAGAAAGCGCGAATTTATCATATAAAATTTTAACCCCCCAGATAATAGTAGGAGGGTGACGATCATATCACAACATGTAAGAGCATCTTAAGCAGAGTCGGTCATCGTACGGAATGAGATTGCTAAGCGAGAAGAAGGTTTGTTAGGTCTTTTTGGCTGCTTTGGTATTAGCTATTGGGATGTTTCTAATCCAAAAAGAAAGCTTTATTTTTCCATTATTATTATTATTATGGAACAAATTAGGTTATTACGCATAAAATTGTGGTTATAGGTTCTCATGAACTATAGGTCAAGAACCTACAGTTTATCGTATGTCATCAGATAAACACGCATTTTCACACGTCTTGAAGGATGTGTGATTATCGTCCTAACCAATGAAAACACCGAACGGCAGGTGGGACGTCGATGAGCTGCACGAGTGCGCATTTTGGGGAACTATGTAAAACTAGTCTACAGTATCGCCGTATTAAACCTTTAGTGCATGTTAAAGTATGCAGTGAAGTTTACCCGTGAATTCCTTACCTCTCAAGTAATTCTATCTTAATGTCGTCGGCTTCAAAACTGCTATAGGTTTTAACAATCAAGCAGAGACGGAAAAGTGACCTTAAACTACGACTATTAATTAAAATTAAGCCGGTTCTTTGTTTAGTTTGGTACCAAACGTTTATCTGCGACTATCATTTGATAAGTAGTAGATTTCTAAATATAATTATATAACCAATTATAAAAAAAAATGCATGATTACAACGTTCTATATAAAGTTAAGCACGTGGTATATAGTCCCTTAGAAATCGAAAAGAGCAACTGCAGTCATTTAAAATAAGGGTTTACCGAGGAATGGATGAAATACGATATACATTTAAATGTGGTCTAATCTTAGTAGATATTTCCACCTAGTATGCCTAAGCAGTTATATAAGTAACCTTGTTTGTACTTTTTATATCTTGTGACTTACCTATTTATGATTTTTTAGTCTTTGAAGAAGCCACACAATTTATCGCCGAAACGTCGAATAAAATTACGATCTGACATATAAGTCTAATTAATTTTGAAGGAGTGTATCCCAAGAGTTCACCAACCTTTGTTTTTAGCTATTGATTTACGTTCAAGAATTTAGTATTATATATATATATATATATATATATATATATACATATAGCTGTGATATATCCTTTTACGATCCCTATAATTCCTTTTGCCCCACGATTGGTGCGTAATTTTTATTGCTGTGATATAGCCCCTACGTTGGTGTGCCCTTTTTTATTGCTTTGATATAACTCTTTTATGATTGGCGTATATATTTTTATTGGTGTGAATATCAACCCCTTTTAAAATCTTATAATTTCTTGAATTTGTTTTTCCACAGTTAGCTCACTGAATGCCCTACTTCACAACAATAAAGATTGTTTAACCCCTTTTCTTTCTATCTGTTGAAATAATTTAAATAAATAAATCCAAAAATTACACAGTATAATGATTGATAATATGTACAGTTTTATGTCAATTCAATAATTAGCCCCTGAATAAATTATTCACATTCACCAAATTTAATTTTCCTGAAAGCCAGCAAAAATATATTTGTAATTACTTTTAAGTACCTTTCGAACGTTCAAAGATGTTTTCTCTATTTTTTCAAATTCTCAATTGACCTTTTTGTTGACCGTTAGAGATATATAATATATAGCAAATACTAAAATTAAAACAGTCTTTAACTAATGAAAAATTTAAAATGTCTAACCTGCGGTTTCCTTGCTTGTCACTGGAATTACCTCAGAGTGTCTGTGGTCAGCACCCCTTGATTTTTACAGTTCGACTTGCTTCACTTGTTGGCCAGAATGATGAATTAATGGTTGCTTGTATTTTTCTCTTCGGATTTCTGGAGTAACTTTTAGTATCTTTACGTTTATTTCCTTGTAAGTATTTTCGAAGTATTTTTGAATTTTCATTTATAGGTACATCTAGAGATACATTTAGATCTTTAGATATACTTTTTTCCTCTACATTGAGATCTTAATTTTTTAGCTTTTATTCGGATCTTTATTCGAAGCCTTTATTCGGAGCTGTTTACGCGTAGAATGGCTATTGTTTGTTGCGCATATTGGCACTTTCAATAAATTATTTACTTTTCACTAATTGTTACTGGTACGTAATTGTCACTATAAATCGACGTGGTTCGTGCCTTGTTGAAGATATACTGTCTATTTTCGAGTTTCCTTTCGTATTTATAAGCTCCACCTATCAACGTTTTAATTAGCGTGTTCGTCGATCAAGGCTTGTACTTTGCACCTATCTCTGTAGAACTCGATATTTCTCAAAATTCCCTGGCTTAATTCTCGATGAAATGCTCTGCCGATCACGTAAGTGTTCTGTATATCACAGTATATTCTTACAATTTCTAAATATTTATGGCATTCTGTCACGTATTTTTTGTATGCTTTATAGTCTAAAGCTTATCGTATAGCAAACCGCCTGTTATTTATTGTTTGTTATTTCAAATATGTTGGATTTTTTATGTAAATATGATATTCCAGTCACGTACTCATCTTTCTAATAATGATGTATTTGAATGCGTTTTCTTATTTATGCGTTGACATTTTTAATGGTATTCTAAAATAGCTAGAATGCCAGGTTGTTTATCTTTCCCGATTACGTGTTTATTTTGATGAAACTTGATGTATTTAAAACATTATCTTGGTTCGGTTCTTTAACTTAAAGCGTATTATAAGACGTACACATTATTACTTTAGCTAAATATTATCTAATTACTGCTAAATGAGCTTCTTTCTTATGCATTAAATTAAATATAATTTATATACAGTGTGCTCGCTATTGATTTTTTTGTAAAATATTCCATTTACTTCTATTTAATGGTGGAATTATTTGGTTTTCTTAATTTTAATTATATTTACAGTTATCTTAAGACCCCTTAAACTACCCTTTTATCATAGCATATTATATATATATAATTTGCTGTGTTTCCCTGTATTATTGTCGAGCCTCACGAATTGGGCGTCAAAGAATGCTGTGATACCTACAAAAAGCTATTCATTACCTTAACTGTGTTGGTCCATTGACTTTCTTCTGTTAATCGCCTCGGCTGCTCCTCTAGATAACTTTCATCCTCAATCATAAAAAAAACCATCACATTCCTAACACAAACATCAACGTTAACTCTATTTACATCAATATTCACAATACATTAAAATTTCAAAATTAAATTTCGGCATAAATTTCAGTATCAGAAATTTTCAAGATTACATTTATTATCATTTAAATGTGCATCCTGAATTAAAGTCCTTGTTGGATGCCTACTAATTAATGTAACAATATATGCAGACCGGAGTCTGAGTACAAAGGGAGCATCTACCACCCCTTTACGTTAATTAACCAGGTTCGTCTAATTGAGCTCAAAGACATACCCAAATTTTCATCATAATTCAGAACATCAATACTAAATACCCCTTTCTACTTAAACAAGCAAATTTCATCTTAAAATTAAAATTTTATGGTTAGTACAATTTCACTAATGTCCATTTAAAGTAAATCAATTATAAAGTTATTCAACACACACAAAAATATCAAAGTTCAAACAAAATAGTATAAATTACCTGAAAGGTTACTGCACTCGTAGCTTCAATGTACATCGTCCCTTTTGTTAATCACACCATTCCAACTGGGTTATATTTACGGCTTCTGATTCTCAACGCTTTAAAAATTTTCTCCATCACCATTTATTTAAAGTTGTTTCAGGGCTTTTTCGGAACTCCTCTGTGTATATCTGACCCTTGTTTCGTGGATCCAGACACGTTTATGCACCATTTAAGTATTAATACCCCCGAAAAATAACAAAGAAATTCATACTTCTTTCACCAAGATACGCCAAAACTGCCTACTTTTGTGTATTTATTTGTCATAGTAAATTTTACCAATTGGTACAGTGATACTAAACTTTATTACCTTGTATCTTCTTTTCTAAGTGCACTAACGTACATTCATTGTAGCACGTAAAGTACAAGCTGTTTTAAATCACATAATATTCGAGAAAACTGTTTAAATTATTTAATATTAAAACCGGAAAACTAAAAAGCACTGTTTAACGCGTTCAATCAAGTCGAAGATCTAAGAGAGCTTCTTCATATTCACCTCCGTATATATAGCGGCTAGCCTGTCTGTCGGTCTGTTCCCCAAAACAGCCAGTTTCTGAATTTCCTCATTCTATGTTCCCATTCCGCAGCTCGCGCGTCGTTTTTTTACGAATTTTGTACTCGCCCCAGTTAAATCTCAGAAATTTCAACACGGCACGCAATGTCTGGAAATAACTAATTGACTTTTATACAGAAATCGTTGTTTCTACCTCTGATATTTGCATCCTATTTTCAACCAATTGTGACCCTCGTGACGTTGCTTAAATCACGCCTTTTACTATATGTGTCTTTGCTTGACGCATTTTCTCTTTCCTTTTCTAACCTGTTCGTATTGGTGCAAATTGATATTCTTTATTATCGATTATTTCAGTCCATGTGGACTTGAAATAACCCACCTTTAGCATTTCTCGTAACTATTATGCGACGATTTCTCCAAGATTCTCTGAACCATTAATTATCTGCAAAATTTACGCCGAATGAGCTTTTTTAAACTACGCAGGTGTTCAAACATACTATTAATTCTCAGAGCCTTATTTTATTGGGTTTTTACAAGTTTTTATAGATATTAACGGTTCAATTAACTTCAATTAAAATTAATACCCTTTAAATTTTAGTGAATCCTAACTAAATATTAATTATTATCTGTACGTTTTAATACCGGTTACTTAAAATAGGGTTAATTAATATAAATTTTGCACGTAATTTTTATTTGTTTCTTTACTAGGGATAATTACATTACACGTAGAGCTTGTTAATACTGTTTCTTTTGATATAAAGCGTCTTGTACATGACTTAAATCTCTTATTTTTACTGAATCGAATGAATTTTTATTCTCCACGGTGTTTTAATAAAGCGTATTATCTAATAATATTCATTATACACGGTGATTAAAATTATTTGATGTGATTATTTAATTTTCTACCCTGGTCTAAATATGAGTAATATATATATATATATAAGATAAAAGGACACATAAGCCACTGTTGTTATTCTGTTCAAAAAGTATTACCTGGTTCCTTTAAAATTGAGGAGCTTCGATTGAAGTAACTATTTTATAGTCAGGATGCCGTTATTAATGTTTGTAGAGGTAACCGCTCTTGAAGGTTTATGTACTATCTAGCTGTGTGATTTTGCGCGGAAAGGCAGTGATGCTACTTCCTTCCGACTTTTGCATAATTTTATGTGGTGTCATATATAAATCAACCCTCCCCCAACCTTCATGCTCCTTTTATACAAGCGATATAGGTCAGTTAACAGCATTTATTTTTTTAGATAGTTAGATAGGTTTTAGGCCTCTTGGAGTGGCTTTTTAAAAAAGGCTTTTCCAACAAATTTCTTCTATCAAATTTATTATATACTGAATTACAATTAGTTTTGATTACAAGTTCGTTATATGCAGTAACGTATGAGATCGAAATAATTCTAAGTGGTGAGTAGCTGAACTGACAACAATGTTAAAGTTGAGAAGCTCTAGAATGACTGGCCATCTTGGGCTCTCCAGGGTATTTATGCTATACCTGCCCCTCACATTGCTTGTGGGAACTGCAGAGCTCATGTCTGCTTATTTCTGTATTAAGACAATGTAACAATCTTAATTCTAATAATTGCTGTCTTATAACCTACTGTGACCTGCACCTGCAGTATCACGTTGTGTCTGGAATACAATGTCTGTTTCCGTTCTCACTGTCTGGCTTGTTGAACTTTCATTAACCTTTTTATTATGTCCTTCAATTTATACAATGTAACATTTAACTTAAGTTTTAATAGTTTCATTTAATTACATATATATTGTAATTTGAGAAATATGTAACTAGTTCCTTAGCAAAACGTCGTTTACTAAATGCCTTGCACCTTAAGCATAAGACTAATTACAGTGATCTTATTCTTCAATAGCATTCAACCGACATTTTGTTATAAGTGCTTTTTTGAACATAGTTCCCCCCTTTCATTATTTGTTAGGTTAACTTCCTGTTTACAAAAGGAAGAAAATTTTTAGATGTTTATTAGAATATTATAAATATTAAAGCCATTATAAAAATTACAAGTTCTATTCAAATTATAACTGCGTCATTCGTGATAATATATCTAAAATCTGCAATCTAAATAATCTAACCCGTAAAATTTGAGATTTGAAATGTAATCCCACATCACCATCTCCCAACTTTCTAAAAAATTCACATTAATTTCAGCAACGTTTCATATACCACACTATAATGTGTCATATAAGCGTATTTAAGTCACGATTTTTAAAAAGTTTTTTCTTAAATTAAAATGCGTATTTAATTGTACAATTGCATTGAATTAATTAATAAAGGCGGAATGCGGCAGTACACTGAAAGAACGAAACGATTCGTTTCAGTACTACAATGTTCTGGCTTATATTATATAAGCGTCAGATATATCGCGATACCATCAAGCATAAAATAATTTTTGACGTCGGCGTTGAACTGATTGAATCACACTGACGTTACATGTGTCATCAGATAAAGTATACCCTGGAAACTGTTCTACATTTAATGCTAATTAGGATCCTGCAGCTGGCTGTCCATTCTTATAATGCATTTCTGAAAGGCCATGACATTTGCATTACTTGCGCGATGCAGTGTAAAGTTAAGAAGTCTGACGTGTATTTAAAAGTACAATAAACTACTCTTATAATTTTTTGTTGCTATTGAGCAGAAAATATTGATTTCCATTTCTTGATTACTTTTTCATGCAATAAAAATATTGATTTATATCTATATGTATATTTGCCTTAAAGTCCGGGAAGTTTTCATATTCTGCGGTCATTATCTCTTGGCTATAGAGATTACCAGGTTCGATTCCCGCTTGCGACAACGTCCTTCCATTGAAAGTTTTTTACGTTACTTCGGTTGTTTGTGGTCTACTGTATGAGAGATGAGGGTCTCAAGAAACTTCTAATTAAAAACAGCAAAAGGTCTTAATTCAGTTAACTCAAAAGAAAAGTTTGATTATACATACATATTTTTTATTCGATAAAAAACCGGGACACCGACTACTAAGATCAAATGACCCCCATCTAATATGCGACACGCCACAAATGTTTAAATCAACTACAAGAACTTTCGAATGGAAGCTCGTTGCTGCAAGTAGCAATCGAATCTGCAAAGTAATTAAAACTAAAATATAAAAACTTTTCGCGCTGTAATGCAGAGACAGACGATAGAAAAGACGTAATCTTCTATATTGAAGAACAGTGACAGTTGTTTGCTCAGTTAGAGTAAAAAATACTTAAAAATCAGTCAGTAGCGTTCGGTTACGAAATTTTAAAACCTATTTAACTGTTTATACCTGGTAAGCGAAGTAATGTACATATTGTAACAATGACGCCGAACGATCTAGAATTGAATAGGATAATTCCATTAAGCGAACAATCACATGAACAATTGCTACAGGGGTAAAATATAATACAATAATTCTATAAAGCTACGCTGACTTCTGGAATAATATAGAAAATATTATAGAAAAACAACATATCGTCGTCGACTGTATTCCCGAACTCGGATACATAGTATTACGTTTTCAACACAACTGACCGTGTTTTAATTTATACTTGTATATTGGGCCCAATACTAGTCTAACCAATCAAGAATATTTCTAGAAAATCTTTAATGTACTAGAAGTTGCTAGAGGAGTTTATATCTGTCACTAACTACTAATAATATTAAATTCTTTCTTAAAACGACGATTACGCTACATTTATCACTAATCCAACTTTGTACATCCTTGCATCTTGAACATATTACTAAACAAATACTAATGGACTAAGTGTTATATCCTAATTTGTATAGACACAAAGCCTATTTATTTTAATAAATCAAATAACAAATTATTCCAAGAAGTTGTCAAAAGTGAGCTTTTTTAACCCTACATTTGACTTTTTAAAGCTCAACTCGAAGGTACGACATTGACCAGGAAGCGAGTTCCTTTTACCGGTCTATTTTGAATTTTGGCAAACCCTTCCTATTTCATGCAAAGTAGGGATCTTTAACATGCGTGACAACACTCACACACAGACCTGAATTTTGCTTGTCGTCCAAACGAGTAGGGATGGATTCGGGCCGGGCCGGGCCGGGCTTTAAATGCGGCCCGGCTCGGCCCGAAATAATTTGCTCAGCATGGCCCGGTGGCCCGGCCCGAACCAAAACGCATCGGCCCGGCTTGAGGCCCGGCTTGGATTTCGAGCCGGGCTTCGGGCCGGGCCGGGCCGATTCGGGCCGGAATGTAACTAAAACCTTAAGTGATGTATAGATTTTTTAACATCCAAATGAAAAGTATCATTTGTTAATATATGTATTTTCAGTTGTATAAAAATACTTCTTTAATATTATTATGCTTTTCTACAAAAGTTGAATATATCAACTTTAATAAATTATAGTTTATAGTATCATTTTAACCTCGAAGAATCCCAAAGGTATTTGGAGATGATGCACACTTGCACAGGCAATCCAAAATAGAAGGTGGTTTGCGTCAAACTTCAACCTTAAGTAACAAAATGCATTTTAGAACTCGTGTACTACTACTAGTATATAGTGACATTATTAAAGGAAAGTATTCAATTAATTATACATCCTGCAGAGTGTCAAATAGAAATAAGTTTTCCACATGTTTAAAAAAAACAAAACTTTTTGACCCACCAGCGTGCTGCTTGCCGCTTGGATGGGAAAATTTATTTTGTAGCACTAGATGTGTAACCTTAATACCTTATACATTTTATTATATATTGACTTATAAAACTCGATTACCAATGTACATTTAAAAATAGTTATATTTTTTAAATGCTTGAAGAATTATGCTTCCGACTATAGTGATTTTAAAAAGTGCATTTGTGGGGATATTAAGATTGAGACGCAGAAAGTGAAAACTTTTAAACTAAATTTGTATTTAAAAATCGAACCTTTTGCCCTGAATAGAAATCAAACCTTGAGCATGTGGTTCGGTTTGAAAAGTTTACCTACCAGTGCGAATGTTCAGTTAGAAAAAACATCTGGTTCGGTTAAAAAAATCGAACCGAACCTATAACCGAACCGTACCTAATTCGTGTCCATCACTATATTATATTGATTTTTACATTCACGCCCCTTTTTCACAATTCTCACTCGATATCCCGAAACTTGTTATAAAAAAACGTAGTCCTGTGAGATTCTACATTTTATATATTAAAACCCAATTTTTGTTTCCTGAAATTATGTATATAAGCAAGCTATATAACATTACTTATTTAAAACTGGAAAAACCCCAAAATAAGCCGCATATAATAAGAAAAAATTCGACGGATGAAAATTGAGGAAAGAAAAAGATGACGGAAAGTATAGGCTGTACGTAAACCAGCCGCGAGATAATGCATAGGAAAAGAAAACTGCATTTATTTGCGCATGTACTTTATTTATGTATGCACAGTAATTTGTAAATAAAGTTTGAATATTTTATGTGGTATTATTATTGTGTTTTATAGTAATTTTTTCATATTGGATTAATGAAATAACTGGCAACGTGCTTTGTCTGCCGAGAGTTCGAAACTGCAATACATATGAAAAAATTAATTAGTTATCACTTTACATCTACTTACTTTCACTATAATTTAGACAATTCGAATGCAATATAAGAATTCTAAACAGTTTAAAGGATAATAATTAATTTCTCTTTTCAGCTACTTTTTTCAGTTTTACAGCTTTTTTATCCGTTGGTTTTCTGCGGCTGTTTTTACAGGTTTTGTTGATGGTTTTTTATTTAGGTTCACTTAAAAGCTTTTACTATGCTGGCGATTGCAATAAAACGGAAGTAAAAGATGTTCAATTAAAGCTATTAATAAAATAATAACAAACATAAAACCAAATTAAAAATGAGGTTCTTTGACCTGACACCTTAGCAGTGCTAGTTACTACGCACATGTGTGGTACATTTTAGAGATAAAACAGGCATTATTGAATAACATTGTATTAATTGTTACGGTTTTAAGGTTAATTATATCGAATTTTCTTAACTCTTAAAAAATGGAAAAGGAGGTTTCACACTTACCTTGTACTGCAACATTTCCGAAATGGTTCTTTGGTGAGACACTGTACTAGATCTACCTGCAACTTCATTTTCAGCTCGGTCCTCAGTCTGCGGATAGAGATCTCGATATTCTTTTAAATGTTTTATTTTTAAATGCCCTTTACGATTGGATGTACTTGAATTTTTCACTTTAAGTTCTTGATCGTACTTTTTCTTTTGGCATATCTTACATTTTGCAGTTTTTACACTTTTTGAAATTGGGGAAACTCAAAGACTTACTAAATTTGCTCCGCGTTTTAGAATTGTCTGACACTAATTGTGTGTTGTCAGTTACCGATTTACTTCGTCGAGGTTGATAATCTGGATCCTCCACACTATCCTCATTATTGAAATCCGATATTGTGATTGAAAACGGATAGCTCAAGATTTAGAATCTTGGTTATAATATTTTTAAAACAGTGCACTAAATAAAGAAATCTTTATGATTTAAATCAGAGTGCATAAACGAAATTCAGCTTATTTATATTTATCAGGAAAAAATCCAAAATAGTCGCACCTGCAATAAATTTATGTCTCATGGGTCAAGCAACTCTAAGTGCAAAGGAAGTGAAAATAAGAATAAATTCCAGCATGAAACACAGGCGCATGCCGCCTAATGCGTAAAAGGGATAATAAAACCGTTTGAAATGATAAATCCAAATTTACACGGCTTTTGTTGAAGCACGCTGAAATCAGGTAAATTTTTTGATGAAAATAAGGCGTAATGGGATTGAGTTCGATGGAGCAAAAACCTCTAAAATTGAACTACTACCGCATGTACCAACTACTACAGCTGTTTAAAATATGCGACCTAAAATGCAAGTTATAAATTTTATGGGTATCCATTATTAGCCTAAGCTCTGCAGATAGCAGCAGCTAGAGACGCTTCTGTTAAAATAATATTTACTCTATTCCGTTATATTTGTATATACCCTTTATAATATCACGATTTTTCTTTATATCTTTTTAGGAGCCGCAACAGAATATTATTTAGTATTTACATTTTAATTTTCTATATCCATGTTATTTAAAGCTATAAAAACCTAATCGAATTGTATTCGGATATTTTTCAAAAAAAGATACATTCAAATAATTAAATATGATTGAGCTAGTTTTTTGTAATCGTGAGTTTTTAATATACAGAGTGGTTTCGATTTATTCATAAATAATCTTCAGTGCGGGGCCACAATATTCAGTTAATTAATAAGTATAATAAGATAAACCAGCTCAATTAACATACGTTGCAATAAATACTCCTTCAAATTAATTATATATAACACGGACAATTTCTATTTCAAATTTCTTGAAAAGTGGAAGGAATTGAATATTACTTATCGAAAAATAAATAATCGAAATTCACAAATCGGTTTAAATCAAATCATTTTTGTTTTCGATTTACTTCCATTATCACACACTTACCAATATGTGTGTAACTGTACCTGGGCGATGTATTAGAAGGAGCGTTAATTATAATTTTGCTTAAGAGGCAACTAAAGAAACCATTAAATGGAGTCTTTTACTAAATCAATAAATTTTATATAAACTTTACATAAACTTACAGAAACTTTACATAAACTTCGGGCCGGCCCGAAATAGCCCGAAAAGCCCGAAAAGCTCGAGCAGTCTGGCCCGGCCCGGCCCGGGCCCGACACGTGCTTGGCCCGGAAAAAAATTTTGTCGGCCCGGCCCGAAGCCCGGCTTGATATTCGGGCCGGGCTTCGGGCCGGGCCGGGCCAAAGCCCGGGCCCGTGGCCATCCCTACAAACGAGGGTATATTTTCGTGAAAAATGCTCGCCTAACATTTTTCAAGCGGTCTGTGTTGGAAATCGAACCCGGGACCTTGGAATCGGTAGTCATACGCTAACCTGTCTGACTCCGGAGCCTCCAAGCTACCTTACCTTACATTTGATATTCCAATGCTCCACCCGAAGGTACTGCATTGGCCAGCAAGCAAGTTCCTTATACCTGCAAATTTTAAATTTTTGCAAATCCTTACTATTTTAAGTAAAGTAGGGATCTCTAACGTGCGTAACAACACTCGCACACGGACCTACATTTTACTTCTCATTCGTACGAGGGCGTATGTTTGTGAATATGTTCGCCTAACATTTTTCAAGCGGTATGTGTCGGGAATCAAACCTGGTACCTTGGGATCGGCAGTCATACGTTAACCTGTCTGATTCACGGAACTGCCAAGCGGCCTTACCCTACATCCGACAGTACTACATTGGCCAGGAAGCGAGTTTCCTTACCTGAAAATTTAAAATTTTGCCCAATCCTTGCCATTTCAACCAAGGTAGAGATCTTTATCGTGCGTGACCTCACTCACACACGGACTTACGTTTTACTTCTCATCCGAAGGAAGGCGTATCTTTATAAAAATGCTCGCTGTTAACCGAAAGATCGATGATTTGAGCCCACCTGAAGGCGTATTTTGTTAAGTATTTCTCTAATGTGAAAGAAATGCTTTCTCAGCAATTACTATTTTGACATATTTTGAGTCGAATAATGCATAATGTGTACTAGTGCTCACTAGTGTTCAAAACATTATTGGCGAGAGTACTTTTTTCAAAAAACTATTTTATTTAGAAATAAATTAAGCAATACCTTCTTAGTTTCGTGTTGGTCAACATTTTTGACTTATGCATACTAGTTTTAATACACGCTTTAGGTAATCAATGATAAACCAAAAACGGTCCCATTGTTCATCCAATAATCGAAAATTGTTGAAAAAATATTTATCTGCAAATGTAAAAATATCCGGAGCCATTTGTTTTAAAAAGCTTGTGATGATACAATATTTCATAAAAGTGTAGTTTTTGAAAATCAAATTATGTTATAGAAAAAAATTAAAATACTTTAAAAACATGCTCAATGGTACTATATATTCGAACTTCTAATTTTGTCAGAAAAAAGGTGTGCCGGCAGATTTGTCCAAGGGAACTGAGCAGAAGGTATCAAAACCCACCGTTATGTCGGCTGTTTTTTCTTAGAAACAAAATAAGTTATTCCTTTATTAGTTGATGTCTACGGTTCTAGTTTATCGTTGGCTCATTAAACTTGTGTTTAAGTTAGTACTCTTAAATTAAAACTTTGACTAACACTAAATTAAAAATATATTTAGTTTAATTTATTTAGTTTTATTAATAGTGGTTCTACATTGAATTTTAAGTATGATATTAGGTTTACCTTGTGGTAGTACTGACATTTTGACTACTGGTGATAAATAACTATATTATTTATCATTAGATAAGTAGGAAGCATGTTAATTACTCGGAAGATAACAGCATCGCTTATCACAACAGACAAGTTCCTCAAAAAAGTACGCCCCCGGGTGGACTTGAACCACCAACCTTTCGGTTAACAGTCGATCGCGCTAACCAATTGCGCCACGTAGGCGATGAAAATTTAGATTTGTTATTGTTATTCTGTGATTGCTGTTTTATAAATCATTCACTTTGTGTACTTGGTGAAGTTTACCTTTTTATAAAGTATTTTGCGTTTTTGGTAAGGTGACTATAGAAATGCAATTTTCACGATAATACTAGTATTATGCCCAAAATCGTTTGTAGAAAAAATCAAGTGCAAAGGTGAATAATATCTTTTAAATAATGTACATTTGGGAAACATCTTAAATGGTAAAAATAATAAAAAACTAGGTGAAATTCACAACGTCTAACTGTAAAAAGTAGATTAATAAGGTATTTTTAACATGAGAAGGACGTTACGGGTTCATGAGCAAAAGAAATAATGCAATATAAGGGTTTAGTATGTAAACATTACCAAACCAAAAAGTTTTTTCTACCTTATTTAAGGTGAAGTTTAGCATAACTTAGAAATTACTATATTTATTAGGTGAAACATACCTTTCTTAATGTCTTTACTACTGGGATATCTATCTTTTAGCAAAATGTGATATTTACATACTCTTTGATGCAAAATTCACCAACATTCAAGGTAGAAATGCAGCTTAGGTAAAATTTACTATCCTAACCTGATTTTAATACAGTTCCATTTTATATATTATTTGCATCGCCCAACCTCTGCAATTAAATATTACAAAATGTATAAAGCTGGCGCATACGACATGACGAGAAAATTTATCAGTTTGAAAGCCGTTAGCTTTTATAGTCCACTTCACGAATCAGTGTGGTAACGTCACAGACAGTAATTTTTGTAGCCAAATGTAATCCAAAACCATGTACGTGTAATATTTAGGAGAAAATACATGTTAAGGGTTGGGATTACTTTGCGCTGTTATCAATATTACTGCGGAAATTTCATTATATTTTGCACATGTCGGCTGATATTTACGATTTGTAAATTTTGGCCCTTATTTGAACCTCAAACAGTGCATTTATATGCAATGTATGGCAACATAATAGTTGCTGATCTATACGACGTCACTACACAAATAGACTATATTATATTTGCACGTGTCCTTACTCAGTACAAGTGCACTACATTTGATTTTCCAATACTCCACCCGATGGTACTACATTGGGCAAGAAGCAGGTTGTTTTTATACTTGGAAATTTTGAATTTTGCCAAACCCTTGCTGTTCCAAGGAAGGTAGGGATCTTTAACGTGCGTGACAACAATCACACACGGGACCTCTATTTTACCTCTCATCCGAACGAGGGCGTATTTTTGTGAAATATGCTCGCCTAACGGATCGTGGATAATTAATTCGTTCTTCCGTCGGATGTAATTATTATCTTTTAATTCCCCTTCTTTATTATGTGCCGTCAGGGTTTTTTTTTGTCTTGGTAAGTCTTTCTATGGAGTGTATGGAATGAATCCGGGGAAAGTACTTGTGGTATTATGTGATTTACTTAGGTTAACGTTCTGTGTTTTCTTCTCTTCACCAATACAAAATAAATATATTATAATGTATTGAAATGATTAAATTATATCTGAAATCTTATTTTCGTGAGTTTTAGTATTTAGCGCTCGGGGTTTTTATGTAAATATTAAAGTATGTTTGGGATGTCTTTGTATTGTAACTATTTAACATTGAATTTGATGTATTAAATTCAAATTTGCAAGAAGCACTGCTATATTTGAAATACATATTCATAAATTTACTGTTATTTATTTCTAAAGCTTTCTTAAAATGACATGACCACATTATGAAAATTTACAGACACAAATATTTTGTTTACCCTTTTTGTGGTTTAAATTAATTTATGATCCTAAGTTCCATTCCAGCACATTTTAACTGAAGTATAACTATACTTTAGTGGTTTTTAAGTTTACGATTTTAATAGAACCAACAATTTTACTGAAATGTGTTACTTACTGAACACTACTATTCATAAAATCAGAATTACACAAGGAGTTTCAATATTAACTTGTCCATTTCATATTCATTTTCCTGTCTTTGCATCCAGTTTTTATTTACCGTAACGCCCACGCAGACAACGCAATCAAAGAAAACTTTTGCAAAAAATAACGTAAACAAGATTTAACATGGTGCGCAGTATAATAATAACATACTTTAAGTTTAATGTATTTTTTCATTAAATAGCTTGTAATTGAAGTTAGATGATTTGTAAGTGTATCATGTATCCTGTTTGATTTTGTTACTTGTGTTCCACTACCTGCTTAGGTAATTCACTTAAACCAATGTTCTTACAGCTAGTAGTTTTAAATAGTTATATAAATGTCCTTATCATAACATTCATCTTAGATTTGTCTTAAACTAGAGTAGTCGATTATTCCTCGTGTGAATTTTAGGCTACCATCATTTTCCCAAACTCAGGTTTTGACATCCTTTTGTTACTTCTTCTGCGGGTTTGCACTACAAACGCCTATATTTCGAGGTTAGGTGTCGTCCAAGCTGTCTCGATTGAGACAGGTATTTCCTAGACGATGGTATTCCAAAACCTTCTTCAAACACTTACATTTCCACCCTTCCCACGGAGTTTCTCGACAACTATTCTTGTTAGTACAAACGAGGTTTTCGGTAATCTAAACAGAAATTTTAGTGAGTTTCTATGTGAATTAGCCGGTAGATTTTGGGTCCCAAAACTGTACGTAAAACTATGTTTCACTGACACAACACTACACGCGTCTCTTTAAGGCGACTTTGAGAATTGAATGTTGAATTCTTTTGGCGAATCAACGGCTAAATTTATTTGAAACCATAAAATTCTTTTCGCTTAAGCATTTTCTGTGTATTCTGCACTGCAATTTTCTGCCGTATAATATCATCATAAGAAATAATGTTTTATATTTTTGTACTCTTTCAATGTCTATTTTTCGATTTCAAATGAGTTTTTGTTTCATCTAATTTTAGAATGAATGATTTATTTGTTATTGATTAAATAATATTTTCTAATCCCCTTCTGTTTTTCTGCAGCCTATGTGTATTTAAAAATGCTTTTGCTAAAACTTGCGCTTTTAAACTACTTACGAAATAGTAAACAGTGAGTGCCTTGTATCACTGTATTTTGTCTTTGAATTACGATCTTTACTTTTACTTCCAAACAAGGAGAGATGTATAATTTTTGAGACTTTTTTTTATTTCCAACACCAATTTGAAAATATTTGGTCTCTCGGATTTGAAATGAGTAAAATATTTCTCTTTACGCTTACAATTTGGCCCTAAAATCTTGAGTATATGTGCCCTTTCTTTGCAGCTGTAAAAATAGTATTTTTTACACTATTTCGCTTTGTTTTCTTGGATTAGCTACCTTTTCCGTTTTATGTTTTCTACCTTGACGTGAATGTTCTTTTTATCTTCCCCTTCATGATCCTCTTCCAAGACTCTTTTCCTTTGCACCTATATAGGAGTCATATTTTTTTCCATATTTCTTTTTTATCTTCTTTACGATTCCTTCCGTACAATTTCTGCCATGATGTGTAATGATTGTTCCTTATTGACGAATATTTTCCTTATCCCCCCCTTCATGATCTTCTTCTAGGACTTTATCAAAGGTTTCCTCGAATTTTTTCGGCTGACTTACTCCAATAGATACCAATAAAAAATTAAAATAACCTCATTATTGGAAATTTACTTTAACACATTCAGTTCATGTTTTAGTAATAGCTTGTCAATTCTAACCATAATTATCAAATTCCACTCAAAATTTATCTTTGTAGTGCAATTCCAACTTTATGCTTCATAGTTTTGTGTAAGATGAGTGTTGATGCAATAATTGCCATCATCCAGTCATTCATTGTTCGTCAGTTTATTTTCATGTGTTTGAAATGGACAATTCAGTTGTCACTTTGTTATTATTTATTATAAGCGTTATATTTTTATTATAAGCGTAATTACAAGCGTTAAGCATACATGTGCTAGGAGTTTCAACTTATTACAAATTCGTGTCAATAAACAATTGATCTCGTGCGTCAGTGCAGATTCATCGTGATAGACAGCCACTCTATATCTATCAAAGGAAGAAGAAACAAATGTGTATCGAATTGCCGATTGAAGATAGATGAGATAGCTACTGGACATTTAATATTTTGCTATTCTAATATTCTAATATTCGCGTTTGCTTAATACTGAGCAAATGCAAACTCAAGTCACAATTGTTTACGTTCTAATGTAATGCAAAAAAATTTCGTCAATGTGTCACTGTAGATGAAACTTGGATACATCACTAAGCTTCAGGAACAAAAGCACAATCAAAATAATATACCTCGTAAGATGAACCCACTGCCAATAAAGAGCATTACTTTGACCAATAAGGTTGCGGTCACAATTTCTTTTGACATTCCAAAGACATAAGCTTGATTGATTATTTAGAAAAAGGAAGAACGATAAATGGTTTATATTATGTTGATTTGCGGACACACTTTGATGTCGAACTAAACGTAAAACGCAAATGCGTTCTTTCATTTATCGTATGTTACAATCTCTAAATTAGTCAAATTTGGATAAGACGTTTTGTCTCGCACCCCAAGTCTTTCCAATTTCGCTCTTACGGATTTCCTCTTGCTCTAGAAATTTGAAAACTAACCCTATATATAACATATATCAAGCGTACTCCTGCATGATCTAGAAAATATGTGACATTCCTCTAGAAATAATTATAATCACATTTAGTTTTTATAGTTTCTGTATAAGTAAAGTACACCAATAGAATTAGGTTACTTTTCAGGAAATATGTTTCAGGTTTCTATAAATCTAAGAAAAAAGTATTTTGCATAATATTTGATAATACTCACAGATTATATATTTAGATCCACAATATGTAAGTTTAAATATATATATATATATATATATATATATATATATATATATATATATATATATGTTAAATGTTTTATTTTTCTTGACCTTTTACTCTATATTTGTTTGAAGATGATTTTCTTGGGATATAGGTCAAAACATTAATATATACTTTTACATTTTATTGTGCCATAACCTCACTCGACCATACGTACGTTTCGACTGCTTGAGCCTTTTTCAATGGTTCAGAATTTTATAACGTACTAGTAAATGACATACAAATAGGCTTAGTATATTTAGTTGTTAAATGTATAACGAATAGAATAGTTTAGGAATGACTGAACCATTGAAAAAGGCTCAAGCAGTCGAAACGTACGTATGGTCGAGTGAGGTTATGGCACAATAAAATGTAAAAGTATATATTAATGTTTTGACCTATATCCCAAGAAAATCATCTTCAAACAAATATATATATATATATAAAATTTATATATATATATATACTACTGTAATTTTTGAGTGTTAAAAGAGCATTAATAATTCATTTGGTAACTAATTTTGTGATTCAGCATGTAAAAACAACAATTTACAATTTGAAACGCTTTTCAAATCGTTAATGTAGAAATTCATAATTCTACTGTAATATTTTAGGAAGCTCAAAGTTAATTTTTATAATCCTGCGGATGAAAATATTCATAAAGTATAGTGTATATAAAATAGTATTTCAAATTTCATAGTTATAAACATATTTTAATAGTCTATTTAAGTATAAAAATATTTTCCAAAAGCTTTTAGAACGTGAAAGGGGAGAAGCGAGCATCTAAATTTCATATTATAAATCAATTTAATCTTCATAGTTGAATTATAGCAAAGGTGGATGTAGATAGCTTTAGCTATAAAATTAGACATTTGCAATTTTTTCAGAAAATAAAGCAAATTCGAAATCTTACATGATAACTATAAAAAATGCGTTTTTGCAATTTTTTTCAGACAATGAACCAAATTTGTTATGTAGCTGAGAGCACCATTATTTTTGCTTACATACTGTTTTGTTTTATTCATTTCAGTATTGAAACAGTACTGACACTTTAGAAAAAAATTACAAATTTGCATCGTTTTCTGAAAAAAATTGCAAATGAAAATTTTATACATTCAGCTATCTAATTATTCTAATGAATAAAAAACAGTATATAAGCAAAAATAATGATGCTCTCGGCAAAATACCGATAACGATCAACATTGCATTCTTTGAGCCTTGGTTACTGTTGTACAAAATCTTCATAGAATATCTAGCTATCAACATTTTTTGATTCAGTTTTACGCTACATTCCCATTCGTTTCCAATTGAATTAAAAGAAATAAAAAAATTGAGCTCTCATTTTGTTTAAGTGAACATTTAGGAAAAAAGTAGAACCTATTAATTTGATGTTGTGTTTCTTGTAGAAGTTGATATTCATGCTATCCTGTAAATGGAATATGCAAATCGTGATTTTGTGCAACGCATGGCATTTTTTCCATAAAACTTTGTTTAAAACAACTCTTATTTCTTCATCAGGTGTAGAATTAATTATAGCACATAGTAAAACTAACTCATGACGGAGCTTTATAATAATTTTTTTAAAATTCAACGAAGGCATAGAGTAAAATAAAAAAAACCTAGATTAGTTAAACGTCGTTTAAATTGATGCGATGGAAATGGTCCTTAACTAATACAGTAATATTGAATAAGTTTTAGATTATTGACGACATAATTTACTTTTCAGTAAAACTGAAAAAATTGACTTTTATACATTTAATTAGATTCAAAATAAATATATATATATATATATATATATATACATATATATATATATATATATATATATATATAAATAAAATGCAGTTTTCTGGTTGTGATTAAGTTCACAAATTTTTAAAACCAGTATTAAAAACATTCTGTAGTTTTATCCTAAAATTATATATCTATATATATATATATATATATATATATATATATATATATAGGTATATAATTGCGTTTACATTGAAAGCAGTTTGTATTTTATTTTGATAACAAAGTTCATTACACGAGCCACGCATCGTCAGGAATTCTTTCATTGTCAAATTGCTGCAACATAGCTTACAGTAAATTAAATTACACGACGTTAATTTTAGGATAAAACTACAGAATGTTTTTAACACTGGTTTTAAAAAATTTGGGAACTTAATCACAACCAGAAAACGGCATTCTATTTTTGTTTTAAAGCAAGATATTAAAATCATATTATTTATGATAGGTACAAGATCGCTTTTGTTAACGTTTCATTCCCACATAGCATGAGTGTAAATTATTAAACCTACAAAATTGACAGTTTAATTTAATCTTGGATTAGATGGATTTAACCTGAGTGCATATTTCGAATAGATACTTTTATTTTTTGCGATTGAAATGAGAAATGCATCTGATCTAAAATTGCAGAGTTGGCTTCGGTACGTATCTATGGAAATGCGAATGCTGAAGAAGTCAATAGACTAGACTTTCGTTGACAAAGAAAAAACGCTGTCGTATGTAATTTTTTTATGTAATAAAGTACTACAAATTAGACAATAAAAAAGTCTATGATATCGAGTATTCTTTAATATATTTAATTCAAATGTATAAAAGTCAATTTCTTTCAGTTGTACTGGAAAAGTAAATGTTTCAAATATGGCATAATAATGTGTTTAAAATCTATGGTAAACTAGTAATCAGCTAATCTTAGATTGCGTTGATCAATTATAATTGCTTTC
Source organism: Platerodrilus igneus (assembly GCA_036346225.1). Classification (NCBI taxonomy): domain Eukaryota; kingdom Metazoa; phylum Arthropoda; class Insecta; order Coleoptera; family Lycidae; genus Platerodrilus; species Platerodrilus igneus. The sequence goes on along the minus strand of JARFIW010001380.1, from coordinate 1,456,802 downwards.
AGGGTTTGGAGTCCCATTCATTCATTCATGCTGACTGAGTGGGTTTATTTATTATTCTGCTGATGTCAGCATTAAATTTCTCACTGAATACATTCATTTTATTTTTCTGCGGACGTCAGCATTAAATTTATACATGACTGGGTTCATTAAATTTTCTGTAGATTTCATATTTCTACAATTGCTATCTAGACAATACCTTAGCATTAAATTCTTGCTGATATGGGTTGAATTTTTTGCTGTTCTTGTTGTTTAATATCTTTATATACTCAAGATATGTGTGATAATCGCTCAATCTTTATTGTCAAGTTGTAGTTGTGTGTTCTATAGAACAAATCAAAAATGAAAACTTTTCTTAAAATTGGCCTTGTCAGGAAAGAATAATGATAGTGGTTGGGGTTAAAATTATTGAGTAGATTATAGTCAATCCAAATGAAGTGCTGGAAAAATCGTTGTGTCCGTGAGCAGATCCACCAATTTCAACGTACGACCTGATGACACCAATACACAGTATGTATTCGTTGGCTTAATATAGATTTAATTTTCTTAATGCATTTACTTGATCTAATCTTTATCTGAATCTTTTTTAGTGAACACGAAGAAGAACAACCAGAAACGACCGCGCGTCACAGATGAAGAAGACAGACCTCATAGAGCCGATAAGGTAATATTTTACCGTTCAGAGTTGGAGTGAGTTAGAACTGCTCTTTATATTTGGGATGCTTGCTCATTTAGAAAACGACGATATAAACAACTTAAGTGAATTATAGTATGTTTATTCTAGAGTATATAACATTATATATATATATATATGTATATATATATATATATATATATAGATTCTTTTTTAGCGAACGTAAATATATGGACAAGTTGATATTTTAATTTTTTTGACATTCCTAGTTAAATTTGTCGACGACATATTATGCTCAATTCCTAATAATTGCATAAATGAAACATTAAAACAATTCAACATATTCAATCCTAACCTACAATTCACTTATGAAACAGAAAACAACAATAGCATCCCATTTTTAGACACCCTCGTTATACGAACTCCAGATAACAAAATCAATTTCGATATATACACAAAACCCACAAACTCAGAAAGATACATTAACTACCATTCCAATCACTCATATACCCACAAAATAAACACTGCTTTATCCCTAAAACATAGAATAGAAAATATATGTGAACCAAAATTCTTATATAAAAATAAACAAGATCTTTTTAATATACTTCATAACAATGGTTATCCAAAATCACTATTAAACAAACTTTTATATACAAACACAATAAAAACTCCTATTCAACAAAACGAAATTGCCAACACAAAATACATACAATTACCATACATCAAAAATTTAACACCACTAATTTCTAAAATATTAAAAAAACCTAACATCTGTATAGCTTACACATATGAAAAATCGATTCGAAATTTATTCACAAAAATAAAAGACCCCACTAATCCACTTCTACGCAGCAACCTAATTTACAAAATCACATGCAATTGCAAAAAAACGTACATAGGACAGACTTCACAATGGTTAAAAAATAGACTTACCCAACATCGCAGCGATGCAAAAATTGGAAAAACTTATTGTGCTCTTGCTTCTCATCTAAATTCTACCAAACATGCAGCCAATTTCAATGAAATCACCATATTAACAGAAGACAATAACCACAAAAGACGATTATTTTTAGAATCTTACTACATAATACAAGACAATAATTGCATCAACAACAAACAAGACATCAATAACCACAGTATAGTGTACTCACAACTATATAACATCACCAAAATAGACAACCATCCATAAAACTAATTTACTAATTTAGCTCTACATTTTCAAAATATATTTAAATCAGCACACCACACCATACTATACACCCCACATGATCAAAACATTACATCCATAATTTGCAGTTTCTACAAGTTACCTTATTTACACATTTATTTTTATGTCAATGTCAATGTCAAATTTTTCTATTCAAGCTGTGTATGCCAAAAAACTATAATTTTAATACTGTTATTATCTTTATACTTTTAGCTCTTTGAAAAAAATTTTAAATAAAATCGAAACGTCAAAAACCAGCAAATGAATATTTAATAAAAACATTCGAATGAAAAGTATCCCAAAAAAATTAAAATATCAACTTGTCCATATATTTACGTTCGCTAAAAAAGAATCTATATCTATCAAAAATGGGATTTTATCAACGCATTCGCAACCAATATGGAGAAGATAGCAGTAAAAATTTAAAACTATGGGCCAAAAGCAATATCAATCTAGCTAAATTACAAAATAGAAGCTTATTTTTAGAAAAATGCAGAAGAGCAGTATTATCTCCCAATCACATAACCAATACTATAAAGCATTTAAAAATTCTACTCGATTGCCACAACGCCAATATGATCAATAAGGTCAACAATTATATCAACAAGATAAAAAGACACACTTTAAATCTGGAAATCGAAATTACACACACCAATATAAGTTTTTGGAAAAAGAAAATTACATACGCAAAAGAAGCTCTACATAATTCCCTACCACTCGACATCATTAGAGAATTTGAACACAAACAAAACCAATCGTATAACAAGAAATTCAAGCAAATCAAAAAAATACATATTAAAAAATTTCAGTCGTTATCAGAAGATCAATTTAAAAAACTACCATTCATAGACAATAAAAATTGGTTAATCAATTTAAGCAACAAAACGATTCCAGAAGATATCAAAAATTTCTTATCATTAGGACCAAACTTTAATATTGAACACAATAAAATTAAATAAATAAAAATCAGCAGTAATTGTAAACGTAGTAACGCAATAATTAATTTTGCAAAAGAAAAATGGCTTAATTTGGAAATCAAATATCTGTACAGTAAGCTTAGTAGATTGGAACTGGAAACGTATAAATCGCACCTAGCACTAACGTGCAATTTATCCGAGTCCGGTTTTCAGGAATGGAATAATTTCCAGAGATTTGTTTTTGAAGTCAACAATCATAAATTGTTAGACAAAATTAATAGGCAAAACACTAAGTTGAAGTTTCTTTTAAAGAAACACAATGTCAATGTACCTCCTAAAAAACTGGAAATTACTTCACCTCAATTAGAGTCAATAGTTGTTAACGAATCGTCGAAAATCTTTAATAATGAAGAGTTGACTTTCCTTGATCGAGGCCTAAAATTTGGAGTAGATCATTTGAAAACTCCTTTAGAAGACATTATTGCTGGCATTGAAAATCCATTTCAAAATTAGATGACAATTCAAAAACTTTATTAGAAACGCGTGCAAAATTCAACTTTCGAACAACTTACGCACTTGCGCAAGGAATGCCTCAGAACAAACAAGGAAAGATCATCTGATTATTAAAGATTTACGACAAAAGAATTGTTATTATTTAAAGGCTGATAAGGGAATAGGTTGGTTATTCTGGATAAACAAGACTATGTTGATAGAGTAGAGAATTTGCTGTCTGAGGGTCCTTACAGACCAATAGTCAAAAACGTAAAAATGAAGTTCCTTTAAATAAAATGATTAAATCAACAGAGTCTGTTTTGAAAGAATGTCCAAACCTAATTTCGCCCACACTAAAATTAAAATTAAAATTTCGAATCCTGAAATGCCAAAGCTTTACTGTATACCAAAGATTCACAAAATAATAAATCGATGAAACCAATAGTTTCAGGTATCAACTCACCGACTTACTATTTATCACGATGGCTGTCAAATGAATTTAAGAATTTAAAGTTTAATAGTTTGTCTGTACAAAACTCTTTAGAGTTCATTAATAAAATTAAAATATCACATTAGAAGAGAACGAAATCTTAATTTCATTTGATGTCAGTTCATTATTCCCTAGTGTTCCAATACCACGTACTTTAACATATTTAAAGGATGTTCTTATAGATAGTGATATTGATGATGATAAAGTTGAGGACTATATCAAGCTTGTTTCGCATTGCATGTCCCAGAACTGTTTTCAATTCAACAACAAGTTGTACGAACAACATGAAGGCACAGCAATGGGAAATAGCTTATCACCTTTCATAGCAAATTTATTTATGTCTCGTTTTGAAACCGAGTTAAAAGAAAACTCCAAATACTTCCCAAGAATATGGTTAAGGTACGTGGATGATATTTTTGCAGTTTTTGACACTTCTAAATCAAATGTTGATGATTTTCTTAAAGAAATGAATTCAAAATTTCAAAGCATAAAATTTACGTTTGAACTAGAGAATAATGGACAATTACCCTTTTAGATACATTAGTAATTAGAAATGGTAATAAATTAGAATTTGACATTTATAGAAAAAACCAATGTAAATCGCTTTATTTTGTCTTCCTCTAATCATAGCATACAACATAAGTTGGCTTCATTTAACTTTTGATTAATAGATTATTGAATTTCCTTTAAATAAAAACAGATTTAATAAGGAATTTGCTCTTATTAAACAAATAGCGAATTACAATGGTTTCTCTTCTGATATTATAGATAATATTTTTAGAAAGTGTAAAATAGGATCAACATCCGTAAATCAACGACTTTGCAATCAACCACCTCTAACGATAATGTTAAATATGTTAAACTTCCGTTTCACAAAACCACAAAGGGTCTTGATAAAATATTCAAACAGTGTAATTTCAAAATTGCTTTCACTAATAATAATAAAATTAAAGATTTGCTAGGTAATCCAAAAGACAAGGTGGAAAAATTGCAAAAGTCGGGGATTTATGAAATTAGTTGTGCAGGGCCAGGGTGTTTTCAAAAATATATTGGTCAGACCAAGAGGAATATAACAACAAGATTTAAAGAACACATTGCTCACTTCAAATATGGTAAATATGAAAGGTCTCAGGTCGCCAAACATATATTTGAAACCAGCCACCCGTTAAACTAGAAAATGTTAAATTGTTAAAAGCGGTACCAACGTTTTCCTCCTTAAATGCCTATGAATCAATTAAAATTGTTAAACATAAAGGACCCTCTTAAACACCGATAAAGGGCCAATAGAGTCATCTGCTTTGCTTTCCCTATTGGTCAACAACCAATGAGAAAGCAAGATTAAACTGGTTCCGCTTCAGTAGATTTAGAATTAGTATAAATTAGGTAGATTTAAGTTATAATGTCACAATTCACTTGTTTGTTGTTGAGAACACCAGCCTGCGGGTGAGGAGAATATCCTCGATAGTGTTTAAAGCAACAATATAGTAAATTATACAGCTAAATTTTTTTTTTTTTTTTTTTTACTGATGATGACCACATAGTGGTCGAAATACGTATCTAGTAATTTAAATATTTTTTGTGGTTAAGGGTTTTTATTTAATTTTTTATTTAATTTTATTTAAATCGTGCCACAGTGTTCCTATAGATTATTGAACACAATGTCAATGACATAAAAATTGGTAACCTACTTGCAAACATGGAATCCATACTAGACAATACTGATACTAACCAACAACAAAAAAATATTTTACGCTCACGTATAACTAACATAATTACTAATTTCATTCAAAAACCAACAAACAAAATTTACAGTTCAGAAATGAAAATGTACAAAAAAGTGAATAAATTTCTTATCGACAATCAAGATATAATAATAACCAATGCAGACAAAGGTTCAGTTACAGTTATTTTACAAAAACAAGATTACATCTCAAAATCAAAAGAAATACTAGAAGATCAACATACTTACAAAAAAATTCTCAAAGACCCTACTTTTAGTATACAAAAAAAAGTAAATGACCACATAAAATTACTTCATTCAAAAAATATATTTCAGATCAAGACAAAAAACTTTAACCATAAATAATTCAATACCCGGTAAATACTATGGACTTCCAAAATACATAAAAACAATACTCCCTTACGACCAATTATATCATCCATCAATACTCCTACTTACAAAATAGCTAAATTTATATCCGATATTCTACAAAAATCATTCCCTTTAAAAGACCACAACATAAAAGATACATTTCAATTTGTTGACACCTATAGAAACTTTCAATTACCTAACAATCATATTTTAATATCTTTAGATGTAACATCCCTATTTACTAACATTCCAATAGACCTACTGATAGACGTCATTAACACTAAATGGCATACTATTAAATCCAATTGCAATTTAAGCAAAGAAATGTTCATAACCACTATTAACCTAATTTTTAACAATACTTATTTTGTCTTCCAATCAGAATATTATTTACAAATCTTTGGAACTCCAATGGGATCCCCACTCTCACTCATAATAGCTCAAGTAATCATGGATCATCTTTTAGACACAGTTTTACCCAAATTACCATTCAAAATGACAATCCTAGTTAAATTTGTCGACGACATATTATGCTCAATTCCTAATAATTGCATAAATGAAACATTAAAACAATTCAACATATTCAATCCTAACCTACAATTCACTTATGAAACAGAAAACAACAATAGCATCCCATTTTTAGACACCCTCGTTATACAAACTACAGATAACAAAATCAATTTCGAAATATATAAAAAACCCACAAACTCAGAAAGATACATTAACTACCATTCCAATCACTCATATACCCACAAAATAAACACTGCTTTAGCCCTAAAACATAGAATAGAAAATATATGTGAACCAAAATTCTTATATAAAAATAAACAAGATCTTTTTAATATACTTCATAACAATGGTTATCCAAAATCACTATTAAACAAACTTTTATATGCAAACACAATAAAAACCCCTATTCAACAAAACGAAATTGCCAACACAAAATACATACAATTACCATACATCAAAAATTTAACACCACTAATTTCTAAAATATTAAAAAAACCTAATATCTGTATAGCTTACACATATGAAAAATCGATTCGAAATTTATTCACAAAACTAAAAGACCCCACTAATCCACTTCTACGCAGCAACCTAATTTACAAAATCACATGCAATTGCAAAAAAACGTACATAGGACAGACTTCACAATGGTTAAAAAATAGACTTACCCAACATCGCAGCGATGCAAAAATTGGAAAAACTTATTGTGCTCTTGCTTCTCATCTAAATTCTACCAAACATGCAGCCAATTTCAATGAAATCACCATATTAACAGAAGACAATAACCACAAAAGACAATTATTTTTAGAATCTTACTACATAATACAAGACAATAATTGCATCAACAACAAAAAGATAATAAGCTTGAGTTGGAAAGGATGATTTCGTCAATTACAACAAAATTATTAGATAAAGTATGTACAAGTGAGATAGGCGTAGATTGAACGTCAACGTTCGTTGACAACGGGGAAGGCAGACGAAGTAAAGGATAGTTGCTTTAACGTGTATGTTGGAACGAAATGAGGATAACACGTGTTATCAATATAAGGTAGTGGAGTGAATACAAATTGGCGGTTATACAAAGTGAAGTGAGTACTAAGCAAGAGAGAGGTGATTTTGGGGCGTGGGTTGGAGTAAGATAGATACTGCATATGTTGCATTAAAGGCGTATTTTAAATGTTAACTTTGTCAGTTGGTTGAATATACAAGATTGGGATTATTGAAATTCGATAAAAATCGGTTAGGCGTGCGTGTTTTTGATGTTTAAATGATTTTCAAAGAAGTGAGTTTCGGTTGGAAAGGAAATACGGAGAAAGGTTTACGCGAGCTTGTTGGTGTGGGGCAATTTCTAGAATTTCGGTGGCAGTTGGAGTTTTTTGTGTACGTTAGTTAGAATGTTTTAAGAATTGGGTAACCGTTGGAAGTGAACGTAGAATTAAATGTTTGTATTGTAGAAAGTTTTAAGAATTCTAACATGCTTTGAAGGGGAAAGAAGGATATATAAACACCAAGAGATGGTTGTGCAGCTCTCTTAATCTTCAAGTTCGAATAGCGGAAAGCTTTTTCTTAGTCTACAATCAACTGATGGCTCCAAGAGTAAAATACTTTAACGAGGTGAATAAAAGAGGACTCTACTATACAAATGGAAATGGAGTAGATGTCAGTGGTTGGTCAATTTGGTTGTGTACCAACAGTCAATTGTATTACTAGCAGAGCTTGGGAAATTTGGATGCACCTACAATGTGGTAGATTTCATGGTCAAATGGTTGCAGCTGGCAGTTATGGCTATTGCAAGTCAGGTTGGGGTGTTCCTGTATGCCGCAGAGATGCAGGGATAGTATACAGGTAACTTTTGCTTTTTATTGACAATGTGTATAAACTGGTGTTCAATGACTTTTGTGCTTTGTGGGTATAATTTATGAACTAAAAGGGCAAACTTGGAAAGAGTTACAGATTGAACTTTTTCTGTTGTATTATTTTACTGCATTTTTATGTGGGAATTTATGTTAAAAAGGAGTTTAAGATATTAGTAATATTTGTTATTTTTTTTTGTACAAGGAAAAAGGGACTGTTTGCTGTTGGATGTGCGAAAAGTAGCAAGAGAGGTTAAGGTTTTACCAGGAGCTCTTATTAAACCAAGGTTAAACCATGTGGTAAAGTCCTGTTACTTTCTCGGATAATCAATTGGAAATAATTAATCTGGGGAATTATTGATCTCGAAATGTATTATTTTGAAAGGGGATATATAATGTATAAATAATGTGTGAACGAAGAGTTTACTTGTGATTTGGCGTGCACTTTTCTCTGAGTATGTAATATATGTAAGTGATTGACCGTAGCAGCTATATTTTTTTTAGTAGTTAGTTTAATTGCAAAAAGCAGCTGAGCAGCCGTGGCAAACTTCATTGTAAAGCAGAAATTTTTAAGCTTTTTAGGTATATGAGCACTACACCACCTTACTAGCAGCGGACTTCGTAGCATTTTGACGCCTAAAGGTGGGACTTGAATTTAAGTATAAGAGTTACTTCGTAGCATATATGGCACCCAGAAAGTGGGGATTTTTAGTATTATTGAGTGACGACCAAAACCGGTGACCGCACTTCGTAGCAATATATATATATATATATATATATATATATATAATATATAGGATAGGTAGTAAAATACGAAACAAAGTAGGTCCAAATTTGATCTATATGTCCGAAGTTTGCCAAGAATGCTTCGTGTAGTTTTAAAAAGAGCATCATTCTTCAAAGGAAGACTGTGTTTCGAAAATCTTTAGATTAAGTTTTTAGTTAGTATATTTATGACATACTGAACTTTTAATATTTAGTTAATATTGTACTGTGTAGTTGTGAGAAAAATGTGTGTTAAAGATTAAAAAATGTTTTATCAAATTGTATAAATACTGTGTATCTTTGGTTTTCCATTATTGTAAATGGGATAGTTAGTTTTTGCGTAATAAATTGTGTTGAGGTGATTGAATATTTCAGGTGTTAGTCAACATTTACTTTTAGAAATCTTCCATACAGTTAGCCGTCCTAAATAGGTCTACGTGTTTTAGGTTTCCTTTAGATTTAAAATAATTTTGATTTTAATGAATTTTCAGGTATATCTGTAAGCCAGAATCTCACTCCTAATCCCAAAATTTTGGCACCCCCTCGATATTCATTCTAAGTCTTTTCCAAGTTATTTCCCGATCAAGACCTCATTTCATACCCGATAACCTTCTGAAACCCTAAAACACTTACACCATTCCACCCACTGAGTTAGTCGAAAGACTAAACTTTTGTTAGTACAGTTGAAGTTTTCGGTATTTTACGGAAACGGAATTTTTAGCGGAGTACTTCACGGAGGCGGCTCCATGGCGTAGTTGGTATGCGTGTGACTACTACTCCCTAGGTCCCGGGTTCGAATCCCGATACGGTCCGCTTGAAAAATGTTAGGCAAACATTTTTCACAAAAATACGCCCTCATTCGGATAAAAGGTAAAATGGAGGTCCCGTGTGTGAGTGTTGTTACGCACGTTAAAGATCCCTACCTTGCTTGGAACAACAAGGGTTCGGCAAAATTCAAAATTTTTCAGGTAAAAAAAACTTGCTTCCTGGCCAATGTAGTACCTTCGGGTGGAGCATTGGAAAATCAAATGTAGGGAGAGTACTTCACGAAGGTCCCGGGTTCGAATCCCGATACGGGCCGCTTGAAAAATGTTAGGCGAGCATTTTTTACAGAATACGCCCTCGTTCGGATGAGAGGTAAAATGGAGGTCCCGTGTGTGAGTGTTGTCACGCACGTTAAAGATCCCTACCTTGCTTGCAACAGCAATGATTGGGAAAAAATCAAAATTTTTCCAGGTAAAAACTCCCTTTTGGCCAATGTAGTACCTTCGGGTAGAGCATTGGAAAAATCAAATTTACGGGGGAGTACTTCACGGAATTTTCTGTGAATTACTTGTTAGATATTCTGAGGGCTAAAAACTGTACGTAACAAACGTTCTTTTACCTTAAATTTAAGTTTCTCATCACTAGATCTTAGAGTTTAGTAGACGCTTCACTACAATTTTAGCACCTACTTACCGTCCGCCATGTTTAACACTTACAATTGCTTACAGAATAAAATGTTAGATTACAGAAATTGACCACTCTAACACAGCGCAATTTCTTTTCATTACTCTAATTGAAATTTTGCCAAAATATTGGAAAGGAAAAATTTGGTACATGCCACTTTTTCATCCGACACCTTTATTTGACAGTCTATAAAAAATTTTGTGGATAAGAAAACTTGCAACTCTTTTTATACCGAAATAATGGATAGTAATGGTTATTACTAATAATAAGGGTTAGTAACATATTCTTGAAAATCAGTGTTAAATTTGTGATATATTTTGTGCCATAATGATTTGTAGGTTGTAGAGTTGTATGGTGAGCGGTGTCAAAATGTCACTTTTCCAAGAAATTTTATTACCTTTAATCGTAACCCGGTTGACGTATTTATACCATTGGTAACTTTTGTGCCCAACTTCCCTTAACAAACTAATATGTGTATAAAATATAAAAAATAAAAACAAACCGCCACGATTGATGAATGAACTGTTGAAGTAACGTCGATCGCGTGAACAGTTCTCATGCGTGACTCCATGGGGTTCAATTGAATAATCTGAATATCAAAGTATCAAAATGATTGATACTTTCAAACCAGACAATGAGAACCTTTACAGCTTTATATAAATTCTACTACGTCGCCTAAACAATATAAAAAGTTACCAGTAATTTTTGCTTGTTTATATTTGTACGTGACATGTCATTTACCATGACTTAGTGATTATGTGACACTTGATTGGTTCATTAGCAAACTATAAGTAGTTACAACCTGTAACAATATACACAAACGTCTAGGAACAAGATTATTAATTCTTGTAGTAATAAAGCGTCAACATAGCCGGTACTGTAGGTGGTACCATAACTTACATCAAAAACAATTACAAGGGATGATAAATGCGATTAAGGCGTGTAGACAAGATATAAATCCTTCATCAATTTTTTAGACCGGGTAAATATTCATAGAATTATCTGGTATAATAATAATTAAGACACGAAGTCTTTATTATTATCTGTCATTATCAAACAAATACCTTTCCATTATGCAGTAAATTATAGTCATCTATCAATGGGAAGTTCCGATATTTGTATATTTATTTGATTTTCCACTTTAATTTATTGCTACTGCATGACTAATAATGCTATCAAATCTATTACTAACGAGAACGAAAAAGTGCGTAAGCTCTTTTATACAAAAGAAGATGAATGTTTTGTTAACAGCAGAAGAAGAATGTACAATTAATTAAAACTTGTTATATAATAAACGAAATAAATAGTTGTAGATATTACACTAATAAATTTACTACACAGATAAAAATATGGTTAAAAATATTTAAATTATATAATTCGCAGTTTGATTACTCATTCTATATTATAATTTCAACAGCTAAATTTTCTCATAAGTACCTATGGTATTTAGCTAATATTATCAACGCTAAATCCACACAATGGCACAATATTCACACGGAAATCAATTTTCCAATTGGGTGAATCTACAGGCAGGGGTGTCACAGGGAAGTGTATTTGGTCCTTTTCTGTTTTCCTTGTACGAGTATATTCAAGATATTAATAAAGTTCTCAAATTTAGTAAGTACCATTATTATGCCGACGACATTCATATATATATATTGTCACTGTCATCCTAATGATTTACCAAATACATTTATCAACATTAATTCTGATCTTACTAGAATAAAATCGTGGGGAGACAAAAACCAACTAACAATAAATCCTTTTAAATGTGAAGCAATTGTAATCGGATCTTCCAAACTGTTAGGTAAAACTGACCAATCGATACTCCCGCCTCTTCAATTGGGTGGGTCGCTAATCGAACTTTGTCCGGTCGTTAAAAGTCTTGGAGTTATTATTGACGCGACCCTATCTTGGAAGAACCACACACTATACACATGTCAAAAAGTTTTTGCTTCGCTGTATGGTCTCAATAGGCGCTTTATTTTGGCACGAAACCAGGACAGAGACCTCCTAGTCTAGAGCTAGGAGGAGAGAAAATCCCGTTTAAAGATTGTATTACCTACCTCGGCGTCAAGATCGACGATAAATTAAATTGGAAATCGCACGTACAATACGTTAAAAGTAAGGGCGGCGAAATATAAAATAAAATGATGGCGGCGGCTAAAATAAAGTGGGGTTTCAGGGGCGAATCGCTGAGGACGGTTTATACCGGAGCAATTGAGCCGGTAATGCTGTACGCAGCTTCTGTATGGACAGAAGGTTGTAAAATCAGGGAGATGCGGCAATTGACGAGCGTACAACGCATAACCGCGGTAAAAGCGGCGAGAGCGTACAGGACCACCTCCACGGAGGCGGTCCTGGTGATCAGTAGGACTCTCCCTATCGAATATGTCGTTAGGGAGATTAAAGATAGAAGACTTATAGATATAGGGAAAGGGCGCGAAATTATCGAAGATATTAATCTTGGTAATAGGGACGTTGCAAGAAAGATCGTGGTATCAGAGTTGGGGCACCCGGCCGATATTAGAGGAATCGAGTTTGTCGAAGGTGATCGGGACGCGACGGGTATCAGAATTTACACGGACGGTTCACGTATGGTTGACGGGCAAGCAGGCGCGGCGTTTGTCGTGTTTAAGCAGGAAAGGGAGGTGTTCCGGTTTCAAATCAAACTCGCGAACTAGAGCACTATCTTCCAGTGCGAATTGGTAGCCATACGAGAGGCTATCGATTACGTAATAAATCACACGGGCAGAGACGATTATTATATAATCAGTGACAGTAAATCAGCGCTGACGGCATTAACTAACATGAACACCTCGACAGACCTCCAGGCGGACGTCTGGAAAATAGCGCATGCAGCGATCGAGTTTCGACGTTTAAAGTTCTGTTGGGTTAGGTCGCACGATGGTAACGTAAAAAATGATAGGGCTGACGAATTAGCTAAAGAGGCCGCAACGGGCGACTTTCGGATATCACATTCGTCGATACCGAGGTCTTTAATTAAAAGAAAGCTGCGCGAAAAATCAATTCGACAATGGGAAGAGAGGTGGAACAACGCTGCCACGGGCAGGTTGACCCACAAATTCATACCGAGCATACAAGCTAGAGGTAGGATCGAGGTTAAGCTCGATCACAAAATGGTGCAGTTGATAACAGGGCACGGCGCCCTGAAGGCGTATTTACAAAGGTTCGGTCTAACCAACAGCGACCGCTGCGAATGCGGTGAGGACGCAGAAAGCGCAGAGCACGTGCTCTGCCCGCTTGAGGCGGGAAATGGAGAGTTGGCTGATAGCAAACTAGCTATCCTAGGTCTGGCATGGCCAAAGAGCCTAGAGGAAGTCGGGGAAGTGGTTAACCAGAAGGCGTTCTGGACAGCCTTAAAAGAATTCGCGGGAAGGGTCGCGAGATTAGACAATGACAACCGCGTGTAAAATTCGGTGGGGTTGGTGGGAAGATTGAAAAATTTTAGATTGACTTGGCGTGAGTAAGGATACCAGCATAGATATAACCAAAATCTGATATAAAAATAATAATAATAATTAAAAAAAAACATGATAATTATACCCAAATGTCCAATATGCACGAGAAACCCCCACACCATTAATACAGTCACTGCCTACCTTCATAATTATGTGCGGAAAATCGAGAAATCGGGAATAAATAATAACAAATAAATCAGAAACCCTCATTAAATTAAATCAATAAAATAAACAAAGATGATAAAATCGAGTGAAACCGCGCATCCCCCCCAGGATTTGAAAGTGAAGTGATAGTGATAGTGCCCCCCTCCCGAACATTTAGTGCATACCCACCAGGACTTTAGCAGTGCACCCCATCTTCCCCTTAGAAGTAAGTTACAGTTAGATGTAGACAGACGACCAGATCTTCGGATGCTGGAGCATTTTTCATCGAGGTAAGACTTAAATTGTGGCGGCTGTACTCGCACAAGCATTAATTTACATTAATTAGTAGTTTTTGAAATAATTTAACAATGCACGTTTTGTGCGTAATGGCGCTAGCCGACATAATACTTGTGCGAGTGCACCTGATAAATAGGGTGATGCTTTTGCTATTTTGTGCACTGCTATATGCTTAACGCTTATTAGACATTTATTTATATATTTATATAATTATATTTATTTATATTTTATATTTACACTTTATATTTACTAGCATGTATTGTAGTATTTTGTGGCATATTTGTTTTGTTTGACGTTCTGTCGCCATTTTGGTTGCAGTATATATTTGGGAAGGAAGAATAGAATAGTGAAGATTGTAATCATAATATAAATCAGTTAAGGAATGATAAGGAAAGCTAGGGATGGATTTAAATTGGTTAGCTAGATTTGGATAGTTTTAAGACGACCCTTCAGGTCGCACTGGTAAGCAGAGCCGGCGTCTGCTATCCGGTATTACGGATCCCCCCCCCCTCTCATTTTTGCTTGTGTCATGTTGATCGGGTACACTCTAAAGTCAGCGCTAGGGATACCATTATTTACAACCCTGTTTTTAGTTTTTGTTTTTAGTTCTTGTTTCAGTTTGTCAGATTTTTAGGTTTGTTAGATTGTTAGAGTTTGTTAGGTTTGTTAGATTTTAGGTTTGTTAGGTTTTATTTAGAATTTTATTAGGGTGGATTAATTATGAAGTTAGAATTAATTAGAAGCACGATTATTTTTCACGTTTAAACCCAATGTAGTACCTCCGGGTGGAGCATTCGGGACGTGGCCGGAAGTATAGCGGCCCCTTATTAAAATTATAATGTATGGTCTCAATAGAAATAGGCGATTTTCACCAATTAGCTTAAAAATCAAACTTGTCCAGGCCCTAATCCAGCTCATTTTCGATTATGAAGGTGTTGTGTAGAATAATCTGCCCCAGATTAGTGGTGATTGTTTGCAAAAAGTTCATAATAGCTGCATTCGCTGGATAATTGATACTAAGCGCTATGATCACATCTCACCATTTTTTAAGAAATTATCCTGGTTGAAGCTGCATAACCAGAGGAAATCACATCAAGCCATAATGTTGTTTAAGTTTTTACTCAGGATTGGTCCAATCATTTTGATACTTTGATATTCAGATTATTCAATTGAACCGCATGGAGTCACGCATGAGAATTGTTCACGCGATCGACGCTACTTCAACAGTTCATTCATTAATCGTGGCGGTTTGTTTTTATTTTCGCCTTTATCTAACGGCTAGTACAGATGATAACCGGTTGAAAATTCTACATCATCAAACTGAAATGTATCATTCCTCTTTTGTGGTTTCCAGTTCTTCACTGTGAAACTCGATTCCTGCCATTATAAGAAATTCTACCACAATCTCGAAGTTCCGACAAACGTATCAGGAGTATCTACTATCACAACAGTAGTTACATTTAGGATATGGGTTCTGAGATTAAGTGCCTGTTGTGTGATTGAACGTTTTTGTTATATGTATGTATGAGCATGGGTGCGAGTGCGCATACGCGCGCGTGTGTATGTGTATGGCAAAGGTATATCAATTTATTTAATTATTTATTTATATTTATATTTATTTATTTATATTTATTTATTTATTTATTTATTAAGTGCCTGTTGTGTGACAGTGTTTTTGTTATTTGTATGTATGAGCATGGATGCGAGTGCGCATACGTGCGAGTGTGTGTGTGTGTGTATGGCAAAGGTATATTTATTTATTTATTTAAACACTGTAAAAATGCTTATTTTTATTTTTATTTTTAATATTTTTCCTTTTTAATCTCTAGTTAGGTGTAAGAGTGGACTTCGTAGTCCAAATCTCGCTAGAGTTACTTCTGGAGTTAATAGTTATTTGTATGAATGCTATTTAAATAACAAAGATATACAATACAATACGTACGAAAGAGGAACAGTAATTGAAGACTTTATCTTACAACATCACGCATACATATCCTAAATTCTCCTTCAAACACTTCAACCT
Organism: Platerodrilus igneus; assembly: GCA_036346225.1. Taxonomy (NCBI): domain Eukaryota; kingdom Metazoa; phylum Arthropoda; class Insecta; order Coleoptera; family Lycidae; genus Platerodrilus; species Platerodrilus igneus. The sequence continues at coordinate 1,440,450 of JARFIW010001380.1, read as the reverse complement.
GGGAATCCCGTACTCATCAATCCAATATAGACATCATCCGGCCTCCTCATCTACAGCACGCATAATCAACTTCAGACCAGCGACCACAATTCTATATCCCTTGACATCCTCCCTAATATCCCTAAATGACCCTTCATCAAAATTCCAGCATTTAACAGCAATAAAGTAAACTGACCCCAATTCCTAGAGTCCGTATTAGCAACAATTCCAGATTTCCCTTCACAGCAATACAAAGACATGAATCCACACACACTAACTAAGACAATAATAAGAAAACATACAAAATGTCGCCGCTACGTCCATCCAGATCAGACATCACAACCAAACCAATACCTTAATCGACAAACGACCTAAATAATACCAGAGAAGCCCTACTATTTACTAGACATAGATTCCAAAGCGCATGACGAAACTCCCTGCTCTCCATATCAGATCTCCAAGAGCTTGCACAATCCCACTCCTCCAGTGAACAAAATGTGCATCAAACACCCTCGTTCAATTTGTAAACAAATCTCTACGTACGAGTCATCCTGCTTCAATTATAACGATTTACTACGGCTCACTCCGTTTTAAATTACCTTGCACCTACTTGTGCATAAAAACACTTGTAAATCTTAGGTAGGACTGCACATGTCACGAGATTTGAAGCTACAATGATATTCTTGTAGACTTGGAAAAATAAGAGAGAGCGAATGCCACCTTCAGCAACGCTTATATAATCACCACCCCACTTCGGTTGCCTGTATGTTTGCTATCCATTCCTCGTAAATTTGCAAACGGCCACTCAATTCTACAAAATTTCCCTTTGCACGTAAATACAACCGTCTTTCATTACCGCGAAAAACTATCTAACCAAAACCAACCGTTCAAATTTCTTTGAAATTTTCCCTTTCTGTCATGTACACACAAATACAATCACGCCTATCGTATGCGCGTTCATCCAATTATCTCCCTTGCACTCTCCTAATCACATCTCTCAGCTTTGTCTATCCTTACTACCTAAAGTGTCTATGTTATTTCTGCCTTTCTGGTATCTCTTTCTGTCCTGTTATCTGTCTTGCTTGTAACCCCTCTATTACAATATTGTTCACGGTTATTTCTGACTTCCTTTAGGTGTGTCCTGAAAAATTGATACCGTTCACAAACATGTCGCATCCTCGTCCCTTTTATAGCCTTTTAAAGTATATTTGTCTAACACGTGCTTGAAAATGTTTATCACATGAGCACCTGATATCTTTCATCTGCCTCTGTTACGTATTAAACATTGTCTGTGTCTTGATTATATCGATGTTTTGCACTAGTAGACCGTTGTTGTTAGCCTTGCATTTGTCCATTAACACAAACTACCTCGAATTATTCTCAACGTAAACTCGGTTTTACAAGAATTCTGTTATTTACCCCAATCTCCTGTTCTATGAAATCCTCGACGATTTTAACGTGTTTTCCAATATTAAAGCTTGTAGCCTTCGTCGAAAGCTTTTAACTTATGCTATATTTCATAAATGTACTATTACTTTATAGTGAAAATCTTTAATCCTATTAATCTTTGTACACGATTTTCGACCAAGTCGTCGATCTTAATTGTTGTTCTTGTATTATATTAACGTATACAAATTAAACCTACATTATAATATGCAATTTAATCCCTATCTAATTATTGAAGCGTTTTAAATAAATTATTGATTTCTATGTAGAGGGTATCTACAAATAAATAACTGCTTGGCCTATTTACACCTATCTAAGCCTATCCGATCACAGTATATTCCCCCTATTAGAATGCAAAGACAAACAAATACTTGGTTTTATTTACATTCAAATAAGAAGCAAACCACCTACTAACTATCACTATATAATATTTACACACAACTATCTATTTACCTATCTCTACTTATAACTACCTATCCATATCTATATCTATCTATTTAACCTATCGTTATCTATAACTATCTATTCACCTATCCTTATTTATTTATCCTATCTCTATCTATTTCTATCTATCTACACCTATCTTTATTTATTTAACCTATCACCATTTATTTAACCTATCTTTATCTATACCTATCTATTCAGCCTAGCTCTGCCTATTAACCTATCTTTAATTATTTATCCTATCTCTATTTCCCTCTCGCTATTTACGCCTATCTCTAACTATTTAAATCTAACTCTTTTCTTGTTCCTCCATGTCATCCACCTCACATATTTGATAAACTGCACCCTTGTCTTTACTCCTATTTCTATAACTCTTCTGATTCCTTCATAAAAAATAAAAATATCGTCAACGTCCTGATACTTAAATTGTTTATATTTCCCTATACTTGTCTGTTTTTCATTAATTATTACCTTTGATGTGGACAAACCAAACGGTACTATCTTAGCATCATTACCTTTTCCCTCTACGGAAAACTTCTTATACCTTCTAAAATCTTTGTGTGGTGGAATTAACAAGAAAGAATAGCTTAAGTCCAATTTACTAAAAATGAATTTGCCACTTAGCCTCCTTTAAAGTGTGTTCGTGGACGGTGGACAATGAAATTGTGGTTTCATTCGCTGATTAATCTTCCACTTTCTAGTTGCCGCTTGAAGCGAGCGGACGTGTTTCTGCCGAGCTCCCGCTTCAGCAATAACAGTAAGTGTTTATCTAGGGTTTTATTATTTATTGTTGAATTATTTTATTTGAAGCTTTGCTTTTTATTGTGTTTTATTTTTATAATTGTGTGCCATCAAAATTTAAATACAGGGCAGTAAAATAAAATTTTAAAACAGAATTTAAACTAAATAAAAACTAAATAAATCGCGTTTTCTTTGTAATTTAAACTAAATCCGCGTTTTAAAATAAAATAAATAAATTACGGGCCAATAAAACAAAAATCTACTAAACTAATACTCAAAATAATTTCGGAATAACTTAAAAGGCATTTTAATAATAAATTTAAAATAAAAACCGCGTAAATCGAGTAAAAACCGGGTAAAACAACCAAAAAGTGTGTGAAATTTTATAGTGCGCGTATAATAAAATAATAACCAAAAACAAAAATCTAAGCCTTTTAAATCAAATAAATATCTCAAAACTGTAAATTTTAAAACAATTTTAATATAAATTTTCCGTAAATTAAGTACACGCGTACTTATAAGTTCTTTACAATCGATTTTGGTGTAATTAAGCATGTAACAGTTAGGGGTTGTGCTAGTTACCAAGCGATAAAGTGAAAGGTCATTTCCGGTTACCACATTCCGATTGCGCTCGACCTTATTTTGTTAATTACACATTTAAAAATAAAGTGTTGTTATTTATAAATTATATATTTTAATATTTTGAAGTAATTAGTTTATTTAAATTTGATTTGGCGGTTTTAAAAATTTAAAATAAATAAATAGTGTTCTTCGCGGTACATTTTGAAACGAATTGCGTTAGGAATTTATTTGGTTCTAGTTGTTATTTTGACGCTTAGTGCTTGCTGTATTTTTGTTAAAATTTAATATTTAATTGGGCGGTTCGAAGTTTAAATAAATACAAGGTTGCTTACGGTTCACCATTAAACAAAACATTTTATTGGACCAACGTTTTGCGTTCTTCTAGCGTCGTTCTTTAGCGTCGTAACGGTCAAGTGGTTTTGAGCTGCGTTTTAGGTGTCATTTTTGTCGTTTGTTTTGTCAGCATGGTGGTCCACCGCGACGAGGAACCATTGCCCAGAAAGAAGAGGGAGATAGGTCGAGTCTAATAGGTCGGAGGCTGAGGGCGCTGTTGGGGAAACAGCTAAAGGTAATTTTAAAAGACGTTAGGTTAGGGATTCAGGAGGAGGTAGAGGAGCCTGTGTCTGCGGCGGTCGTGTCGGGGGAGTCGGGGCCCCCTGGGGTGGCTGCGGCGCCTGAATCGCCCTCAACTTCGGGAGCCCAGCGAAAGATGTCGACTAGCAGCGACGATAGCGTTGCAGCTAGCGACCTCGATGAGCTGGACCTCCTGAGATTGAGGGTGAGGAAGGCGCACTGGGCCATCTCCGGGAGGGTGCCGACGACCTCCGCCACTATCGTCGTGGAGGACAGAAAGAGGATTCGCTACGCCCTGGATGATTTCCTCGACGCGGCGAATCAACTTATAGGTATGGTTAGGGCGCTGCGGCTTGTGGCTAGTGATTCTGGGAGAGCTAATGTTGTCGGGGGAAGTCCAGCGGTGGTTGCTTGCGTTTCAGGGCAGCAGGGTTCCAGGAGCCAGGAGGTACCGATGCCGCGGAAGGCGTCGTATGCTGCAGCTGCTGCAGGTGCGACGCCCACCTTTGCAGTTAGGGTCGATGCCAGGCCAGGGAGAAGGATGACGTCATGTCGACCCTAAAGAAGAAGGTCGATCCCGCTCGTGATGGTTTTGTTGTGGTCGGAGCTCGTAGAACTCGCAAGGGCGGTGTAGTTGTCGAGTGTGCAAACCGAGAAGATGCGAAGAAACTGCAGTCGAAGGTTGTCGGTGACTGCAAAGAGCTCGTGGCGAAGACCATCGAGAAGAAGCGTCCACGGGTCGTTCTTCCGGGGGTCGAAGCGGGGATGAAGGCGGAAGAACTGGTGCGGTTGATCGCGTGCCAGAATCCCCGCTTCGGCGATTTGAAAATAGAAGACCACCTGAGGGAGAAATTTAGATTTGGCGGAAAGGGCCCTAGGGATCCCTTCGTCAATGTAGTCTTCAAGTGACCCCATACTTCGTGGGCGTTTGTTAGCTGGCGCTATAAACCTCAGGTGGCGAAGAGTCTGGGCCCGGGACCACTTCTCGATAACCCAGTGCTACAGGTGCTACGAGTACGGCCATAGATCGATGGAGTGCAAGGAGAAGGTACAGTGGTGCGGTAACTGTGCCGAAGTCGGTCACGAATTCAAGAATTGCCGGAGGGCAATCCCCTGCTGTGTGGTTTGCGCTAGGGCAAACGACAGAACTGGCGGTGGTGCGAAGGTCGATACGCGCCACGACGCCAAGTCGAGTAGATGCCCCACGATGCTGAGATTGAAGAACGCAATCACACGGAACATCGATTATGGACCGTGAAGAAAAAGATAGATTTAAAAGAAGCAAGAAGATAAAATTCGCGCAATTAAATCTCGGGAAAGGAAAAGGGGCTACAAATAACTTCGTAAAGTTATTTAGCGAAAATAATATCGACATCGGGCTTATACAGGAACCGCACCTGTACAGCCACAAAATAACAGGTTTTGGGAAGGGGGTCACCGTTTTAAACGCAAACAGCGAACGACCGCGTAGCGGTATAATAATAAATAATGGGACGTGCGCCGGAATAATACTAAATAATTTATCCAACGAATTTTTAACAACGGTCGAAATTAAAACAGGGCTAAATACATTTTACGTGATCAGCGCGTATCTTCCGCCGGTTGATTCCCGGCCGGAAAATCCTCAAACCGAGGACTTAGTAAACCAAGTTGAAAACATTTTGCGCAAAATCGGTAGGAATAAAAATTTAATCATCGGGGGAGATTTTAATGCTAAGTCGCCATTATGGGGCAGCCCTATCGAAGACGATAGAGGCTCGCAGGTTGCTGATCTTTTTACGGGATGGGACCTTAGTGTGATAAACACTAATGATTCACCTACGTTTGAGACGCATAGAGGCAGCAGTTTTATAGATATTACTGCAGTCTCGCACGAAATGTTAGAAACGATTTGTAATTGGAAACTAAGGTCGGACGAGGAAACGCTCTCTGACCATAAATTAATAACATGGGACATTGCAACCAAAATAAGCGCAAACGAGCAGCTAACTATATTTCCGCGGTTCTGTAATAAAAAAGCAAATTGGGAGCGGTTTAAAGAAAAATTTGGCGAAAGTATCCTGCGCTCGAAAATGAGCTATTTAACTGCCGAGAGGCAGACGAAGTAGAAACACTCGCGAAAAATTGAACGACGCGGTGGTAAACGCGTCGTCGTATTCCATGCCGCAAAAGAAAACATTTAAAGACAGCGTACCCTGGTGGACCCGGGAACTAACCACCAAGCGGGCAGAAACGCGTAACCTAAGGCGCCGCTATCAACGCGCCTCGGGAGATATAAGAGAACAACGGAGAATAGAATATAATCAAAGTTACCGCGAATATAAAATATTAATAGAAGAAACGCGAACGAATAAATTTAAAGAATTCTGCACGCAAAACTCAGAGAAAGAACCCTGGGAACCGCATACCACGTAATTAGAGGAAAACAACAAAAAATCGCGCTCAGTAATATAAAGAAAACAAATGGCAAATACACGGAAGGTTTTAAAACCACAGCGGAATATTTACTAGAGAAATTTTTCCCATCGGATAATCCCGAGGGGGATGAAGGGTCGCACGATTTAATACGTCGGGAAGCTGCAAAGGCGCAAGGAACAGGTGCCGATAAGGCAATCCTAGTTCACGAGGTCGTCAGGACTCTTAGGAGGATGAACCCTAAGAAGGCACGGGGGCATGATGGAATCACTTCAGACGCAGCTCTGCAGGCGTGCCTGTTAGCCCCGTGTGTCTTTGTTGGGTTGTTTAATCTTTGTTTAGAAAGGGCGTTTTCCGCGTTGCTGGAAAATCCAGAATGTGAAATTTATACCCAAACCTAAAAAGACGGATGCGTCAGATCCGGGCAGCTATCGTCCAATTAGCTTGCTACCGGTGCTGGGGAAAGTTTTAGATCGCGTTATGACTACGCGTGTTGAACACCTAGTGCGAGACAGCGGCGGTTTTAATAACCGACAGTTTGGTTTCGTGGAGGGCAAGTCGACTATCGACGCGTTAGAGTTCGTTGTCGGGGAAATTAAGCAGGCAAGAGATGCCAAAGAGTACTGTGTCGTTGTTGCTTTGGACATTTCAGGAGCATTTGATGCTGCCTGGTGGCCATTAATCGTTTGCGAGTTAGATCGTAGGGGTTGTCCGCGAAACTTGATGTCTTTGGTCAAGAGCTATTTCTCGGGGCGATTAGCACAGGTTGAAATTCCGGGTGAAGTTCTGTCGCGTGAGGTGGAAAGGGATGCCCGCAAGGGTCATGTTCTGGTCCCACATTTTGGAAGTTGTTGTATGAGAGCATCTTTAGGGTCAAGTTGCCCGCAGGATGCTCAATCGTTGGGTTTGCAGATGACACGCTTTTAATTGTAAGATCGAGATTGTTAATGGATATGCGCACAAAACCGAACGAGGCGCTTAATAAATTACACGAATGGCCGCAGGCGGTAAAATTAAAATTTAACACGGCGAAGTCAGAGGCGCTTTATTTCGGCACGAAACCAGGACAGAGACCTCCTAGGTTAGAGCTAGGAGGGGAGAAAATCCCGTTTAAAGATTGTATTACGTACCTCGGCGTCAAGATCGACAATAAATTAAATTGGAAAGCGCACGTACAATACATAAAAAGTAAGGGCGGCGAAATATCAAATAAAATGATGGCGGCTGCTAAAATAAAGTGGGGTTTCAGGGGCGAATCGCTGAGGACGGTTTATGCCGGAGCAATTGAGCCGGCAATACTGTACGCAGCTTCTGTATGGGCAGAAGGTTGTAAAGTCCGGGAGATGCGTCAATTGACGAGCGTACAACGCATAACCGCGGTAAAAGCGGCGAGGGCGTACAGGACCACCTCCACGGAGGCTGTCCTGGTGATCAGTAGGACTCTCCCTATCGAATATGTCGTTAGGGAGATTAGAGATAGACGATTAATAAATATAGGAAAAGGGCGCGAAATTATCGAAGATCTTAATCTTGGTAATAGGGAAATTGCAAGAAAGATTGTTGTATCTGAGTTAGGGCACCCGGCTGATATTAGAGGGATCGAGTTTGTCGAAGGTGATGAGGACGCGATGGGTATCAGAATTTATACGGACGGTTCACGTATGGACGATGGGCAAGCAGGCGCGGCGTTTGTCGTGTATAAGCAGGAAAGGAGGTGTTTCGGTTTCAAACCAAACTCGCGAACTGGAGCACTATCTTCCAGTGCGAATTGGTAGCCATACGAGAGGCTATCGATTACGTAATAAACCATACGGGCAGAGACGAGTATTATATAATCAGTGATAGTAAATCGGCGCTAACGGCTTTAACAAACATGAACACCTCGACAGATCTCCAAGCGGACGTCTGGAGGATAGCGCGTACGGCGCTAGAGTTTCGACGTTTAAAGTTCTGTTGGGTCAGGTCGCACAATGGTAACGTAGGAAACGATAGGGCTGACGAATTAGCTAAAGAGGCCGCGACGGGCGACTTTCGAATATCACATTCGTCGATACCGAGGTCTTTAATCAAAAGAAAGCTGCGCGAAAAATCAATTCGACAATGGGAAGAGAGGTGGGACAACGCTGCCACGGGCAGGTTGACCCACAAATTCATACCGAGCATAGAAGCCAGAGGTAAGATCGAGTTTAAGCTCGATCACAAAATGGTGCAGTTGATAACAGGGCACGGCGCCCTGAAGGCGTATTTACAAAGGTTCGGTCTAACCAACAGCGACCGCTGCGAATGCGGTGAGGGCGCGGAAAGCGTAGAGCACGTGCTCTTCGACTGCCCGCTTGAGGCGGGAAATCGGGGGTTGGCTGATAGCAAACTAGCTATCCTAGGTCTGGCATGGCCAAAGAGCCTAGAGGAAGTCGGGGAAGTGGTTAACCAGAAGGCGTTCTGGACAGCCTTAAAAGAATTCGCGGGAAGGGTCGCGAGATTAGACAATCAATGACGACCGCGTGTAAAAATTCGGTGGGGTTGGTGGGAGGATTGAAAATTTTAGATTGACTTGGCGTGAGTAAGGATACGAGCATAACCAAAACCTGATATTAAATAAAAAAAAAAAAAAAAAAGATAATTATACCAAAATGTCCAATATGCACGAGAAACCCCACTCCATTAATACAATCACTGCCTATCTTCATAATTATGTGCGGAAAATCGGGAATAAATTATACCAAATAAACAATAACAAATAAATCATAAACCCTCATTAAATTAAATCAATAAAGTAAACAAGGATAATAAAACAGAGCGCAACCGCGCATCCCCCCAGGACTTGAAAGTGAAGTGATAGTGATTGTGATCCCCAAGAACATTTAGTGCATACCCACCAGGACTTTAGCAGTGCACCCGTCCCACCTTTAGAAGTAAGTTACAGACGACCAGATCTTCGGATGCTGGAGAATTTTATTATCGAGGTAAGACTTAAATTGTGGCGGCTGTACTCGCACAAGCATTGATTTACATTAATTAGTAGTTTTGAAATAATTTAAGAAGCACGTTTGGTGTGTAAAGGCGCTAGCCGACATAATGCTTGTGCGAGTGCACCTGATAAATAGGGTGATGCTTTTGCTATTTTGTGCACTGCTATATGCTTAACGCTTATTAAACATTTATTTATATATTTACATAATTATATTTATTTATATTTTATATTTACACTTTATATTTATTATATATAGCATGTATTATGTGGCTTATTTGTTTTGTTTGACGTTCTGTCGCCATTTTGGTTGCAGTATATATTTGGGAAGGACGAGCAGAATTGCGAAGATTGTAATCATAATGTAAATCAGTTAGGGAACGATAGGAAAGCTAGGGATGGATTTAAATTAGTTAGCTAGATTTGGATAGTTTTAAGACGACCCTTCAGGTCGCACTGGTAAGCAGAACCGGCGTCTGCTATCCGGTATTACGGATCCCTCTCCCCTCTCATTTTTGCTTGTTGATCGGGTACACTCGAAAGTCGGCGCTAGGGATACCAGTATTTACAACCCTGTTTTTAGTTTTGTTTTGTTTTTGTTCCAGTTTTTGTCAGATTTTTAGGTTTGTTAGATTGTTAGAGTTTGTTAGGTTTGTTAGATTTTTAGGTTTGTTAGATTTTTATTTAGTTTTTATTTAGGGTGAATCAACTATGAAGTAAGAATAAATTAGGAGCACCACTATTTTTCGCGTTTAAACCCAATGTAGTACCTCCGGGTGGAGCATTGGGGACGTGGCCGCAAGTATAGCGGCCCTAATTCAAATTATAATGATTAATCTTCCTTGCATCCAAACATAAACGAATACTATTGTCTTTTTTCTTAACCACAACCAATAGATTTAGAAAATGTGTGTTTGAGAACTCAATTATGCCATCATTCAACATCTTCGTTAGCTCTTGATTCACTGGTTCTCTATATGCTGCAGGTATTGGATAAATTTTTGCATTAAACGGTTCAGAATTCTTTACTTCTAAAACATGCTCGTAACCTAACGCTGTGCTCGCCTCTACACCTACTAATTCAGAATGTTTATTCAATAACGCCTGTACCTCTTCTAATTTTTCTTCTGGACATTTAATTGTGTCGATCTCTTTCACTTCTGCTTCATCTAATCCCATAACATTAATACATAAACCCGTGTCATCCTCTGTGACTTCATAACTTGCCTTCCAGGGTAATATCCTATCCCTAATTCTAACCACTTTCCTCTCCATATCTTTTATTAATCCCAACTTCGTCATACAATCAACACCTACAATTCCCTTAAATTTCAGTCCAGGCACAATTACAAACTCCTGCTCACAGCTTACTGAATCTAACTCTACTCGTAGTACCACCACGCTATTCACCACAGCAAATCGTTTTTTATTTGGAGCTACCAAATGACTCCTTTTGATTGGCATTATCCTACCACACACCTTTTCCCTAATTTCGCTGACGAATTCCTCCAATATCAAACTCGCTTCTGCTCCAGAATCGAGCAACGATCCTAAATTATGGTCAAAAATTTTTACATCTGTTATTGGCAAACAAAATTTTTCCTCTATTTCCGGTTCAACTTCTTCATCAATTTTTAAAAATTCCCTTATATGTTCATATTTATACACAAGTAAATCTAGTGGTTTGCTACTGTCTAAAAATCCTGTCCTTGTCGATTTTCCCTACTAGGTTCTTGTTGTCCTCCTACTACCTCCGCATACGTCCGTGGCGTCGTCTCTACCCTATTACTCCTCTCATTGTCCCAACTGCTGTCGTCGTCTGCGTCCTACTCATGTCCGGTGAACTGTTTTATCGTTGTATCCTAGGTCCTCTATTTGCACCGTTACTCGTGAAGAATGGCCTTCTAGGTTTCCAGTTATATCCCGAATTTCTACTAAAATTAGTTCCCCGCCTTTGATAATTGTCCCTGCTGTTCTCGAATCTGACCACATTAACGTATCTTTCCCTACCTTCTCGGGGTCGTCCGGTGCTCACATCGTCATACCTCTGCAGGTGTTCTAAAACCAGGCCTCAGCATGGTCTTTTAACAACGCCTCAACCGTGTTCAACTTTGCCTGTTCATCTTATAAATTTGCTACTAAATTTCTAACACTATTATTATCCCCGTAAAATTTCATTTGCTGGTCTAATGATATGTTGCCTGTGTAAAATCTAGGACCATCCCCCATCAAAGCCGACACATTTTGTTTAATGCCGCTTACCTCTCTCTCAACCCTTCCTAGTTGATCTTTACACAAATCTGTTACCTCAGTTATTTTCACATTTATTCCTTCTTCACAGAAGATTCTTACCTCGGTCTTCAATTGTCCCATTTTATGACTTAAACCTCTTATACTTTTTTCGTTACTATCCACCCTAGTTTCTACTTCCCCCATTTTTAGCGTCAAACTGTTCTTAAACTCATTGAATTCTTTAGTTTAAATATCAATCTGTTCGCCTATTTGCGAAAATTTGTTATTGGAATCTTCCCTGACTGCACTCAACGTTTCATTCATCTTTCCTAATATCCTCAGAATAAATTCATTTCCTTGTTCACCTGATTCTGTCCTGGACTGATCTCTACTACCTCCTGCTTCCTCACTTCTCGTGTTGTTTTCTCAAATAAGGCCCTGTCACTATTTCCTATTTCAACACCTTGACTCCTTAACCACTCTTTCCTCTGCATACGTTTAAATCACACTTACACATACTCAAAATGTTTACAAAATTTACACTACACTTAACTCTTTCTCAGCTCGCCAATTTTCTGGAATAAAATTTTAACTTTATTTGGAAATCGTTCCACGTTGGGCTCCATAAAAATGCAGTGAATTCCTTACGAAATCGGGCCCCACGAATTGGGCGCAATAAATATGCCCTGTGCTACATAAGGAAGGAGTTCCACTGTTGGGTCGCATGTATACTTATCTTAAATTCTCCTTCAAATACTTCAACCTGGGAATCCCGTACTCATCAATCCAATATAGACATCATCCGGCCTCCTCATCTACTGCACGCATAATCAACTTCAAACCAGCGACCACATTCCTATATCCTTTGACATCCTCCCTAATAGACCTAAATAACTCTTCATCAAAACTCCAGCATTTAACAGCAATAAAGTGAACTGACCCCAATTCCTACAGTCCGTATTCCAGATTTCTTCACAGCAATACAAAGACATGAATCCGCACACACTAAGACAATAAAAAACATACAAAATGTCGCCGCTACCTCCATCCAGACCAGACATCACAACCAAACCAACCTATTTACTAGACAAAGATTCCAAAGTGCTTGACGAATCTCCCTACTCTCCATACTCGACCTCCAAAAACTTGCACAATCCTACTCCAGAGAACAACACTTATATAAACACAGTATATGAAACGCTAAAGAACGACGTTACCAGGACATTATTATGCCGATCTTTGTAAAACTTACCGAAGATTAATTAAATCACCAATTCCTTGTATCTTAATCTCGCCGTTAAATAACGAACTTCTTGCCATAGACAATACCCCCTCTATCCCATTGATTCAACAACCCCGTTTCGTATCCCGGATGTTCCTCACTTACAACAACAGCAAATAATAGACAAAACATAAATCCATCGCACTACAGTACCAGACACAAAACTATTGATCGAGGACACCGATTCAACAATATTTAAACTCCACACTCTAAATACACCCAGTCCTGACCAAATTACCTATCTTATTATCCAAAGTACTAGTACTCAGATCATCTATTCACAACCCTTTCCAGAAATGTATTTCAACAAGCCCCACTTCCCTAAGCCTTTCAAACTAACAACTCTTGTACTGATCCTCAAACCTAATAAGCCCGCCGATGTTCCAACTTCTTATAGCACTATTTCCTTTCTTAGGTATGATTCTTAAAAATATCGTACTCCAAAAAATCAGCTCCCACATAGAAAAACACTCTCTCCTGTTTCTAAACTAACATGGCTTCAGACAATGTCACAGTGCTCAGAATACGGTCAGATTCACCTTCGACCTTCTTTAGTAGTCTAATATGCTAAACCAAATCAAACAAGCAAATTTCACATTCAACATTTACAAAACTATTTACCCTATGAAACCTAACTATAAATCCCCTCTTAAAACCTAAACATTCTCAACACCAAGGCATTCACATATCCAGATGACCTAACGTTCTTTATACATGGAAACTGCCGAATCTCCCTAGGAATCACAGTAGCATCGCTTATAGAAAAAAATTGAATCGTGGTCTCCTCTCAATAAATAACCCATTTCACTTCAAGAAACAAAATCTTTGCTCATCTAAGGATTCCTATACATCCATCGAAGTCCAACAATCCGCATCCATGCCAAATCATAATCCTATCCCAATCTGTCCTGCACCTATGAGTACACCTGGATATAACTAAACTACGTCTAAAACCAAGAACATCTTGTTCAACCTACATCAATAAATACCGACTTCCGCCCAACTCACATGTACAGTCCATAAATTAATCCTTAACCGAATAGTCATTCCAATAATCCGATATGCAATAGACTCCTGGTTATCTCTAACATCACCAGCATCCCGAGAAATCCTAAACACAATAATCTAACCATTCTTGTTATATATCTCCAAAGCCTAACGTACCACCTCAGTAACAGTTGTATACACTAATACAAATTCCTCCCATAGTAATGCAACTACATACGCACATTCAAATACGCAATATGAAATCCAAATCGCCAATCCAACTTCATGACAAAACTCTACAATATGACGAATACGGGAATCTCCCCATAACCGATATAAAATCCTTAATCAACCAGTCCTTGATCTACAAGTGGCAAAACTTTTGGACCCCCTCCACTACTGGTAGACCCACTCACACCATTTTTTCATCTGTCACTGACGTCCCACCACACATCCTAATGGCAGGTCGCTCCATTATCCACTTCCTAACTGAATACGGCAAATTTCAATCAAAATTACACTCCTTTAACCTCATAATTTCCCTAATGTGCCTATGCACTCCTCATGATACTCCCGAAACTTCCGAGCATTTCATCTACTCATATCCTTTTGGCACTTTGGAAATAAATCGCAGTATTTTTACACGCTTTCAAGAGAGTGTGTTAAACCCTACTCCTCTTTATAAGAACTGCAGCTATAATTACTGTAATCAATTTTAAGGTTAGATTTTAGCTGTAGATTTGAGCTACCTTCATAAAATCAAATAAAAAATGCGCTAAAGATTTCTATTGTTCTAAAAACAGTGTGCTCTAAAATCATCAAAGTAATATTGGAAATAGATGCATCTGTCAAAAATATTTTGCTTGTCAACATATTACTGAATCGTAGTTTCTTTTAAAATGATACGGTTAAACAGGTTGAGGTCAAAGAACGTTTTTGCTTCGGGAAAAACAAAGTGCGGTTTCTTCTAGAAGTACTCAGACTAATCCTACAGTGTTCGAAACAAACCTTAAGCGAACGAAATTTATGCACAAATGTGGTAAAGTGCAACAATTATTGAGTTCTACGCAACGGCGTACTTCAAGTCGTCCCAGTAAAAATTTCAAAAGAACCTGTAATTATGAACTACGCAGTTCTGCATCACTTTGTAAAGGAAGAATAAAACATTTCGAAAGCCAGAGGCAAACTAGAGGTAGTTTCGTTAACAGACCACGGACAGCAACTAGCAGTTTAGGTAGACTACCTAAAAACTACAGCTATTTTGCTCAACCCATTACAAATAATGAACGTGCTAATTCGACTCTGCAGGATATATCAATTAATAATGATTTTAATTTTGGAAAAGTGTGCAATACTCCAAAAGTTACTAGATTGCCAGAAAGAAAAACGCAAAAAGTAGAAATCAAATTTTGCAAGGAAAAACTAATCCAGGTCGACGACCTACGCATTCCTGTTATGTTAGATAATGGAGAAGGAAATGAAAAATCTTGTGAAGTTGCCCTTTCTACGGTTATTGAACAAAATACCCAGCAAGCTACACCGATTTTAATACAACACTCGAATGTAACTAATTTTAATGAAATTTCTATGGGGCTACAAAAACATGAGGTTAGTACTCAAACAACTGAGATTATTGTACATGCAGATTTGGATCAAAACCTTGAAACAAGTTGCATGCAATATATGAGGTTTGAAGAAAATGGGTATAGCAGTGACGCGCCAAGTTTAGTATCCACAGTTAGCTGTGAAGATGTAGGAACAAATGATACAGTTACTGGAAATGAACGTCATGTTAATAAATGTGTAGAGGCTTACAGCAAATATGTAAATTTTACAGCAAATACTGTACATATTCATAACTATTTCTACAATTCTTGAATGATTGTTTTTGAAAAAATTTTAAACTCTTTTAATTCATGCTATAATTTTA
Organism: Platerodrilus igneus; assembly: GCA_036346225.1. Taxonomy (NCBI): domain Eukaryota; kingdom Metazoa; phylum Arthropoda; class Insecta; order Coleoptera; family Lycidae; genus Platerodrilus; species Platerodrilus igneus. The sequence goes on along the minus strand of JARFIW010001380.1, from coordinate 1,424,871 downwards.
ATTTATGTATTAATAATAGAATTAATGACGATTCTACGAATATATTTTAAAACATTTGTTTGAATAAATTTGGTAGAGCGCAAACCCTCCCAACGAAAAGCCAGCTGGCACTGCTACCGATTCGAGGATTAGCGCATTAAACGTTCTTCACATGTTTTCCAAATGTTACTATTGGAGTTACGACCTATTCTATTTTCCCGTATTGAACATTTTGGTCTATTTTGGTTAATGAATAACAATTAAATAAGCCTGTCTTATCATAAAGGTCCGTTCTGAACGAATTTGCGTCTTGAAGAAGTTTGTTACGTTTATTTTCAACATACATTAAATACCCCGTTTTCCCTTGTTAATTCAATACCCGTTCGAATAAATTCCGGTTCTACTTTTAAATCCTTCAACATAATTAATAATAAAAACGCTTTCTAATAATTCCTCAACTTAAATCTACTTGCTTGCAAACGACAAGTTTATGCTATAATTAAATAGTTTATATCCTGTTTTAGGTACTCGTTAACTTGTTATACATTACGACCGCGTATAATTGCTTTCTCTTGGGTTTACAATCTCAAAACACGTAAAACCTAGGTCGCGTACTATTATTTGATAGCGTGTTTTCCAGTTATAATCGCATTTGATAACGCGAGGATTGTAGTAAAGCCTTACTCGAAACCGACTCTTTGACTCGATTCTTTCTGTACTATGACAACTTTAACATTTCCTTTGTTGCTATCTCCACCATTTCGTGCACACACTGTGTGCTTCTTCTGTCGATCTTCCTAACTACCTGTGGGATTGCTGCTTTTTTTTGTAATAGGAGGACACCACTGTGTGTTTTCGCCGTTGGACAAGATTGTCTGATGCTGCCCCTTTTTGGTATAGAAAAATGCACAGGTGGCGTGGTCCCAGGCAGCTACCATATTGGTTCGTATCTATTTATATCTAAACATTACTGGACTATGTTAGAATGTATGGCCGTAATAATTGAGGCATTGTTTTTGTTCCGAATGACCCAGATTGGTGGTGACAAAATGATTATTTTCGGTGCGGGAGATATGAGTTGGTAATATTCACGTAGTTAAGAAATTGGGTTTTCCTTTGTTGGGATTTCAAACTGTTAGCTTTTTGTTAAATTTATAAATTGGGGTTAATTAAGAGATTAAATTAATTAAGAATGGGGTTTTCCTTTGTTGGTATTTTAAACTGTTAGTTTCTTGTTAGATTTGTAATTTTATTTTTTAATTAAGGGATATTGGTTAGTAAGCTATAATTACGTAAGAGTTTTAGGTATGTTGCTTTAATGTTACTGTGGGAACTACAAACCGCAGTTTTTAGTGTTGAGTTTGAGTTTTTTTGCTGCTGTTATTTAAAAGGGGTAGCGACCTAAAAACTGCAGCTCGTCATTTTTGACGTACTTTTGTTGTTCTGCCGAACAGATGTATATTGGGGTTATTGAATTTATTTGTTCGGAGTTTGGGGAATATTGTGCTTTGTATATATTTTGTTTTAATTAGAGCTTGTATGATTATTGTCATGAGTGTGTAATTTTTATTATTTTAGGCCTTTCTTTAGTTTTTGTAGGTATGCTACTTCGCCCACTCTCCGATTGTGCCCGCTCAGCTTTTTCTTCCTTGCTTTTTTTTGTGGCTACGTCCAGGTACGTAGCATAATTTCTGACGCCATGGCGTGTGGCTGGGAGTTTGTTTTAGTTAATTTTTTTGTGCACCGATGTTGTTTCGTGTAACTTTGGCCCCGATTTTGTTTTAGTTAGCGGTTACTTCGATTTGGTTTTGATTAATTTTTGCTCCAAGTTTGTTTTAGTTAATTTTTGTTCCAATATTTTTGTTGTTAGTGCCTAAGTTCCTACATTACCCGCATTTCTCGGCCTGATGCTACTTGTAAATACTCCCTGTATGTTTGTTGTGGTTTGTTTAGCATTCTTCTTAATCTTCTTTGGGAATGAAACCACTCATAGTTTTTAAAATCTATTTTATTTACGTTTCGATCCATGACCTAGGATCGTTGTCAAAATAATAAAAACTTCAAGTTTGACGTTTATGACATAAATTGAAGGTTACTTTGATTTATTGATGTTTGAAATATTTGGTTTGAGTACACTAAGCAAAAATTTTTAAAGTTTAAAAGAATGATTGCCTTCAATTTGTGTTGCGACCTGGGATCGACTTTCCTATGGTAGCCAATACGCTTAACGTGAAATCAGCTGATTAATTTTTATTGGTGAATTTTATATAAATTCAATAATTTGGGAAACATTTTTTAACATGTTTCTATTTATACAATTGAGAGATTTCTGATTTTATGTCTTATTTTACCGAGATTCACTGATGCTACTTGTTTTTTCTTCCTTTACGTTCGACCTATTGTTTATTTTTTCTTTTTCTTTCGGCTCTTTGGTGTTTCCCATATGAGGATCGGTTTCCTTTATTTCTTGTGTGGGTTCGATCTTCTTCAATTTTGATTTTGTTCTCTCCCGTGATTGCTAAATATCCTTGGTTAGCTCATGTCAGATTATTGGACTTGTGTTTTCTCCAATAATCCTAGTCCATTGAAAACGCTGGCGCCCAAGATTATTCTTTTTTCTTTCTTTCCTCTTGGTACATTTTGTTCAATTGGTTGCTTTCTCCGATTTTTCTTTTATTCTACAGTCCTATTCTAATTTCTATTTTGTTGTTTCGTTTCCATTGGTGTTCCTAAAGCTTATCCGCCGTATATGTTTTAAATTGTCCTGTATTCGCAATACCTTCTTTTGGCTTCTATCGAGTTACGGTTAGCCTTTATTTAGTGACTTTCTACTAATTTCTTTCTTGTTCGTATTCAACATGTCTTCTTTTTCGACTTCCCACCAAGGTCTCTCAGTGTGGGAGTGGAATTTGAAATTTTTTGGTAACCCAAACACTCTTACCGTACATGATTTTTTGAACGAGTCTAAAAACTTCGACGAGCTCACCATGTGTCAGAATTGCAGTTATTTGAGTCTGCAGTGGATTTGTTCGAGGCTAAAGCGTTACTTTGGTATCGTGGTTACCGGCATAGGTTTTCTGACTGGAAGTCGTTGTCCAATTTAGTGTTTCAACATTTTGAACCCCCGGATTTTGCGTATAAGTTTGCTACTACTGAGGAAAATACTTTTGCTTCACATTACTGATTTGTTACGATTTTTCCTACGCCTACGGGCAGATCAGATACTTCTTCCGTACGTTCTACTGTTCTTCTGCCTAGTTCTGCTTCTACTCTCGTCAGGTTATCTGCTTTAATTATGACAAACCTGGTCATGTTTCGACACGTTGTACTCGTTCTCACGTACTCCATTGCCATGGTTGCGGATATAAGGGAGTTTTCGCCGCAACTGTCCACACTGTCATCCTACTGCTAATAGATCTTCAAATCATACTTTCAATTCTGTTCTCAGCTCTAGGAGCCAAATTTCTTCTACTGCTAACTCTACGTTCTCTTCTGTACCTCATCCAGGTCAACCTGCTCCTGCTATCAAAACATATCCTTCTTCGGCAAATGTAACTTCGAACAAAATTTCTTCCGTTTCTAGTTCTACATTCTATTCTACACCTCCTTCCGCTTGCCCTACTTATTTACTCTCACCCCAAACTGTGCCTCCAACACCAGTGCAACCAATACTTCGAATTAGTGACTTGCAGGTAGCTTCTCAAGAGTTTGTTTCCGCTTTCTTAAATGATTCTACCCAAGAAATTCCTGCCGTGTCTGCAAGCACAAAGGTCGCCGTGACGCAGTGACGCGCCAAGTTTAGTATCCACAGTTAGCTGTGAAGATGTAGGAACAAATGATACAGTTACTGGAAATGAACGTCATGTTAATAAATGTGTAGAGGCCTACAGCAAATATGTAAATTTTACAGCAAATACTGTACATATTCATAACTATTTCTACAATTCTTGAATGATTGTTTTTGAAAAAATTTTAAACTCTTTTAATTCATGCTATAATTTTAATTTATGTATTAATAATAGAATTAATGACGATTCTACGAATATATTTTAAAACATTTGTTTGAATAAATTTGGTAGAGCGCAAACCCTCCCAACGAAAAGTCAGCTGGCACTGCTACCGATTCGAGGATTAGCTCATTAAACGTTCTTCACATGTTTTCCAAATGTTACTATTGGAGTTACGACCTATTCTATCTTCCCGTATTGAACATTTTGGTCTATTTTGGTTAATGAATAACAATTAAATAAGCCTGTCTTATCATAAAGGTCCGTTCTGAACGAATTTGCGTCTTGAAGAAGTTTGTTACGTTTATTTTCAACATACATTAAATACCCCGTTTTCTCTTGTTAATTCAATACCCGTTCGAATAAATTCCGGTTCTACTTTTAAATCCTTCAACATAATTAATAATAAATACGCTTTCTAATAATTCCTCAACTTAAATCTACTTGCTTGGAAACGACAAGTTTATGCTATAATTAAATAGTTTATATCCTGTTTTAGGTACTCGTTAACTTGTTATACATTACGACCGCGTTTCCAATCTCAAGACGCGTCGAAGCTATGTCACGTACTATTATTTGATAGCGTGTTTCCCAGTTTTGATCGCATTTGATAACGCGAGGATTGTAGTAAAGCCTTGCTAGAAAACGATTTTTTGACTCGATTCTTTCTGTGCTATGACAACTTTGACATTTTCTTTGTTGTTATCTCCACCATTTCGTGCACATACTGTGTGCTTCTTCTGTCGATCTACCTAGCTACCTGTGGGATTGCTGCCCCTTTTTGTAATGGGAGGACACCACTGTGTGTTTTCGCCGTTGGACAAGCTGGTCTGATGAGTTGTCGCTCCTTTTTGGTGTAGAAGGGTGCATAGGTGGCGTCGTCCCAGGCAGCTACCATATTGGTTTGTATCTATTTATATCTACACATTACTGGACTATGTTAGAATGTATGGCCGTAATAATTGAGGCATTGCTTTTTGTTCCGAATGACCCAGATTGGTGGTGACAACATGATTATTTTTGGTGCGGAGGTATGGGTTGGTAATATTCACGTAGTTAAGAAATTGGGTTTTCCTTTTTTGGGATTTCAAACTGTTGTTTTCTTGTTAAATTTGTAACTTTATTTTTTAATTAAAAGCTATGGGATGGTACGCTATAATTACGTAAGAATTTTAGGTATGTAGCTTTAAGTTTACTGTGGGAATTACGAGCGGCTGCTTTTAGTTTTGACTTTGGGCTTTTTTTGCTGTTGTTATTTAACAGGGGTAGCGACCTAAAACTGCAGCTTTCCATTTTTGACGTACTTTCGTTGTTCTGCCGAACAGATGTATATTGGGGTTATTGAATTTTTTTGTTGGGGGTTTGCGGAATATTGTGCTTTGTATATATTTTGTTTTAATTAGAGGTTGTATGATTATTTTTATAAGTGCGTAATTTTTTTTTCAGGCCTTTTTTTTAGTTTTTGTAGGTATTCTACCCCGCCCACTCGCGATTGAACCCGGTCAGTTTCTTTCTTCCCTGTTCTTTTTTTTGACTACGTCTAAGTACGTAGCAAGTTCTAAAATACTAGAACGGGTAGAATAGTTTGCAAGTGTCAGTAAGCTAGAGCCAAACTATAAGTTAAAACAAATTTGCGGGGTCTCTAGCGAGGAACCAGACAGACACGTCCCCGAAAGGAAAGCGAACTCTTTCGGTACTTCAAGTGGTGGAAACTATGGGAATAACGCATTCTAAGACACACTGCTGCGATGTGGAAGGCAATGACAAACCACCACATTACCTCCCAGTACTCAGTGTACCAATACTTGTTCAAAATGATGCCATTCTCTGAGGTAAAGTACTTCGAAGTTAAAATAGTCCCCTGTTCGGATCTCCGGGAGGGGAGTACTTCAGAAGATGTGATCGGCAAGATCAATAACAAGAAAAAGGAACCAGGAACACTTACGGGTTGGGACGTGGAATGCTAGGCGATCTAAAAGATTTGAAAATTCAAATGGATAGGCCAGCATTGGGTACAGTAGAGATCAGCGAAGTTCGGAGGCCAGAGGTGAGATATTTTTGGAACGAATAATTTATGGTTATTTATATAGGATCGGGGGAAGGAAATGCGGGTGTGGAGATAGTTGTACGGAGAACGACAGAACACTGCCTAGAAAGGTACTTACACAAGAACGAAAAAGTACGCATGGTTAGATTAGAATCTAAACCGGTAGGTACAATAAGAATACAAGTATATATGCCCACCTCCAGCTACAGAGAGTAAGAGGTAGAAAAGATCTACAAAGGTATTCAAGATTCGTAAAAAAGGACATGAAAATTTAATAATTACAAGAGATTTTAATCCAGTGTTAGGTGTAAGTAGGGAAAGAGTGATAGGTTTATTTGGTTTATGCACGAGGAACGACAGTGGAAATAGGTTGGTAAAAATTTCTTACAAAAACAATTTATCCATCACAAACACATTATATCAAAATCATGCCAGAAGACGATCCATGTGTAAAATGCCATGAGACATAATCAGATAACAAATGGATTACATTCTTGTTTGACAACGTTTTAAGAATCATGTAAGAAACCGTAGAAGCTATTTAAAAGCAGATATAGACACCGACCACAACATAGTAATTATGAAAGCCGCGTTTAAACTTAAATTAGAAAAAAGGAACGACGAAAGGTACTTTTACTTTGAGAAACTAAAAGACAAAAATATCCACAAAAGATTTGAGAAAAAGTCAAGCGAATTGCTGAAAGATATCTGGAAAAATTTTGATACTAAGGAAGTAGAAACAAGATGGAATAACGATAAATTCAGCATAGATATTACGGACAAATATTCTGGGGTATATACAAAAAGAAAACAAAAAAACCATGTGCGACAAAGAATATTCTAAATTTAATAAAAAAAACGCGAAAATACAAAAACAGACTAGACGAAGCAGGAAAAAAAAGATTTACAAAGCTATAATGGGAAACTATTCGCAAATGCAGGAAAGCTAAAGAGCGATGAATTGAGGTTAAGGATTTCTGCTGCTCAGGAAACCAAATAGCGCAATATGGAAAAAGATTCGAAGCAGTGATTAGCACATTGTCATGCCACATTAAACAAGGAAAAGCAACTTCTATGCTCAAAGACAACAAACGTGGATGGTAGGGAAAACACCGGTAATAGACCTATGAAATATGGTGCTACAGACGTATGTTGAAGATATTATGGACAGACAAAGTTAATAACAAGTAGGTTTTAGAAATTGTACGGACAGAAATAAATATATGCAAAACAGTAAAAAATATGAAATACAGGATGATAGGACATACTATGACATGAGAGAATAGTGGGGAATATATTAGAAGCAGAGAAAGGAAAAAGAAAGGGAGATGTATACATAGATTAGACTATTGCAAACAGATAGTGAAAGATGTTGGCTGTGGTAATTTCAGTGATATGTGTAGGTTAGCTTAGAATAGAAATCAATAGAGGTGTTCGTACAATCTGTTCCAAAACGGAAAACTTAATGATGAAAAAGTAATTGTATTTAAACCTGATGATTATTATAAACAAATACAGGTGTTGGTTTTGCAATATTCTCAACAAAGGTTGATTTTGTGAAAAGAGTAATTGGAAACTATAAAATCAATAAATGTGTAAGCGCTGGGTAACTTGGTATTCGTTAGGTTGCTTAACCTCCTTTGCATTTTACTGAATATCAGGGAATTGGGTTTTTTTTTAGAAAACAGTAGAAGGGGAAAAATGCAAAAGGTATAAAAAAAGATTACACAATGCCATGCTGTATGTAATAAAAAAGCAGTTGCTAAGTTCGGACACCACAAACATAGAAACAAAGAAAAAATTGTTGAAAGCATGGGTGTGTAGAACAGCTGTGTACGGCTGTGAAATGTGGACAGTAGAAAAACCAGACACGGAAAGATAAGCCTTTGAATTGTGGTGCTACGATGTATGGTGGAGGTATACAGACAGAGTTAAGAACAAAGAGTTTCTAGAAATAGTAGGAGAGGAAAGATGCCTGTGGAAAGCAGTAAAAAAAATAGGTAAGATGGATGATAGAACGTATATATAAGAAGCAGTAAAAGCACAAAAAGGGAAATAGAGGTAGACCTAGATTAGACTATAGCACGCAGATAGTAAAAGTTGCAGAATGTGGGAGTTTTAGGGAAATGCGTAGGTTAACTGAGAAGGAAACGATGGAGGTACGCGTCTAACCAGTTCCAGAACTGAAGATTTAATAATGCTGATGACTACAAAGGTGAGGATATTTCGAAAAACTGTATTCCTTAAAAATGAATTTGTATTTGAGTGGAATTCTGATTTCTCAGATTGCTTCCAATTGCAGAATTTAGTTCCTAAACTCATACCAAGGTAGCATTTTCATTTACTTGATCGAAATTGGTTTGCTTTTTCAACTTTAGTACCTTGCCAAACCGAACCTAAACGAACCGAACTGAACCGAACCGAACCAAACCTTCCGCAACCATAGGGCAATAAAACCAATAGTGTAACTGCACCCCTACCGGACCTCGCAATGCGGGAGCGGAATCAAGTTCAAGGAGACACATACAATAATAAATTCAAATTAAAAATTGTTAACGGTATCTTACAGTTCTTAGAATGTTTAGTACTTTTTAAATCTACGGTTTCTAGCAATGTTTCAAATACAATACAGCCTTAATGTTGTGCCTAATTTCTTTTTGTTAGCGCTGCTAGTGCGGAAATATGCTTTTCACTTGCAAGATACATGATCTTATCGATCCCTTTAGGTAATAAAAGATGACACTGCCAAAAACATGAATATCGATGACGGAAGTGTAACGTTTTTGATATTTATTCACATATATTTTTCTTATACAAAATGTAATTAAAATTATATCTTTGGTGGTCCTCATATTTTAGTAAGTGAACACGCTTTAGCATTTTAAATATCTTTATCATGTTTTAAGGTCAACGTTCAAGTTTGTCGCAACTGCCATTTGTTATGCATATAACTTGCATATATTCATAGGGTATATATATATATATATATATATATATATATATATATATATATAACCCTTCAATACACCCTTGTTGTAGTACTTTCGAGTGGAGCATTGGAAAATCACATGTAAGGTATGTGAAGGGGGTGGCGTAGTTGGTATGCGTGTGACTATGCCCAAGGTCCCGGGTTCAAATCACCGCACGGTCCGCTTGAAAAATGTTAGGCGAGCATTTTTTACAAAAATATGCCCTCGCTCGGATGAGAGGTAAAATTGAGGTCCCGTGTCTGAGTGTTGTCACGCACGTTAAAGATCCCTACCTTGCTTGAAACAGCAAGGGTTAGCAAAATTCCAAATTTTCCAGTTAAAAAAAACTCGCTTCTTCTCCAATTAGTACCTTGGGGTGGAGTATTGGAAAATCACATGTAGGGTATGTGAAGGGGGTTAAGCATACTGTGGCTATCAAGATCTTCAACACTTAAGACATTTGCCGAATTAGTAGTTTTCCAATAAATCTTTTAGCACAGTCAGCCTTAGTTGAGAATATATTGCAAAATCAACACCTGTATTTGTTTATAGTATTTATTTGGCTTAAGTGCAATTATTTTTCGTCAATAGATTTTCGATCTTGAAACTAGTTGGACGGGTACCTTCGTTGATTTCTATTCTGAGCTAGCCTACACAGTTTCCTGACATTCTTACAGCCTAGATATATATACCCTATTTCACCGATATTCAGTAATATGTAAAGGGGGTTAAGCAGCCTGCGGCTGCCAAGTTTCCCCAACACAGACATTTGCCGAAATAATAGTTTTTCAGTAAATCCTTTTGCACAATAAATATTAGTTGAGAATATTGTGAAAGCAACACCTGTAGTTAGTTATAACAATCACCAGGTGAAAGTACAATTATCTTTGTCATCATAAGGTTTTCTGTCTTGAAGCTGGTTGAACGCGTACCTCTATTGGTTTCTATTCTGAGCTAGCCTACACATTTCCCTGAAATTCCCACGGCCTATATCTTTGACTATCTGTGTGCAATAGTCTAACCTTGGTCTACCTCTACTTCTCTTTTTTCTTATCTCAGCTTCTAATATATTCCGCAATAATCCCTCATGCCTTAGTATGTACATATTTCGTTCTTTCCTATTTCTAGAACCTCTTTGTTCTTAACTTTGTCTGTCCATGATATCTTCTACTGAAGTACCGAAAGGTAAAAACGTTGCAAAGTACATTTCGTTAATAGTGCTTTATAATTACCACACTCCTTTTAAGATGAACAACATCATTACCAACTTGTATGATTTAGAGATATGTTTTAAAGGGGAAAGACATCTGTTCATATAAGAAGTGATTAAGTTTAACGTGTTTAAATTACCTAGGTCTATAAATATCGAGAAAGAAATAAATGACGAGAAAGAATCGAAAGTAAAATACGCTATAGGCTGATTACGACGAACGAACTACAGTATGGGCGACACCAGAAGGTCGTCTGTAGAATCTGATCTCAGCAAGTACAAGTGCGTTAATTGTAAGAAAAACTCTTTTGCAAAACAACAGTTCTTTATTATGAAATTATTACACAAGCCTATTCAACAATTCGTAGCTACAGTGAAATTGTTAAAGCAGTCACCATAATTTATTTCCAGCTAATCGCTAACAGTACAAATAGCAACTTTTAAAATCTACTATACTATCTTCTTAATTGCTATTAAAGCACTAAAATTAACTGTCCAAGCACTAATTAATAATTTATATCGAAGCTTTATATCACATAGTGCAATTTATATTTACAGTATGTACTACCAATTTATTTCATATCACAACTTTATAGCTCGGATCAAAAATGTGATATTATAAATCAAAGCTTTAAATTAGTACCGAACTAACTAATGCCCATGACGGTAATCTATATTTTATTCAATTGTTTAGATTATTTCGAGAACGTAGCAGAATTATTATAAAGCTTTCCTATTGTAATATTAATAAAGCTTCTAAATGCAAACTCTTGTAACCTGTCAATCAAGTCTATTTGAGGATGTCGCTTGCCAATCATCTTTTGTGTGCACATTCCTCGTTTATGTTTTGATGTATTGTTCTGGTCAAAGGAAGACTAAACAGCGCTACAATATTACTGTAGTTAAAAATATCGTATCTGTTTTTAACTTAATCTCTTAATTATAGTATTCATCTTTGATGGTCCCAAAATTGTTTGTTTTCAAATTCTACTGATATTGATAATTAAAACCGTATGGCATATTTCATAAAACAAGAATGCAATTTAATGATTAAAAGACTATAACAGGTTTAAATGAGGTTTTAATGAAATTCTATTGCGACAAACATACTCAACACTTTAATTTTTAGAAGAGCGTTTGTTAAAGTTGATTTATACTAATTGTTTTTGAAACAGTCTGTGAAATGCAATCTCTACGCAAGACCCCGAGCCGTTGAGTTTGACAAAGTTAATAAGTTAATTACGTTTATCTACAAAAATTTTCATGACTACAAGAACACCTATAACTATGAGCCATTTTTTCACAGTTTACACAAATAATTAATTATCACTCTTATTAATCTTCACATTCTGGTTGTAAACTAGTAATTGTTTTGTTTGCTGTTTCTTTCATAAAACCTTTTTTCCAAATAATCATTTTTTAATTCTTAAATGTGATATCGATAACCCATTTAATCCACTTTCGCAATATTTAATTTAGTAGCAGGCAAAAGATATCCTACAGACGTAATGTACTATCATCTGCTACATTTTTCGTCGTTTAATGTACTTTTTTCTGATCTCAGTCACCCACTGACCGTTTTTGGGAGCGTAGACTATAACAGCCGCAAGCAAAAAGACAATGGAAAGAAAGCGATGTGAAAGTGTTAACGGAACAAAGAAGACTTTAAGCAAAAATTAGCGAAACAGCAAACTTATAAGTTGTGCAAACTAACTTTAAGGAAAACTGTAGTAATATTAGATTTTTGGACAAATTATGCAACAAGAGATGTAACTTCAATAATGGAAAACGAATTATGAAGAAACATAACTTATAAATTACAAACTAACTGCAAAAACTATTTTAAATACGACAGAATAAAACAAAGAAGCAGTAGTTAAAAAAGAGTAAAAAAAAGAGGAAGTTGTTGGTTCTCCATGAAACAGCAAATTATAAACCAATTGGAAGGTGTGTTAAAACATATTAAAGTATTTAACAACAGATGAGAAAAGAAATTTCATAACTCTTGACGACTGATGGTGGACAATGTGTTAAAGTGTATAAATTAAAAGTGAAAGAATAATGACGCATTGAGACAGAATTAATGAATTAAAAAATAAAAATTTAAAATACACTAGGCGTTCAAAAAAATCAAGAAAGTAATTTGAAAAGTAAGGGAGAATAAATAATAGGATGAGATTCAGTTAGATTTATGAAATAAAATAACATAACTAGCAGTGTAAAAGGGTTTATGAAAAGTAATTAAAGAAGACAATAAAGAAATTGCAATCTGATTAAATACTTTGTAGCACTAGTGCGTTATTTATTTAACATTAAGTAGTAAAATTGAGTTTAGTAACTTCAGTTAGTTAAATGAGCTTTTGGCATGAAAGCGGACTAAAATATTTATAAAAGCGTTGGTAGATTATATTAATAACATGAATATTTCAATGTAATATTAAATTGAAATAAAGACTTAAAATAGTAAAGCACCTAGTACATTTTTATACAAGCAGCAATAACAATTGAGATTTTTTCGCTCTTCGTATTTAACTTCGATCTCGGTAAATACGACAATGAAAGTTCCTTTGTAGACATTCGCACGGGTTTAAAAACAAACCATTGAATCATGGAATTGGTAGATTCACCCTACAACCACAATAGTCGCAAAGCCAGCCATAAGAATTAATGCGCTGCATATAATCCGTAGGAGGAACTAAGAGCTCACAGAGATTTTAAGAAATTGCCATCATGGCAGATTACTCACAATAATTATATGCTCATAAATTTATAGCCATAAAAAATGTGTTTCGACTAAACAAAACACTATTTTCAAAAATGTATAAACAAATGATTGTTTACATGAAGAGAACAACATTGACCTCGACTTTAGGACAGCTCTAGACACACTATCCCGTGAGAACGATATGGAAAATGCTATGACTCTGGAACAAAAACTTATAAATGGGGGTCAATCAGCATTTTACCTTCAGTTATAGAGCTTCAAATTCAATTGACACGTAACCATCGTCATGCGGACTAAAGTTGGTTATCAGGCAATTCAAGGGCGGTTTTAAGTCCCGAAAATGTGAGTAAACAAGTTTCCAAATGCGAGTGAAAGCGCGAAATTAAAAATACCGCTACCGCTGAAAGTTCCCTGTATTGGAAGCTTTTGTTCAACACTAAGTTGGAGTACTTGATTACCTGCAATCATTTTCCTGCAGAAAAAGATCATTCAAAGCTTTGTAAAGGACCAACAAAACCTGTAAGTTATTGGATTTTACCGTCTAATTGCTAAACATTTTATGCTGTTGCAGGTTTAATAATTGTGGTTAGTTGTAAAACTTATTATTAAGAGAACTTTTTACGTTAGTGCATGCTTATTTAAAGCGTATTATAAACACAAAAATTATTATATGGAAATGCACCGCATTTGTATCCGCATAATTCAAATATACAAATTAAATTGGTTGAGTGTTTGTAATTGAAAAATTTAAGTTATTCTTTTTTTAAATACACGCATATTTGGTCAAGTAGGGGCGATCTTAGTTTTTGTCTGTTATTTACTGTAATATTCATGGTGAATAATGTAGGTTAAGTGAACAAGACTTGGTGTTTATGTTATTATTTGTGTTTATTTTAAATTAGCAAAAGGTGGTAAACGCTTACACAAAGCTCCATCAACCTCTGCTGCAGTAAAAACCGTTAAAGCTGTCTTTCGAAACACCCATCTTCTAGGGAGGCTGTAATCAGAGTTCTTTTTGGTGGATTGCCGCTTAAAGGCTTTATTAGACAAAGAGAAAGTTCTAGGTAGGTGTAAAAGTATTTAGTGAAAGTGTTATAATCTGTATACCCCTAAAGAACCCATCCCATACAATTGACAGATAGCCGGTGCACCATATTACTGTTACGCTACTTCTCTTTCGGAAAGTAAAGTTAATTTAGCATTAATTGCTTCTGCAGAAAGGTTCATCAAAAACAATTCTAAAGAAGAAAAAGATTTTGCAATAATAAAAGAGCTAACACATCGTTATAGGTATTATAAATGAGAAAAATATGGAAAATTTTCTAATAAGATAAGTAAGTTACAGAACTTTGCACCATTTAATTGTTTGTTGAAACCTCCGGAATCGCATTCTTCCAACTAAATGCAAATATTTCAAAATATTATGCAGACTTCCCATGAAATTGATAAGACAAGTCTTTTAAGATAAGTAGTTGCAACCATAACTGACACAACACTACTAAAATCTAATAAGAATTATGTATTTTGTCAAAATTGCTATTAAATGCAGTCTTCCGCAATTTTTCTCAAATTATTTTATTACAGTACTTTTCTGATAATTGCTCCGCACTCTTTATTTCACTGATTATATTAAGAGCAAAGATGTTTAATCACTAAGCGCAGAATAGAAATTACTGCGACCTATTTTAACAAAAGTAAGTCTATTGGAATTGAAGTAATTATTCAATTTCCTTTTAATTAACGGACATTCTCACAGCTACCGCAACTTGGTCACTTATTCAGTTATTACAATAACGCAAGTACGGTACATGGTAAATTTTCCAAAATGAACTAAAAAAGGAAAATCTGAAACCAAAATTAAATTAGACGCTGTTTCTGCATGTTTTTTTAAATCTCTATTTGCAGTAGAATAGCAAGACATTTATTAGACTTTGGCTTTATTGCCGAAGTTGTCAATTTTTACCACTGCTAATTTTATGACTTCTTCAATACAAAATTGCTGAAATTATTAGCCGGATTTTAACTGCTTACGGGAACTAAAACTAAATGAATGACACTGACAATACATTTTTGAATACTTTTATGTTTTCTAATATACGATAGATTTTTCTCGCTAATTACGAAATCTATTAACAAAACCTTTTGCGACCCTTCAGGCAAAAGTTATTCATATTTCTATAGTGAAACATTTTATTATGTATGTAATGCTTACATTAGTTATACAATTTATGCATATCACGTTATTACCGAATCTCAAAATTCTCTTGCATGTGATTTTTGTTTGCAGAATACCTCTGGAGCATCACTGATTAATTTCCAACAAAAATCTGCAATCTTGTTGAGTTTCATTTCTCTCGGTATCGGTTTTCACAGTGCATAATATCTTAGTCAAGCTTTTCACCATGTTCGTCACTCACTGACTCTAGATTTGCGAGGAAAAGTGATAAAAATGCTTCTTCAAAGACACATTCCAAACCTTATTACTGTATATGGAAATTAAAAAATTCTCAATTTGTTCGTAATTTTTTGCCTTTGTATTTCCCAAGAAACTGAAACACGCCTATTTAAATGATGTTCATGCAGCAGCCTCAATCTCGGTCAGTTTTGAATCGAATACACTGCGCAGCATGCAAAAAATAGCATACAATATAAAACACCCCTCAATCAAAAATGAATTTGTCCAACAGCCCTCCAAATACAAATAGAACCGCCCGAATGACAATACAAACAAATTTCAGTATCAAAGGAGATCAAAATGCTAGTGCAAATCATGTTTTTTTGTTCCCTCTTTCAGAAAGCCACCAAATTTCTTGGAGGAAACTTAAGAATAGTGCAAAACGGAAGTCAGCAAGCTACTCATGCACTAAAAGTTTTCCATCAGATTATCTCATTGTCACTACCAAATGTAATCGAATAAAATAAAGTGAACTTTCAAAACCATGGCTATCAGAATCACACCTTGGAGCCATGACGCCAATAAGCACGTCCGGATTGTGAACATTTCGCGATGGCTTGAATTTCGACCAACCAAGGAAGCCGCCCGTTTGCTAGCGTCAGCCCGCCAGTCGCTAGGTACCGAGGTTAAAAACCGACTACAATCACCGCCACGAGGTACCGCATTGCATTCAGCGTCCCCAGCCTAAGGATACTTATAACCATGGACATCATCACTTACACAACACCGGACTTAGGTGTTCGTGGTGATGCCGCAACATCCAATTCTTTAACGTAGAAACGCGTTCCGCAACTTACAAACTAAATTGTTTTCATATCTAGTGTTAGAGACATTTTCAATTTAATTACACACAAAAATTTTGCATTCTTCTGTGCGCGTCATGCTTTTAATATCAATCAAACTTACGAAGTAAGTTAGGTTAATATAATCACTACGTCGTCGTCGTCGCCGTCGTCCGTTGCCATATTCCCATAATGATACAATAAATGATATATATGTACCTTGTTTAGTTTTTTACGCTGATTACAAATATGCTATACGCTTTTCGATATTTCATTTAGATTTCGAGATAATTGAATTTATTTGAGAAATGTTAACAGTACAAACTAATATAAACTTTAATAGATATCCAAATGATTCTTATTATCATTTCGGCTTCAGTATCACATCATATAATTTTTGTGCAAAAGAAGATCAATTAGTTCGCGAGCCTTTAGCTGTAGTTCATTGCGCTGGAAATGGCAGGGATGTGATACATTGAGATCACTATGAAGCAATCATTCTTAATTCGGCTGAAGATATTCCAACCATACATCAAACTGACTCGGAGGAATCACAATACCCGGGACTAGTCACAAAATATATGTTAACAATTTTAATTAATTATTTTCTATTTTTCTGTTTGTTTGAGTGGAGCTGGGAGCTTATAGTTATATCATTAAGTAGTCCGACTCAAACTTGATTAAAACAATAAAAATTATTAAATTATATTTATAATAATAAAATTTTGTTTAACATTTAAGTACTAGTTATTTAATTTAAAATATATAATTTCCTTTTATAAAATTTCCGTAAGTTTGGTTGTAAGGCGTACATGCGTCTTAGATATTATTTTATGTATAAGTTCATATCGGTATTTTAATTTGTAAATAAATGTTATCTCTGTTACTACGAAGCATGGACGAGAATATTGACAGAACACCATAAAATGCATTCCATTCGCATGCAAAGTCTTCTGATTGATATTTTTTCATAACAGATTAATCAGGATTAAAACACTGTGAGAAAACTCACCTAATGATGTTTAAGTATAGCAATCACCCACACAAATGCACTTAGTCACAGAACAAATACCCAACCAAATTGTATATTTTCGAGTTTCTACTAAATTTCAGTTTCCGAGCGTTTTCCATACACTGCGTTTCCGACCACAGAAGCCTTAACAGATGTCACTACCAGCTGATGGAAATTATTGATCTCTCATGAGTGAATAGGGGTATTTAAAAGTATTGTATACAAAAGCGATGGTTAGGTAGGGTGACCAAATTTTTTTTAAGAAACAAGAGTGTAACGTCATAATATTCTATTTTATTTTAATGTAACATTAACAAAAATTACTTATTTCTATTTACAATTATTGGCTGTCTTTATAACCAGATTTAACTTTTACCAACAAAGTTTGTTAATTTTATTGTCTTTATAAAATTCCAAACAAGATATTTTTTTAATTAAATTTAACTTTCATAATTGCTCTACTGTGGATGCATTAAGTCTGCTTTTTCATCATTCCAATAATTGTTTATAAATCTAAACAACCTTTTACATTCGGCATTTGATCCTGGCAACGTAAACATAATTTACGAGAAGCTCCACCATGCCGAAGCTAACTCCATTACATATAAAACCTTTTATAATGGTATCCCAACGTTTTATGTGGGGTAGGTTGTTAGTCTACTAAAATGTTAATAGTTCATCTATACACCTTTTTTAACAATCTGTTTATCACAAAATTATAACCCTAATTAAGCACTCAAAGCCAGCAAAAATAACTATGTATTATCTCGGTGGTTTCCTTGAACGTTCAGTGAACCTTTCTTTCTTATAACGCATTTTCTACGTACCAAATTTTTTTGATGTCTCTTTACACAGATATCAAAGTACATATACATATATATATATATATATATTTATATATATATATATATGTATATATTACTCATATTTAGACCACGGTAGAAAATCAAATAATCACATCAAATAATTTTAATCACCGTGTATAGGGAATTTTATTAGATAATACGCTTTATTAAAAAACCGTGGAGAATAAAAATTCATTCGTTTCATTAAAAATAAGAGATTTAAATTATGTACAAGACGCTTTATATAAAAGGAAGCGGAATTGAAATGCTCAACGTGTATTTAAGTCAATTGTTCCAAGAAACAAATAAAAATTACGTGCAAAATTTACATTAATTGATTTAATTTCTGGGTAAGAAGTAGTAAACAAAGTGTACACATAATAATTAATATTTAATTTGTATTTGCTAAAAATGAAAGGGTAGACGTCAATTTTAGTTGGAGTTAATTGAACCATTATTAATAATAAGCATAAAACTTGTAAAAACCCAATAAAATGCAAATCGTAGAAGGGTATTTAAAATGTTACGTTTGAACACACCTGCGTATTTTTAAAAGGCAATTTCAGTTTAATTTGTTTAGATAAACATGTCGAGTCTACGGATATTGGAAACGGTCGGATGCTTTAGCACGAAATACAGAACACCTGCGTATTTTTAAAAAGCTCATTCTGCGTAAATGTTGCAGATAATTAATAGTTACAAAAAATCTTGGAGAAACCGTGGCTTAATATTCACGAGAAGGTGCGATACGGGGTTATTTAACCCAGATAGTCCACATGGACTGAAATAATCGATAATAAGGAATATCAATTTGCACTAATAAGAACAGGGTAGATAGAGACAGATAATATGCGCAAGACCGAGACACATATAGTAAAAGGCGTGAGTAGAGCAACGTCATGGGGTTGCGATTGGTTGAAAGTAAAGGCAAAATTGAGAGGTAGAAATAACATTTCTGTATAAAATTTAATTAGGTATTCTCAGACGTTGCGTGCCGTGTGGAAATTTTCTGAGATTTAACTGAGGCGAGTGCAAAATTCGTAAAATCGCATGCCGGGCTGCGGACTGGGAACAGAGCAGGCGAAATTCTTTAGAATTGTCCGTTTTGGAGACTCGACCGACAGACAGGCTAACCTCTATATATACCCAGGGGAATATGAACAAGCTCTCTTAGATCTTCGACTTAATTGAACGCGTTAAACAGTGTTTTTTAGTTTTCCGGTTTTAATATTAAATAATTTAAACAATTTGCTCGAATATTATGTGATTTAAAACAGCTTGTTCTTTACGTGCTACAATGAATGTACGTTAGTGCACTTAGAAAAGAAGATACAAGGTAAAGAAAGTTTAGTATCACTGTACCAATTGGTAAAATTTACTACGACAAATAAATACACAAAAGTAGGCAGTTTTGGCGTATATTGGTGAAAGAAGTATGAATTTCTTTTTATTTTTCGGGGGTATTAATAATTAAATGGTGCATAAACGTGTCTGGATCCACAAGACAAGGTTCAGATATACACAGATGAGTTCCGGAAAAGCCCTGAAACAACTTTAAATAAATGGTGATGGAGCAAATTTTTAAAACGTTGAGAATCAGAAGCCGTAAATATAACTTAGTTGGAATGGTGTAATTAACAAAGGGACGATGTACATTGAAGCTACGAGTGCAGTAACCTTCAGGTAAATTATACTATTTTGTTCGAACTTTGATATTTTGGTGTGTGTTGAATAACTTTACAATTTGTTTATTTAAAATGGACAGTAGTGAAATTGTACTAACAATAATATTTTAATTTTAAGGTGAAATTTGCTTGTTTAAGTAGAAAGGGTATTTAGTATTGATGTTCTGGATTATGATGAAAATATGGGTATGTCTTTGAGCTCAATTAGACGAACCTGGTTAATTAACGTAAAGGGGTGGTAGATGCTCCCTTTGTACTCAGACTCAGGTCTGCATATATTGTTATAGTAATTAGTAGACATCCTACAAGGACTTTAATTCTGGATGCATTCTAAAATGATAACAAATTTAATCTTGAAATTTTCTGATACTGAAATTTATGCTGAATTTTAATTTTGAAATTTTAATGTATTGTGAATATTGATGTAAATAGAGTTAACGTTGATGTTTGTGGTAGGAATGTGTTTGTTTTTTTTTATGTATGAGGATGAAAGTTATCTAGAGGAGCAGCCGAGGCGATTAACGGAAGAAAATCAACAGACCAGGTAATTCAAGAGGTGTCACAGCAATATATATATATATATATATATATATATATAAATATTATAAGTAGTTTATACACAAGGTAAGTTGATAAATACTAACGTATTGTAATTAATAGGATGAAATAATAACTTAGACTTTTTAAGCAAAGCCCAAATGATCATTTCAAATCGAGCTAGTAATTGAAAGAAGGAAAATATAAGGTCTTAGGCAGGATTTGAACCTGCATCTCAGTTTTGCCGGAACTGTGCGTTTACCAATTACGCTACCGAGACCGATGGCTATAATTGGAAAATTTACAAATCTAAATCGTATACAGTAATATATATAAACCTAACTTTCAATTACGTTTAGCATTTTTGTCAATCATATCTGATATTGTCAAGTTTTCGACCTATGTCAGATATAGTTAATAATAAAGTTAGGTTTATATATAGTACTGTACACGATTTAGATTTGTAAATTTTCCAATTATAGCCATCGGTCTCGGTAGCGTAATTGGTAAACGCACAGTTCCGGAAAACTGAGATGCAGGTTCAAATCCTGTCCAAGACCTTATATTTTCGTTTTTTCAATTACTAGCTCGATTTGAAATGATCATTTGGGCTTTGCTTAAAAAGTCTAAGTTATTATTGCATCTTATTAATTACAATACGTTAGTATTTATCAACTTACCTTGTGTAAAAACTACTTATAATATTTATATATTAATATTTGGCTTATAGCTGTGATTTTGAGCGTTGCTTCCTGTCTATATCTGACATAGGACGAAAACTTGACAATATCAGATATGATTGACAAAAATGCTAAACGTAATTGAAAGTTAGGTTTATATATAGTACTGTCATGATTTAGATTTGTAAATTTTCCAATTATAGCCATCGGTCTCGGTAGCGTAATTGGTAAACGCACAGTTCCGACAAAACTGAGATGCAGGTTCAAATCCTGTCCAAAACCTTATATTTTCCTTCTTTTAATTACTAGCTCGATTTGAAATGATCATTTGGGCTTTGCTTAAAAAGTCTAAGTTATTATTTCATCTTATTAATTATACAGGGTGTCCCAACGCATACGAAACGCTCGATTACTGCTAAATGGTAACGTTTAGCAAAAAAAGTTTCAAATAAATTTTATGTATATTCAAAATGGCTACAACGTAAAATTAATTAGTGTTATACAGGGTGTTCAATAAAAAAGTTATATACCAAAATCGCATGCTTCATTAAAAATTTTTGTAACACCATGATTTAGATGATGCTGAACATTTAACTTTTGTAGGGGAATAGTATAAACTTGTAGTTAATGGAAACATAACACTAGTTATGAAAATAATATACAGGGTGTTCATTGCATCGTTCTCCGTTTATTAAACAATTAATGCCATTAAGTCGCTTATTTCAAATGGAACACCCTGTATATTTTCAAGTAGTAAAATGCAGAATTAAATTCTCTATTCAACAATATAAGGTTACCCTATATTCATATTCAACCGTTTCCGAGTTATTAGCGAATAATTAAAAATGTTGGTACATAATTCTAAAGTTGGGTATAATTTACTTTTGCCTACCAAATAATATTAACTATTTGACTTCGTTGCAACAGCAACCATGTTTAAGTTTTGTTTTTGTTGTTTATCAGTTTTGTATCTGTGTTGTTGTGAGGTGAACATTTGTAAAATGAAAACCTATAGTCTTAACGCAAGGATTGATATGATGTTGGTAGTTGGCGAAGCTCAAGAAAATTGTCTATTAGCTACAAGAATTTACGCTCAAAAATTCCCTAATCGAATGCATCCTAATGCAGCTGCGTTTGAAATTCTTAACAATAATTCTTATCCCAAACAATTTTATAATCGTATAATAAAAAACAAAATTCATAAAATATTTAATAATAACAAAAATATTAATGATATTAAACAAAAAGAAATAATAATCGGAATAGAATACACACCTGGATTATCAGAAAAAATTTAAAAATGTTTAAAAAATTACAAACATGTCGCTCATAAATCAAACAATGCCAATAAAAACTTTTTTACAAATCTCAAGCCTAAAATCGAAAAAAAACAAAACACATTATTTATCAAATCAATTGTATGGACTGCCCTGGAATTTATATTGGAAACACTAAACAATATCTCCATAAAAGAACATACGAGCAACCACGATTTAGAAAAATTACACAAATTTGAATTTACAAACATAAATATTTTAAATACTGAAACTAATGATAATAAAAGAAATATACTTGAAACCATTGAAATTCAACGAAATTTTAACAGCATAAACTCTAAATCAAATCAAAAAAATTTTGCAAACATTTACGGAAATCTAATTAAATAATTAAAAGAGTATAAAAGTTACTTGGCATCTTACTAAAAGCATTCTTCTACCTCCTTTACTAGATAATTTTTAATTTCAACGCTTCAACATTCTATATTAAATGTAAAACATCGGTATGGCGGGTGTTTTGACACAACTGTCTAACTGACTTTTGAATTTATACTCTGGTTTTGAAGCATTGATAATTAAAATAATGTGAAATTCTAATTTATTATATAGAACTATTGGTAAGTTAAATGTCATTGACATCAACTTATTATTGTAGTAATGTTATAGCTATTAGAAAACGGTCCACAAGACCGAAACATGTCATAGCAATTTATATAATAAAAATTGGAATTCAAAAACGTAGTCACTTGGAATCATTTAAAGTGACCAACATCCAAGAATTAAAACAAAGATATCTATAGTTCAAGGTTAAGAAAATACATAACTTTATACATATCTATATATATATATATGTGTATATATATATATATATATATATATATATATATATATATTGACAACGCTCCTCTCGTTAGAGTATTATTAGAAATGGCTTCTCGCAGAAGATGTAAATATTCCGAAAGGTTCGAAGAATTATACACTTATGTTAAAGAAGTAATAGATGATTCAGGAAAAGTTTTTTGTACAATTTGTAAAATACATTTCTCTACAAAACAAAGGCTAACGTGATATATATATATATATATATATATATATATATATATATATATATATATATCAACATACCGGTGCAAAACACATGTACAAACTGCTTTGGTTTTGCGTAAATAAAAAATATGCTTTTGTTAAAAAGGAGGAAATTCTAGAAAACGTGGAATTTGTATGTTTAAAGCTGATGTAGATATTTTATAATGTTCAACATAACCATTCGTTTCAGTATTGAACTTCTGAGCTCGTTAATATTTTGGAAAATAAAAATTCAACTGCGCAAGAACAAAAAAACCGAATACTTGTTACCCACAGTTTTTGCTCCAGAAAATCTAGCCGATAATCCACAGAACTACTCGGTGAAGAACACCGTTTAAAATTCCCCTTTGGTAAAATAGAGAAAACTTCGAATGTACTAACAAAAAAGGTTGATGACTCTTATGAAAATAATAAGAGCTATTGACAAATACAAATCATTCATCCATCCATCAGCCATTAACAAAACATTAGCTTTATTACTTCACAGGGGAGGAAACATCCACTGACCGACGGTTTCGGCTTGTTAAGCCTCATAGAGTAGTTTAGGGGTAGGTGAAGTCATGGGGGTCGTAGAATAAATAAAAAACAAATTCCACTTTAAGAAAGGCTTACAATTCCAGAAATTATAAGAGTAAATCGGTCACTCTACATATTGTGGATTGAGAGCATACTGTATATAAAATACACGGGATTAAATGCATGAGAACATAAAGAGTAGTTTACAAGTAAAGACAAGATTTTAAAACGCAACAAATTGCATCAAAATTAACTCACCGGAAAACCTAGATAAATTGGCATTGCAAAGATGTAACAATTGCGTCAAAAATATAATCGTACACGCAGTTTAAATAATTCATTATTAGAAAATCGTACATGACAGGAAGAAATCACATTTGTTAAGAAAATCCAATATTCTGTAGAAATAAAGAAGCACCAGGCGATTCAGTTTAGACAATAAAATTTAACAAACATCCGAATACGTAAGTTAATAAAAGGCAAGAGTTAGAAATTCTCAAATAATACCACAATATGCGGGAAGCATACGTGACAGGCACGACATGCATTGAAAGATTTAAACTAAATAATTAGTAAAAATCCCGAGGTATGCGAGATAAGCAGAAGTATCGTCCCAGAATGTAAATAAGCCAATGAAATCAGGTGGAGGTAGGCCTTATATATACGATAGTGACGGAGGGACAGTTTAGTTTATATTCAAACTGAGCAACGACTATGTTCAAAAATGTTAAGAACTTACGTAACCAGTGAAGCAAAAATCAAAGTAAATCAGAATTAAAAAGTGCGAGAATTTATGCAACGAAAATAAGCCGATCTATAAATAGACGTAAATAAAACAACTTAATTAAATCTATTTCTAATATTAATAAAACAGGGCTTTCAATCTGGACTTTATTTTTGGCTTTTAATATCGACTTTTAATTTCGACTTTCAATTGGAGACATATTTTGATTGAGATGGCTCTAATTTGGGATATTTAAGATGACTTTAATTTGGGACTTCGAACTTCAAACATACTCAAATTTTGGAGATAGTTTAAAAATGAAGGTATTCTAATTTGGACATATTCTGACTTGGTACGATTTTAATTGGAAACAATTTATGGGCAGGCACATTAATAAGGAAAGCGGACACAGAAAGGGGATGCAGATTATAGACTAGGATGGAACTACAGAACCCATTCCAGGTTAGCAATCTTAATACACTTTATTATTAAAAACTGTTTTTGATTTAATATTTGTCACATTGTGTATTTGTAAGAGTCATCAAAAAGAGTCACTTAACAATTTATAACAAGGGAATAGGTTTCTTGAAACGTTCGAAGGTACCTGAATAAGTAAAAGATATTTTTGCTGGCTTTCAGAAAACCATAAATCTGTTATATGTAGATATTCTGTAAAAAGGGAAAATTTTGAGAGTTGCAAATATTATCAATTATTATATTGTGGATTATAGAATTGCTTTATTTGATTCAATAAGATCTTTTCGGGGTAAAAGCCTAATTTAACATTTCATAACATAAGGGCTTAAAATAATAAAGGAATCAGGGGCTAATAGCATAGCAAAATTTATGATACGCCCATCGTAGGGGCTCATTAATCCAAAAATCGATTGTTCAAAGAAGAAATCACAGCAATATAATGAGATTATATATTTATATACACAACATCAAGCGTATTAACTCAAGCTGAAGAGAAACATAATTAAAACTACTAATGGTAAGATAATAAATGATGATAGCGTTCTGTAATATAGGTATGTCACCCACACAATGATAAATCACACAACTTCACCAAAAAATTATATTGGGACTGCATTCGATCACATAGTACCTTCAGGTTCGAGGGTTGGTTTAGCCGTTGAACGGTTTAGCATAGTAGAACTAGAACACCAAATTCAATTTTTCTCATTATACCGCTAATTGATGAACGTTCTTACCGTTTCAGTGCCATAAAGAATATATAGTTCCTATTTTTTTAAAAGGAAGAGTATGCTTTTTTAGCAGTGCAAAAGAGTATAATACTCTGAAAAAAAGTATATTTGGTCACCATAGGTTAAGCCTTTCGTATACCGTTAAATAAAATGTAGGTAAATATTTTTAAAATACCTCACAATTGTGTTTATATTATATGCAATTCCAAATATAAATCGTATAAAATTTACGTGCTGTTAGAACGCATGACAAACACAAGAACTATTTTTATAGCCTGCTCGATAATACATTTAAAGACTTTATCCACTAAACTCTCACATAAATTAGCCACTTAGTGATGTGACATTTAGTGTTCAACTACATAATATTCTTGACACCGGAATAACTTTCTGTGTCCATGCTTTATAACGCTATAATTATTATGCAGCTTCATAATTTCTTTTTTGCCTTTAATCTAGTCATTTCCGTAATGAATAAATGGATTGACACTTTTAACTTGAAGATACCGAGATAAGTTGAAATGACGACTTGCAAACTTGTGTAAAGTGATATTAAAGTGATTAGTACAATTAAACCGACTGCTTAACGATATGATCTAGATTAAAATGCATGTTTCTGAACTGCAAGATATATAGGACAACAATTTATATGCAAATATTATGTTTCATATCATACATGCGATACCCAATCTTCCAGATCTTATTTTTGTCCAATTCGGTTTCTGCATGGGGTTGCTCTTATAGCTCTGATTGATTTATTAGACAAACCTATTAAATTGAAACTCTAATTATAATAATAGCACACGCGCAAACGCACGTTTTTACGCACTTATAAATACTTGTCTTCACTGTAAAAGAATATTTACATTTTTAACAAGCTGTATCAAAAATTTAAAAAATTAAATTTATTTTAGAAGAAAATGTAATCGATCGCCCGGTTGTGTGCAGAAAGTATATCTTAAGAGTAATACAGCTGATTTAGATAATTTTTCTGTTAGCTGAAGGGTATTTTAATGCATTTTTTTAATTTGTATATTGTTTGTTGACTGTACGTAGGCCTGCGGTCCGCTCTAGTCGTGCATGCTAAATGTATATATATATATATATATACTGCAAATAACTTGTCTTGTTATTATTATGATTGGCCTATGGGGCAAGAAACGAGTGTCGCCACGAGAAGGTTTGTTATTTTGTTAATAAATTTTGCTCTAACATTCCGCAAATCTCAAAGGCCAGACATACTTATATAGCCATCTATAGAACGAAGATGTAGTTTCGGATCAATTTTTGTATTTCCACGCTTAGTAGTGTTAATGTTTTACCATCTGATGGCGTTATTATTTACTTTTGCCATAGTACAAAGATTCTTTCGAAATTATATCAGTATAATAGCTTCGATTACTTTACAGGATTGTTGGAAACTAATCTGCTCTGACAAAGCTTAAGGAAGCTGAAACGGGTAGGTGGATGTTTCCTCCCCTTGTGAAATAATAATGCTATTGTTTTGTTAATGGCTATACAACTATTAGCTCGATTTGTATCGTAAATAAGCTTTAACTTTAGTATTTGTCAAATGTAGTAATGAAGTGTTGACAACAGTATGCAAAAGAATATCTAGAATTGTGCTTGAAGGTTACTATCATTTAACATGATAGTGGTTAGCCGATCTGTACGGTGTTGCCACCAATTACTCTTGCCAATGAAAATATTCGTATATATTTCATTAAATACATTAGAATTTAAACTAGCATCGGCAATGTAGCTTTCCATCCAGTTGTGACGTCATCCTAACGTGAAAGCGAATGGATTATAGCAGTTTTATATAAATGTAAATTTTCACGTGACCAGTAATGTGAGTTTCTTCTACCTCTACTTCTTCCGTTGTTGGTGACCATACTTTCGTCTGACCAAATTATCTTGTTTTCATCATTTTGTCATTGCCTAGTATACCACTCACAAAAATCTCCACGTCTAGTTGGCCGCCCTCTCTAAGACCCTGACAAATTCTAAATTTGTATAGATGAAATAGATGTTTCTTTAAAAGAAAATGTATTGTAGACGTTGCTAGCTCAGTCGTAGGTTCGATTTTTCTTGTTGAAGGGCAACCTGTTATACGACAGTTTTTTTCTAGTCGCTGAGCCTTTGTCTATTGGAATTCGATTACTTGAAAGAAACATGGTTTCAAAAATTTGCCACCAACCTTCTAAAAATTGTTTTATTAGGTTGTCCCCTTTTCGGGTATTTAAAATACATCTGTATGGCATCATTCAATTTCGTTGGCACAAAATGTAGCAAGTTACCATGCGAAACTTCCCATTATTAGAAAATGCTTTTATTATGGAAACTAACAGTGCTAAAATGCTACCATTAAATAACACACTTTGACAGATCCTTAAAACGAACTCGGTTAATTTATTTTCAAAGTTAACGCTTAACCTTTCTCATTGTTTAAAAATTATATTAATATAAATTTGTTGAATTATTAGTAATAAATAAAGTATTAATAAATAATTGTAGACATTTTTACTGTACAAAAGCATATTACTCTAATAGTTATCGTGGTACCAAATGTTTAAAAATACTGGATCATCATTCACAGAAATTTTCAAAATCGTAAATATAGGTGTAATTATCTTAAAATTTATTTTATCCATAAACTGTGATACATTGTTGGATTGACGATACAATGAGCTTTTAAATTCCATTAAAAAATTTTAGGGACGTATTTAAAAAAATGGTTGATGATTGTCCAATGAAAACAAAACGTCTTAGGAGGAAACTCATAGCGCTAACAATAGTGCATCTGAAAGTCCTATAAGAAAGTAGTATTTGTTTCATACTGTTTGCATTTATTATACAAAAAATTAAGTATTTTTGAAATCTCAAAATTCACCTTTTTCAAAACCTCATAAACATTTTTTTAATCTGTAAAGATTAAATGATTACCACTATAATTCCGAAAATTTTCTTCCATTTAACCAATTTTGTATATCTTACCGTTACCAAAATCTCATACTCTGCGCCCTTATCTTGGACACCAGTTACACATCCCCCAAATTGGGATATATATGTAATCAAATGGAATTATTAAATCTTAAGTTAGATTGTTACGATGTATTCGCATTTATATGCACAATTTATTACAATTTATTACGATAAACGAAACGATTTATTCAGCAAGTTCGAAGCTTGAATATATAAATAGAACGCAATTATTTGTGCAATTTTTATCACAGCAATTATTACAGAAATGATTTATTCAAAACTCAAATTTCATCACATATTATACAGCACTATAATTAAACACTTTCAGTGCAACAAAATAACGGAGGTGTATAATTATAAGAGCGTTTATGTACTTATTATTGCAACACTTAACGAAATAATTAATCAGCACAAGTCTGAAATAAAATCGTATAATTATAACGCAGTTCTTGCGAGAAATTATTACTGAAATAAAAGTATTCAGAAAACTTGAAACTCAATCCGCATCAATTTGTAATCTTTGCAAAGTTATAAATATACACTTTAATGCGACAGTAATTGATAAGACAATTACCAAGCAGAATTCTTCAATGTAATTATAGCACCTAATAATTACATATAAAATATACGTAAAATATAAGTGATTCTTTAAATAACTTAATACAGACTGAACTGAAAGTAACTATTAAATTATAACAATGAACTCTGATATGAAACTCTACCTCGAGTCTATTCCGCTATACAACGGAAATTAAGAACTATTAGGAATCTTCATCACCGCTTGCGGGATTCTTTAAAATCTTTTTATAAATGCAAAGAAGTAGCACCAAGTCAATATTTATGCCAATCATTAACGACAACAGCTATTTAAGCAGATAGTCCCTGTGGAGTACAATTGTTGATGTTCTCTAATCATTATGAGAATTGTGATCCAAAAATTACGAATTACGAATATGAAAATTCAAAAGTTACGGACAACAAATAGATTGCTGTATTTCCACTCGAGTATACCAAGATCCAACAGTAACGAAGAAATTCGAAAATTTACCGGAACTACAGTTCAAGATTACACAACCCAAAGAAGACGAAATCAGCAAGAAACCAATGCAACTAGAGCATCTAGATCTAGACGATCTCAACCAAGCCGTAAAAATTAATGGACAATTACAAAAAACACTTAAGTGAATTAAAAGTGTCAAAAGTACATTACGACAACATAACTGTTTGGACAATTTTACTAATTATTGTAAACATTCTCTTAACTATGTATTTATTGTACAAAATGTATCTTAGATATAGAAGCAAAGAACCAGATTTTTAGTCATAAGAAACAAAGGTATATAAAGAAATAATAAATGTACCCTTACGGACAATAAGTTTTAAAAATTAAGTAAAACCCTTAATTTTCATCTACGTCGGGGGAATTGCATATCCCCCAAATTAGGATATATATGTAATCAAATAGAATTATTAAATCTTAAGCTAGATTGTTACAATGTATAAATTGAAGGTTAATGAAAGTTCACGAGTCGGACATGAGAACGGAAACAGACACTGTATTCCAGACGCAACATGATACTGCAGGTGCAGGTCACAGTAGGTTATAAGACAGCAATTATTAAAATTTAGATTACTTAGAAGTAATACTTGTATTGTATAAAGAAATAGCAGACATGAGCTCTGCAGTGCCCACAAGCAATGTGAGGGAAAGGATATCATAAATACCCTCAGGAGCACAAGATGGCCAGTCAGTCTTGAGCTTTACAACTTTAACATTGTTGGTAGTTCAGCTACTCACAATAATTTTAGTTAAATTAAAGTGAATGTTAACTTAGAATATTTTTGAAACTAGGATGTTAATGAAAATAACGTCAATGTTGTTAAAAAATCATTATTGTAATTATTATAAAATAAATTTGATAGAAGAGTTTTTTAAAGGAGCTTTTTTACAAAGTCGCTCCAAGAGGCCCAAAACTTATCTCACCTTGTATACTACTTTTACAACTTTACAATTTTTATAAGGACAACTATAATGTCGTATATGAAACATTTTTTTAATCGGTTTACTTAAGAACATGTATTTTTGTTTGAAGTCGCTAAAATTTATACCAACGACCGCCTTTCGTATTTTCTATAAGAAACGGCACTGTAGATAAAACAGTCAGCAATTATTATTATGTTATTATTATTATTAGTAATAATTTCTCTAAACATAGATTCAGCTTGAAATAAATTTTATAACAATTTTATTTTACTGTTATTTTGTTTCACAAAAATTACAGCAGAAAGCCATCATCAACCATACCTATTATATAATAATTTTAAATCCCACGCCTCAGAAACATTTACAATATTAATTAGATAGAAAATGAATACGCTATTTAATATGAAAGAGTCGTATTTTATTTGAGAAATCACATAAATGTAACACTTAGTTAAAAATAGAATTGTTTATTGTTCTTAGATTACTCCGCGGTAAACATTTCAGACCACTTTATCTACAGTTATATTATTGTACTTACTGTTATTTGACGGATTTGAAATGTTTCAGCTGCTGGAATTGTTCTGAACATGAAGGGATACCAAGAAAAGTAACTATTCACTCTATTTTATGCGATTTTGAACAGCTAGTAAAATTAAAGACTTGTAGAAGCTTGAGGCATTACAACTTTGTGGAGCTGTAAAATAAGAAATAATTTTATTGGCGTGAAAAATTATGTACTATCTTACGAGCTTCTGTGATTTTTTTAATGTTAATAAGAAATTATTAGTAGACTAACAATCAACATATTCTGAAGGAATGTTAATTCAATTAGTTCTCAAATGCAATGTACTTTGTGAGTAAAAAGGTTAAATAATCGTTTAAATCAAAAACACTTTTGGATTAAAACAATTTTTATTTATTTACTTAATGACCTTTTTCTGCTAGTACGACTTGTCACTGACCCCAGAATGCGAGAACCAGCACCTTTCTACAGGGCGTAACAAAATAAGTGTAAAACAATTCAGGGGGTGATTTCTCATCGTAAAAGAGATAGGGTCTTTCATATAAAAAATCTTCATTGGAGCATCCCTTGTTAAGATACAGCCCCTTAAAGGGAGTACATAAAATTTGTTTTTCATTTTTTTTTTACAAACACTAAAAAAGTTACAAAATTGAAATTAAAGTGACACTTTTTACTATCAAAAATACACTTACTCGGTAATTTATTTGGTTTACCCCATGGTTGTAAGGGGTGGACAACACAACCCCTAAAATTGATTCCCAATGTAACTTGTTGTGTTATTATTTGTTTGCCATTTAAAAATTTATTTCCAATGGCTTATTTCATTCTAAACAAAAAATGTCTCTTGAATTTTTTACCCAAAATTAACCAGTTCGCAGAAAAAAATTATTTTACAAACAACTACAGAGCTGGATTATTATTGTTATTTTGTAGTTACTACCTGCATCAAAGTATGATTAAAGATGAATAAACAAAACTAATTTAATAATAGCAAAACATACAACATGTAGAAATCATTGTAAATGTTGAATTTGTCCACCTTCAGTCATTACACATGCGTCTAGACGTCGGCGCATTGAGCCACGTATTCGCTCAAATATTCCTGGAATCTCTCTAATTACCCTGCACGCATCGATGATGTGGTTTCTTAAGTTCTTTACATTGCCAACAGGAGTAGGATAAACTAAACTCTGTAAATGACCTCAAGTAGAGAAATCGAGAGGATTCAAATCCGGGAACCGAGCGGGCCAATTCTGTGGTCCTCCTCTACCTATCCAATGATTTGGATATGTTTGAGTTAAATGCTGACGTGCTGCTTGACTAAAATGGGCGGAAGCCCCATCATGCATAAAAAACATAACCCTTCTGATACCACAAGGAACTTCCTCCAGCAGTACTGGATGCACTTCTTTTAAAAATTGAGTGTATGCCTCACCATTTAATCGAGAAGGTAGAAAATGAGGGCTAATTAAATAATCCCCCAATAACTACGACCCACGCATTAAGACAAAAATGTTCTTGATGGTTAGCTTGGACAATAGCGTGAGGGCTTTCATCAGCCCATATGTGGTTATTATTAAAATTAATAATCTTTTCCCGAGAAAAAGTATATTCGTCTGTGAATTCGATCGTCATCAGAAAATCAGGATTTCTTCTAATCATTTTCAGCATCCAATTGGAAAATTCAAGACGGTTCGGAAAATCTCGCGGTAACAGTGCCTGTACTCGTAGTAGATGGTAGGGGTATAAGAGTTGTTCCTCTAAAATTCGAAATACCGTCATATGATCAACATTTAACTCGAAAACAATCTTTCTAGTACTACTAGTGGGTTGTTCTTCAACCAAATTAAGTACTGCTTCTTCAAGCTGTGGTGTTCTAACTTCTCGATGGCGACCACAATCCTGCGTTCTTTTTTCGAATGAACCATATTCTCGTAATCGTTGATGAAGTTGGGCAAATATTCTATGCGAAGGAAGTTGCCGTCAGCATACCTTCTACAAGCTTCTAACCCATTACCCTACGACAGACCGTAAACGTAATGCATATCAGGTATTTCCGCATTTGTGTATGCCATTTTAATAACAAGTGAATTATTAAACTAACAAATTAAGAATAGAACGGCACACAATTATTAATTCAATTTCAAAAATTTACAAACTCACAACGTTATAACAATTTAGTTGTCACTATCACTAATAGCGGCCTACTAGATAAATTAGTTTTACATTTTCGTCTTATGGCGATGTATCTCTGTAGTTTTTGTAAAATAATTTTTTTCTGCGAACTGGTTAATTTTGGGTAAAAAATTCAGGAGACATTTTTTGTTTAGAATGAAATAAGCTATTGGAAATAAATTTGTATATGGTAAACAAATAATAAACAAAGAGTTACATTGGAAATAAATTTTAGGGGTTGCTTTTTCCACCCCTTACAACCATCGGGTAAACCAAATAAATTACTGAGTAAGTGTATTTTTGATAGTAAAAAATGTCACCTTAATTTCAATTTTGTAACTTTTTTAGTGTTTGTAAAAAAATGAAAAACAAATTTTATGTACCCCCTTTAAGGGGCTGTATCTTAACAAGGGATGCTCCAATGAAGTTTCTTTATATGAAAGACCCTATCTCTTTTACGATGAGGAATCACCCCCTGAAATGTTTTACACTTATTTTGTTACACCCTGTATACTAAGGATCATTATTTTGTTTAAAATGTATGTAATAGGAATTAGAAAATAGTTCCAAATTTCTTGACCTTTTAGCTACTACGTGTTTGAATGAATATGTTCGCCTTTTTGTTACTAAAAATTTAAAAGTCTTGTAGGAAAGGCATATATGAGAGTGATTTGAACAAACGAAAATTTCAGTGACAAACACCCAGCCACGATCATAAGAAAAGTAATACTAAACATAATATAAAAACGCTTAATCCCTTTTTGCTCATAGCTAAACTATAATAGACCATAATAGAAATCCCGTTCGTTTAATGCCAAACGCCGTGAAGTTATATAGCTCGTTTGTCGACACAATGAACACAGAAACTCAAACATAAATTCAATAATCCACTTCTTTGACTATTTCAGTTAGCAGAACATTAAAAAGACTTTCCAACTCTAATAAATCGATATATTAAGCCTTTACTAATATTCTAAAGTACAAATGCTTACAAATAGAATATAGGGGAATGAAAATTTTTGCAGTATTAAATCACATAGAAAAATAAATGGAAACTCAAAGTTTCAACTTACGCCAAAAATAATATTACGTTGCATTTACAGCGTCTGTGGTTACTCACACCACCGTTTTTGCTCTTTTAGAAATATACCTCTTGTTCCCAATACGTGTAGATTGCCTTTTGTTGTACAATTAATAAATTTTTTTAATGAAAATCGTGAGCTTTCTAATTGATGAAATCTAAAATTTACAACCCCATACAATAAAATTATAAAACTATGAAACACCGTACAAATTGTAGATTAAAATATCGTCATAATGTCTCTAATATAAGTCACAAAGCTTAAAAGTTATTCTAACCTTTAAAATAACTCCAGATTTATCAGCTCTTCTAATTCCATACAATCCAACTATTACTGCTCTATTAATACGGGCCTTCTCCTCATATGAATTACCATCAAACTTACTTAGGGTCGAGATTGTTTTAACATGAATTCAAATATACAGGACTTCACAAACACTAAGTCGAGAAAATTAACCAAAGAGTAAAATAAAATCGAGAGGGTTCGAATTAAATTTAATCAAAATAAAGATAGACTGGAATTAATTTGAATTGAATTTAATTTAATTGCATTGAATTGCATTAAATTGCATTTAATGGCATTGAATATCATTAAGTTGCATTAGAAACCTAAAAATAATCCCCTATTACGTAAACTTATTTAACAAACACGGGTCTACTTACACTTTTTCTAAATTTAGCGAAAATTAACTACTTACAGACATTTTATAATAATTATTAATGCATTAAACTTGCACTAGTTTTATTAATCGCTATATTTTTCTAAGTAACTTTTTATCAGCAAAACATCGAGAATCATTACTTTTAGAACTACTCGTCGTATATGTAACTTATCATCCAGACTACAACTGAAATTTTCACAGTCTGTATCTTTCACTGTGTGCGTGCATTAGTCTGATCCTGGAATACCTCTACCTCTTTTTCTCCTATCTCTGCTTGTAATATATCCCACACTATTCCCCAAAAATGCTTTAGAACATATTCCGCCCTTCCATTTCTCCTACTTTTTTTGTTTTCCACATATGTTTTCAACAATTTTCTCCTTGCTTCTGTGTTTGTTGTCTTCGAACATAGCCGATGCTCTTTCTTGTTAGATGCAGATCGGTTGCCCTTCTATTGTTTTACAAATATATGTACCTTATTTTCTCGATATTCAGTGGTATGTGAAGCGGATTAAGCTGACTGCGGCTAAAAAGATCTTCCAATACTAGAACATTTGCCGAATTAATGGTTTTCGAGTATATCCTTTGGAACAAGGTTTATCGCTTTGAAGCTGGTTGGATGTGTACCTCCACTTATTTCTATTCTGAGTTAGCCTACGCAGTTCCCTGAAATTTTCACAGTCTAAATACAACTCGGTTCCCCTTCTGTTGTTTTTTAATTATATGTCCTATTTTACCGAGGTTCAGTATTATGCGGCTGCCAAGATTCCCCAACACTTAGACATTTGCCGAATTAATAGTTTTCCAGGAAATGGTTTCGCACAATTAACATAGTTGATAATATTGCAAACCCAATATCTGTAGTTGCTTATAATAATGATCAGGTTTAAGTACAACTATTTTCTTCGTCATTAAGTTTTCCTTTTTGGAACTGGTTGGACGCGTACCTCCATTGACTTCTATTCTGAGTTAGTCTACACACTTCACTGAATTCCGACAGCCTACATCTTTAACTATCTGTGTACAACAGTCCAACCTAGGTCTACCTCTGCCTCTCCTTTTTCCTATCTCTGCTTCTAATATATTCCGCACTTTTCCCTCATGCCTTAGTATGTGGTATATCATCAAATCTCTCCCATTTTTTACCGTTTCCCACACGACCTTGTGCTAATCCTTGTTTTATATCTGTTGCGCTCTTTTCATCTCACGTTATTTGGCTTCCTAGGTAGCACCTCTTGTAAGTTCTCGTTACCCATATGTATTCTTGATTTTGATTTATTTCCCCTCTTTTGCATACTAGAATTTTAGTTTTAGTTTTGTTAATTTTCATACCGTATCTCTCTGTTAGAACTGTTTCCATTTCATTAAGAGCAGCTTCTAACTCTTCTTTGCTGGACGCTATTACCGCTATATCATCTGCAAATCTAAGCATATCAATCTTTTGTCCCTGCATAGAAATTCCAAATGTCTCCCTGCATTTGATAGTATTCGTTGCCTCTTCAATGTACTAGTTCAAAATTAATGGGAATAGGTCACATCCCTGCCTCACCCCTTTCCTAGTATTTACTTCTTTACGTTCCTGTTCTAATTCTATTACCGCTGTTTGCTCTTTATATAAGCTACGTCTACCCGTCTATCCCTAAAGCTCATTCCAATCTTTTTAAGTATTTTGAAAATTTTTTTCCATTTTATTTGTAATTTTTTATAAATTTTTTTCTTGATATCTGCTTTAATGGTATAAAACACACTTCCTTCTGCAAATTAATCCGGGATTTATACCCTCTATATGTGGTTGTCAAACAAGCATTAGCTTCATCCATTTTTTACAAAATTCAAATTGTTTTGTGAGTAAATTGACTATTACAATTATTAACACACACACACGAGCGCGCGCGCGCGAATAGTAAGAAATGAGATTGTTTGATAAAAAGTACATAATCATAGGTTATATCCCGAAAGCAGAATTTTGCAAAAAATTAACTAGCCGCATTATATATGGTTAAATTTGTAGGTCGAGGTTAATATGTTAAGATTACTTCTCAAATTCGGAATATAGCTTTTATATTGTTTGTTTTTATTGTTTATCAACATAAGAAATAAATATTAACAATAATAACTTCACGGTTAAGTAGAGATATATCTAAATAAACTGGAACAATTTTTCTTGCATGGCTTCTGATGCCTGGATAGTAGACGGTAGGGCAGCAGCGGTTTTGTCTGTGAGAGGATCGGTAGAATTGATGATGTCAAGCATTTTGTCTATTATTTTGGAATGATATTTAAAATTCAGCTGCAAGTATGGCTTTATTGAACTTGAATTTCTATGGCCAGTGATTTTTATAAGTTGTAATTCTTCCACGCCAAATTGAGAAAGGCTACTTACAGCAGCTGAGCGATTTGAGTGATTTGTTATTTTTATTATTTTGAATTAGGACTCACATTTCCAGCAGCATTTCGTGTCCATTTAGAAACTTCGTTTCTGCCTAGGGGACAATTTTTGTACAACGATTTGTTATTATTTGGTGTCCAAAACCGGTTTGGATTTAGAAATAATCTTTTTGAAGTTATAATATAGCTTCTTTTTGAAATTAACTTTCTAAAAGCTGAACAGGGCATATACTTGTATTCATGTTATTTGGTATCTATTAACTCTCGGTCAACTTTTGTGCCCCTCTTTGAAAAGTTGTTGTGAAACCGGATTATATTCAATCCTATCTAAAATTCTAAATACGTAGTAATTAAAGAGTATGCAGCTATGTTTTTGTATGTTGTTTAGGTATAGGCAAATCACTTTAACAAGAACCCAACGTCATATGCCAGATTGCGCAGAAATGTAATAACAGTGGCGTTGTTGAGTTATTACAGTATAAACGGAAGATATGGCGTTAAATAGTAAAAAAATAAACAACCAATTAAATTATAATTTAAAATTTTTAATATAATATCGCCATATGAGTTGTGTGCATCAATATCCCTAAAAAATACTGCTATAGCAAGGTTATTTTGTAAAATCCGATAAAGCAAATGATTGAATACCATGGCCTACTTAAGTGGTTTCTATCTCATTCTAGTGTTCTGCAAACACATCTGTTGAGTAACTTATTGTTTTATTAATGTTAATTGTTATATACAAGATATTTTATATTAGTTAGATGGCGGTTTAAAACTGTCCGTCTGTGTATCAAGTAAAAATAAATAGTAATGAAATCTAAAACTTTTACAAGGTAATTTCCGATTGGTTGATCATAAAACTCTACGCCACTAAAACCTGAATATTGCCATCCCTAATTACATATAATGAACTGTTCCTAACCAATTTTTGCTTTGTGCGCATGATGACGTTGGGTTCTTCTTAAAGTGATTTGCCTATACCTGTTAACTTTACTTTTCTATTCAGTTCTACCTTGAAATAATCAATCGTGCAAGTTACTGCCTCTCCGTCGCTCCATTCTAATTTGGTAAATTTTGCTGCAATCAAGCCGTAGTATCCTCATTAAATGAGTTTATAATTGCATGATATTTATGCGAAGTGAAAGAACAGAAACTTCTTTTTCTTTTTAAAGTAATTTTCGTTTGGTATCGGGAGCATTTCCCGCTTGTTGAAATTGTATATCTTTAAATGGATCCAATACAATATTATAATTTTCAAAATAAACCTGTTGTAACTTTTTGGCTCATATTCCACATAGTTTTAATAAATCCTTCTTTGTAATCAGTTCCATCGACTTTTTTCATGTTAAATGCAAAATCTTTCAAGATATTTGCGAAATTTTCAATTGAAGTATTCTCATTTAAAACATACGACCGTTTGTAGTAGTAAAAGCAATACATTCCCAAACTACAAGCATTGCGAATCCTGGAATTTGCTTTTACTACCAGATGCACATACTACTTTTCCTGAAATCTCATTCAATATTTTTGAAAATCTAAGAACTGTTAGTGCATCAGTTTGTGAAAGGATATATTACATTTTTGCATTAAAATCTTGCTTATGAAATTGTTTCCATGATAATCAAGACAAACAAACGTAATTTATTTATTGTGATAAAAGTCGAATTTGGTATTTCTTTTAAGTGCAAATACTATATCAATAAAAAGTACAATGGACAGTGACGAAGATGCTGACGTGCTTGGAACACCATCAAACTTGGTAAACGCTGCTAAAAATGTAGTATTACACCTACTGCCCAGTAAATCCAAAGAAAAATATGAATTTGCTTAAAAACGTTTTAAAGATTTTTTGCAACGCAAACCATACGACATCTCAATTCGAAAATGTAATGTTTGTATACTTTTCCAAATTATCTAACAAGTCTCAGGCTTCTAGGCTGTGGTCAAATTATTCTATGCTGTAAGCAACCCTTACTGCTAAAGAAGACATTGATGTATCTAAGTATTGCAAATTACGTGCATTTTTAAAACGTCAAAATGTTTGCTACAAACTTACGAAGTCTAAGAACATCTCCAGGGTACAAATTGAAACTTTGATTACTGAAGCACCGGATGACATATACTTAATGAATAAGGTACGTTATGAATTCGGCCCTGTTAAAATGACCAGATATTTATGTAGTCTGTACCTTCTACGTCGCCCTAATATTTGATGCTGCGGGTGCATGTCGTCGTGAAGAGCTGAACCAGTTAAATTTGACTGACACAGAAGATTTGGGGTCCAAGCTTCTGATTAGAATGCCAGATACTAAAACGAAAAACTAAGATCATTTGTGATAAGCTTTTGTATCGGAAATAAATTGCACTTCGTCCGTAGAACTTTAAAGTTGCCGCTTCCCCTTTAAATATTTAAAACGCAAAAGTTACAAGGCTGTAGTTGGTATACGTCTTTGAAGAAATGCCTCAAATTGTAGAAAACTTTTTAAATATACCCAATGCTATTGAATACATAGGACACTGCTTCCGTAGGTCCTCCGCCACAATTTCAGTCAACGATGGGGCAGATTTCATTGCATTAAAGCGGCATGGTAGGTGGAAATCCTCAAACGTTGCAGAAGAGCCGAATCTTATACAAATAAAGTAGACATAATAAGTAAAATATTTAAAGAAACATACACGGACAAGTGTGCAGAAGAATTACTAACAATAGACAGCAGCAGTGCCTTCAGCTTTTCTGGCAAAGTTTAGGCACTATTTCATGGTTGTACAAATTGCAACATTACCGTAAATATAAATAAATTATAGTTTGACAAATTATTTGACATAAGGGGTACTTTCTTTTAAGTGCTGAAAAATACTTTCACAAAATGGATAGCCTATACCCTTGTGACAGAGATCTTCCGAATGATAACATGATTTTTTGTGATTCATGCTCTACATGGTTTCACAGTCAATGCGTATCCTTATCAAAAGAGGAAGTAGATTTTCTAGGCAATTCAGAAGATAAATGGCTTTGTAAACCTTGTAAAATTCAAAGAAAAAACACTGAAACCACAAACAACGACGAAGATATCATGTTATGCCTTCGATGCCCTCCAGGAAAATCAAAAAAACTTTATAAAGAAATAAAAGGACTTCGTATTCATGGTAGACCTCATAAAGATTTTATTGAAGAATTTAGAACAACTCCTTCGGTCGAGGTTGAAAAACCATCCCTGACAAATAAAATATCCGTTTTCAAACGTCAAATCAAAATTCTAAAAAGAATCCCAAGAGGAGCTAGGATTCTAGTCGCCAACAAACTCGCCTTTTTAATGGACAAATGCTGCACAAACAATGATCTCAAATCATGGGAAGATCTACTTTTTTTTTCGGTCAAAAAGCTAAGGACCTTTTACACACAGTCAAAATAAACGCCACTTCTCCCATGGATTTTACTATAGATAAGAAAACCGCCAACAAAAACACAACCACTTTGGCCAGACGCATCGAATCAAACATTTCTTACGGAGACCAGAAAAGAGCAGTGAAACTTTTATCATGTTCTGACAGTCTGGCATTAGATAATGAATCCGCTTATTCTAAATTACTAGAAAAACGTCCTTCCCCATCGCGTTCTCTTAATTTCCTAACATCAGCCAGCACTGAAGAAAACTACCTAACCGTAACAGAGTCAGATGTTCAAAAATCTATTTTCAATTTCCCGAGCGGATCTGCAGGTGGTTTAGACGGATTTCGTCCTCGGTATTTCAAAGATCTTTTTGGAAAATCCAATGGAACAGCAGCGAAAACTCCAATAACTTCTCTAACAAGACTCTACAATTTCATGTTATCTGGAACAGTAAACAACAACATTATAAAATTACTGTACGGAGCATCTTTGTTCGCTTTAAATAAAAAATGCGGTAAAATCCGTCCAATTGCCGTCGGAAATACGTTATGGAGACTAGTAGCAAAATTAGTATGTTCTGCTGTTCGTGAAAAAATGGCGTCATACTTTTTTACGACACAATTAGGTTTTGGGACCAAAGGTAGCAGTCAAGCCGTCGTACACGCTGTTCGCGCTTTTGTCAATCTAAACCAAGGAATAGATAAAGTTATTTTGAAAGTTAACTTCAAAATGCTTTTAACAGCATCGAAAGAGACGTTTTACTTGAATGTGTGAGAAACAAAGTTCCCTTGTTGTATCCTTATCTGAACCAATGCTACTCTATAGTATCCAGTCTTTTCTTTGGACAGCGAGAAATATTATTTCAAGTAAGTGCTCAATGAGGGGATTCTGCTGGTTAAATTTTTTGTTTAGTTCTCCAGCCAATTATTGACCAGCTAAAATCCGAGTTGAACATGTGGTATCTGTCCTAGATGACTTTGTTTTAATTTTTGAAAAATGCAAGAAATTTGGTCTACAAGACAGTCCCGAAAAATGTGAAACTTTTTTTGTGGAGAACCTGATAATGATGTTTTGGAAAAATTTATCAATGTCATCCCAGGCTCGTAGGAAAGAAAATGTCACTCTTGGGAACAGCTATTACAGAAAACACATACTCTGACACTTTATCAGACAAATTTCAAGAGCTGGAAATTTTTTTCAGCAGACTGAAAATTCTTAAAAGCCATGTCGTCTACTATTTATTACGTCATTGTTTTGCAACTCCAAGATTAAGCTACATCTAAAGAATAACGCCAACTTCGAAGTTATGGAACAAGTTATGTAAAATAGATATTCAGATTAAAGAATGTTTGGAAGAAATAGTCAACATAAAACTACCCACAGAGGAATAGACAATTTCCTCGCTACCTGTCCGTTTTGGAGGTATTGGGATTAGAAAAATAACAGATATACGGATTCCTTGTTTCCTTGCATCAGTAAACTCAGTGTCAAGTCTCTTGACATTGCCTGTTACGAGGATGCTTTAAATTTATGGAAGAAAGATTACGAAGAACACGAAGTTCCTTTAGACAACTTTCGCCATATACAACGAGTTTGGGACAATCATGTATGCAATAGGATAAGCATATCTCTGAATAGTTCAAAATATGTCAGTGCATTACACCGAGCAGCTATACGAAAAGAATCAGGTGCCTGGCTCAACGTTTTACCGTCAAGAAGCATTGATACTCTATTAGATAATAACGCCTTCCGCATTTCCATCTCACTGCGCCTAGACCTCAATTTATGTGTACCACATAAATGTATCTATGGTGAAGAAGTTACTAAAAAAGAGAACTTATGGCATGTCATGTAAGAAAATTACTGGACGTCAATTTAAACACCTTTCACTGAACAATACCATTCGAAGAGCCTTATTATCAGCTAGAATTCCTTCGGTTTTGAAATCAAACGGTTTGAGCAGGAATAACAACAAAAGACCAAATGGAATGACCATCATTTGGGAAAAATGGTCAGCCTATGTTTTGGGATGCTATATGTACTAACACCCTAGCTTTATCAAATTTGTCTTCAACATCTAAAGAAGCAGGGTTAGCAGCCGAGAACGCAGCATAGAAAAAAATATCAAAATACACTAAAATCATAGAAGATAATTATCTTTTCATTCCTTTCGCATTAGAAACTCTGGGAACTTGGTGTGAAGACGCAATCAAGTTTGTCCTTGATTCAGGACGTTTGAAAACATCTGTAACCGGCGAGAAGAGATCTATTTCTTATCTGATGCAGAGGATCAGAATTACTATTCAAAAAGGAAACGCGGCGTGCGTAATGGGAACTCTTCTGCAATCACTTTCTATGAATGAAATTTTTATTTGTGATAATTATTAAATTTAGCTTCGTGTTTTAATATTTGAATCGTGAAATGTTCGCCAATAAATCTATTAATAATTATAATTATAGTTGTACTACACGTGTAAATAGTATAAGAGTAATATCTTTAATAAAAAAATTCACTTGTGTATACTTTGAAAGATTGCTTGTTGAAGTGCATTATATTGTTTAAAATGACAATAAAAAATTTTAGTGTTTTGACGTATCCTGGAAGAGTGTACTTTGACACTAGATTTTGAGCTGACAGGTAAACATTCTTGATCGATTTCAGAAAAAAGTATTTTCGACATACTTAATTCGAAAGTAAATTATTACACTTTTATTTGAAACGTAAGTAACACTTTACATCTATTTAGTGCTCATTTTCAGTATGGCAACGGGATATAATATTTTATAACAGGCCGGGTTTGTAATGAAAGCAAATATAACCAAAAACTTTCAGTTTGACACTTAATTAGTGTTTGACAAATGTAATTCTCATTGCAATGGAAGTATACTAACTTGATGTTTGCTATTGTTTTATTACAACGTACAGAAAAATGGAACGTTACAAAAATTTCATTTTAATTTTTCCCTTTTAATAATTTGACGGTATGACGAAAAATCTCCTCTTCACCTCGAATCGTACAGTGCAGTTTCGGTTTCAAATATTTCCAAACCACAACTCTTCGGATCTCGATTTGCAAACATATTCTTGACCATACAAGTGCACTTACGGACCTCGGTACATAAATAACTATTGATTTGACATTTTTTGGACTTTTAGCAAATTTATCTATGTCAACATGAAGGAATAATTCACAAGAAATCATTGCAAAGGTAAAGAGTTTTTAGAAATGATGCTTGTGAAAAAGACTGTTTGCCATAATTTGTATTGATTTTTGTCAGTTATGCGACATTATTTCAATATGGCTGATTTCAAAAGCTAGGTGCAGTTTAATCGCGATTAAAATACTTAAAGCAATGTAATCACTTATCTATATAATATACGTGGTGTAATTTGAAAGTCTCACATTTGTATCTTGTACGAGTGAAATAAGCACAATTATATCCTGTT
Organism: Platerodrilus igneus; assembly: GCA_036346225.1. Taxonomy (NCBI): domain Eukaryota; kingdom Metazoa; phylum Arthropoda; class Insecta; order Coleoptera; family Lycidae; genus Platerodrilus; species Platerodrilus igneus. Next base: position 1,380,487 of record JARFIW010001380.1, on the reverse strand, counting down.
TAGTACATTTTAGAGATATACATGATGTCACCAATGCAATTTTAATTCATATCTATTTAGGGCTATACATAACACAATTGGGATTATAATTCTATAGTTTCTTGCAGCGTGGGGATAATATATATGCTAATTTAATAATAATCAGACAAGCTGTATCGTGGAAGTGTTTATATACAAACATAATAACATGGAAGCATGTAATTTTCTAATTATTTCATATCAAAACTGATCTAAGTGGTTTGAAATTAATGGGCAAAATAAATAACTGTGGCCTTTAGCTCTAATATATAGCTGTTGGGCAACTTCAAACAATTCTAGGTCGTGAACACCCACATAATACTGCACAAGTGTTAAATAATCGACGGTTATTAGTTTGCAGATGCACTTTTCGCATTTGATTACATACATCCGCGTCATTATATTTATTTGGTGTGACAATTGTTTTGAAGGTCTTTTACCAACTTAAATGTTTCTCACCTAATTTTTGTTGGGATTGGTTTAATTTGGTGTTTAGTAGTTTGGTATCAATAAACATCGTTAATTTGTGGGATCAATTCTACTCGTAGATTCGTAATCGTTAACAATATTTTCTGTCATTACTAATTTCGATTTGTGGAGATCTGATTTTTTTGCAATAATTAAGCCTTTCGTACAGATCCAGTAAGTCGTTATCTTATTTAGATTAAATGCTACTATAATATTATATGACATACCTCCATCTACCCAAAAATCACGTTTTAATGTGAAATTATGTTTTTAATTTCATTAAATCGTAGAGAACAAACCTTTATTAACCAACTTGAAGATTTGAAAAACTTAGAACTACCAGCACCTAACAAGAAGCTGTACCTCAATCAAAGCCGTTCTACAAGAACTTTGAAAAACTTGAATAACTAGCAGAATCAGAAAGGGACTTAGCTTGAATAATCTTGTAATCAGATCGTCAAGTGTCAACTCCTCATAATGAAAAGGAGGTATAAGCTAAATAAAACAATACAAGTAACTATTTTGAGGAGGTAGCAAGACCAAAATACGACACGGTTACTCTACTAACGACAGAGCGGTCTTCTGTCTAAATTTTCCCAGAACAGTTTTTCTTAAGTAGATTTTTCCATAAAAAGAATAAATCGATTTTACAGCTAATGCGTCCAAAAAATAAGCGAAATAACCTATAGTTAAAGAGTATTAAACAAATAAAGTCTTCGGGAAACTACGCTATTGAAATCAAACACGAAACTTTGTTTTATTAAAAAAAATTCATTATTTTCTATTCTGTGCGAACCTACACATTTCATTGAAACTTCCACAGTCTACATCTTTCATTATCTGTGTGCAATAGTCTGATTAAGATCTACCTCTATCTGCTCTTTCCAATCTCTGCTTGTAATATATCCTGCACTAGTCCCCAAAGATGCCTTAGAACGTATCCTGCTTTTATATTTCTCGTATTTTCTTGCACAGATATCTTTATTCCCGTAGTATTTCTTTAACCTCTTTGTTAAAAACTTTGTTTGTCTATGCTATCATCCTCACACATCTGAAGCGCAACTTTCCAAAAGGCTTCTACCGTTTTCCTGTTTGTTTCTTCTACTGATCCTATTTTATAGACATACTGTGCTGTGCCCCACAGACATGCTTTCAACAAGTTTCTCCATGTTTCTATGTTTGTTGTCTTCGAACATAGCTGTAGCTCTTTGTTAAATGCGGTTCGGTTCCCCTTCTATTGTTTATAAATATATACCCTATTTCCCCGATATTTAGTAGCATGCAAAGGGGGTTAAGCAGCCTGCGGCTACCAAGATCCCCCAACACTTGAATATTTGCCGAATTAATAGATTTCCAATATATCCTTTTGCACAATCAACATTAGTTGATAATATTTCAAAACCAACACCTGTAGTTTATAATAATCATCAGATTTAAGTGCAATTATTTCTTTCGTCATTAGGTTTTCCGTCTTGAAGCTGGTTGGACGCATACCCTTGTTTATTTTTATTCTTAGCTGGCCTACACAGTTCTATGAAATTCCCATCCTCTAGATACAGCTCGATGCCCCTTCTGTCGTTTCCTAATTATATGCCCTATTTCACCGAGATTCAGTGGTATGTGAAGGGGGATAAACAGCCTCTGGCTTCGAAGGATTCTCCAACACATAGACATTTGCCGAAATAATAATTTCCCAGTAAATACTTTCGCACAATTAACATTAGTTGAGAGTATTGCAAAACCAATACCTGTATAGTAGCTTATAATAATCATCAGGTTTAAGTACAGTTATTTTTTTTTGTCATTAGGTTTTTCATTTTCGAATTGGTTGGATGCATACCTCCATTGATTTCTATTCTGAGTAAGCCTGTACATTTCCTTGAAATTCACAGAGCCTACATCTTTCACTTTCTGTGTGCGATAGTCTAACCTAGGTCTACCTCTACTTTTTTTTCTTATCTCTGCTTCTAACACATTCAGCACTATTTCCACATACCTTAATATGCGACCTATTACCATATTTCTTCTTTTTTCTACTGGTTTTCACATACTTCTTTCTTCCCCTTCCATTTCTAGTACCTCTTTATTCTTAACTTTGTCTGTCCATGATATCTTCTTTATACGTCTGTAGCACCACATTTCCTGTCCGCTTCTTCTACTGTATAGATTTTAAAGCCGCCCAGTGCTGTGCTCCACATATATGTTTCAAGAAATCCTTTCCTTGTTTCTGTATTTGTTGTCTTTGAAGACAGTAATTGCTTTTTCATGTTAAATATAGCACGACCTAGCGCTAATCTTTGTTTTATATTTTTTGCACTTTTCCCATGTTGTGTTATTTGGCTTCCTAGGTAGCAGATATCCTTAACCTCTTGTAAGTTCTTGTTACCTATTTGTATTCTTGTTTTTGATTTATTTTCCCCTCCTTTGCATACTAGTACTTTAGTTTTATTTTTGTTAATTTTCGTACCATATCCCTCTGTTAGAACTGTTTCCATTTCATTAAGAGCAGCTTCTAACTCTTCTTTGCTAGATGCTAATACCGCTATATCATCTGCAAATCTAAGCATATCAATTTTTTGTCCTTGCATAGTAATTCCAAATGTATTCCTGCAATTGACAGTATTCATTGCCTCTTCAATGTATAAGTTAAAAATTGATGGGAATAGAGCACATCCTTGTCTCACCCCTTTCCTAATGTTACTTCTCTACGTTCCTGTTCTAATTCTATTACTGCTGTTTGCTCTTTGTATAAGCTATGTACTGTTCGTCTATCCCTATAACTCATTCCAATCTTTTTGAGTATTTCGAACATTTTTTTTCATTTTACATTGTCGAATGCTTTTTCCAGATCTACAAACCATATATACGCGCTTTCTCCTTTACTATTGTTTTCTGTATTATCACTCTCAGAGCTATAATAGCCTCCCGTGTTCTCTGTTTCGCCTAAACCCAAATTGATCTTCTCCTAGTCTCTTCAGCTCGTTTTTCCATTCGTCTTTGTACAATTCTAGTTAATATTTTTAACAGTTGTGCTGTCAAACTTATTGTTCGTAATTTTTCACATCTATCTGCGCCTTTCTTTTTTGGTAGAGTTACTATGATGTTATGTTTGAAATCTTTGGGTATCTTGCCTGTCTCGTACATATAGCTTACAAGTTGGAAGAGAGGTTCTGTTACTGCTTGTCCAGCGGCTTTTAGAGTTTCTGCTTGCACCTTATCTGTACCCTGCGGCTTGCCATTTTTCAGACCCTTTAATGCTAATTCAAACTCATCTCTAAGTATAGGATTGTAATGCAATAAATAACATCAAGTTTAAAAAAAGATTTATTTAAATATAAATCAAGCTAAGCGACTACACATCATGAGAACTTCTTACGTTCTTCTATATCTGAACAACAAGTTACAGTAACCCCTTACTTACTCCCTCTACTACCCTTAGGTCTATCGACGAACGCAGAAGGCCTGAAATATTTTACACATCCTCCGGCGCGGCGGCACAACTTAGCTTATCACTTCTTACTTCTAAAGGATTCAATAATTGTATTGGGCGCCTAATTACGGTGCCATTCGCAATGTCAACGTAACAGGCACGCACTTTGCCATCACGGCCGTTTATCACCTCTTTCGCCAACCCTAATTTCCACAATAACCGTCGTTTATCATTTCCATGTATTAATACAACATCCCCTTGCTTAATCGCGCGCATTCACGTTGTGATGAGCTCCTCTTAATAATTGTAAATATTCTGCGCTCCATCTTTTCCAAAAGTAGTCTATAACGTTTGTTCTCTGCTTCCATAGCCTACGAATCTCAATTCCATTAATAACACGGTCAACAAAAGGAATAGTAGCCAATAAAAAATGCGAAGGGGTCAACGGCATTAAATCTATAGGTTTACTACCTAGGCATGTGAGCGAGCGGGCGTTTATTGTTGCTTGAACCTCGGTAATGAGTGTATTTAGTTGATCTAAATTTAGTAAAGAACGTTCTATCGTAGCCCTAAGGGCGTCTTTTACACTTTTTACAAGTTGCTCGTAAAATCCTCCGTGCCAAGCCGCTCGTTCTACTATAAACTTCCAATTAATTTGGTGACTGTTCACAAACTTGATCAATTCTGTACTCGCCATCACTTCGTTTAAAGTCGATATTTCACGTGATATTATTTTAAATGTTTTAGCGTTATCTGAGTAAATGAACTTAGGAATCCCTCTACGGGCAAAGAACCGTTTACATGCACTGATTGTAGACGCAACATCCATTTTCAAAACAATCTCTAGATGAAGTGCTCGTATAATAGCGCAGGTAAATAAAAGCACATAACATGGCTTTGAGTGATAACTATATTTAAAATACAACGGTCCCGCGAAGTCTAAACCTGTCACTTCAAAGGGCTTTGTTTGCTGTATTCGATCTCTAGGTAACGGCGCGAAGGGATGCAACCCTGACTTTCCACAAAGCCGTTTACAGATAACACATCTTGCTAAAACGGACTTTATTAATTGCCGTCCTTGTACAATTCAAAATCGTTTACGTAATTCATAAAGTGTTGCATTTACACCACTATGATGAAGAGTTTTTATGAAACTTCATTATTAATAGTTTACTTAAGTGTGCATTTTTCGATAGAATAACGGGATGCTTGAGGTCAAAATCTTCTCTTAAATTATGAAGACGTCTACCCAAACGCAGCAATTCATGTTTATCTAAGAAAGAGCATAAAGTTGAAATACTCGATTTCCGTTCAATGCTCTCACCCTTTTTTAAACTGTTAACTTCCGAATAATAAACTTCTCGCTGCACTTGCCTAAGTAAACATATTTCGGCCCTTTCAAATTTGTTTACGATTAAGCTCTTCATTTCTTTATTATTTTTGGTTTTTAAATTTCCTATAAATCGTAAAACATACGCCGTTATCCGCACTAAACGATCAAAATCACTATATCTGGAGAAATCTATAAATTGATTGCTACCTTTTTATAGTGTCGTTAATTAGTAAAGACATTTTCGATACTATATCTATCGTTGACGTAGCTTTCTCTAACGTATTATCTGGCCACGTTTGTTCATAATCTAGCAACCACCTAGGACCGTGTAACCAAGTTTCGGAATTTATTAAAGTACTTGAACTTATTCCGCGGTTTAATAAGTCCTCAGGGTTCTCGCGACCCGGACAATGTCTCCATGTTATATCTTTCGATATGGACTGAATTTCTTTAACACGGTTAGCCACATATGGTTTCCACTTTGACGCATCACCTTTAATCCAATACAACGCGATCAGAGAATCTGTCCAACACACTACCTTATCGATTTTAATTAATACATTAGTTTTTATAAATACCTGTAACCTAGCTGCTAATAACGCGGCAGTTAGTTCCACGCGTCGCAAGGTTAGCATTTTATCGCTACAAGCCTTTAGGGGCGCAACGCGATTTTTTAAATACAGTAACTGCACACCAATTTTCCCGTTACGATTGTTTTGTCTTAGATATGCAGCCACCCTGTATGCTCGTAAAGATGCGTCCGCAAAAACATGTAATTGCGATTCGTGCGGATGGTTCGACACACCTACGTAACGCGGTATAGAAAAATTCAATAATTTCATCAATTGTTGACCACATTCCTGCCATTCATTTTGCATATCTTGCGGTAACAAATCGTCCCAACCAATTTTTCAACCCATATGTTCAGAAACAAAATTTTAAACTTTATTACACAGGGTGCAAGAAGCCCTATCGGATCATACACACGAGCAATTGTCTGTAACACGTGCCTTTTTTTCACCATCTTAACGGAATGTATGTACTCCGTCACACTACTCAAATCGACACTGATTCTATCGCTCTGATTGCACCAGTTAATTCCTAACACCTTTTGAATTTGTGCATTTTGCGATTCAACCTTGCTGTTTACTTTGAGATCGTTAATCCTCCATTTGCGTAAATTCATGGAGGCTCCTTGAAAAAGCTTACTTGAAAAGTCTTTTAAATGTTCTGCAACATTTCGATTGTTTACACTAACCACTAGATCGTCTACATAAAATCCCCTTTCTAAGATTTCAATAAATTCAGGGTTTTGTTTTCGATTATTGATTAAATGTGTTCGTATTATCGAATTTAAAAGAAACGGGTTACATGTAACTCCAAATGTTACTCTATTCATACGGTACGTTTCCAGTTCATTGCCGTTATTGTACCATAAGAATCGATGCGTCTTCATCGTCGGAATGTAAATAAATTTGTAAAAATGATTTCTCAATGTCAGCCGTAATTCCGATCTCGCCTGCACGAAAATTAAGAAAAATCTTAATTAAATCTGGACTTAAATTAGGCCCTTTTTCTAATAAGTCATTTAACGATTTTTGTCCCGGGGCATGTGAAGAGACATCGAAAACCACTCGCAAACGCGTTGTTTGTTTATCTTCTCTAAAAACAAGCCTGTACGGCATGTAGTAAACACGATCGCCATTTGTTGTTTCAGCATCACCGCGGGAAATTAACTCGGCATAATTATTTTCCAACATTCCTTTGATAGCAGCGTTATATTCACATATTTTGTTTGGCCTCTGAGCACGAACTCGTGCACTAATTAAATTATCATCTTCAATCACTGCATCCTCATTTTTTCACAGTAACGCTACTAAATATCGATCATCACATTTACGAACGTTATTTTTCAAAAAATTATCAAAAAATCTCTTATCGTCGTCTGCTTCTTTGGTTATACCTATAGTTTCCATATCCAACATACTTTTGATCTCGGCTTCTGTCTTTATAACTGTCGCATGTAACACTGTCTGCAGATTTATCCCTATTGATGTAGCATCTACTGATATGGGACCATGCAAAGCATAACCAAATTTCGTATCCACTGCTACTACACCTTCGTTAAGACAAATATTTTTTCCTGTCACTACTGCCCAGTAATTGTCCGCCCCTATAAGTATATTAATTCCATCAACAATTAACGCTTGATCTATATTAAACGGGATATTGTCAGCAAGCTGCAGGTTTTGATACTCTACCACGCTTTCTTTAGGTATATGTAAATTATCCATGCAAATTTCTGGAACTTCCACAGCCTCACTCGTTAAAATTTCATCTGTATATTGTCCCTTCAAAGTAATTAAAACGCGGCTGTAGAGTTTAGACGGTATTGATGCACTATTTTGCAAACGCGGCAATACGAACCCTATGTTGTCCAACAACAGGTTAATTTAATACCCTTGATAGATTCTCCTTAAAAAATAAAAGTTGACTACCGCCGTCCATTACCAATCTAAATAACTTCTTTGAATTTTCGCCAAAGACATAAACACAAGCCGTTTGCAATAGCACATTTTTGTTTATGTTTGTCATCAAACTGGACATTGACGGCGCCGAAGAGTTCATTTTACTCTTGCCTTTCGTTAATTTCACTGTAATACCTGTCGTCTCAGCGTCGTCTATCTTTATCTGACTTAAAGTTTGGGTCGCATATTGTTGTTGCGTGCCTACCTTTGCATTCTTTACATCTTAAGAATTTATTTTTACAATATTTAGCACTATGGTTATTTTTCGTACAACGGTATCAATTTCCTGCTGCCATTAGAATTTCTCTCTTCCTCGCCAAAGGTACATCTGAGCGACACATTTCGGTTTTATGTTTTTCTTGCAGAAAGCACAGCATCCAAGACGTTTGTTCGGGGTGACTAATAAACTAGACGCAGTTCCTTTGTAATGCGTTCTCTTCTCAGTTGGGAGCATCTTTTCTTTAACATTTGCATCCGGCTTTAAAGCTTGTTCCAACAACTCGAGTTCGTCTTTAAGAAACTGCAACAAATCCTTTACCTGGCGATCTGCATCTTCCTCTGACCTCGATGATGAACTTTCTAAATTATTCGTAGTAATTTCTAGATGATTGGATGATTTCATTTTCATTTGTCGATAAAATCACTAAGCGCAATTCTGTTGGCAACGACTTCATGAGAGTCGACTTTACGATTATTTTATACTGAGAACTAGATACTTCTAAGATTTCAAGAGCACGCATAGCTGAAGTGATTAGATTGTAATTCTTCCTTAAAGTGCTTACGTCATTTCTGGATTTTACAGGTTCGATTTTCATAATGCTATCAATATATTGTTGAATTAGCCGTTCCCCATTTCCAAATTGATCTTTTAATATATTCAAAGCTTCTTCATAGAATGCTCCAGATGGAGGAAATCCCTCAATTACTTCAGCGGCTCTTCCCATGACATACATCCGCAGGTAGTTGAATCGATCTCCGTTCGATAATTGTTGATTGTCGTGGATCATACTTCTTAATTGTTCCCAGAAAGGAAGCCAGCCCTTTGCAGTATCATCATACTTTGCTAACTGTACACGTTGAAGCTTCACTGACGTAAAGGACGGCCTACTTGCTTTGTTACTTACTGGTACCGTATTCGTTAAATTCGAGTCGACCTCTATCTGCGATTTTTCTGGGAGTTTTAATCTAAATTCCAACTTAGACATTGTAGTTACAGCAATCTCTTCATATTCATACCTTTTCATCGACTTGTCCTCTAGATTTTCCTTAAGTTGAGGTTCAATTTGCTTATCAATTTCTTTCAGATTGTCACTTGCAAGCTTTAACTTTGACATAGCTGTATAAATGTCTTCGACACTGAAACTATTTTGTAGCATAGAATTTATATTATTAATTGTTTTAGTTAAGTGCGTTCTACAGATTTTCCGTTTTACTTGTTCCATCACAAAGCCTCGATAGTATAGTCGTCTGTTAAATATTCGCGTTCACTTTCCGTTATTCCGAATATTCACGTTAAAGCTCGTTTATATTTATCACCAGATCTTCCCGGGTTTCGGCACCAAAATTGATGTAATGCAATAAATAACATCAAGTTTAAAGAAAGGTTTATTTCAATATACATCAAGCTAAGCGACTGCACATCATGAGAACTTCTTACGTTCTTCTATATCTGAACAACAAGTTACAGTAACCCCTTACTTACTCCCTCTACTACCCTTAGGTCTATCGACGCACGCAGAAGACCTGAAATATTTTACACAAGGATATCCCAAGTCATCATTTTCAATGCCCGATTCCTGTTTTAACGATGTCAGTTCCTCTCCTGCATATAAATTCCCTATATATTCTTGTCATTTACCTACTCTACACTTTCTATAATGACGTTTCCTCCCGTGTCTTTTATATTTTTGCTATACGGTTTTATATCCCTAAAATTGATTCTAATTAGTTTGTATGCTTCATCTGTCTTTCCTACTTCCATCTTAGTTTGTATCTCTTTGCACTTTTCAGCAATCCATTGTTTTTTAGCTTTCCTGCATTTGCGAATAATTTCCCATTTTATGGCTTTGTATCTCTGTTTTCCTGTATCATCTGATTTATTTTTGTATATTCGTATTTATTCTATAAAATTCAGAATATCCTTTGCTATCCATGTTTAGGCTGGATTTAATATTATTCCATTCTGTTTCTACTTCCTTAGTATCAGAAATTTTCCTGATATCTTTCAGCAATTCATTTGACTTTTTCCGAATCTGTCTTGAATATCTTTATCTTTTAGTTTCTCAAAGTCAAATTGTTTTTTTCCGTTTCTTTTTTTCAAATTTTTAAATTTAAGTGCCGCCTTCATAATTACGATGTTGTGATCAGTGTCTATATCTGCTTCTGGGTAACTTCTACTGTCTTTCACTTGATTCCTAAACCGTTGTCTAACAAGAATGTAATCTATTTGATATCTTCCTATAGCTCCTGGCATCTTCCACGTATACCGTCTTCTAGCATGATGTTGAAATAATGTGTTTGTAATGAATAAATTGTTCGTGTCGCAAAATTCTACCAGCCTATTTCCCCCCGTCGTTTCTCGTGCCTAAACCAAATAGGCCTACTATAGTTGCTTCCCTACCCTCACCAACCACTGCATTAAAATCCTCCGTAATTATTAAATTTTCATGTCCTTTTACGTATCTTAATATGTCTTCGATATCTTTGTAGATCGCTTCTACCTCTTCGTCACTGTAGCTAGAGGTGGGCATGTATACTTGCATTATTACTGTGTTTACCGGTTTAGATTCTAATCTAACCATGAGTACTATTTCGTTCTTTTGTAAATAGTTTTCTACACAGTATCATATCTTTTTTCGCATAACTATCCCCACACCCAAATTTCCTTCCTTTACTCCTGTATGAATTGCTCTGAAGTCTTCACTCCAAAAATCGTCTGCCCCTGGCCATCGAACTTCGCTGATCCCTACTACGTCTAGTGCTAACCTATTCATTTCTATTTTTAAGTTCTCTAGCTTACCTACTTGCTTTATACTTCTAACATTCCACGCTCCGACTCGCAAAATATTCCCGACTCTTATTCTGGACTATCCGATCGCATCCTCCGAAGTAGTCCCCTCCCGGAGATCCGAATGGGGGACTATTTTAACTCCGGATCTTTTACCCCAGAGAATGCCATAATGTTTATTTCAATTTAAGTACGCTGTGTACTTGGGAGGTAATGTGGAGGTTTCCGTTGCCTTCCACATCGCGGTAGTGTGTCTTAGACTGCCATACCAACCCCTATAGTCTCTGCCAATCTAAGTACCGAAAGAGCCGCTGCCCTCCTTCGCGGACCTGTCTTAGTCTGATTCCTCACTAACGACCCTACTACTTTGGTTGGACCTGTAGTTTGGCTCTTTAGCTCATTAGAACACGCAAGCCATTTCACTTGTTCTAGTAATCTAGAACTTCGGCAAGGTGCAAGTCCATTCGAAATTGATCCTGGGGTTACGTTTGAAAATTATCTTGGATTAATCTATAGAAGCTATCTTGGGATACCGTCTTTATCTTGGTATTATCTTTGGAAACCATCTTGGTACCCTTATATTTGGATTTTACCTTTATCTCGGTGTTATTTTCGGGATTTTATATCTATCCTGAGTTTGTCTCGGGAAATTATCCTTTTGTTCTTTTAATAGGCTGGGTAAGATTTGAATACTTACCTGGTATTTGTAATAATTCTTGTAGAATGTTATATATTAAATGTAGATACTTCAAAACTTTGAAAAGTAGCTAGTTAAACCAAGTTATATCTGAAGATTTAGAATATAATTTAGAATTGTAGGATTTTACATTAAGGGAAGTGTCTTGCTTTCCGACAATGTGTTGTTACCAGAAATTGTGGCAAAGAATAAATGTGCCCGCAATAGCGGGTGGTCAAGAAATTAGTGGCTACTTCTGTCTTTTCTTTTCCTGATTTCGTGGGTGTTATTTCAAAGAAAATGAGGTGTTTTCTAAAAACGTTTTTAGTTACTAATGACTTTAGGTTACAAGTAGTTGTCCAGACTTAGATGAACAAGAGGATTTTTATTTTTTGTAGTTTTGTCGCAATTGTTACGTGGTAAGTAAATTAACCCGTAAGTTGCATTTTTCAATCATTGAATAACCAGTTTCCATTTCTTATAACAAATTGAATTTACTATATTTTGTTTAAAAGCAAAAGCAATTCCTTTTGTTTCGTGGCTATGGTTTTGAGTCGGTTATGAATTAATAGTTAAATTGTAGGCTTAGAGTGGTGCAATATGTATAAATATGATAAGATGCCCTCGAGAGTTTACATCACTCTCGCGGGACTTTTATCGTTCCCGGGAAAGTAATGTAAAACTTTTGTTAAATCTCGAACTAATTCTGCATGGAATTACGTGGCTACTTTTAAACGGGACTTAACTAGAGCGGTTGCGTTTTGGTCCAAGTGCCTTTTTCGATGTAGTGACCTAATTATCCTCCCCACCTACTTTTACCTTATGTTCTTAGGGCGCTACTGCAATTGGAAGATCCATGTTACGCAAATTCGGTTTGCGTGTGCTCTACAAATAATCCGTAATGTTGTTGGAACAATTTTTTTGTTTGCTTATCAACACCTTGTAATGACAAAAGTGTAGATTCGAAGAAAAAGAACCCTTTAAATGTTGTTCTAAAAGCTTTACGCGTCCACCTCACTCTCTGGGGTAAAATGTTTCTAACATACGTGTTATTTTATAGTGTCTATAAAATTACAACGTCTAAATTTAAACACTACTGATTTGACATTTATTTTACGACAAGTTGAAATCATCAATAATAAAATTGAGTATTCACTTCGTAAGTACTTTTGAAGCGTGGTCGCAATGTAAGGAAGAATCAATTAAATAAAACAGATGACTTGTTTTCCATTCACATTAAACTGACAACAATAAACAGTTATAGCTTTAACAATGTTTTACATTTATGTCTTTTCTTAAACAAAATACAACTTTATAGTTGTAAATAGTAGCCATTTATCACCTAGTAATTATTGTTAATGACTCATATGTAAAGATGTTGAGATTGTACAATAATTATTAAGTTTGACGATGGCTTTCAACCATATGGTTGTATGAGACAATAGTTGCTAATAAAATAAACATATAAAACTTATTCAAAATAAGCCGAGTTTTGTCATTAGAAAAAAAATAATTATATACTAGAGAAAATACTACTTCAAAGTTCGCCTCCTTCAAGGGCATATTTTTATGTAATTTATCTAGCCGTGTCAAGGTAAAAGGTAATTCTCTATTAAATAGCTGTAATGTCTTGAATTTGAAGACAAAAATCTTAAGAATACGTTCTACCCCTTTTTTAAAGAAATATGAGATACATTTAAGATTTAAATTGGAAAATATTACAACATTACTCCTTATAAAGAGTAATTCATTAATGGCAATCTGAAAATGAACTATATACATTATATACATACTGTGTGAATTTTAGGTTGGAAATCTCAAATTTTCTACGCTAGGTAACAAACATTAAATCAAAAAACGCAAAGATATGTCAAAGTTTGAATTTAGTTTTGCTTTTACTTTGGATACACACAGGTATGATGATGTCATGATAAATTTGTGATGAGATCATTCAATTTTTTTTACTTAGTAACCTAAATTTTTTAAGTCAAATTTAAATAGATAGTAGAAATCTAAAAACGACAATTTGTAACACTTTCATCCTAAAGTCAATACTTTTTGAGATACAGGGCGTTGAAATTCCAAAAATAAAAGACTGTTTCAGGAAACGACAGTTAGTTGTTAATAGTAAGTATTAATTATTTGAATAAAAATGAAAATAAAAAGCAGAAAAAGAAAATAAAAATCAGATTAAATAAGGTGCTCAAGTTGAGCCCTCCCTCTTGACAGTAAGCGGGCATTTGCTTGAATTCTCACAATACTTTTTCAAGGGTATCAGGGATAATACTTCTAATTCTATTCAAAATTCTATTTTTTAACTTTCCAATATCATTAGGTCCATAGGCGTATATTTTTGATTTTAGATAACCCCACACAAAAAATCAAGCTGAGTAAGGTATGGTGACCTAGCTGACCATTCGATAAATTCTCTCCTCTCGATCCATTGATTTGGTTATACTTCGTTCAAATAATGATCTTGAAATCATAAATCTTCATTTGGAGTGTTCGGGTTATTACCATTTGGAAAGAGGTCGATCAAATCTAGCACTATTTGATACCATAAATCTTCATTTGGGATGTTCGTGTTATTACCATTCGATATCTAATCGTTTGAATTTCTACGGATTCTCTGATTTTTCTATTGCAGAAAAATGGAATTCTGGCAATTAGTTTCGTTTTGTCAAAGTTAATGGTATGGCCTGTTTCATGTTGGTGTTCGGCCAACGCTAAGCGATTGTACTGGCTTGTTCTTAAGCATCGCTTATGCTCGTTTAGTCTAGTCTGTACTGACCGTCCTGTTTCTCCTATGTATACTAAACCGCAACTGCAAGGTATACTATATACGCCTGGGGCTTTAAGACTATTTTCGGAATCTTTTGGTGTTGGTAATATTTGTGACATTTTATTGGTGGGTTTATAGATTGTTTTGATGTTGTGTTTACGTAGAATTTTGCTAATTCGGTCTGTTACTCTGTATATATATATATGGAAGGATTGCTAAAGATCGTGTATCGGGATTACAGCGTGGTGTGGTGGTTCGTGTAGGATGCAGATGCCGGTTTATTACTCTGCCGATATCTGAGTTACGATAGCCGTTTTTTATAAGACTAGTTTTAAGATGGGTCAGTTCATTAGAAAAGTGTTCTGGTTGTAAAATCTTAATTGCGCGGTGGACTAGCGAGTTGATTACTGATGCTTTTTGTGAAGGATAATGATGTGACGACACACGTAGGTATCTGTCTGTGTGTGTGGGTTTTCGATATACGGAATGACCTATTCGTCCGTTAGGTTGGCGCTCCACCGGAACGTCAAGGAATGGTTGACAGCCAACCTAAGGACGGACATTTATAAAATGACACGGTTCCAACCCGGAACCGTAAATATTTATAATAACGCCGGTCGCAAAAGCCTCCGACAGTTGTTATAATTATTGTTAAATCATTACGGTTTCTTTGTTTGTGAGTAAACAAGTTTATATTAGACCGAAAAAACAACAGGAAAAAGAAGGGTTGTCTAACAAAGTCAACGGGCTTTAAAATATGGTTCGCCAACCTCCCCCCCCTACTAATTTCTAGACCCTAGCAAGTCATAGATTATAGCTAGGAACAGTTAGAGCCCAAGCCTGTACACCAGCACCAAAGTCGTTTTAGAAATATTCCCTATTTTATAAGGGGGTAAGCAACTTGATGCCCCCCCTCGGATTTGTTCCCAAACCAAGCATTAATTAGGTCAGACCTAGCACCAGCTAGGCTCAACTAAAAAAGATGTCATTTCTTAACAAGATGACGGCGATTTTTTAAAGATGAGACATCAAACTATCCCCCGCCCCGCTTATGAAAGAATTGAAACTGGCATCTAATTACTTAAAGCTAGCACCAGTTTGCACCCAAGTCTGAAAGCTAACAACAGAGCCACTTCAGAAATATCGCCTACTTTATTCGGAGACGGCCAACTTGACGCTACCTTCGCTCTATTGATGTTGCTCCATAATCTAGCATTGGGTAGTTCACATCTAGCGCTAGCTATCACTCAAAAACTTCAAAAACAAGATGCCGGCAATTTCATAAAAAGAATTAGACGTCTCGCTCATCCTCCCAAACTTCAACAAATTTTAAATTCGGACAACTCATTGCTAGCACACAGGTCAGACAACTAGTATCAAAGCCGCATCAAGAAGGTCGCCTACTTTATTCGGGGGCGACCAAATAGACACTACGCTTCCTCCCTTGATCTTATTTACTCCAAAACCTAGCTTTAGGTAGATCAGATCGAGCACTAGCTAGCACCCACCTAAAGCATTTCAAAAAAATATATTGGCGATATTGTAAAAACGATTAGATATTCAAATTCGATTAAATCTAGTACTATTTGCGGCCTTAATATTTTCAAATATTTCCGTCTATGAAATATGGACCAATAATTCCTTTACCAACAATTCTTTTTTAGGGTATTAAGTATGGGATGCCACCATCCAGTGGGGATTAGTAGAAGCACAGTATCGACAGTTTTGTCTATTCACGGTACCGTTAAGACAAAATGTAGTTTCATCAGAAAAAAACGATTTTGGTAACAAAGAACGGGTTTCGATACACCGGTCCATCATTTCTTCGCACCAATGTAGCCTTCGGTCAGTCTTCTTCGTTTAGTTCCTGAACTAAATTGATTTTGTATGCATGCCATTTATGTTTTTTTCATGTAATTTATTGCCGAACTTTGACTGATATCATAGTTAGAAGAAATAGTTCTAGAACTTATATGTGGATTGTCTTTCACTTCGATAAGCATGTCTAATTGTACATTTTTTGATATTTCTTGTCGACAAAAAAACGATTTGCAAAATTTCCAAATTACTTGAAATTTTTAATGATCTTGGAAATGCTCGACTCGTAAGTGGCTCTTTTTGTGAGTATTTATTATTGAATATAATACATAGCTCAGAATATGTTCGAATCGTGCTATCACACCCTCTTAAAATTAATATTTCAATTTTTTGTATTTCACTTAATTTGCCTAAAAACTATTTTTGTGCTGTGCCATAGTAGGGGCATGTTCACTTCGTTGTCCTAAATATGGTCTAAACAGGAGAAACCCCCGGCGATGACCCTAAAAAAAGCAGGAGGCGGTCTTCGCTTCCAGTAAAAACCAGGTACGCTTCTGGCTTGTTTGTTAACTTGTGGTCTATACCTTTGACGGCAACCCATGCAGCCAAATTTGGGGACGTACAAACTAGGTCCAGGGTTGTGCATGATTGGCGACGGTGGAAAGCTTAAATATACATTAATTTGCAATTATTGTAACAATTGAGGGTGAGTTTTCCAGAATATTTACACATGGCATGATACTATCTTGTAGTGATACTAATCTTGAAGAAGCCATCTAGCAAACTAAACAAATAAACATAATAAGTAAATAAAATGAAAGACCCTGGACCACACACACACTGATAGTTGATATATTACTATTAAAATTAAGGCGTACAAGTGTACAAAACTAGCATGTAGATTTATTTCGGCTTAACAACAGAACTAAAATGCAACAGAATTACGATATATATCGACCTCATTTAATAAACAAACTCTCATTACGTTTTAAACCGTAAATCATAACATTTATATTATTCCCATTTAATTAAACTTGCAATGATTACAAATGTTTACGGCAACGATTTCAGTTTTTACAGTATCGTACCAATACAATATTGGTTATAAAACACGTGCAATACAAACAATAATATAATGGTAAAATTCATCGATAGAGAAAACTATGCACTTGTGTTTCAAATTAACTTTATTAACTTACCTAATTTTAATAAAAGCTTAAAACTTTTTAAAAGACAACGCACTCATGATCCATTAAACCTCTTAAATACAGTTTTTCTTTCTTTACAAATAGTGAAAGTGGTGGTAAGTTGTTCTTTGTTTGTAAATTTCTAACAAGCACGTTAGATTAACGTTATGCAGGGTGTCCAGAAAATCATGGACAAAATTTCAGGGTGTGGTAGGGGAGGTTATTTTCTACCAAAAGACCCCTGTTAGAATTCAATTGTTTACGGTTTCAAAGTTATATCACTTTTTGTGTTTTTTTGGAAAAAGCGTGCATAAACATAGATTATTAATTATTAAAAATATAATATTGGCTTTTTAAACGTAATTCTTTGTTTGCTGTGTAGATGAAGGTTGCCTCTTTCATAAATGACAGATATTTTAAAAAATTACCCATTATCACAATAGAAAATCGAAGTTGTGGGCGTCGCTTGTTACGTGCCGAAATCGGCACTAAACATTTTTTATTTAGTTTTAATTTGTAAGAATTCCGCGCCAAGTATATAAAAAGACTTGCGCGTATTTCTGTCACTTTAGAGAGTGCGTTGCGCGAGATTGCGCCGACGCGGTGTGCCAACAAGGGGTGGTGATTTTCCGGCAGACGTGTGGAGTCGTGTCTGGACTGGTGATCGAGAAGTGAACAAATGTAGAGCCTTTGTGTCTTGTCGTGTCTTTTTTGTTATGTAGGTTTCCTCTCATTTCTGCCAATTACCGCACCTCTACCTGTATTTCTTCATCGTACCTCTACATAAGAAAAAAGACAAATTGAATTTGGATTCGACCAGGGCCGACGAATACCCACGCCCGAAAGATCAACGGAGCCTCGCTGTAGCATCACGGAGCAGTGCTGTGAGAAGCCCTGCAATTTATGTAAGTAGCGTTTTCGTTTTCTTTTTATGTGATGGAGTAATTTTATATAATTGATATGACGTAATCTATTATTTGCGCGTCATTTTTATAATTATTTAACATTGCTACCAACTGACAGATGTGGCTCGCGTGCCCGCACGACAAGGGTATAATAGTGGCACATTCCAACGTTGTTTCAGGTTGAATGATTTCTTTTCTTATCTTTTTATATCTTATAATGTATTAATTAACTATATTTGTAGCTTTTCATTTTAAAAAAAATAATTATTTAAATTTTTTAGTATCTGTTGATTAAAAATTTAGAGTGGTAGCACTGCTGTTGCTATAGCAACCTTAATTACATGAAATGAAATGACAGCTGTTATGCTAATTTAACATGAGCTGTCATATTGATTATTGATTTTTGGGATACTTTTCAAAATGTATTACAAATTCAATTAATTCTTGAAATATTATAAAAATAGTGTGCTTCTAACTTAAATTCTCTTAAATAAGTACCTAATTCGGTTCGGAATAAAATTAAAAGTGCATATTTTTCAGGAGTGTCTGTTACATAACATAACCTCACTTAAACACGTGTTTGGATTACATAATTTCGTCTGTAAGTACATTAAAATATAATTAACTAATTAATTCAATGCCTTATTCCTTGTTCCATATGAAAATTGTTTGTTTGATATTATATTAAATATAATTATACGCCTGTTTTTTTTGAGTTTAACTTTAAAAGTGTTTTTAAATCATGTGTAAATTATCTTGCTCTGATACCGTTCTAAAAGTGTTTCTTAGTAATTTAAACAAGTAATTATAACCTACAAATTCCTTTTAAAGAAAATTGTGCCTTCAAATACAGCTAGCGCATCGAATTGAGTTTTAGTATACCTTCTATCTTCTAAAACGTTATAGTATCTTAATTTCCTTATATTTGTTGTCTTAAACACTATCTTGCTCTGATATCGTGCTAAAAGTGTTTTCTTAGTAATTTAAACAAGTAACTGTAACCTACAAATTCCTTTTTAAACAATTTTCTCTTCAAATACAGCTAACGCAGTTATCTAAGTATATCTTTTACCTTTTAAAACGCTGTAATAAACTGGATTTCTTTACATCTGCCTCTCTAAACACTACAATAATGAAGTTGTTGTTAACGTTTTGTATTTAAACTCATTTACAATAGTTGTTGATAAATTCCGCTATATTAAAAGAATATTCTAATAATTTGGTATACTGTTTTCTCTATACATGTATCGTACAATATTTGTGTAGCGAGTATGATTTTATTTTGATAACATATTTTTTTAGACATCGATATTCCAACGCAGCATTTTAAGATCTATTAAGCGAGATTCACTGTCGAATTTGGTCGCTCAGCTGTATGTAAGTTTAGACGAGACCCATGAAGGGCCGGTCGCTCAGCATTACGTAACTCTAGACGAGAATTTGGTTGGTAAGTTTGTCGCTCTAGTAATTTGTGTATCATTATTTAAGAATGAGGTTGAATTTTTCTTCATTAGCCTAGGTGGAGCTCAAACGAGGGCTCCTCATCCTAGCAAATACATGTGTTACAAGATATCTTTCCGTTCTTCAACAATTTTATCAGTAAATCGAGTTTTGATTATTGTTATCCCTTTACATATCGATTTAAACCACACTAGATGGCATACAATTATCTTTAAAATCGTTCAACCCTACGTACATCTAAAAGTTTTTCACGTTTTATTTCCTTAACAATTTATCTAATGTTTTTACTTCCTACTATCAATTAGTTAACTTTAATTACTTATTCCTGCTCTTATATAGCACCTACCTTTTATACGTTTAACTTATTTATGTTAAACTACCTATCTTTTTGCTCTGGTTGATTTTTCCTTGAACTTACCGTTACTTATATATCGCTTTATTGTCTAGATCCTCCAGTATAACTCTGTCGCTTCATTTAATTGATCCTTGCACTTTTTCTACAATAGATTATTTTGTTTTTAGTATTTATCTTACATCGTTTAATTGTGTGGTAATTGTCGTAACTTTGGTTGTAATAACTCATTGAATTTTTATGATTGGTTTTAGCTGATGTTAGAGTAAATGCTATCTTCTTTGGGCTCACATAGGAAACGCGGCCTATGCCATTGTAAGAAATAGTTCATATTCGCAGTTGCAAAAAACTAGGACTTTCTATTCCATGTGTTTTACCTCTGAATTATTACAGTCGCCCACATTATCCTAAATCATTATTTGTTTCTCCTTCCACTAAATCATCATAACGTATAAACATTTTTTTCGTTGTTTTTTATTGAACTTCATGGTGAGGTGCTATCGCTTTTTATTGATATCTTATTAAATTCTCGGTTGTTTTAGCATATTGGGGCAGTGTGTCTGTATTTAACTGCTTATAATTAGGCATTTTTGTGTGTTTAGGGCGTTACCGTTTAAAAAATTATCTTGAAACAGTTGGTTTTTGTGTGAATGTATATGTAGTGATACTTCTAAGTTGTTGTGTCAACTTTTGTCTGATTTTCTTATCGTAGACGATGCACTCGTTAGGAAAATGATTGTACTAGTTCTCGTTAAGAGTCTAGTGAATTTTTTAACTTATGATGTACATTAACTTGTCGGATTAATATCGCAGGTGGTCCTTCAGACCGACCCGTGTTTTAACAGAGACAACTCTCTACCTTCTCTCGGACGCTTGTCCAAAAACTCTATTTTTTCATATCCTGTTGTCTCCGTTTCTACCTTATCTTTCCTTCGGTAGACCAGTTCTCGTCCCGGAACACCCGCCTACCACGTAAGAGTGACTTTTTCCTCACTCCTGGCTACTGACCACATTAGCTGGTTGAGTATGCTTTGCTATCCACCTTTTCTGTCTCTTTAGCTCAATGCGAGCCCTCCCTCTATTTTCTTCTACCTGGAAGTGCCTCTTAAGCATTCCAAATACCTACCTCCCTCTTTCTACCGTTCCTATTTCTACTGCCTTTTCATTTCCGTTAGTCACCGTGTGGTTGCGAGGGGGGTTTTCACAGACCCCCGGACCACGTCTCTGGGAATCTTTCGTGAGGTCATGCGGTGCCGCTGTCAGCGCATATGGTCGCTAACAGTGAATGTATGTATGAGTGTGTGAATGTGTGAGTGTATGTAACGCTATATATCGTATGGATATCGTACGAATATCGTACCGATATCAATTAACGCCGGCTGCAGGGATGCACCCAAATGCCTTTGCCGGTCCCTCGTGCCGTGTACTGCAAACGGGCCTGCTTCACAGGTCGCCCTTTTTAGAGGGCACAAGAAATTCCCATGTAACGGCTCCAAGGAGTCACTCTATCGTTATCTTACCTATTGCCTTTGATAATAACTTGAGTTAATATCTTTATCTTATTTATTATCTTTGATAATAACTTGAGATCTTGTTTTATCTTTTTATCTTCCTAACGTTTGGTATTTATGACCAGATGTGGGAATTATTTTTTTTTAATATTAAGTGAAAAAGCTAACCTGATGGTAGAAATGTAATTTGTTAGGTTAGTAATGAAAGGAATTAGTAAGGTGGTACGTTTGGTAAATTTGTTGATTCACAAGTATGTCACGGACAAATTTTGATGTGTATTGTCTATTAAACCAGAGTACCAGTAACTAAAAATTTGCTAGAGTGTAGAGTAACTCACTCTTTTGAACATTTTTAAATTTGGGCATTTTTTTTGCCAACAAAGAAACAGTCTAGATGCAACGCTCATATGCGTCTGCACTTAGGAAACTGTAATGTTAGCTTTAGTTTTAGTATATAGGTTAGGCGACTTGTCGCATTTGTTTTAGTTTAAGTAGTGTTTCATGCTCCCCGATAACTGCGCCACATCAAAGACTCGTGTGTGCACTTTCCCGTTTTCTGGTAATCCAGAAAACGTGTTATCGGTCGAAAAAACCAGGTGGCGCCTCAAATAAACATTTTGTAGGATTTAAGTTAGGATTTATGTAGGTTAATTAGGATCTAGATTTTAAGATGTTACTGTGCTAACAGTCATTTTCTTTTTTTAGTTTTTTCTTTTATGGCTTTGTCGCGATTGTTACGTGCCGAAATCGGCACTAAACATTTTTTATTTAGTTTTAGTTTGTAAGAATTCCGCGCCAAGTATTTAAAAAGACTTGCGCGTATTTCTGTCACTTTAGAGAGTGCGTTGCGCGAGATTGCGCCGACGCGCTGTGATTTTCCGGCAGACGTGTAGAGTCGTGTCTAAACTGGTGATCGAGAAACTAACAAATGTAGTTGCCTTTGTGTCTTGTCGTGTCTTTTTTGTTATGTAGGTTTCCTCTCATTTCTGACAATTACCGTACCTGTACCTGTATGCCTTCATCGTATCTCTACATAAGAAAGAAGACAAATTGGATTCGACCAGGGTCGACGAATATCCATGCCCGAAAGATCAACGGAGCCCCGCCGTAGCATCACGGAGCAGTGCTGTGAGAAGCCCTGCAATTTATGTAAGTAGCGTTTTCGTTTTTTTTATGCGATGGAGTAAGTTTATATAATTGATATGACGTAATCTATTATTTGCGCGTCATTTTTATAATTATTTAACATTGCTACCAACTGACTGTAGTGGCTCGCGTACCGCACCGGCGGGGTATAATACGCTTCAGTCTTTTGAAAAATAGTTCGTGTTATTGAAATCGAAATTATTCAAAAATGTTCCTCTTACCAAAAATTGCACACCTATCTATAAAGCATCCTTTGTTTATCCCCTTTCTTTAGAGGTGTAACTCATAAGCGTAAGTTTAGAAACTAAGAAAATATTTGAGTTTAATCGTACGAACAACACTTTTATTTAAGGATTCAACAATTCAGTTAGAATAAAAAATGATGTAAATAATTCTTGGCAATTCAACAGCAAACAATGACATATCAACCTACAATTAAGCAAATACTCAACTACAACTTGAACGTTGATAAGGCGGTAATTACAATTTAATTATCCCCAGTTTTCCAGGGTAAATATTAGTATGTCGTGTGCTGTTCTGGCAATTACATCCGTTTCTATGGTGACTTTATTCGTGCAGTTCTTGTTTAAGTTGTGAGTTTATTTTTTGCAAATTGTGGATTTACTGTTAATTTTTATAAATTCCACAATTAAAAATGCCATACACTGCTCGAGAATATGCCGAAATGCATTTCTTGTATGGACTCTGCAACGGCAATGCTCTGCAAGCTGCTAAAGAGTTCAGGGCTCCAAACCCTAATCGGGTTAATTTTCCTGATAGGAGGGTGTTTCAAAGAGTGCATCGAGCATACTTGGAAGGAGAACCACCTGGTGTTTTACGTTCAAGAGGAGGAAGACCTAGAGATGATGGTGAAGACGAGTTCGTTGCAAAGGCCTTACAAACTCCCGAAATCAGCATCAGAACTATTGCCAGAGAGTCTGGAATAGCGCGAAGTACAGTTCGTGCAATGTTGCGCCGGAAAAGTTATATTCGTATCATGTGCAGCGAGTTCAAATTTTATTACCTGCAGATTATGCACAAAGGGTGGCGTTTTGTCGGGAAATGCTCCGTCGAAATCAACAGCATCCACAATTTTTTGATAAAATTTTATGGAGTAACGAGTCATCTTTTCACAGAATCGGTATTTTTAACATATATAATCTTTACCACTACCCTAATCGATGGATAGGACGAGGTGGTGCTATCCGTTAGCCGCCGCGTTCACTAGACCTGAACCCCATCGCCTATTTTTTATGGGGATATTTCAAAGACCCAGTATACCAAACAAACATAATAGATGTGTTACGTTGGCTTGTAGCCGCGCGTAACACAAAGAAAAATCAAAGAAGTGACCGGGCTCAATCGGAGATTAGGGGGGGGGGGGGTTGTAGAAAGCAGACCAACATATAATGTGCGCGGCTGTAAGGAATTAGTAACAATACCTGCAATAAAAAAAATTAGTCCTGCAAACCTGAAATAAAGAAAAAGCATAGCATGCTGATCGAGCATAGATTGTTCAGTACTTTGTAGAATGTAAAAAAAAACTGTTTAGATAATCTATATAATATAACAACGGTAAAAGCAATTCAAAAAATTTTTAGTACAAAGTGAGGTAATATTGGGGAGTAGCAGAAACGTTTCCTCACACACCAATTAAACATAAATCAGACAAAATTTTAACAAAACAAAATAAATAGGTAAGCACAATTGATATGAGTCATCCAGTATTGTTGATTCTTCTTCTTTTTTTTTTTTAATTGCATGCAAGTCTATGGTAAAAGGTATCAGAACGACAAAGATATGGCAAAACAACGGATAGATATTTAAAGTAAGAATAAGTAGGAAATAGTTCAACTTACAAAAGGTCCTTCAGTAACGCTTCCTTGCAATTGAAGTGTGGGATTCACGATGTCCGGCACTAACGCAGCACTTCACCCTTGACTGGGAGGGTGTTGGAACTTATATGGAACTTATCACACGTTACCCTAATCACACCTACGTATTTCACGGGTGTTAGCAGCAGACATTATCATGCGACGGAACTATGTAGCATTGATAAATTTCTTGTTAATTCTATTTCCTGAGACAATAATTTCGAAATATTTTGTAGTACTAGTTTAATTTCAACTGGGACCAAATGTATATTATTTTCATAAACATCCAAAAAGCAGTGAGAAACTTCAACCAATACCTTTGTAAACCGGTAATCTGTTATATTTCGCAAATAACGAAATTTGCGCAAACAATGATCTGTTTTAGATTCTTTGGGGTTAGAAAACTCAGAAACTACAGTATCAACTGTATTTGGATAATCCAAAGTATGCACTACTCTGATAAAAAAAAGGAACCACGAAAACTAGATCGCACACACAGTTCAAATATAAAAAGACAAATCAACTAAAAAAAACACAATCAGTAAAACAACGCGTATCACTAAATCAATGTTCCGTAAAACGCACGTGCAGGTCGAGTAAACACGTTCGCCTATCAAGCATACTTCCTTCAAAAGGAATTAGAACTCCACGTTTTACAGTTAAAATACAACGTTTATTTCACAAGAAAAACAACTAAAATCGTGCCGTGCTTGTTCATGAACAATTTGAAAATTGATACCGCATTAATTCTCACTATTGTCAAAGCAAAGAAGAAGCAGTATTTTTAACGTAATTAATATATAGGAACCAAGAACAAACTACAACTACTCATCTGTTTATTCAACTCGTTCTATTACAACCTCTTATCCTCTCTTATCTAGACTTGTATATCCACATAAGCAACAAAATCTATACAAACGGCAAGACAAGATCGATGCAATCCGCTCATTATAATACAATGCATTCGCCTAAGGAGTTAATAAATATAAAATATAGAAATAGTAGTTACAGAAATGTATTTATTAATTGGGAAAAAGCGTAAAATGTTAAGCTATAAAAATGCACGTTACAGATGAGCAGAACTTGCGTAGAAAGAATCGTGAGGCCGCAATAACAATAAGAAAAAATCGCTGTGCATTCAGATCCTTAAAACGTAACTTTTTCAGAAGGTGTCGTTTGTGTATTCAAATAGGTGGTCAAACATTTGAACATTTATTATAAACAATCAATTTTTGAATGAATTAAATATTATTTAGTGGTTATTTTTTAAGAAACGTAAGGTAACTAATTAGTTGAATCCTTAAATAAATGTGTTGTTCGTACGATTAAACTCAAATATTTTCTTAGTTTCTAAACTTACGCTTATGAGTTATACCTCTAAAGAAAGAGGATAAACTAAGGATGTTTTTTAGATAGATGTGCACTTTTTGGTAAGAGGTACTTTTTTGAGTAATTTCGATTTGAATAACACGAACTATTTTTCAAAAGACTGAAGCGACGCCGACAACTTCGATTTTCTCTTGTGATAATGGGTAATTTTTGAAATATCTGTCATTTATGAAAAAGGCAACCTTCATCTACACCGCAAATAAAGAATTACGTTTAAAGAATCAATATTATATTTTTAGTACTTAATAATCTATGGTTAGCCACGCTTTTTCCAAAAAAACACAAAAAGTGAAATAACTTTGAAACAGTAAACAATTGGATTCTAACATAGAGGGGTATTTTGGTACGAAATGACCTCCCCTACCATACCTTAAATTTTGTCCGTGAGTTTCTGGACACCCTGTATAACGACTTAATAATAGTCATCTTCACAGTTAGATTCTGTCATCTTTGGAAAAAAGGCCAAGTACCCATTATGCTGCTTATTTCATTATTATGCATGTGTTAAATTGAATAAGATAAAGTCATCGACAGCATAAATGTTACAATCTCGTAATAGATAACCTGCGTCATTGTTAAAAATATGGTTCTCTTTTAATCATTGCAGGTACAAGTTTTGTATAGTAGTAAGTACGAGGATTATCAGTAGGAAAATAAATTGATTGTGAAGATTAACACATTTTGGGTCATGTTAAATAATTTAATTATACCAGTATTTTGCTACACTGATCATTTGGTAGGATAATCGGCTATTTAATGAAAGATTTAATGATAATAGATGTGGCAACTTATTAAATAATGACAAAAAATAATTGTAAATATTTTGAGCTCCTTATTTATGAACTGAGAGATAAAAATTTTTATTAGAATTTTAATAAAAGTTGTACGTGAAACTCGGTTTCAATTTATGAATTTATTGATCCTTAGTAACTCAATTGGCGCTTTCTTAACTGAGTCTCGTGTTTTTTGTGGTATAGTTATTTTTGTGATTTTATTCCAAATAGGAGCAGCATTTATCAGGGTACCAGGGAAGTGGTGTTCTAGGTGAGTTTTGTTTTAATTTCTTTCACAATTCATCAGGAGCACTTCGTGTTATGGGGTTTCAGTCGAAAAACAGAAATTCATAGCTGTATAAATATAGCAATGATAAGATGAAATGGAAACCCAACTTTTATATAAAGTTGAATTACCATTTCAAATCGAACTGGTAATAGTAGTATAAACTATAACACATTCTAATCAATGGCTGCATAGCTAAGTTGGTTAGAGCGTTGAACCGGTAATTCAATGAATGCAGGTTCAAATTCTTCTGTGGCTATTGTTTTAGTGGTTTTCAATTACCAGCTCAATTTGAAATGGCAATTTAACTTTACAAACAGTTGGGGTTCCATTTTATCTTATTACTGTTAACATATATTAATATACATGCATTTGCATTCCAAATGTGGATTATTCCTATCTCTCTCTCTCTCTCTCTCTCTCTCTATATATATATATATATATATATATATATATATATATATATATGGCTGTGAAACCTTTGCTGACACCTTTGGTCACGGGAACTGGCCCTTTCAAAAAAAAACATTAGAGCCCCACAGATTGGGCGTCATGTATGCTGTGATTCTCTTCGGATACTCGCCTCTTTACTCTTTCCGCCTCGGCTGCTCACCTAGTTAAAACTTTCATCCTCATTCATAAAAAAAAACAAATACATTCCTATCACAAACATCAACGTTAACTCTATTTACATCAATATTTATAATACATTAAATTTTCCAAAATTAAATTTCAGCATAAATTTCAGTATCATAAAATTTCAAAATCAAATTTGTCATCATTTTAAATTTGCATCCAGAATTAAAGTCCTTGTAGGATGCCTACTAATTAATTTAACAATATTAGCAGACCTGAGTCTGAATAAAAGGGAGCATCTTCCACCCCTTTACTTTAATTAAACAGGTTCGTCTAATTGAGCTCAAAGACAAACCCGAAGTTTCACCATAATCAAGAACATAAATACTAAATACTCCTTTCTACCTAAACAAGAAAATTTCACCTTAAAATTAAAATTTTGTTGTTTGTACAAATTCACTATTGTCCATTTTAAGTAAACCAATTATAAAGTTATTCAACACACACCAAAACATCAAAATCCAACAACAAAGCATAAGTTACCTGAAGGTTACTGCACTAGTGGCTTCAATGTACATCGTCCTTGCTAATTTCACCATTCCAACTGGGTTATGTTTACGTCCTCGGATTACTGGTCGCTTTTAAACATTTTCTCTACACCACCATTCATCTAAACTTGTTTCAGGGCTTTTCAGGAACGCATCTATGTATATCTAAACTTGCTTTATGGGTCCACTCACGATTACGAATAACATTTGATTATTAACACCCCGGAAAAATAGCAAAGAAATTCATACTTCTTTCACGCTATACGCCAAAACTGCCTACTTTTGTTTATTCATTTATCGTTACAATTTTGATAGTTGGTACAGTAATACTCGCACATATAACTAAATTTTATTACCTTGTATCGTAGCACGTAAAGAGCAAACTGTTTTAAAGTATTTAATAATCACCAAAATATACGAGCAAACTGTTTAAATCAAAGTCGAAAATCTAAGAGCACTTTTTAAAGCATCGAATAGTCAAAATCTCAGAGAGCGAAACTCATATTAACACGGGTATATATAATCGCTAGCCTATACGTCGCTTTTGTCCCCAAAACGGACAGTTTCTAGAATTTCGCGTACTATGTTCCCATCTCGCCCGCCCGTGCGTCGGTTCTTATTAAATTTGCACTCGCACCAGTTAAATCTCAGAAATTTCCACACGGCTCGCAGCCTCTGAGAACACCTAATTAAATTTTATACAGAAATCGTTGTTTCTACCTCTCATATTTGCATCTTATTTTCAACCAATCGTGACCCTCGTGACGTTGCTCAAATCCCGCCTTTTACTATATGTGTCTCTGTCTTGCGCATATTATCCGTCTCTATCTACCCTGTTCTGAGTGGTACAAATCGATATTACTTTAGTATCGGTTATTTTCAATCCACGTGTATTCTTATCTGGGTTAAATAACCCCGTATCTAGCCTTCCCGTGAATATTAAGCGACGGTTTCTCCAAGATTCTCTGTAACCATTCGTTATCTGCAAAATTTACGCAGAACGAGCCTTTTAAAAATACGCAGGTGTTCAATCGTCCTACTTCTAACTAACACTTCTACGATTTGAATATTATTGGGTTTTTACAAGCTTTTATGCGTATTATATGTTCCTAACGGTTCAATTAACTCCAATTAAAATAATACCCTTTAATTTTTAGTGAATCCTAATTAAATATTCAATTATTATCTGTACATTTTGTTTAATACTTGTTACCCAAACTTGAATCAATTAATATAAATTTTGCACGTAATTTCCATTTGTTTCTTTACTCGGAATAATTATATTACACGTTGAGCATTTTACTACTGCTTCTTTTTATATAAAGCGTCCTGTAAATAATTTAAATCTCTTATTTTTAATGAAACGAATGAATTTTTATTCTCCACGGTTTTTTTAATAAAGCGTATTATCTAATAAAATTCCTTATACACGGTGATTAAAATTATTTGATGTAATTCATTAATTTTCTACCCTGTTCTAAATATGAGTAATATATATATATATATATATATATATATATATATATATATTGCTATGATACCACCGCACACCGATGAAATTCACGTTCAGTTTCTTAACGTAGTTATTTAAATTCGTTTATTAGATTTACTTAGAGCGGTTATTTAAAGCAGTTATTTAAAGTAGTTATGCAAAACCCTAAATTACTAAATATTGAAATTAGGTTTAATTAATAATTCTAACTTAAGTTTTTCAAAGTAAGCGGCAACTTCTATCATATATTGGCACTATAATTATACTTTTAAAATTTTTATATCACGACTTTCACTAAATAATTATTTAATTTCACTATTTTCACTCCACGTGATATTCTGCTGTAAACTGATGGATTATGTCTTGGTCGAAGAAAGACTGATTGTTTATTAATTTTGTGTTCTATATAAAGGATCCTCCCTTCACTTGTACCATTGGTTTTTCGAACGTACTATGTTATTCGAAGCGTTGCACTTGACCTTACCATGCAGCCTTCGGATTTGCAACAAGGTTACCATCAAAACTCGTGTTGAAGCGCTGCGTTTCCTTACGTAGGCATATAATTTTTATAGTGCATTTCTCTGAATTGAAAACTTTGAACTTTCTTCAAGTCACGACCGCTTGTTTATGTTTGTATTTATTTAAACTTTCCCGTTTAGTTTATCGTGTAACCAAACGTCTATTTTGTTGTTTGGTATTATAAAGTCTGTTGGATTTTACATGAATTTTCGATGTCTACAACTGAAAGATCACGTAGTCAAATTTCTATGATGACGTACATTGAATGCGTTTATACGATAATGAAACATATTTGTTTTAAATGGGATTCTTTTATAGCTAGTATGCCAGGTTATTTTCTTTCACTATTTACGTATTTATTTCAATAAGACTCGTTGCGTATTTATTTTCGGTTTAATGCTTGCATATTTATTTTATAATGCATTGTATGACGTACCAGTTATTTATCTTACTAAAAATGATTTGATTTTTGAAGAATAAGCTTACTTTCGTAAATTAAAGTTAGTTGTGATTTATATACAGTGTGCTCGATATTAGCTTTTTGCATAATTGTCGAGTTACTTCCATTTTATGATGAAATTGTTTAGTTTTCTAAACTTTAGTGATATTTACATGTAGCGCACGACCCTTATGACCCAATATACCCCTAAATTACCCTATTTATATATAATATATATATATATATATGTATATATATAGAATATAATATAAAATATATACATGTTTATTTATGTGAATCTACTATTCAGGTGGTATTAAATATATCGCATAACCACAATAGTATTTATTTGAAGTTTTTTTCCAATATTAGCCAGATGTTCCGATTACTTATTTACACATCTTTTTCAATAGTATTCAACAAACTTCCAACAAAAATTCAAACACCTGCTTTTCACATTTAATCACATCTAATTATCTGAGGTATTTATCGGGTATTGGGTATAAAAATTCCGACCCAGTTATTGAGTTATCTGGTACGTACCCGGGTACCCGGGTGTCCGTCGTCATTTCTAATAGAAACTCGTTCAGCAGCTTTACAAATCAAAGTACTCTCAGTTCTAGAGTTAAAGCCATTTGCAATTTAATTACGCACATACACACTAGTAAATATTTCATGTGCGTAACATGCCTTTAATATTAATGTATAATTAGTTCATACCGATATTTTAACTTGTAAATAAATGTTATTCCTGTTACTGCAAAGAATTAACAATGCGACCCTGGACAATTAGAACACACCACACTACTACACTAGAATCCAGTTAGGGTCAAGTATAGATAAACGAAAATAAGTAACAGAAAAACAGCATATTTTAGAGTGATTTCTAATGGAGAAATCAAATCCGCATAATATAACTGCAGCAAAAGACATTTGCACAACGAATTCTGGTGCTCCAAATGTGTTTTGCGTTATCAAATTTTTCCAAAATAACGAATTCTCTTCTTCCAAATGTGTTTTTGTCTTCAAATTTTGTCAGTGTCCAGGTATTGTAAACAAGATATTTTGTTCTTCCAAATGTGTTCCTTATTTTCAAACTTTGCCAATGCTCCAGTAATTATAAGCCGCGTGTGACATAGTTTGTTTTAGTTTTTTTTTTATCATGAACTCTTTTGGCTCTCATGTTTCATAGTAATTGCAAAATCAAAATTTGTAGTAATTTTGAATGCTGTTACTAAATGCATACATAAAGAGGTAAGAATTGGTAATTGGTTTTTGAAAGCCATATACTTAGAAATTAAAAATTTGAAACAATCTGTGTCCGTGAATGGTACAGTTGCGTTGATTTTAAAGTAGTAACCCAGTCTTGCCATATATTTGGACTGTCTTGACTTGCACTAAGTAAATTCATCAAGTTATTAATCTACATACAATTTACCGGCATCCTGTAAAAGATGTCAAATCATTAACATAATTGTATAAATTATTTAAATTTTAAATAAATATGATTAAATGGATATTACTAATTTTGAATCTCGTCGGCAAGTTAAGAAATTACAAAACCGAAGAGGTGTTGGAATAAGTGGCAAGACTTGATTATTAATTTACTTCATGTAAAAGGTATAGTACAATTTAGTATATATCATTTTAACGTCCGACACAATCTCATCGTTAACCTAAATTAATATTAAAATTACTTGCGCATGCAAGTTTGTTGTGGAAGAAAATTGCATTAATCCATCATTTAGTATGCATGACACATCATGTAAAGTAAATTGCCGTTGTAATTGTTCAATTTAAAAGATAAATAGATCAAAATTTATACATTATTTTTATTTTATGCAAGAAATTTTACTACTGACAGGTATACGGCAACTTTAAGCGTAATCGAAGTATAAACCTGTTTAATGTCTCTGCGTATACAATAGCAAAGAATCGATTTGTTTGTGTTCTTAATATCATGCATACCAGAATAGTCTCTCCAAAAAGATAGCTTAAGGATCAAAGCATTTTTTGGCGTTGGTAAATTGAGGAAACCCCTTTGAAATGAATTAGAAACGTCACTGAAGTGTCTCCAAAAATGGACTTATTAATCCAAAATAAAATATATTGTTTATTCGTAGTTGTTTCATGAATTAATTCTGAAAACAATAAAATAACGCGAAATGAGAAATTTTAAATTCTTGTGGTCAGTAGCTTCATGAATTTCAAAGTATGAAAATTAATCGTTAAAAAAATTTTCATGTTGAGATCTTATTTTCACTGGCATTTCTGGAGCAAAATAAAAATTTTCAAGTAATTCTAATTCTCTTCTTTCGGATGAAACATTTAAGCTGTAGTCATTTTTAATAATAAAATGATTTTATTCAATTTTTTTTATAATCGTCTGCCATTTGAAGTAAAGGTTTTTAAATTAAAGTGTATTACAAAAAATATACATGTATTCCGTAATAGAAACTTTTTTAACAAGTACTTTTTTGAGAAGCAATTTGCGTATAGTCTTATTTTATAAACATCTTAATTAAATGCCACCTGAAACATGTTGATACGCCTCATTTGCTTCTAGAACAATTTCATTTTAATATTTAATCATAGGGGATTTCCAATCATTAATTTAAAGTGATTAAACATAGTTGTGTATAATAGCTTTAGCATCTAGGGGTATTATATGTGTAATTTAGCAGAAAACAAGTCGTATAATTATCCTCGGGACTTTTTAGAATTGGTTGTTATTCTTAAGAAAATGGGAATTTGAGTTCCCATACTACTCCCGGAATTAATAATAATTATTATTATATACTTTGCGACGTAGAGGTTTCCCAACTGAATTTGCATATAGAAAAGAGTTTTAGACCCACGACCGTGTTTATGTAGAAGAATAACATCATTGATATTTCACGTGGCCTAGTATTCTTAAATTATGCTCATTTTGCAAAATTATTTAAATAATAATATTGGTAAATTTGTGGAAATTAATTACGCCTTTTGAAGGGTACGCTTAATAAGGCAAATAACAATATTTAATGATTTACTTTGATACCCGCAATACGCGCGGACCCGTAAGAACAGAACGAAATGCTCGCCCGCATTAAGGGGTAAAGAATTGGATAGAGAGAGCAAGAAATCGAATGACTTAGATGTGATTTTCCACTGCTCCACCCGAAGGTACTACATTGGCCAGAAAGTAGGTTTTTTTTATCTGGAAAATTTGGAATTTTGCCGAACCCTTGCTGTTCCGAGCAAGGTAGAGATCGTTAACGTGCGTGACAACACTCACACATGGGACCTCCATTTACTTCTTATCCGAACAAGGTTGTATTTTTGTGAAAAATGCTTGCCTAACATTTTCAAGCGGACCGTGTCGGGATTCGAACCCGGGACCTTGAGCGTAGTAGCCACACACATACCAACTACGCCACGGAGCCGCCTAGAAATCGAATGCTACGATAAACCTAGTCCATGATTGAAGGGGGATCTAAATGACGAAACGACAGTACACATCAACCAATTCATACTTTTCGTCGAACACCTGTACCTGCAAGAATAATTAAACACAAAACGCACATCAAATATGACCCTAATAAATAATTTCTAATAATTCGAATAGCAAAACAAAACTTAACTGTAAGAACCAAACATCTGGGTCCTCCACTCCTGCTTAAATACTACTTATATCTAGTAATAAACAACTCGAAGCATATTTTAGAAGCAAAAGAACTAGGCAAGTATACACCCCTGCATGTGATTTCCCAATGCTCCAACCGAGGGTGCTACATTGGCCAGGAAGCGAGTTTCTTTTACCTGATTAATTTTGAATTTTGCCGAACCCTTTCTATTCCAAGCAAGGTAGAGATCTTTAACGTGCGTGACAACACTCATACACGGGACCTCCATTTTACCTCTCCTCCGAACGAGGGAGTATTTTTGTGAAAAATGCTGGCCGAACATTTTTCAAGCGGAGCATGTGGGGATTCGAACCCAGGACTTTGGGCGTAGGCAAGTATACACCTTACATGTGATTTTCCAATGCTTCACCTGAAGGTACTACATTGGCCAGGAAGCGAGTTTTTTTTATTTGGAAAATTTGTAATTTTGCCGAACCCTTGCTATTACAAGCAAGATAGGGATCTTTAGCGTGCGTGACAACACTCACACACGGGACCTTTATTTTACCTCTCATCCGAACGAGGGCATATTTTTGTGAAAAAAGCTGGCCTAATATTTTTCAAGCGGACCGTGTGGGGATTTGAACACATACCAACTACGTCACGGAGCCGTCTAGGCAAGTATACACCCCCTAAAATATTGCCGCATAATTCAGGATAACAAACTAAGTGAATTTAACCACCCGCAATTAATAATGATCTTTGTTGACACAGCAGACAACTAATATTAATCATACATACTCACTGAATTGATGCAGATCGAATTCGTTCTGACTAGATATTGAAACATGCAAATACCCGAAACCCAAACATATGTACAATAATACATTTAAGGATGAAACAACAATTATTAGATAAACCTCGGTTTAAAGTGTTACTTTTAACATATTAGAATGTAGTCAAATTGCATACCATTCAGAAGTGAAAACAAACATCTGGTGGTCACCAACATCTAATATACTTTCCGCAGGTCATGAAGATGATAGGTGTAGAGATTTCTATTTTTAATATTTCCAACTCGGAATTTAAATGGATTTGACCTCTTTATGTGTGTGAACCGATAATATAAAAACTTGCTGCACCGACGGCTAGCTTGGCTATTATCATATGGGAGATCATGAGAAAGGGCGGGGATAAAATGTTCTTCGTGACATGGAAAACAATATAAGGTTAAGTTAAACGCCGTTGTATCTAGCAAGTACTTAAAAGGGGTGATTTTAGGGTGGATTCAGAAACCCTATTGGAGTGGATCATTCAAAACTTTTAATTTGCCCTTCTTAAAGAATTAAACCTGTTAAAATCAGAAAGTTTCTATCTATCGTATAACAAACCACTTTTATCCAATAAAAAATTAAATCAATTCACGAAGCTTAGTGATATTTAAAAAAATTATTTAAACAAATTTTTGTCTCTTAAGACTTAAATGAGCATTAGATTTGATAATAACATACATACTGTAATTTAAATTATTTTACGATGAATATTGCCAAAAATTCCAAGTGTATAAAATTTGGATCAATTATTACTTTCTACAAACAGTATACCTTAAGCAAAAAATTCAATTAGTTGGCAGATGTTTGTCAATGGGGTGCCGAGCCTTACTGACTGGAACTTAGCGGTTCGGGACATAGCAATAGTGGAAAAAGAGGTTGCAGAAATAATTAATAGACACTTTTGGGGTCTGTCAAAAGTAACTCACCCTCAACTACTAGTTGTTTAGGCTGGTTAGGCACAGATTCAAGCTGCATTATCAAAAGGCGTCAGTCTCAGTCTAAGGTAGTACGTGATGAATCTGCTTCAGCATTACGAACATGCTGGTCGGCTATAGGTTACCCGAAGATGAACAAATGGCTTTCACCCCTACGGTCTATTGGTTGGCTGTCTCATTATCGTGATTGTTAACCCTACTGGGAGTATACGCTGTAATAAAAATCATTAAGTAATTTCAAGTCCTTAGACAGCAAATCTCACCATCAGCGACTTTTCAACTCGCTTGCCTGGAAGATGTTGTGGAAGTGAACGGATTTAGAAAATTACTTGCCAGGGCAGTTCAAGCTGGGGAAGTCTTTTCATAATAAAATTTTTAAAGCCCACGCGCCGTGTGTATGAAACAAGTTGGAAACCATGAGGTATTTCTTGAACAATAAGGTGTTTACACCGGCTTTTAGAAAATGAAATAGCTATTTATAACTTTACAAACCAGGTTTCATAACAGCTGGATTGTTTTCTGCAAGATTGCGGGTACGAAATTTTGAACTTAGCCTTGTTATTGAACCAAATTAGAAAATAACGAGTCTGTCGTTTTCCTTATGGGACCAATGACTTATTAAAAATTGAGTATCGACTTAATCTTGTAAACAGAGAGTATCAGCGGATTTTTTTAAATTTGTGTCTCTTCGTTGATTCCTGTAGATTTCTAATTTGTATCAATTGGTAATTTTTTCTTTTCAACAAAAATATAGTTACATGGGTAGCCAGACAAAATATGCTGTTCAGATAACGTAAATTATTAGGGTGCAATAAAGCAACCTTAGCTCTAACAATCAAGAATGTTCCGTATAAATAAGAGTTCTAAGAATCTAAGCATCTTAAGTACAAATTCGGCTTAGTTCAAAGACCTAAAGAATCTTAAGTACAAATTTGGGCTAAAAACATTAACAATGTTATTAAAAGAATCTTACCATGCAAGTACTTACCAGTCACGTTAAAGAGAAAGCACATTTTTCAAAGTCAGAATTTGCACCTGCTTTATTATCAGAGAAGAAACAATGCAATCAGACGCCAAGTATCAAGTGAAGTCGTTAACCCACTGTAGTTATTAACTTGTTTTCCGAAAAAATAATCATGGAAATCTCAATATAATAGTAATAAATTAAGCAGATATCTATCTTGTCAAGATAACACGGGGATTTTAGCTGAAGACCGTTCAACTAGCAAAAATCAGGAAAGTTCTAATTAGCAAAGATTACATGTCTAGATAAGGATAAGAAAACAGATAAATAAACTTGTGAATTTAATAAGGAATTAGCACAGCAGGCTGCCTATCTATGCAGGTTTAAAATTATACAAGTGTAGCAACCCGTAAATTCAAATGTTTGAAAACTGAATGGTCTTTAACGTAATAAGACAGTGAATTTCAAATATGAAATGGAATGTAACAACTTATAAAAAGGTACAAATAAATACAGTAATTGAAAACACACTTTCAGCCTTAGTTTAAAGAAATGCCATGTGTGTTAATATTTTAAGATTGGTGGTTTTGTAAAACGAATCAGAAAAAGCTTTTATTTTGTAGTTAAAGATAATATTTTATTTTAATAGCTTCTTTGAATAAAAGCGTTTTTATCTTTACCAAATAAAGTAGTTTATTCTCTTCATTTTATTTACGATAAATGTTTTGAAAATAGCGAGCAAGACAACAACCATCTATTTGAATACAAATTTTTCCTCTGTATTGAAAATTTTTGCAATGCTTGTTGCGGCATCTAAGCATTAATGAGTGATCCACAACTGCTTTTAGATAATCTAATGTACGACGATTAACAACATAAGCTCTAATTTTAGAAGTGTTTTGTAGAAAATAACTTACTGATGTTTGGAGACAAAAAACTGTAATTTGTATAAATTTGTATAAATTTTGTATAAAATTGTATAAATTTCTTACTCTTACGTTTAGTTAATCAGCTTTGAATTAAAATGCTGAAAAATTTCCAATTTCCCTTTGCAAATATTTAACTTGATTTAATTTTTGCAAACTTTATTAC
Source organism: Platerodrilus igneus (assembly GCA_036346225.1). Lineage (NCBI taxonomy): Eukaryota > Metazoa > Arthropoda > Insecta > Coleoptera > Lycidae > Platerodrilus > Platerodrilus igneus. The sequence goes on along the minus strand of JARFIW010001380.1, from coordinate 1,342,540 downwards.
ATGTTCATGCAATCTAACTTAACAAATTCTAGTTTTCACTCGTATTTCACAGAACAAAATCCCCTTTATGATGTTCTGGGCCTCTAATCATATGATATGCGAATTACTTGCAACGTTAGCGACAAAAAGCCTCTATACTAATACGTTGCTAGCTAAAACCAACTAGGCTCAAATAAGACCTAGACAGATCATCTTCCTACCGAGCGCATCCACTGCGATAAGAAAATCAGACAAAGATAAAACTTCAAACCTAAATACACTCTCACGGTAGTTTCAAAAACAGTAGCGACCACAAACAACCAAACATAATAAATCGTAAATTAATTATTCAAAGATGAAGTAGAAAAATTCTTAACAAACCAAAAAATAATAAAAAATTAACTATGAAAATAACAAAAGGCGATAGCCTCTCACCAATATTCAGGAAAAATAGAAAAATGTACAAATGTCTCTATAGTACAGAAAAAAGCCGATAACGGAAATTGTAAAAATAATTGAAATATTTCCGAAAGAGAGTACATCAAATAGAAATTTCTCGTAGTCATAACTGTAGAAATCGACCTTTTGCTACAAAGGCATTGTTCGCCAGCACTATATGTGGCCAAAGGGCAAAGCATCTATCCGACATTAGCTAGTACGGATCCTAAAAATTCGTCGATTTGTTAAAACTGAAAATACGTCAACCACAACAAAAGAATGCGATAAGTTGTGTGACAATAAAAATAATAGGGAAATATTAATTGTAAATTTAAGGGAAGTAAAATTATTTAAGCGTAGTAACAAAAAATTTTTCAAACCAGAGACAACAGAGCTATTTTGAGATAAATAAGGAATTGAAAAAATGAAAGGTTTGGAGTAGTTTAACGCTCGAGGGTCAGATATGTTTATACATGACAAGATAAAGTAAAAAAGTAGAAATTCAATTTAAATAACGATAGAGAAGACAAAATATATTCAGATAAAGGTAGAAATAAATGTTCTTGTGATTACTGATCATATGGAATAAAAGATAAGGATTTAGGTTTTTAATATGCCCTCGTCTTTGAGGTTTAAAATAACCATCTTGTATTTCTTAAATTAAAGGAGAAACTACACGAGATACTTTAAATAAAATAAACTTGAGAGTTAATTTTGCAGAAAACTTTTTATTTGTTTCAGATAAGAGTTGGTTGGATTTGTGCTTAATTTCAAAAGCTTAAAGGTAGTTCCATATGACTTTACATGCAGGTAATTCATGATAGTTTATATAGTGTACAAGATAAAATCCAACACAAAAATGTACATATAGTAATTAATATAGATATTGTAAATATAACTATTATTCTTTCATAGTAAATATGAAAAACGCTTTTCATAAAAGGCAATATCTGACACGTGTTTAAAAGTAAGGGATTACACAGATTTATGAAAGCAATTGCACTACCAAAAGTTAATTAGACACAGCTCCTTTAGGTTAAAATGCCTAAGAAACAATACACAATAATTAGGTTATATCGTTATTTGTGACAAATTTTAATTAATCTTTTTAAGATTAAGGAATTATGTTTTGATATTAGTAGGTATAAAGGGACTTAGAAGTAACAAGACTTACTTACCGATCGGTTCAGAGAAAAAACATCTAACAAACTTAATTTCTAAATAATTCACTTACAGGTACTTCCACAGAGAAAACGAACACAATAATTAAACCATTAAATAGTGTAACGTACTAGAAAAGTATATAAGTTAATACATAGGTCACTTTACCAGATCGAAAGTTATAAATTAAAACTATGTAATCAAAACAATAGTTAGTCCTCTATCTTGAAGTGTGGAAACCAATGAGTGAAAGTCATATGTGATGTAATATTGAATTTTAATTTTCAAACTAAATTCATTTTAAAAAAATGTTATTTTTAAATCTGAAAAAAGCGACACCTAAGCAACAGCAATGTTAATAAGATACATAAATAGTAGATTATCAATACTGGAATGGCACCATTACTAGTACGAACAAAGTTAAAGTATTTAATTGCGTACGTGAATAGAGGGCGTACTAAGTTTCACAGAAATAACGAACAAAATAAAATAGTTTAAGTTTCAAATTAGCAATGTAAGTTTTTTAATACTTGCTTACCTTTCTAAATTACTGCATATTAGCAAACTAGATAACAGAAAATTATTCTTGTATCTCAGAGTTGCCACGTGGATGCAATTTGCCATTTTTATGCCAAATGTCTGTAGTGGAGTATATTGCTTTCTACTAAAACGTATGACGAGAGCATAAGATCAAAATACGAAAACTACTGGAGATAAATAAGGAATTACAGCCACAAGTAAATATTCCACTACATTGTCTATAAATCACTACTTCCGCACAAACAGTTGAAAATAGGTCAAGACAGGAATCCAATTGTAACGGCTGCTTCTATCACAACCTGTCCACCACCACGACTGGTTCGTACGCGTCCTGATTGGTCAAAAAACATGAGAACCGCCTTTACCACAAAGTTAAACGACAATAAAAAAAGCTATTTTATCCAAAATATTAATGAGGAACGCTAAGACCATACATAATATGCGTAAACTGTTAATTTCTAAAACTATATTACACAACTATGTGTAATGTACCTAAGTTAATTATACAAAGAATCCCCTAAAATTAACTATTTTCCAAAATTTATGCGAAACGCTTTTTAACGCGTAACAATGCAACGTCGTTTTCGGTTAAAAATGAGGTTGATCAGTTATAGATTGAGCTTTTCTTCTTCTTCCGAATAATGTAAGTATATGGAAATACCAGAATATTTATTTTGCACTCGTTCTTTCAAAAGTGTGTAGGTTTTTACTTTAGTAGTGCTGTGTATTAGACAGTTTGGCGGTTTTGGAGTAGAGCGGCATTTATTTCACTTTAAAAAGAACAGATTCAGCATAAATATAATATGGCTGGCGTGATGGTCACGAAGGTGCGTTTTATAAATATTCTCACAAACACCGGTGCATTTTTCTATTAGTTCCATATTAGAGCAGAATAGTTGACAAAATTTATTAACATGATATAAGAATTATATTATGCTGATAATATAAATAAACGATAATTGTATTATAGTAAAAAAAAAACTAGAACGACAGAACGAGGGTCTAGAAAACGCAAGGTAATTTCTGATTCGTTGATAACAAAACTCGACTCCACTGATGCCTGAAAACTGCTACATCTGATTATATATAATGAACTTTCGCAAACTGTTTTTTGTTTTATGCGCATAGTGACGATGGATTCCTCTTAAGCGAAATCAGCGAAGAACTTATACAAAAATGCCCAATTGAGTTTTTAAACGATAATATTGTAACTGTAATTAAGAACCATATAGAACACTCTAAAAATTACGTTCATTCGGTTTTTACTAAAGCCTCATATCTGTTTAACGGCATCTGCTATCTGTCCACGATAAAAAAGATGATTAATAAGTATCATAATACAAAAGATTTCATGACGCACATCCTAGATGCTTTCGGGTTTTAACTAAAATAAAGGATTATTGTATATAAACGCGAGTCCGTTGTAATAGATCAGTATTAGTTTGAACTCGTTCCTAATAAACGTTTGATGTACATAAATTCATGTAAATATAAATTCGGTTACGTGTTATAAATGTGAAGTATGATTGGTGTTATAATGTTTAATTTGTCATATGTAAAGGATTAAGCTAGTGTTTATGTAAACAAGATTTTTTAAAGACTTGTGATTATGAAGAATAATTATTAGACCTATATTTATTGGAAATAATGACAAAAGGGACAATCTAGAGAATTCTTAACGCTGGCATCAAATGTGTGCGGTTCTACTGAAAAGGGCATTTTGAGCGTTTTTCTTTCTTTCTTTCTTTCTTTTTTTGTCGCCAACAACAAAATGGATAGGAATATTTTATCCTTTTTGAAGGACTTTGTCAGGCATGGATGAAAATTTTGCGAACCTGGAAGAAAAATTGAACCAGAACACACCGAAAGGAAAAAGTATTACAAATTTTACAGAGCAATTATAGGAAATTTTTGTAAGTCTTACGGTAAAAGCAGATCAGAACGAAAAATGATGGAGAAAAAATAAATGAAAGATTACAGCAAATCAAAAGCGAAGTTTTCTGAGAACACAAAAGTAAGAGAGAAATTCTCTGGTACATTGTTAAAAAAATTCAAATAAAACGGAAACAGAAATACTCAGAAAATTCCAAAAATTGGAAGCAAAGCTATTAGAAAATTTGCGACAAGTGGAAGAAGTACTGAAATTGGAAAAACAAATTATATTTCTTGCATCTCCGGTAATTTAGCAGTACACCTCAGTGTTTAAGAATGCCCGGGAAAACGAGCTGTCGCCATCTAAGGTCAAAGTAAAACCACCTAGCGTTAATGAAAGGTATCCTTGGGCGACATATTTCAAACAATTTGTTGCAACCGTGACAACTAGTTGTTCGAATGACTGAGAAAGCAACTACATTTATAGCCGCCCTACAGAGTAAAACTTTGAGTATCCCACAAACTATAGCGGATCATGATAAAAAACAACGAGGCTTTAACATTAAAGCTGGAAATGAGGTGCCGCGATTCTCATCTGCAACAAGTGTACCATGGTCAAGTAAAGAACCGTTACGAGAAGAGCAACAAAAAGTTACAAGGGTTTGAAGCAAATATTGCTCGCCTGGAGAAACTTGCCTATCCAATAGCACAGCAGAGTTTCTTGGAACAACTAGCAGTACGAGTCTTTGTCGATGGCATATGAGATGCAAAAGTCTAGGAAAAATTGCAAATGGCCCGGCGTAAAAACCTAGATGATGCGCTGACTCATGCTTTAGAGTTTAAAGCAGCAAAGCAGGCATCGGATCGTGGCAGTGTCAAAGTTAAGTGCTATGTGGAAAAACAAGGACAAGAGAGCGTAGAGAGGAAGATTCTACGGGTTTTCGTGACCAGAGACCAAAAAAACAGGACCGAAATGCTGGTATTGTGGCGAATTTGTGCATATCCAGCAGCAGTGCAAGCAACCCAAAAGTACACGAAAAGTCTGAAAAACAAGTCGCGAAATAAAAAAGAAAGGTTACAGGAGTTCGATTTCGACACTGAACATCGAGCAAATTAAAGTCACCGCGACGCAGACGAGTTTTGTCGCGACGGCCTTGTCCTGAAGATTGTAGTCATTGTTTACCGCTTCTTTGTTGAACAACCGAAATTGACGATTGGCGGCCACAGTAACTGAGGACAGAACAAGAGAATGGCCAAGAAATAGACGATATTATGGATTGCAAATTTAGGGAAAAAGCGTTTCTGCCATTTTGGAATACATTTAGGGCTGCACGCTGACCAGAGAAGAAATTTTGAGTCGGCGCTATTTCAAGAAGCTTGCCGCTTGTTGGGGATGAGAAACATCAGAACGGCAGCGTTGTACGCTCAATTGGATGGTTTGATAGAACGCATGAACCGCACCTTGGGAAAGTATCTCTCCGAGGTAGTCTGTACCTCAAAGAGACTGGGACCAATACATACGCCGGTTTTTATGGCCTATTGATCTGCTGTTCACGAGGGTACTGGACAGACTCCTGCTTGTGTTATGCTGGGACTGGAGATGCGTTTTCCATATGACCTTGAGTTCGGTAGAAAGAATAATCAGATTGCGAGCGACCAGATGAAGACCAAGTATGACGTCAAGACGCAAGAATTTGGTTTTCACACGGGAAATCGTGTATGGTTGTACAATCTCAGACGGAAGCGTGGATTGTCGCCAAAGTCAAAAAGAAATTGGAAGGGTCCTCACGAAGTACAAAAACGAATGAACGATATAGTATATAGGATTCGTAAGCTCCCAAAGGCAGAACAATGTTTGTGAATATTAACAGTCAGGCACTTTACAAGACCAGTAACATCAGTTATTCATTGGTGAATTATAAACAAATTTCAATGTAACTAAGTGGGCAAAATATAAATTTACACAATTTGCGTAATTTGTATAATAGTTTATGTCAACTATCTTAGCCAAAAGCAGTATATTAAAAGCGGCTTCAAATGTATTTGTTCTTTTAATTACTATACAAAACAAGGATTTACTTAAATTATGTACATGAGTACAATGTTTATCCTATTACTGCAATGTCCAGTTAGTATTACATAATTATTTCCGTATCCTTGCCTGTAGACAACGTTTGAATAATTGTTGCGATGAACTATACATACAAGTCTAAAAATCTTGAAGAAAGTGGTAGATAATACTTAACTATGGACAAGGTGATCGACGTTTTAGAAAGATTTTTATTTTCAAAAATTTGTAAAAACACCTTTTTTTAGCCATTTCAATGTTTAACCCTTCACTTCAAACTCGTAATGTATATATTTTATACAATACAACTATGAGAATATTAACAGTGTAGATTTTTAATAATAAGTGAATCAAATTTGTTATTCATTTTACACTACAGCGAAGGTAGCTTGAACTTTATGAAGTCAACGTAGAGGGGCCTTCTTCAAAAACCCCGTGTTGAGTAAACACAAAAGAAAATTTTTTACATTTCTCATTTATCTGTACACTAAGCAATAGTATACAAACAGCACCGTGAAATTTATTTTTTATTAAAACATGAAATAAAAATTAAAACCCAGACTTATAAAAGGCACAAGTGACATATTATTGAAAATTCCTCCTTAAGGTTAGCTTTTTTGGACACAACAGTTTTTGTTTGGAAATAAAACAACTACTAAAGGTTAAACAATGCTTAAAGGAAAAATTTGTAACGCCCGTGCGTTAATCAAGCAAACATTTAAATAGAAAAGGATTTGTTAATTTAAGTTAGTTAAATGAGCTTTAGCGCGGTTTACATTTAATAAGATGGTTGTTTCATTAAAATGGTAAAAATAGGACAGAAATAATAGTAAGGTAACTAGTACATTCTTTTACAACCAACATTAAGGACTGGGACTTCACATTCTTCATATTAAATTAGAGAAATACACAAAAGTTTCAGTAAATAAACGGCATAAGAAAGTGTATTCGTGAACATTCACACGAGTTGAAAGAGACCGAAATCATTGTAAATTTTTCAATAAACAGAAACCCATAAAGCAACATAACATCTAAGACGTAATGATCAACAAAAGACACAACACTTGGTACTAACTGTAAAACATAAGAAATATAATCGTGACACTGATGATAACATTGAACTTGACCATAAAACAGCTGTAGATGTACAAAGTATGACAGCGGATTTTTTTTAAGCGGGGGAGCTTGAGTTACACGGATAAGACCTAAAAGTTAAGTTAAAAACGAAATAGTGGTTTAGTGATAGCGGACCTGTAGGACGACGGCCCCTCAATAAGTGGCCGACGGTAAAAAAGGTGTTCAAGCACGCTTGTTAAGGGTGGAAATTAAATCGCCCCGATTGTGCATCTAAGTTAAAATTCAACTAGCTAGAAAGAGGGACCTAAACTGCCGAGAAAATAAACAGATGAATCAGTGCAGTTAACCTGGGAATTCTTAGATTATTAAACTGTAAGTACTTTTAAGCTTTTCTTATTTTTTAGTGTACGCTTGATAAAATTTGCATACAAATTTGTAAATATAAATTGTAATTGGTAGAGTGACGGAATTAGTTTGTTTACTTTTAGCCGTGATATTATTGATGGGAAGTTTAAAATTTTAGAAACGCTAAGAAACGTCTGAGTATTAATTTAACCGTAAGCTTTATTTGTGGAGTATATTTACTAGTAAGTTTATTTGTAAAAATTTAGTATTTCTGGTAGATATTAAAATAGCGAAAGCAGTGGTTAGTATTTCGTTGTCTTTCTGTATACTGTTGTTAAAGGTATTTTCAAATAAATGGGACTTAAAATGTCGTGAATAGAGTAATCTAGAAAACTAGAACAATGGAATGGTAGTATTATATACGGATTAATGTTTTTTTAAGGAGTCTGTTAATAATCCCTGACCAGTTGGCGGTTATATTCGGTTTCATTTTCTTAGGTTAATGTGTGTATGTTTCCCAAATTACTATTAATAGAGCCCGAGATTAGACGGATTTTTTTGGAGCTATTTATAAGATAGGCAAAGGTGACCATTGTGAAAGGATATCCAGCTACCCCATTGCTGTAGTCGTAATTTGAGAGGCCGAGTTACACATTCCTTATATTAAAATGTATTTAAAATTAAACGTAATAATTGTCTTAGATTTAGAATTCTACATTGTATAAAGGCATGTAATGTAATAAGTGTCAACCGAGTTCATACTAGGAATAGAATAAGGAACGATTGCTTTGTAACTCAGACACAAGTTGATACAATCGGTAAGGAACAATAAACTGCCACCAAGTAGGCTTATTTATAATTACATAAAATAAAGACTTTGCATGATTATCACGAAACAGAATAAAAACAGTATTGCAGTTTTCCACAGAAAGACTGTTGGCTTCTGAATTTTTGATTACTGTAGAAAAGCTCTGATTCGTGTAACAACTTGTAACACGTTCGCGTTACGATAGATATAAACGGAATGAAGAAGGAAGAAATTAATATTAAACGGGCATAATAAATACGACAGTACCTGGAATATTATGATTTTAAAAATAGTAGCGCCTATTAAGCATAAAATTTCAATGATTTTTAGTGTTATAAAAGGAATTTAAGCAATAAACTTAAATCACAAACCTATAAACATTTTTTTGTATAACACATAGTTGAATTTAACTCAGGTCAATAATTTAGTTCAAAACCTCAAAAAGGAGAACAGCTTTGAATAGTTCTACATTACATTACGAATTCAAATACAAAGATGGAAGTATGAGTAATTACAGCAGTTAGGTTGTGTAGACCAACCAATTGGAGTAATCGTTTTTTAACGTAGTCATGTTACTTTAAGAAAACTTTTAGAACAGTTAAAGGAGTAAGTAACGGTGTGATTATCAATATGCATACTTCATACAATAATTACCCCCAAAAATAGGCAAATTTTTTACAATTTTTAATGGAATTGAGCAAAATTAACGTTACATAGAAACAAGTGTAGTTATAACACAAAGTAATCTCCAGATAAACCAACAGTAATATTATTACAATGTAGATTAATCACTTAGATAAGGACAATAATTTAGAAAAACTCAGAAAATCGTGTTGCAGATGATCTAACTAGACTTATCATACAGTACAATATGGTTACAGTGTACTCATTTGCAGGATTGTTGAATGCAGACAACATTAATCTTGTATAAGACCATACGGAGTTACGCATTTTTTACGCGATTCAATGCAACTCAATATTAAGGCTTTCAAGGCATGGAGAGTGGGAGAAAATGATGGAAGCTAGATAGTGGACGAAAACAATTAATGAACTATTCGCGAGCCGGTAACGACAAAATCTGTGAAATGATATCATTGATAAAGGGAAGTCGAAGAACCCCATTGGTTATGAGATTAGTAGCCAGATGTCTAAAATGGTGATATTCGGGTATAAATGAACAAGGATCCGATATCTAATTCGAACAGTTCGGCTCCTAACTTGGTTGAAAAGTAAATGATCCTTCTGCAACGCGAACGCAAGCTTGGCAAAATGGTAATACCTATTTAAATCAACATTCAATTGTTTGTTTATTAGCTATTTATTAATTGCTTTTCGTTTTGTTTGTGGCATGTGTTTATGAAACCTGCTAAGCTAGATATTTATGAGATTATAAAACGTCACCAATATTGTTGGTTATAGTGCTTACTTTATTAGATTTACAAAACCTAAAATTTGAAATTTATTTCAATAAGGTTGAGGATATGGTTAGATTGTTATAAATAAATCGTAAATGGTATGACCAATCGAAAGTGATTTGATCTATGTAATTTAGAAATTTTGTATCTGTACCTGTTTACAGGAATAATGATACGATGCTGTATTAAAATTAATTTGTACGACGCAGTAAGACGAAGGTGTTTTATCTACTTTATTAAAAATGTAAATTGATTATACAATGAATTTTATTCCATCAGAGGCCAACCTAATTAATATCCTCAGAAATAGTCGTCTTCCAGAGGATTATCGCTAGACCAGACGAATTGGCACCCATAAATTAAAACATTATTAAAATCCCTTCAGGGTAAGTGTTTTTAGTAGCGTAACTTGAGAATTTAGCTTCAACGTTATATATTTTTCACTGTACACTTTAGTTATATAAGAATCGCACTCATTACTGCATCACTATAACCAGCCGATCCATCCTTAATTTATTATGAGATTCCTGCTTCTTCTGGCAATTCCAAATTTAACAACTTAAGGGCTCTTTAAATCACCTGTAACAAACTTTGGATCCATAGTGACCTCAATAGACAAGAACATCTGTTAATTCATTAACATTGCTACTAAGTACGATTTTGAATCTCCTGTCATATTGAATTTATTAATTATCTTCTTGATAGACCAAAGGCTCAATCGTACTATTAAAAAATATGCTCTCTAACAGGGAAGGAGTTGAGTTAGATATTTATTGTGTGAGATGCCAAATAGTCGAGCATTAATGAGTTATTGTATTTGAAGGAAAGCTACTTTAGATGAATACGAAAGCTTTTGAAATTTGTTTTATTACACCGGACCTACACCTTGAAGAAATTATAGATTACTAGAACAAGTGAAATGGCTTCCGCGTTCCAGTGACCTAAAGAGCCAAACTACAGGTTCAATTAAAGTAGTAGGGGCTTTAGCGAGGAAACAGACTAAAACAGGTCCCCGAAAGAGGCAGCAGTTTTTTCGGTGCTTAGAATGGGAGAGAGTATAGGGGTCGGTATTCTAAGACACACTATGGCGATGTGGAAGGCACCGGGAAACCACCACATTACCTCCCAAGTACACAGCGTACTTAAATTGTATTTAAGATGATGGCATCCTTTGGGGTAAAAAATTCCGTAGTTAAAGTAGTCCCCCATTCGGATCTCCGGGAAAGGACTACTTCGGGGGATGTGATAGGAAAATGTAGAAAAAAAGTCAGGAACATTCTGCGAGTCGGAATGTTAGAAGTATGAATCAAGCAGGTAAGCTAGAGAATTTTGGAGTGGAGACTTTAGGGTAATTCATACAGGATTAGAGAAAAGAAATTCGGGTGTGGGGATAGTTATGCGAAAAAGATAGGACACTATGTAGAAAGAGTACTCATAGTTAGATTAGAATCTAAACCGATAATACAGTAATAATGCAAGTATACATGCCCACCTCTAGCTACAGTAAGGCAGAGGTAGAAGCGATCTACAAAGATATCGAAGACGTACTAAGATTCGTAAAAGGACATGAAAATTTAATAATTACGGGGTATGTTAATGCAGTAGTAGGTGAGGATAGGGAAGGAGCGGTATTAGGTTTATTTGGTTTAGGCGCAAGAAACGACAGGGGAAATAGGTTGGTAAAAAACACGATACACGTGGAAGATGCCAGGAGGTACAAGAAGATACTAAATAGATTACATTCTTGTTAGATAACGGATTAAGAATTAAGTAAAAGGCTGTAGAAGCTCTTCAGAAGCAGACATAGACCCTGACCACAACATCGTAATTATGAAGACCGCTCTTAAACTTCAAAGTTTGAAAAAAAGAAAGGAAAGAGAGAACCTTGACTTTGTGAAACTAAAAGATAAAGACATCCACGAATGATATGAAAAAAAGTCAGATGAATTGCTGAAAGATATCGGGAAAATTTCTGATACTAAAGCAGTAGAAGCGGAATTGAATAACATTAAATCCAGCTTAGACATGGGGACCAGAGATACTCTGGGGTATACACAAAAAGAAAATAAGAAACCATGAACAACAAAGGAAATCCTTAATCCAATAGAAAATCTAATAGAAAAAATGCAGGAAAGTTAAAGAACAATGGATTGATAAATAGTGCAAAGAGGTACAAACTAAGATGGAAATAGGAAAGACAAACAAAGCATACAAACTAATTAGAATGAATTTTAGGGATATAAAACCATGTAGCAAAAAAATAAGAGACGTGGGAGGAAACGTCATTAGAAAATGTTGAGAAAGTGGTTAGATGGCAAGAATATATAGGGAGTTTATATGCAGGAGAGGAACTAACAGCATTAGAACAGGAAACAGACATTGAAAAGAACGACTTGGGATATCCTATACTGCGAGATGAGTTTGAATTAGCATTAAAGGGTATGAAAAATGGTAAGGCGCTTGGTACAGAAAAGGTGCAAGCAGAAACTCTAAAAGCCCCTGGACAAGCAGTAACAGAACGTCTTTTCCAACTTGTTTGAGACAGGCGAGATACCCACAGATTTCAAACGTGACATCATAGTATCTATACTAAAAAAGAGACGCTCGGATAGATATGAAAAATTTGGAGCAATAAGTTTGACAGCACACGTGTCAAAAATATTAACTAGAATTGTACAATGACGAATGGAAAAACGAGCTGAAGAAATACTAGGAGAAGATCAATTTGGGTTTAGGCGAAATAGGAAAACACGGGAGGCTATTTTAGCTCTGAGGGTGACAATGGAGAAAACAATAGAAAAAGGGGAAAGCGTATATATAGAGTTTATGGATCTGGACAATGTATTCGACAATGCAAAATGGAAAAAAATGTTCGAAATACTCAAAAAGATTGGAATGATTTTTAGGGATAGACGGATGGTACATAACTTATTCAAAGAGCAAACAGCAGTAATAGAATTAGAGCAGGAACGTAGAGAAGTAAATATTAGGAAAGGTGTGAGACAGGGATGTACCCTATCTACATTAATGTTTAACTTGTACATCGAAAAGGCAATGAATACACTCAAATGCAAGAAGACATTTGGAATTATTATGCAGGGACAAAAGATTGACATGCTTAGATTTGCAGATGATATAGCGGTATTAGAATCTAGCAAGCAGGAGTTAGAAGCTGCTCTTAATGAAATGGAAACCGTAGTAGTAGGAGAAGCGGACCGGAAAAAGATAGAAGTCTTTGAAATATGATGCTACAGACGTATAATGAAGATATCATAGACAGACAAAGTTAAGAACAAAGAGGTACTAGAAATGGTAGGGGAAGAAAGAAATATGTGGAAAACGATATAAAATAGAAAAGATAGGATGATAGGCCACATACTAAGGCATGAGGGAATAGTGCGGAACATATTAGAAGCAAAGATAGGAAAAAAGAGAGATTAGAAGTAGGTTGGACTATTGCACACATATAGTGAAAGATGCAGGATGTTCGAATTTCAGGAAAATATGTAGGCTAGCTCAGAATAGAAATCAATGGCGGTACGCATCCAACCAGTTCTAAGATGGAAACCTAATGATGAAAAAATAACCGTACTTAAACCTGATGATTAGTATAAGCAACTACAGGTATTTGGTTTTGCAATATTCTTAACTAATTTTAATTGCCCGAAAGCATTTACTGAAAAACTATTAATTCGGCAAATGTATAAATGTTGGTAGATCTTGGCAGTCACAGGTTGCTGAGGCCCTTCTCATACTACTGAATCTCGGTAAAATAGACCGTATATTAGAAAACAACAGAAGGGAAACCGAACTATATCTAGGCTGTAGAAATCTTATGGAACTGTGTAGGCTAGCTTACAATAGAAATAAGTGAAGGTGCGCGTCCAACCAGTTCCAAGACGAAAAACCTAATGACGAAAAAAATAATTGTACTTAAATCTGATAATAATTATTTTGAAATATTTTTAACTAATGGTGAGTGTTCGAAAGGATATACTGGAAAACTATTAATTCGGCAAATGTTCATCTGTTGGGTGATCTTGGTAGCCGCAGGCTGCTTAACCCCTTCATATACCACTGAATATCGAGTAAATAGGGTATATATTTCTAAAACAATAAAAGAGGAACCGATCTGCATCTAACAAGAAAGAGCAGCGGCTATGTTCGAAGACAACAAACATAGAAACAAGGATAAAATTGTTGGAAACATATGTGGAAAAAAAAGATAGATGAAATGAAAATGCAGGATACATTCTAAGACATTTGTGTTGAATAGTGCGCGATATATTACAAGCAGAGATAAGAAAAAAAAGAGATAAGTCTAGATCAAACTAATGCACGCAGATAATGCAAGATGTAGAATATGGAAATTTCAGCTCAGAATAGGAAACAATAAGGGTACGCGTCTAACCAGTTCCAGGATTAAAGACCTAACGATGATGACAAAAAGAAAATACAGGGACTGATTCTTTTTAACTTGATATTTATTAAAATTTCAATAATAAGTAGAATCATTATTAAATACGTGTAGATTAAATCGGTACAGACTTTCATAAAATTGATTTCGTACACTGAGTTTGGTAACTAAATGGTTTTGAGAGTAATAGAACTCCACAACTGAATAATCAGAATTTTCTCTGCTGATGAGTAAATCGCACAACGCGTTTGTTTTGATATCAGTTCGTCTCTGAGTTCAAAAATAAACCTGGGAGCATGGTTAAGACAGACCATTAATTTGTTTTAATATTCTGCTCAAAAATCGCAAATGCCTGCTGTGGGTTGTCATATATAAGGCGGCTCCGTGGCGTAGTGGTATGTGTGTGACTACTACGCCTAAGGTCCCGGGTTCGAATCCCGACACGGTCCGCTTGAAAAATGTTAGGCGAGCATTTTTCGCAAAAATACACCCTCGTTCGGATGAGAGGTAAAATGGAGGTCCCGTGTGTGAGTGTTGTCACGCACGTTAAAGATCCCTACCTTGCTTGGAACAGCAAGGATTCGGCAAAATTCAAAATTTTCCAGGTAAAAAAAACTCGCTTCCTGGCCAATGTAGTACCTTCGGGTGGAGCATTGGAAAATCACATGTAATGTGGGTTGTCATACATTGCAAAAGAATCTACTTTTGAAATATTCCTAATAAGATTTATATTTCATTTTTAGAGATATTACGTTTTTCTTTATAGTAGTCAAATATATTGTGCCAGGTCTTGAGGTTTTACTGTACATGTCTTAAGACGTGTTGCCAATTTAACGGACTTGAATAAAACCAAATAAAATTAAAATTCCTCGAACACACCGAACAAAACTTCGTTAATCTTGAAAAAATGCAAAGTGAGACCTGTCGTTAAAAAATAAGTTTGTAGAAATTACCTCACGTGCGTGTTTGAATTTTATTAAAGAACGGGGTTTGAATAAACAATTAAATCAATTAATATGTTACTAGAATTATAGTTCTTAGATGCTTCTTGTGTAAATTATTTAATAATGCAGGGCAATTTATTAAATGCAGAAGTGATTATTCAATGTCAGGAAAATAAATGTAGATCAAAAAATCTTAACAGAAACTGAAATAGAAAAGCACTAGCAATAATTGTTAGAAAAGTTACATTCTTTACTTCAAACCATTTATTAAAAATATTGATGACAACAGATTATAACAATTTATTGGTCATCGAAATTTGTTACTAAAAAAGTAACTAATAAAACCTGGATTAATTCATATGAATTTTATATTAGTAAATACTTTTATATTATTATAAGGAATCTTTTGTCGATGACTGGCTAGATTGGAACATTATTTCGGCTAGGTGTTATAAGGACTGTAGGGGTGAGTAATAAGATTTAGTAAAACAGACGTAGAGATATGAGCGCCACTATGTCTGGAAAAAAGTAATGATCGCTCTTGGGGATTTGAATTAGGATGCAGACTGCAAAGTCTCTTAATCATTAATATTTTAATTTAACTACTCGATTAAACCTGCAAAAACTACATTGCTGCGTTTTAACATACCAACAAATACTATTTATGTCCGACAATACTAATTAATTAACAAATACTGAATACACTGTGAATTCACTTCTACGCATAATCGCATTTATCTCTGTTTACAACTTCTGCTCCTGTTTGAACATTGGTTTGTCTATTTTCTTGGGACCAACAAAAAGGTTTCGCAGCTTAAAATACAAACTTAATAAAAATGTCATCATCATTAGGTCTTCAGTCCTGGAACTGGTTAGACGCGTACCCTCATTGTTTCCTATTCTGAACTAGTCTACACATTTCCCTGAAATTTGCACAGTCTGCATCTATCACTATCTGATCTAGGTCTACATCTACCTCCTTTTTCCTATCTCTGCTTGTAATATATCCCATACTATTCATCAAAAATGCTCTAGAACATATTCTGCCCGTCTATTTTTCCTATTTTTTTTCCACAGATATCCTTGTTCCCCTACTATTTCTATAACCCATTTGTTTTTAACTTTGTCTGACCATGCTATCATCTTCATTCGTCTGAAGCACAACATTCTAAAGGGCCGCTATCGTTTTTCTGTCTGCTTTTCCTACAGCCAGTATTTCATAGGCATACTGTGCTGTGCTCCACACATAAGCTTTCAACAATTTTCTACTTGTTTCTATGTTTGTTGTATTTCATCATAGGCACTGGAACACAAAAAGCAGTCTTTGGACGTGAAAATAAATCAAGAGGGATCTGATAAAAAGCTTATCTAAGATCAATAGATGAAATAAATTTAGCATTTCGAAGCCAACTTAAGATAGATTCAGTACGAGGTAAGGGGTATGCATCGGCCACAGTTACAGAGTTAAGCTTTCTACTGTGAAAGCAAACACGCCATTCGTCATTTTTCTTACGAACCAATAACACGGACATCCATGGCGAATTTGAAAGAAAGATAACACCAGATTCGAGCATTTTATCTATTTCGAAATGCAAATGTTTTTGTAATGCAGGCGATAACGGATATTGACGTTGCTTAAAAGGAACAGCATCACCCGTAGAGATAATATGTGTTGCGGTAGTAACGTAACCAAGTTCAGAAGTGTTTAATTTACGAAATTTGTCAATTGTAGAGTTAAGAATTTCATTCTGGGAATCGGCAAGAGAAATTTTATTAGATATTCCAGCAGACGCACAAAAATTTGTTTTGAGAGAAACTTGTCAAGAAAAATCTTGTATATATAGAGATAAATTGAAAAATTGACAAAAATCCACGCCAAGTAAAAATGGGTAAGCTAGTATGGGTACAATTAAAAATGGAACATCGCGTTCAAGTGACTGTACTCGAATTTTTAATTTACGGAAACCAGTTACATGTATTTTATTATCGTCAGCCAGATTTATAAAGATTTTTTCCGGAATAACCTGAAATTTAATGTTTTGCTCAGATAATTGCTGTAAGCCTTCGTTGTTTATACGAGAACCAATAGAGATAGGTAGGTGAGGGCGGATGTCGAGAGGTTTTTTAACAAGTAGTAAGGTAGCAGAATTTTTATGATAAAAGGAATTTACTGTTTTCAGCCAATTTGACCATTCGGCCGGGGTGGAACGACATATTTCAGATAAAGGAGGCAAGTTCGTCTGTGAGTTTAAGGTAGAGGTATTATTATTATTATTAAATACATTAGATAAAGGTTTAATATTGGAAGTAATTTTATGCTTTAAATCTATTGACGTCTGGGTGCGTTGAATAGTTGGTGTTGAGGATGATTTTGATTCCTTGAGATATTCACGTCCTGAGTAGGAGTATCTCTGCGGAAGTTTTCCGATAAGTTAAGGTTACAATTTGTACATCTAGATTTGTAGGTGTTGTTTCGACCACAGCCATAGCAAAAAAAGATTTTTGGAATATGTGCAAACATTATAAGTATGTCCGCTTTTCTTACAATTCCAACAGGTAAGTGAGTTAGTTGAAAAGGAAACAGGAAGAGAAATAATAGATACCTTACGAGAGGGTTCAGACTGACATGCTAGGTCTGGTTCTAATAAGCCAGATTGTTTTTCTGGAGGAAGACGGTATGTATCTACACGTAGCTTCACTTCTTGAAGCGAACGACATAAATCTTTAAACTGAGGTAAAGAGGAGATATGTTGTAAAGTTTCGGAAAAAGAAGGATTTACATTTCTGAGAAGTTGATCTATAATTTCGTGTTCCGGTGATTTTTTTATCTAATCTGCCATACAAAGCTTCCATCGAGGTAGTAAAAGAGATTATGTTTTCGTTAGGTCCCTGAGTACGATTTTTTATTTCATTTCAGAGATCAGTTATATAGCCATGAGGTAAGAAGTTGCGTTTTAAACAAGTAACTAGCTCTTCCCAGGTAGAAATCTGGTTTCGTATATTTCTATACCAAATCAAAGCAAAACCGGAAAATAATTCGCCCGCTGACACGAATAACTCTTGGTCTGTACAGTTACGAGAAATTTTGAAATCATTTACTCTGTCTAGGAATGACATTAAAAAAATTTGGGAGTCAAAGCCCTGAAAAGATATACCCCACTTATACACAGGTATAGATTTCAGAGACGAGCTATTTGGTTGCGATACTGCATGGTTAGGGAAGGCAGACAGTACGATTCCTTCATGTAAGAGAAAGTCAGATAGGAAAGATTGCTTAGTTTCCCTAGTTTGTTCATCTTTAAGTAACGATAATAGATTCATACGTTGTTTTAATTGCATTATACGGGATGTAATGCGTTTTAGCTCTATATTTAAAACTTCTGGATTTGTTTTCTGGACTAATTTATTAATAACGTTTAGAGATTGTGTAATCTCAAAGAAATTTTGTAATAAATTGGACGCTAACGTACGAGGAAATGAATGTACTTCAGATTCCTGCGCCAATATGGCTTTTAACTGTAATCGCTTATCATTTTGGTTTGTTGCCGGTTGGATAATACGCGATTCCAACTCAAAGATCGTTTCAAAAGATTTGAGGTATACTGGATTCATTGTACTACTATGTTTTAGAAAGTAGTTATACTAAGATACGATTAAGGCAAATAACGATAATAGTTTTTTTTAAGAAAATAATTTTTTTTAAAAGAAATTCACAAAAGTAGTTAATTACTTAAATTATAAGCAAAAAGTTTAATTCTTAACAACCAAAGATAATATGGTAGTTATCTAAAATTTAAAATTAAAAAACAAGCTTTTAATAATCTAAAAAAAAAAACGTTAGGACAAGTATATAATTAAACTTTTTCATAAGGGATAGCAAATAAACGGTTAAGATAACTATGAATAAAGATACTTACAAAAGGAATTATCAAAGTCCAAAATAACATTTCAGTTCACTCACAAGTGAGGTTAAGATAATTATCAAACGTTCAAAAGTACATATTTTAGTTTATACCCAAATTAGGTTAGGTAATTATCCCAACAGAATTGAAATATAAATACACTGTTTTTTGTAAAGGAACAACTAAGTTTAAAATAAAATACATAAAAAGTAAACAAACAGTATTCAAAATGGCAGTCTTAATAAGTTAGCTTGACATTACAAGCTCCCTTAAATATCACCACGACATAAAATAAAAAGTTACTAGATTTAGTGTTGTCATTATTGTAAACCGGTCATTCGCTATACTATATTGCGGGAAATTGATACACTATTGCGCAATAGTTAAAGCCGCGTAATTCCTATAACACGTATCACCACGTTTTAAGTATTGCGCAACAGACAAATTTGCATGCAGATTTAAAGTCGAATTTCCGATACAATATAAGTAAAACGGTTACTTACTTATATTTTTTAACATCTCAGGATCCTTGTTGTTTTGTGGGTAGGCTACACCATTGCTGAATTAAATTTCCAATCCGTCTATCCTGGGTCTTCTAAGCTCGCAGGTGGTACGACAAGAGGAGGAACGTTAAGGCAAGATAAGGAACCTACCCCCCCCAAAGAGAAAGGACACCAACACCACACAAATAGATGTTCTCGGCTTCAGGTCTCGTAGCTTAATGGCGTCCTTTCACACACTCCACACCTGCGCATTCTTTTGCGCAAACGCAACTGTCCGGAATGACGGAAATTGACAAGTTCATTTAAAAATATCCGCGGGAATTTATTTACAAATTATAAGAATGTACATTGCCAAATTTGGAGTGTAACACACTGTTCTTTCTTGTTAGGTGCAGTTCGCTCCCACTCTATTGTTTTACAATTATATACCCTACTTCTCCGACATTCAGTGGTTGTGAGGAGGGGAGTAGCCTGTGGTTGCCAGGTTCCTACAGCACTTGAAAATTTGCCGATTTTTTCGCACAGTCAACATTAGTTGCAGATATTTCACAACGGACACCTGTAGTTGTTTATAATAATCATCTGATTTATCTGCGCATATTTTTTCGTCATTAGGTTCTCCGTCTCAAAACTGGTTGGACATGTACCTGCACTTATTTATATTCTGAGCTAGCCTACACAGTTCCGCGAAATTCACACAGCCTGTATACAGCTGTGTTTCCCTTCTATTGTTTTCTAATTGCCCTATTTCACCAGGATTCAGTGAAGAGGGTTAAGCAGCCTGTGGCTGCCAACATCCTCCAATACATCGACATTTGCCGAATTAATAGTTGTCCAGTAAATCCTTTCACACAATTAACAATATTCGAAAGTATTGCCCAACCAATACTTGTACTTGTTTATAATACTCATCATTATTAAGTACAGTTACTTTTTCGCCATTAGTTTATCCATCTTGTGACTGGTTGGGTGCGTACATCCATTGATTTCTATTCTGAGCTAGCCTACATCTTTCCTTGAAATTCCTACAGCCACATCTTTCACTATCTGTGTGCAGTAGTCTAACCTAGGTCTACCTTTACTTCTCTTTTTTCCTATCTCTGCTTCTAATATATTCCGCACTATTTCTTCATGCCGTAGTATGTGGCCTATCATCCTATCTCTCCTATTTTTTAACGTTTTCTACATATTTCTTTCTTCTCCTACCATTTTTAGTACATCTTCGTTCTTGACTTTGTCTGTCCATGATATCCTCATTTGCGAAAAATTTGTAGGTGATATTAAAAATGTATGTAAAAATACGACGGACGAAGAAAGGGTTCAATTGGTCAGAGCTACCACCTTTATGGATTTTTAATGTGGACGCATTGGTGCTAAATGTACTGGACGAACAGCAAGGATTGGCAAAAGATGACGTCATTTAGTTTCCCGCTGAATCCTCAACTTCGTTCGGCTGTCTTCGGAAACCTTCGGTTTGCATTCTATAGGGTACATAAAGCAGGCACGCAAGAGTAAACTTTTTAGTTATAATCTAGTTCGCTTACAAATTTCACCAAAGTCCTATAGTGCGGATTTTGTTTTGTACTAAAATGGTACCTGCAAATGTTTTTAAATGGGAGCCCTATTACGTCTACTTTACCAGAAGGGATGCCTTCAAACAGCACCAGAACAAAATGTCGTGGTGTAACATCGTCCAGGGTTAAGCTTATACATCCGTCAGCAGCAAAGTACTTAAACTGTGGATCTTGCGGTATCGCTTTTACGAGAATGGACAATTTACGGCGACACAAGAAAAAACAGCACGGCATGTCATTAAGCCGTAAACGCTCAGCTCTGCCAGCTGTTGAAGGGTCTTGTCCAAAACAACCACGAATTTTGTGTAAAGTGTGCGATTTAGAAGTGGCAAAGACGACGTATGCCGCACACTTGAGGAGCAACGGACATAAAATGCAACAGTTACCGCTACTGGCGAAGATGGTGTAGAAATGGTTAACACAGCGTTTAACAACCGTATGGCAAGCTATCGCATAAAGAACGACTGTGCTGACGATGGAATGTTCGAGTTTTTTTGGAAGCAGAAAGTGGTTTATTCGCTTAATTAATGGAAAAAGAATACAACATACAGCAATAAAAGTTAATTGTGAACTCTACGGCGTCTACACAAAAATGGTAGAAGAGACTACCGATGTGAAATCTTATAACACAAAAAATATGGTTATAACATCTTCTAGTAATCTGGAAAATATGTACGAGTTCTTAAGCGAAACTATGAGAACGAAATCATAGGAATTTGAAGCAGGTGGGTCTGGTTGGTCTTTGGAAAAAGTGCTCTATTTAGAAATAAATATTAATAAGTATAAGCCGATGTAAGAGTCCAGTGGAATGAAGAAAAGAACCCTGCAATACTAAAATGAAAATTTAAACTTTATACTTAAATTACGTCAGAAAATCGCTGTCTGTAAAAATATATGTGTATGAAAATAGATGTTACGTGTACACTGTATATTTATAATTAAATAAAATTGTTTTAAAGGAATATGTACTACTTTTTTGCTTACACCAATTTTTTAAATCAAGTTGGCCTAAGGTTAAAATAATGGTAGATTCAGGCTTCCAAGAAAAATTAAACCGGTATTACCATACACGATTAAAAACTGTTTATAAATGGAAAAGTTATAAAATTGGGGGTTGTAACTCGATAGGGGTTGGTCCTAAATTTTAGGGGTTAGGTTACCGATTTTTTAGAGTAGGGATGGTTTGGGGAAAAAATCCCACAAGGAGGTCCACAAGGAGGGAGCAAGGTGGAAATCTCTTAAAATAAGACTTTATAGTGGGTTTTTACATGTAAAAACCTAGATCGGCGGCGCTGTGAGGCGCTGTGAGAAGGCGCTGCGCCAGAACCATCCACATCCTCTACTGTGCGGCGCTTGTAGCCAGCAAATTCGAAAAGATGGACACCTCTGAACACCTGACCATTCGAAACCTGCACCGTTGGACAGTGCACCACAACAAATCAAAAGAAGACCGCGACCTATGATACAACTTCAAAACAGGCCGAAAAGAAAATTCCAATGTGAACAACAATCAAGCGGCAAAAATCGTAAGATTCACGTTGTTTAAGGAAGTTGACCCTGAGAAGATCAGGTTGGACAAGTGACAAGACAACAGAAATACAAAATTAAATCACATAGTTGTATACTGTAATACATGTACAATTGCAGTCAGAAGCGCAAACAAATATTTACATTATAAACTTTAACCCCAAGTTATTATGATCGTTGCCTAAGAGCAATTATTTATTCTCTGAAATATGACTTGCGTATGAGATGTACGTTTAGTATACAAGTATATGGAGAAGAAAACAAATGCAGTACTCATTGAGTGTGAAGATTGAATTTAACGGATTATATCCGATAATTACGTCCTATTTAATGCATCTGGAAGAATCATTGACATTGAATTGCCACTCTCAACTGTAATTAGTACATTACTTGTCAGTATATACTTACCGCACAACGACGACTTTATTTAAAATAGCACTGAGAAAGATAATGCTCTTCACGACTTCCGTATTACATCTTCCATTTCTTGATAGTGGGTGTGTTGAAAAGTTTAAGCAAGAACATATAATATATCATCTCTTGTACGTTAACCACACAGCAACCAAGAAATGAAATACTTTTACAGACAATAGTCACGAATTAGTTATAAAAAAGCCTAGGTACAAGACCCCCCACGAACTAAAAACTGCAACTCAACAAGAAGCATGAAAAAACATGTATGGGATTTTTCGCAACTGACTGCTGAGGAGATTACGCCAATAACATGATTTGTAAACATTACAAAATGAAAAACGATTTATTATACATGCTATTAAGTTACAATATAATTATTAACTACTAGCAATATTCTATCAACTGCCTCCAACGTTTCCAAGTAATTACATGGTTGTTGAGGAATGGTATGTAAATATTAGCAGAAAATTGAAGATTGAGTATAGTTGTTTAGCATATCCAGGTAAAAACGTCTTGTACTTGATAACTTAATCGTAATCGCAATCCTTGTTTGCTACATCATTAATTTAAAAAAAATACGAATGATGTCAACTATAGGTAGATCTAGTGATTTGCATAATCTTCTACAACGAAAACGCTATTGGATATGGCATATTCGCGTTCCGACCCCTTGTTTTCTAGTATTATACCCCAATAATTAAAATCTGTGACTTAGAGCCAATTCATTTTAAACGTAAAATTTCGCAAATTTCCAATCAGGCTTTACTTCAGTGTCTAAACTTATGTATGAAAAAACACGGTTCAAAATATACGAATTAAAAAATTAATTATAAAAAAATGTTAATCAGGAAGGAAATATACGTAAGAATATCAGAGACGGTATCTTGACTCGGGATACTTAAACTGCATCGATAATTTAACAAAAGAATACGAATCATTTAACAATAGATCTAACGATTTGCATGATTGTCTACGCAGAAAACGTTATTTGTTATTGGAGTAATCGCGTTCCAACCCCTTGTTACGGATAAAATAAGCGTTACGTTATAAATTTAGATTTGCCCTAAAGGAACAAGAACTCTGTAACAATTTAGTGCTGTAGTGGCTAACTACAGTGCCGGGGGAGTGAGTTCGTTATGGAAGAAGTGACAAAAGTAATAAAAAAGTAAATGGCTGAAACACCAATGAACTGCATTACAATATTCACTTACCTTGAAAACTTTTCTCTTGTGAGGTGCAAAAACCGTCTGGTCTTAGTAAACCCTTCGATATTATCCCTACACTGAAGACAATTATTCCAAATAGGTTTCTTTTGCTTATGGTTATATAAATTTATCACGTTATATTTAACCTTTTCTAAAATACTGTAAATTAAATTTTTAGTCAAATTAAATAAAATTGTAAAATAGAATGCCCCTTTCAAATACGATTCCATCACTGGCGTGACTGGATATCCTTTCACAGTGACCTAATTAGCATATAGTTAATAAATAAATGCAAATACAGTTAACCTAAACTTAACCTCTATTGACATTAGATAATTGCGACATAAATATAAATGAAAGAATAACCTAGTTTCCTAACAACTCTGGTTAGGTATTTTCCATTAATCCATAACCCATCCTACCACGCCATTGTTCTAGTTTCCAAGATTCATCTATATGACATTTTAAATCCCAATTTGTGGAAACTCTTGTCGTAATAGTACATCGAAAAACAGCACAATGCCAACTTTGTCATTAACCATTCCAATATTCATTAAAAATACCAAATTTTTACTCTTTCACTATCAATAATTTCACTAATAAAGCTTACTTTTAAATTCAATATACACTAATTCCCTCGCTAATTTAGTCCAACAAAATAATTATTTTCACGATTTATTAATTTCCACTATAGGAATACGAACCATTTACAACCTAATTTTAAAGTTTACACGTACATAATTAAAAAGTATAAACACAAAAACTGATTTATTACTCATTGTTTTAATTCTAAAATATATCTTAAAATTTGAGGATATTTAGACACCATCAGTAATTCTATTTTCTGTCCATCAAACAACGGATTCCTTAACACAATACGACACAGTCTCCAAATTACTAGAGGATGAACTGTTCTGGTTACTACCTTCTTTTTAACCGCTCGCATTGACGTTAATTGCACAAGCATGTGAATTGAAATTTACCCTGTCTGTGCAAACGTTGTTAAAAGAAAATCGCACGCTGTGCGTTTCGTCCAATAACTTTTAACCTGTCCTTATGGCAGTTACAATAACGTGGCGATTACGCATATTACTGGTTTGTATTACTACATTTTACGTTTTTTAATTATCTTTCTGAACTTTACTTTCACCTGCCGTGCTTAGTTGTTATATCAAATTTCTTTCTCTAGAAAAATCGTATTTATTTCGGTAAGCATCCGGTAATACAATGTAGTTAGTTTAATCAAATGCTTAATAAAAGAATATTATCCCGTTAATTACATAACAGTCATGCACTTCTGCAATTTATCTTGAGCGTCTAGCAAGTCCCCAATTTAATCTTTCCTGTTAATTACAGTTACTAAGAACTAAACGATAACTGTAGCGGAAGGCACATTGAGTTAATTTCTGCTACGGTATTGCAAAATTAACCTTCCGCGGCGCTGCCAACTGTTGCGATGAACACACTGAGTGAAACTTTTGTACGCTATTCTAAGCTCAACGCTCTTATTGGAATTTATTAAAAAATTTTTTAAAATTAGTGCCACTTATTGGAATTTACTAAATTGTAATAAAATCTGAGAATATAACCTCTAAAGTGATGTGTAACACACTACACTAAGATTTTGATTTAATAAAAGTATTTAATCTCTAAACCCCGGAGTTTTTTTGTGGAAACCTTATACAACTAGAATACTCTATATTTGAAATATCTTAATATTTGACCAGCATAGACGTAGTTTTAATTGTGCCGTTTTGACCTATTTCAATATTTGTCAAGTTATATTATTTATTTGAATATAAATGTTTTAAACGTTTGACAACAGTTCCTGATATTTATCATTGTTCACGTGGATAATGAATAAACTCATAAAAACATAAGCAAATAATATATATATATATATATATATATATATATATATATATATATATACATATATATATATATATATATATTAATAAGATGAAATAATAACTTAGACTTTTTTTTTTAAGCAAAGCCCAAATGATCATTTCAACTCGAGCTAGTAATTGAAAGAAGGAAAATATAATGTCTTGGACAGTATTTGAACCTGCATCTCAGTTTTGCCGGAATTTCAAATCCTGTCCAAGACCTTATATTTTCCTTCTTTCAATTACTAGCTCGAGTTGAAATGATCATTTGGGCTTTGCTTAAAAAAAGTCTAAGTTATTATTTCATCTTATTAATTACAATACGTTAGTATTTATCAACTTACCTTGTGTAAAAAACTATTTATAATATTTATATATATATATATATATATATATATATATATATATATATATATATACATATATTGTTGTGGATTCAAAGGGTTAAGTCAGTGGGCAACAATAAAATTTCAGCTACCCTGTATATAGAAAAGAACGATTTATTTACGCGCAAAATTAATTTGAGTCATTTAAGGAAAGCAGACATGTATTGACGTATTTTTATACTTAATAATTGAAATGTTAAAATTACATAAAGGAAAAACAGTTTTAAAGCAAATAGAACACGCATAATTAATTTTAATTAATTTTAATCCAACACATGTAAACATAAGGGAACGCACTTGGGTAAGAAAATCAATAATTCCAAGGCAAAAGCATTTGTGGTAACAAGCAAACGTCAGTTTTATTAAATACGAAAAAATATAAGGTCTAGGAATTGTTGTGCCAAATGTTTCAATAAATAACAAACACCTGCGTTTTTAAAAAGGTTATGTTCGACCAAATTATGAGCATATTAAGATAGGAGTTCATAGAAATATTTTCAACCGTCAGTTTGGTTTAAACAACAAGGCTAACAAACAGCTTAAAGAGCAAGGGAAATGCACGATCGGTTATATATTACAGATAGAGACCGATATAAAAGCGTTGGGATTAAAAATGCACGTAGGCATACACGTGGAGTGGAGATGAGTGTCATCAATATCGATTTTCTGTAACTCAAGTGGGGTTTTGAACAAGACAGCAGACATGCATAAGACAGAGATAAATATAGTTGAGGCGGGATTTGTGACGACAGAGAATTTTATCATTGGTTAAAAACAGACAGTTTTACAAACGTACACACACGCAAAGGTTACGGCACGTAGAACGGAGTTAATTTCAGGAATCTTTAAGACCGTTGTATTCAAAATTTTTAGAATTTAGATTTGAAAATAAGCTTTTCACTTGAAGTGTGTCCCAGGTAGGGTTTTGAAACGATATAAATACTGAATCGAAATTATTAAGGTTCTCTTGTCTTCTCTTCACTTCTATATTACTTTACTACGATAAAATACTGACTGCTGACTGCTATAACAGTAGTGCTTTTATTGTGAGTATTGTATGTGTTGATAATACAGTAAATATAGTGCTTACACGTGTAACTCAGTAGTAGCGGTCATCTATTTATTAACGCGAACTACGTGTAGTATATATTAAATTAATAGAGGTCCGGCTACTACAATACAAAGCACGTAAATCAATAAATGGAAGCATGATGTATGTGGGGTAAGCATCACAACTAACCAAGATTGTACGCTGATATATGTAATGGTACTATAAGAAGAAGCGCTTGGCTCGCACATGGTGTTATCATCTTTGCATCCGTTAAGGATCACAGCGAATGTAACGAAGCCGAGGTATTCTAGCGACTATCTTCGAAGGAATGGAAGCCTGAAAAATTCTCCAGGTAATTTATTTGAAATTTCAGTTGATTGAGAAACATTTGTGAAATTTTGGTGCTGTGTGATTGACTTGTTGGGATTTATTTATGGTTGTATAAACTTATTGGAAAAGATATATGTACTGGTCAATTTATTAAGGTTAAATATTGAAAAAGGGTGTATTTAAAACTTACTAAATTTTATTCTGGATATAAATTGGATTGTAAAGGGTAAACGGGTCTATAAATTTTGTTTTAATTTATGCAAGGTGTAAAAGGCATTTATAAACTAAACTGGGTTATTATGAGCTCACCATACTCTAGTGTACAGTCAATTTAGGGCAATATGTGGGGCCCATCTACTCATATTTTATTGAATTTGTTTGAAAATAATTAGAAACACAAGGACTTTAAAAACATATCACACTTTGAGTGTGTAATTAGTGTATCAAACTGTTTTTATACATGTGATTAATTTATCTGTTAAGAACTGTAAATAAAAGGTTGTACGATTGTTGTATTATTTGGTGATTTTATTGAATGGTGTGCGAGTGTGAAAGAGGAATGGTTGTAAATTTAGGTATCCGAAAAGAGGCCCAGCTGAGCTAGCCAGAAAAGCGGCAGAAGGTTTTTGAAGCAGAAATAAAATGGTAAGGAATTTTTTTTTGAAATTTTTGCATTTTTGAAAATTATATGTTGTCCCAGCTTCGTCCAAGAATTTTTTTATGAGATTCCATGGCAATTTTATGACGGCCTAACGCTGAGGCTTGATGGTAAAAGCTTAATCCCCGACTTCCACGGCAATCTTAATATATATGACAGTGAATAAGATGAAATAATAACTTAAACTTTTATGCAAAGCCCAAATAATCATTTCATAAAAGTTATTATTTCATCTTATCCACTCTTATACGATATGTTTATCAACTTACCTTGTGTAATTAACTATCTAATATATATATATATATATATATATATATATATATATATATTGATGCAATTAGGGTCATTAAAAGGTCATATAGCATTATTCTACGAACGTAGAGCACTCCAAACCTAAGCAAAATAACAAGAATTTAAAAAGAAGCTGAAATGTTACAAATACTTATTTTCACGGTAGCGTATTTGAAGAAGCGCTCGGTATATTATAATACAAACGTATAAACCCCGTGATTGAAATCTCCATTGTATTACGTAACTTAGTCGTATTTTAAATAAGAATTATTTTTGAAACAGTTCCTCAACGTGGGATCATTATAAAAGATTTCATTTAATCGCGTTCTAAAAGAATTTTAACATGCAGGGAACTACAAACATTTAATTTTCAGTTCACTTCATAACAAATATTAAAAAGTATTAAAAAGCGTGTATAATTATCCGAAATATACCATCATATTTATTTTGACAAGGGCAAGCATAATAATGCTAAATATACCACCATATTTATTTTGACAAGGGCGAGTATACAATATTTAACTGGAAAGTAACAACGTGACTGATTAAAACTTCGAGAACATCCATTAATGAAAGTAACTGACACCGTTCGTGATATAAGAAAATGAGTTCGAACGTTCATTTAATTAAGGCGAACTACAGTCACAAATCAAGCGATAAGCAAAGGTCGTAAAAATGATAAAATGACATCTATAAATCTTAAAGATAAGAGATAACGCGTGTAAATGTATTAATTAAGGGTAGCCTTGGATCGTAGAATGCCACATTTTGTAAAATTGCGTAATGCAGACGATTTCAGATACTGACTTAGGCGAACGGACCTTTGTTTTAAACCAACCAAGAGGTAGAAATAACTCTCGGACTTATAGCGTAGCAGGGTTCGATACTATATAACCAATTAAAGAAGGCGGTCAATTGTCAGTGTTAAATACTTGTTAAAAGCGTCACAATGTTAGTTGTTTAATACTCGTTTTAAACGTCACGATGCTAGTCTAATGCGTTGTAGTAAAAATACAACTTTGAAGGTTTATATTTTGAAGAAGATAATTAAAATGGTTTTAAATGAATGAACAGTAATAAATTACGGTAAGATAAAGTTTTAATTTGAGTGGAAGTATATAGGAAATTCAAATGGATTTAATGGTAAGTTTATTATAAAATTTTAAACGATTTGGACTTATTGATATATGGATTTGGAAAGCATATATGGAATTTATTGGCATTCATTGAGAAAACTTAAACAATTTAAACTTCTGGAATAAGAATTTGAAATACAACTTTAGTGATATTTTTTAATAATTTTGAACATGGATGCAAGCTTACCATATAGAAAAGGACGATCAGTATAAATTAAGCAGTAAAATAAGAAGGTTATTGTTTTAAAATTTTTAAAAAGAAATTCTTTTTATAATTTATTTAAGTAAAATTAGGTAAGACTTTGTGTGCAAATTCTTGTGTGCAAGTGGGATAATTGAAATTGACTGTGGTTGAACTTCTATATTAGAAATTATTGAACGTAACTGATCAGCTACGTTTAAATCCCATTTAGGGGAAGGTCATTCAAATTATCCAACATTTTCTAAAAAATTTTTACATAGTACGATTCAAATAGGGAATGATTTGTAAATGAATATCCTAATTAGAAAGAGAGATTTTTAGACTCTAGTTTAGCGTAGGCAAATAATTTTCTAGTAGTTATAAATCTTTGAGCGTAGACTTAAAATGTTGTTTTAAAGAAAAGGAATTATGACAATATTCGACACTAACGTTAAATTTTAATGTTTGTGTATAAGTACTTTTTGAGGTTACATGTAAGATATTATTTGTTAAAGATGAGCTGTATGACGATATAGCAATTGTTATTTGAAAAATTGTGTGTTAAAGAATATTTGACGTCATTATAATTTTGATGTCAAATTCTTGTGGTTTCATTTAAACTGAGCTACCAAAATAATTAGGGAAACACTTTTAAGCATCTACATTGTCCACAGCAACGTTTATTGACACGGAACGACAATCTTCATCAACAACTGTTCACACCAACATATATATGTATATATATTGCTGTGATATACTCCTTTGAATGCGGGAACTGGGTCCTTTCAACAAAAAAATTCTAGTCCCACCGATTGGGCGTTATAAACTGCTGTGATCCTCTTTTCGCCTCGGCTGCTCACCTAATTTTATAAACCTCTTCATTCATAAAATTAAACAACACATTCCTACCAAAAACATCAACGTTAACTCTATTTACATCAATATTCAGAATACATTAAAATTTCAAAATTAAAACTCAGCATAAATTTCAGTTTTAAAAAGAATTTCAAGATTAATTTTATTATCATTTTAATGTGCATCCAAAATTAAAGTCCTTGTTGGATGCCTACTAATTAATATAACAATATAAGCAGACCGGAGTCTGAGTATAAAGGGAGCATCTACCACCCCTTTACGTTAATTAACCAGGTTCGTCTAATTGAGCTCAAAGACATACCCAAATTTTCATCATATTACCGAACATCAAAACTAAATACCCCTTTCTACTTCAACAAGCAAATTTCATCTTAAAATTAAAATTTTATGGTTAGTACAATTTCACTAATGTCCATTTAAAGTAAATCAATTATAAAGTTATTCAACACACACAAAATGTCAAACAAAATAGTATAATTTACCTGAAGGTTACTGTCCTCGTAGCTTCAAAGTACATCGTCCCTTTAGTTAATCACACCATTCCAACAGTATTATATTTACGGCTTCTAATTCTCAACGCTTTTAAAATTTTCTCCATCACCAGTTGTTTCTGGGCTTTTCCGGAACTCATCTATGTATATCTGACCCTTGTTTCGTGGATCCAGACACGTATTTGAACCATTTAATTATTAACACCCCGAAAATAGCAAATAACTTCATACTTCTTTCACCAATATACGCCAAAACTGCCTACTTTTGTGTATACATTTGTCGTTGTAAATTTTGCTAATTGGTACAGTGAAACTAAATTTTATTACCTTGTATCTAAGTGCACTGAAGTACATTCATGTTAGCACGTAAATAACCAACTATTTTGAATCACTAAAATATACGAGCAAAATTTTAAATTATTTTATCAAACTAAAATGCACTGTTTAACATCTTCAATCAAGTCGCGGATGTAAGAGCTTTTAACGCATCGAATAGTCAAAAGTCTAAGAGGGCTTGTTTATATTCATCTCGGTATATATAGCAAAAAGCCGGCACGTCGCTTTTGTCCTCAAAACGGGTAATTCTAAAGAATTCCTCATTCTATGTTCCCAGTCTGTCGCTCGCGCGTCGGTTTTTACGAATTTAGTACTCACCCCAGTTAAATTTCAGAAATTTCAACACGGCACGCAACGTCTGGAAATAACCGATTAAATTTTATACAGAACTGTTATTTTACCTCTCAAGTTTGCCTTTACTTTTAACCAATCGCAACCCCATGACGTTGCGCTACTCACGCCTTTTACTATATGTGTCTCGGTTTTGCGCATATTATCTGTCTCTATCTAACCTGTTCTTATTGATGCAAAGTGATATTCTGTATTATCGATTATTTTAGTCCACATGGAGTGTGAAATAACCCACCTTTAGCATTTCTCGTAACTATTATGCGACGTTTTCCCCAAGATTCTCTGAAACCATTTGTTATCTGCAAACTTTTCGCCGTATGTGACATTTAAACTACGCAGGTGTTCAACATAATATTAATTCTCAGAGCTTTATTTTCTGGTATTATAATCTTGGGTTTTTACAAGTTTCTATAGATATTATCTGTTACTAACGGTTCAATTAACTTCAATTAAAATTAATACTCTTTAATTTTAGTGAATCCTAATTAAATATTCAATTATTATTTGTACATTTCGTTTAATACTCGTTGCCCAAACTTGAATCAATTAATATAAATCTTGCACGTAATTTCCATTTGATTCTTTACTTTGGAATAATTAAATTACACGTTGAGCATTTTAAAACTGCTTATTTTTATATAAAGCGTCTTGTAAATAATTTTAATCTCTTATTTTTAATAAAACGAATGAATTTTTAATCTCCACGGGTTTTTAATAAAGCGTATTATCTAATAAACTTCCTTATACACGGTGATTAAAATTATTTGATGTAATCCATTAATTTTCTACCCTGGTCTAAATATGAGTATATATATATATATATATATATATATATATATAAATATTGTTGTGGTTTCAAAGGGGTAAATGGGTATATACAATAAAATTTCAGCAACCATGTATATAAAAAAGAGCAAATTATTTAGGCGCCAAATTAATTTAATTCATTTAGTGAAAACGGACGAGTATTAAGGCATTTTTATATTTAATAATTGGAATGTTAGAACTACATAAAGAAAGAAAGCTTCAAAGCATATAGAAGTTCCAGGATACGCATAATTAATCATAATTTATTTTAATCAAACGCATACAAGCAAAAAGGAGCGTGCTTGCATAAGAAAATCAATAATTTCTAACGCAAATATATTTATTTTAAAAGCCAACGTGCATTTACACAGATACGGAGAAGCAAAAAATCGAGGAATTGTTATTTTCAAACGGTCAATGATTAACAGAAACACCTGCTTGTTAAATGTTATGTTCAAGGAATTTGAACGTACGTTAATATAAGATTTCATAGAAATTGTGTGTAACCGTCAATTTGTACAAACAGCTAGGGTAACAAACATCCTT
Source organism: Platerodrilus igneus (assembly GCA_036346225.1). Taxonomy (NCBI): domain Eukaryota; kingdom Metazoa; phylum Arthropoda; class Insecta; order Coleoptera; family Lycidae; genus Platerodrilus; species Platerodrilus igneus. The sequence continues at coordinate 1,309,019 of JARFIW010001380.1, read as the reverse complement.
AAGGAGCGAGTGAAATGAACAATCGGTAAAATACAACAGAGAGAGACAAATATAGAGCAGTGTTGGATTGAAGGTCACGTAAGACATACACGTGGAGTTGATGTAAGACATCAACAATATTGATTTTCTGTAACTCAAGTGGGGTTTGGAAGGAGACAACGAGCATGCATAGAATAAAGATGAATAGCTCTTAGAAAGAGTTTGGTGGTGACGACAGAAAACTTTGTCATTGGTTGAAAGCTAACTGTTTTCGAAACGAACGCACACACGAAGGTAGAAAACAAATTCGATATAAGCAAGCACGTAGGACGGGAGAAATTTTCCGAATTTAGCGACGGTTACGCTCAAAATTTTTAGAAACCTCTTTAGAAAATAAGCTTTTTGAGTAAAACGGGTCCCTTAGGGGGTTGGAATAAGGATATAAATACCCAAGTGTAGTTGTTAAAGCTCTCTTCTTTTCTCCTTTACTACGATCAAGTGCTGAATACTGATTCAGACCACCATAATAATAAAGCTTTTGATAGTAGTTTGTGTGTGTAGTAAAGTTACCTTTAATATCATAGTTAAAAGTATAAAACTGTAGTAGTGGACCTCGGGTTATTAACGTGCTGTGCGAGTTAGTGCGTATTTAATAAAAACGTCCGGCTACTACGACAAAAATTATTAAATGGATGCATGTATATGAGAGTAAGCCAAACTGGTAATCAAGTTTGTATGCATAATATATGGGTATGGAATGGTACTGTGAGACGAAGTGAATAGCTGGCAAAGACATCAGATGGTAGAGGCCTGTGGATCCGCAAGCAACGTAGTAAATGGAAACAACGCCGAGGGGTTTCTGGTAATCATCTCCGACGGGAATGCAGAATGAAGAATTCTCCAGGTAATTACTTTGAAATTTCTGTTGTTATATAAACATTTGTGGAAATTTTGTGTTGTGTGGTTGACTTTTTGGTGGCATATTTATTGTTGAAAAAACTTGATTTAAAAGATACATGTACTGGACAATTTACTAATTTTGAGTATTGAAAAGGGTGTATTTAGAATATATCAAAATTTTATTCAGGATATAAATTGAGTTGTAAAGGGTAAACGGGTTTGTAAATTTGTTTTAATTAATGCAAGGTTTTAAAAAGCATATACAAACAAAACCGGGTTATAATGAGCTGACAATACTCCAGTGTGAAGTCAATTTAGGGTTACATGTGTTGCCCATCTACTCATATTTAATCGAATTTGTTTAAAATCATTATAAATATCAAGGACTTTAAAACATACAATATATTGAGGTGATAATTATTGTATCAAACTGTTTGAAAACATGTGTAAATGTATTTTATCTGTTAATAGGTGTAAATATAAGGTTGTATGGTTGTCGTATTATTTGGCAATTTTATTTGATGGTGTGAGTGCGAAAGAGGTATCAATGTAAAATTAGGTATTTAAAAAGAGTCCGATTGCTGAGCTAGCCAGGGAAGCAGAAGAAATTCGAAGGCGTTCTTAATAAAAGGGGTAAGAACTTTTTGAAATTTTTGTTTTAATTTTATGTTGGCCCCGGTGAAGGCTCCATACTAAAAGTTAAAATACAGAGGCTGTCCCAGAGTCCACGGCAATATATATATATATATATATATATATATATATATATATACATATTATACATATATTAGAATAGAGCGTCACTTTGGTTAATTCGGGCAAAATTCTGTTTCATAGTAATTCATAATAAAAGCATGAACTTTAATTAAAAACACTCAATGTATAAAACTATGTTTTGTATTAGTAGAATGGGTGAATGTTTTACTCGTATCATTCATTCAGTAACATCGCAAAATTTTTAATAAAAAAGAGTCATTTATTTTACTGAAAATTATATTAATTTTACTATAACAAGCTTCATTGAAATAGTCACCTAATTGTTTGTATTTCTATTTAATAAAAACTATCATTTGTAGTTACAAGTCGAGATATCGCCAGCAAAGATTCAATTTACGAAGGAAATACTTGGACAGATTAATAATTAAAATAGTTGGATTTTGCGCATGGTAAAGCCAAACGATTTCGCATTGTTGAGAGTGTTAAACGAATCAAATACTTTGTTGTGAGGGACAACGATCATTATTGGTTTGGTGTTACGCGATTTGTAGCAAGTCTAATATTTCTATAGAATAGAGAATTTCCTAAAGATATTGTCTTTTACAAATTTGATGAAAGTTTATAAATAGGACAAGAATAATTTTAGAACATTAATTTTTTGTTATTCTGCAGACAAATAAAGTGATATAAAAATAACAATGTCTTTAATAAAAATCAGTGTAGGTAAAGAATTGTATTTGATACAGTGTCTGCAGTTAGTTCACTTTTGCCAATTTTGAAAAATTGTAAGTAGATCTGTATTTGTGGGATTAGTTTGAGTAATAGGGAATAATTTTAACGCTTTAATTCTAGTTTTATTAAATTCAAGATAATTTAATTCTACTTCCATTCTATTTGTTGTAAATTTAGTGCTAATGAAGGCTTGTGTAATTTAATTCAATTTAAGCAATCACGTCGCAAAAGAAATTTAAAACATACGATGTGACTTGTTTAATGTTAGTGCACCGAGATACACATCAATGTATTTGTGTATACATTGCACACTCGTACGACCAAAAATCCTTGTGGATTTGCATGCAACGAAACCGGCTGCTTAGTTCATGAGGCACCCAAAAAAACTGCGAGACCAAAAAGTTTCTAAACAAAACAGAAAATTCAGTTTGTGTTTTAAAATTTATCAGCGGTGCAACTCAAAAAAGTTAAGTTTAGTGGGAGAAAACGAGGCATGATACCCGAAAAACTATCATCATGTAGATTCTCGCAATAACTCAACATTCTCAATGATGTAAGCTCTACAGCCTAACCTATATTCCAAATTTGATCTTAATATCTCAAAAACTGCAGGAGCTATAAAATTCCCTAAAGAAATCAGACCTTTTGTATGTACATGATATTTAGAAACACCCCGTATAATAAAAGGAGTTAGGGTCCCTTCTAAGGAAACTGGCTTTTGCTATTGTTTAGAATAATTTCTTTAGTTGTTATATACATAATTGTAAACTTCTGTTATTCTTTGTTTTATTACGTTTAGAAGTGATGCCCTAATTTATGTATTCAGAAGAGAAGTTTTTTTTTATTGTTTATTAACTGGAGGTTTCGCCAATGGTAAATTGGAAGAAATCGCCAGCTGGCGATAAATTCACCATTTGTGAACTCTGAAATTTGTTTATTATTTTTTTTTCTATTTTATGCACACATGCATAAATCTACAAGTTCTCAATAAAAAGGTCATGATTATTATTAAGAGAAGTCTGCACTATATATTTTGATCTATAATGTTTATCGTCAATTACGCATGGAAATTTTTGTCAAAGTGTCAAATAAACAAATTGATCTCACAGGCTAGAAGACCGTTTATCCTAATTATTTCACTCTACAAGAGCAGGGTTATGTTAGAGATTAAAGAAGCGTTGCCCGAATATAAGACTGCATTGATGCATTTTTCGATCAACTAAAATTGAATCTTATTTGAATGCACGTTTGTTAAGCCAAAATTAGATTTCGTAATATAAAGAGAAGTTTACCACCACCAATCAATAGCGTAATAAATCCCAAGCGATATTAGACTCAATTTAATGAAAAATACTAAACTTAGAACGTGATGCATTTCTTAGATTGTAATTTCATTCATAGCAGAGGCTTGTCACATTGTTATGTCTAGCAACCATGTTCCTATTTAAATAAATAAGATAAAACAACTAAACGACCGATGTGAACAAAATGCTTTTAAATTTCAAGCTTTAGAATGATTTGAAACTATGCGGTACTTTTATTAACAATCATTTACGTTGTTTTACTATTATGTGATTTTAAATATAGTGCTTTTTAGTAGTTTAGTATGCAATCTATTTTATGGTATTACTTCTTAAAACGTAGATCGTTTGGATTTTTAAACAGGAAGCCAACTTCAATAAATCGATATTAAATATTTAATAACTAAAATAAAACTAGTAATTGAATTTGTTATGAAGGAAAAGAACTAAAAGCTAACACTAAGCTTATACATTCGCAAAATTAATTCAAGTAGACACGAATTGTGACTAAAGAACTTGCATGTGCTTTTCAATGGTAGTAGAAGACGTTGAAGAGTTAATGGCCACGCTGTCTTTTTGATTATAGGCTATCGTCCATGTCCGGGCTCCACAAACTATTATAATCTTCTCCAACTGTCGAGGCAATATCTAAAATTCACTGGCCAATGATTTTCTTGAATTGTATAATAGAGTTTCGATATTTATATTTTTGCTAATTAATCCCGCTTTTTTAATTGCATAATTAAATGTTCCTCAAAAAATTGCAAATTTAACTCAAATTAATCAAAAAAATAATAATGTAGCAAGGCGTCAGGATGTCTACCTTTAAATGGAACAAATCATTCAGAAAACGCGACCTCTTTACACAAAGGATGATATTTAGCTACCCTGGGGTAAATTTAGAGGCTTTATAAATAAAGGCCATTTCGAATGGACATGCACCTTGCCGAAGTTCTAAATTACTAGAACAGGTGAAATGGCTTGCGTGTTCTAATGAGACTACAGGTCCAACCAAAGTAGTAGGGTCGTTAGTGAGGAACCAGACTAAGACAGGTCCCCAAAAGAGGGCAGCGGCTCTTTCGGTACTTAGATTGGCAGAGACCATAGGGGTCGGTATGGCAGTCTAAGACACACTACCGCGATGTGGAAGGCAACGGGAAACCACCACATTATCTCCCAAGTACACAGCGTACTTAAATTGTTACAAACATGATGACATTCTCTGGGGTAAAAGATTCCGGAGTTAAAATAGTCCCACATTCGGATCTCCGAGAGGGGACTACTTCGGAGGATGCGATTAGAAAGTTAAAAATAAGAGTCGGGAACATTCTGCGAGTCGGAGCGTGGAATGTTAGAAGTATGAAACAAGTAGGTAAGCTAGAGAACCTAAAAATCGAAATGAATAGGTTATCACTAGACATAGTAGGGATCAGCGAAGTTCGGTGGCCAGAGGCGGGGGATTTTTGGAGTGGAGACTTCAGGGTAATTCATACAGGAGCAGAGGAAGGAAATTTGGGTGTGGGGATAGTAAAGCGGAAAAAGATAGGATACTGTGTAGAAAATTACTTACAAAAGAATGAAAGAGTACTCATGGTTAGATTAGAATCTAAACCGGTAAACACAGTAATAATTCAAGTATACATGCCCACCTCTAGCTACAGTGACGAAGAGGTAGAAGCCATCTACAAAGATATCGAAGACATATTAAGATACGTAAAAGGACATGAAAATTTAATAATTACGGGGGATTTTAATGCCGTAGTAGGTGAGGGTAGGGAAGTAGCGGTAGTAGGTTTATTTGGTTTAGGCACGAGAAACGACAGGGGAAATAGGCTGGTAGAATTTTGCGACAAGAACAATTTAATCATCACAAACACATTATTTCAACATCATGCTAGAAGGCGATATACGTGGAAGATGCCAGGAGATATAGGAAGATATCAAATAGATTACATTCTTGTTAGACAACGGTTTAGGAATTAAGTAAAAGACTGTAGAAGCTACCCAGAAGCAGATATAGATACTGACCACAACATCGTAATTATGAAGGCCGCACTTAAATTTAAAAATCTGAAAAAAAGGAACGGAAAAAGGCACTTGGACTTAGAGAAACTAAAAGATAAAGATATTCAAGAAAGATTCGAAAAAAAGTCAAATGACTTGCTGAATGATATCTGGAAAATATCTGATACTAAGAAAGTAGAAACAGAATGGAATAACATTAAATCCAGCCTAGACATGGCGGCAAGAGATATTCTAAGGTATACACAAAAAAAAAAGAAACCACGGATAACAAAAGATATCCTGAATTTAATAGAAGAAAGACGAAAATACAAAAATAAATCAGACGAAACAGGAAAACAGAGATACCTAACCATAAAATGGGAAATTATTCGAAAATGCAGGAAAGCTAAAGAACAATGGATTGATGAAAAGTGCAAAGAGGTACAAAAAAAGATGGAAATAGCAAAGACAGACAAAGCATACAAATTAATTAAAATGAATTTTAGTGATATAAAACCGTATAGCAAAAATATAAGAGACGCACAAGGAAACGTCATCATAGAAAACGTAGAGAAAGTGGGTAGATAGCAAGAATATATAAGGAATTTATATGCAGGAGAGGAACTAACTGCATTAGAACAGGAATCAGACATTGAAAATGATGACTTGGGATATCCTATACTTAGAGACGAGTTTAAATTAGCATTAAAGAGTCTGAAAAATGGCAAGGCGCCGGGTACAGATAAGGTGCAAGCAGAAACTCTAAAAGCAGCTGAACAAGCAGTAACAGAACGTCTTTTCCAACTTGTAAGCTATATGTATGAGACAGGCGAGATACCCAAAGATTTCAAACGTAGCATCATAGTAACTATACCAAAAAAGAAAGGCGGGGATAGATGTGAAAATTTTCGAACAAAAGTTTGAGACCACACGTGTCAAAAATATTAACTAGAATTGTGCAAAGACGAATGGAAAAACGGGCGGAAGAAATACTAGGAGAAGACCAATTTGGGTTTAGGCGAAACAGGGGAACACGGGAGGCTATTTTAGCTCTGAGAGTAATAATGAAGAAAACAATAGAAAAAGGGGAAAGCGTGTATATAGGGTTTGTAGATCTGGAAAAAGCATTCGACAATGTAAAATAGAAAAAAATGTTTGATATACTCAAAAAGATTGGAATGAGTTATAGGGATAGACGAATAGTACATAGCTTATACAAGGAGCAAACAGCAGTAATAGAATTAGAGCAGGAACATAGAGAAGTAAACATTAGGAAAGGAGTGAGACAGGGATGTGCCCTATCCCCATTGATTTTTAACTTGTACATAGAAGAGGCAATGAATACTGTCAAATGCAGGAAGACATTTGGAATTACTATGCAGGGACAAAAGATTAATATGCTTAGATTGGCAGATGATATAGCGGTATTAGCGTCTAGCAAGGAAGAGTTAGAAGCTGCTCTTAATGAAATGGAAACGGTTCTAACAGAGAGATACGGTATGAAAATTAACAAAACTAAAACTAAAGTTTTAGTATGCAAAGGTGGGGAAAATAAATCAAAAACAAGAATACAAGTATGTAACACGATCTTACAAGAGGTTAAGGATTTCTGCTACCTAGGAAGCCAATTAACGCAAGATGGAAAAAGCACAAAAGATATAAAACAAAGATTAGCACAAGGTCGTGCTACATTTAACAAGAAAAAGCAACTACTGTGCTCAAAGACCACAAACATAGAAACAAGGAAAAAATTGCTTAAAAAGTATGTGTGGAGCACAGCACTGTATGGCTGTGAAGCCTGGACAGTAGGAGAAGCAGACAAGAAAAATGTAGAAGCCTTTGAAATGTGGTGCTACAGACGTATGATGAAGATATCATGGACAGACAAAGTTAAGAACGAAGAGGCACTAAAAATGGTAAGGGAAGAAAGAAATATGTGGAAAACGGTAAAAAATAGGAGAGATAGGATGATAGGCCACATACTACGGCATGAGGGAATAGTGCGGAATATATTAGAAGCAGAGATAGGAAAAAAGAGAAGAAAAGGCAGACCTAGGTTAGACTACTGCACACAGATAGTAAAAGATGTAGGCTGTAAGGGGTTTAGGAAGATGTGTAGGCTAGCTCAGAATAGAAATCAATGGAGGTACGCATCCAAACAATCCCAAGATGGATAAACTAATAATGGGCAATATTCTCGAATAATGTTAAGTGTGTGAAAGGATTTACTGGAAAACCATTATTTCGGCAAATATCTAAGTGTTGGGGAATCTTGGTAGCCACAGGTTGCTTAACCTCCTTCACTAAATCCCGGTAAAATAGGGCATAAAATAAGAAAACAATAGAAGGGTAACGAGCTAAATACACATGCTGTGTAAGAATTTCAGGGAACTATGTAGGCTAGCTCAGAATATAAATAAGTGCAGACACCTGTCCAACCAGTTTTGAGACGGAAAACCTAATCACGAAAAAATAAGCACAGATAAATCTGATGATTAGTATAAACAACTAGTTGTTGGTTGCGAAATATATCCAACTAATGTTCGCTCTGCAAAAAGATAAATTGGAAAATATATTAAATCGTTAAATGGTTAAGTGTTGGCAGCCACAGGTTGCTTACCTCCCTTCACAACCACTAAAGGTCGGAGAAATAGGGCGTATAACTGTAAAACAATAGAAAGTGATCGAACTGCATCTAGCAAGAAAGAACAGCGCCTATGAGGAAAGGCAACAAACATAGAACAAGAAGAAAATTGTTGAAAGCATATGTGTGGAGCAAACCAGAGTATGCCTATGAAATACGGGTAGTCTGAAACGCAGACAAACAAACGGTAGCAGCCTTTTGAAATGCTGTGCTTCAGATGTATGAGGACGATAGCATGGACAAACAAAGATAATAACAAATAGGTTATAGAAATAGTAGGGGAACAAGGATATCTGGGAAAAAAGAGAAATAGAAGGGCGGAATGCGTTCTGCGACATTTTGGGGAGTAGTGTGGGATATATTACGGGCAGAGATGGGAAAAAAGAGGTAGATGTAGACCTAGATGAGATAGTTTTAGATGCAAACTGTGCCAATTTCAGGGAAATCTGTAGGTTAGTTCAGAATAGGAAACAATGATGGTACGCGTCTAACCAGTTCTAGGACTGAAGACCTAATGATGATGATGATAATTAGAGGAGAACTTTTTAGAATGCAATTTGGATAAATCTGGTTTGTTCTCTTTTGCATTTAGAATATTCAGGCATAACTGAATTCGATGTATGAAGTGGCGTATCCGAGTGAACTAATCAGTAGGATTCCAAGTTTTGATCCGCGTACAGCTTATGTCGTGATATAAAATAAATTAGATTAAGTGTTAAAGTAAACACATCTATGTGATATAAATTATTGGAGTTCGTTGTACATATAAGATAATATTTCAAAAAATTCAAATAAAACTGCTTCAATTGTTAATTAGTGTGTCATCGTAATTAAGAAGATACTATTATCGCTTTAAGGGAGTTAGTAGTGTTACTGAATAGCTGGAATAAACTGTCCTTAGCACATTGGGATTTCACTGTGGCTATTAGTAAAAGGACTTGTGTAATCACTTAATTGTAAAGAACTTGCTGCAAAAAAGTTTCTTTACAATATGCAATTTACATTATATATATTGCCGTGGAAGTCCGCTTTGGACCTCGCCAGAGTAAAAAAAAAATAGTTTTCAAAATTATAAAAATTTCACAAAATTTTCTTACCCGGATTCTGCTTCCTATAATTAATTTCTTCAGCAGCTTCCCTGGCTAGCTCATCTGTGCCTCTTCTCGTATACCTAAATTTACTATCATTCTCTTAACCATTCACACACCATTCAATAAAATCACAAAATAATACAACAATCATACAATATTTATTTACCGCTATTTACAAACAATAATTCATAGTTATATACAGTTCGGTGCTCTAGTTACACTTCAATAAATACTATCTTTGTAAAGTCCTTGTTTTTAAAATTGTAATCGCAAACACATTTAATGCAACGGGAGTAAATGTGCCCCAAATAATACCTTATCTTTATTTATTACTGCACACTGGAGTATGATGAGCTCATGATAACCCAGTTTATTAAAGTATGCTTTCCACTTTGCATACTATTACTACAAACTTTAAAAAACCCATATACTCTTAACAATTAAATTTAAATTCATCAAGAAATTTAATAAGCTTTACGTACACCTTTTGTTTTATATTCAAAATTCCATAATAATAGTCAGTTATACGTATCTCTTTCAATACGTTAAATTACCAAAATAACCATCAAAGTTCACTCACACATCACAAATAATTTCAACAGTTTATCAAAAAAAAAACAGCAAATTCAAATGCGTTACCTGAAAAAGCTTCAACATTCCATCTCCATTGAAGATGCTTTGTATATCTGAACCCCTCGGCTCCGTGATTATGCGCGCTGCTCCATCAGATATTTATAGATGAAAACCCAATCTAAGCTGAGCTTCGTGCTACCCATTCAATATCAATTCCAACATCCAAATCCATTTATATTACACTTGTTTACTACTGTATTATTAATTTACGAGCTTGTTAAAGTATTCGTAGACCTCAGTTAAATTTTACATTACTCGCCACTACTCGCGTCACTAACTTTAAAGGCCACAAATAATCTAATTACTATTTTACTGAATTTTACAAATTTTTAATACTCACAAACCTCGTCAGTTGATTATTATACGTCGTTAAGCGATGCGAAATTAAAAAGAGCCCTATTAATTTTCTTCCCGTATTTATACAATAAAACCAGGCCCCCTTGGCCACACTTTACGTGAAATACTAAATTGAAAATAATATTTCCGCAAATTTTGTGTAACCGTCTTAAAACTTCCAGAAATATTCCCTCGCCAACACGCTATATCATACAAACTATCACGTTCACTTGCCGCGTGTTCATCCGTTGTAAAACTAACTATTTCGACCAATGACACAATCCTGCGTCGTTACAAAACTCCGCCCGTAATATTGTTATCTTCGTCTTATGCATATTGGATGTCGCATTCCCACCTTACTTGAGTGGTAGAAAATCGATATTGCTGACCGCGTCCACGTGGATTGAGTACGTGCTTTATGAAATCGAATGTTCTTATACCCATCTTTATCTGTAGCGTATTATTAATTTTGCATCCCTTTCGCTCTTTAAGAAACTTTTGTTAGCGTTTATGCGAAACCACCGACGGTTGAACAATATTTCCTTAAAGTTCGCCTTGTTATGCTTACAAATAAGCGGAAGATGACCTTTCCAACATGCAGGTGTGCCTAATTAATGATCGTTTAAAATAACAATTTTCGGAGCTTCTTTTCACGGTATTCTATACAACCGACGTCTGTTTGTTTGTTAAGAAAGCTTATGCCTTGCGTTCTCTGACGTTATTACGCTTTAAATTAAAATAAATTAAATTAATTAATGATTTCTATTGGCTTATAAAACTGATTTTCTTTATGAACCTATTACCTTTTAATCCCTAATTATAACAATACGTCAATACTTGATAATTTAAATTAAATAAATAAAATAAATTTTGCGCGTATATAAATGGTTCTTTTCTCTATACAGGGTGTTTTAAAATTGCATTGTTTATATCCAAATTTAACCCCTTAAATCCACTACAATATATATATATATATATATATATATATTGATGTGATTAGGTCATAAGAGGTCATTGAGCACCGCATTCTGTGAGAAAATTCGACCCAAAGCTGAAAAAATAGAAATTTTTTAATATTTAATTTTTACCGTGTATAATATTTCCGTAAGATTCCTTTAGCACATAAGTGAAATCCCATGTGGCATAACACCCTCTAAGTGTTGTGACATACAATTTAAAAACGAAGCCCAACCAAATATAATCCGTGAAAATACAAATCGTTTATGGTTTAAAAAACCGTGTGTAAATATTTATTTTCTTGAAAAATATCTTAGAAACAAGTTTTGCTGCAATTATGCAGACTGAAATACCGTAAAACGAGTCTAAGGTGTAAAAATTTATTCGCTTTAAGAATACTAAATAACTTCAATGTCAAGCTATCTGCTTTAAAATATATCATTTAAAACGAGTTCTAACTGGCGCAAATATAAAAATTCATTTCTAAAACGTAATTACAATAATGCATTCTTCTCGTTAAAATGTCATTCAATATACGTGCTTATCTTAGATTTGTTTGTTATCCTTTCGTCAAAATATACATATATTGACGTAATAAGGGGTCACGAGAGATCATTGAAACCCAAATTCTCTAAATAAATTCCACCAAAATATAATATAATCCGAAAAAATAAAAATTTCCGTAAATTTATGGCTACGCCCTGTAAAATACAAACGTATCTTTATTCATTAAAGTGCCATGTAAAAACGCAGATTGCACGTATATAGATAATCACCCTGTATGATATAAGCGTATTGTAAATATATAGCAAGTAATGTAACTTGTATATGTAAAAATAATTAGTTGTAAGATACCGTAAAACGCATTCAATGATAGCGCAAAACAATGCATATAAAAACATTTGCTGTAAATAACAAAAAATAGAACTAGATTTACGCATTTAGCATAAAAATAAATAATTTCCTGTATATAAAAAAACCAATTTTAGTCTTAATTTTGAGTACTGAAACTTAAAAGCAAATATTTTCTATAAAACGCAACCCCTTTTGCATTAAAAAACAATTAAAGTAGTTTAAATTAATTACTACATGGATTATAGCAATTTATTCTAAATAAAGAAACAACATTTTATACCAAGAAGCTGCCGGAACACGAAAAACCCACAAAAATCCGATAAAATCGATTATCTTTAACATTAGTATGTGACACCACAATAATAGTATATGTGTGAAACAGGGACAAATAGAACACGTCACTGATAACTGGTACAATATTACGTGGAATAGACGCCGCGATTTTGGACGCTAATTAGTTTTTCATGAAACCTTGCATCATAATGTTTTAAATTTTTCTAGTAGCATTCTAGAGAATAGATAAATTGTATATATATATATATATATATATATATAATAGATATATATATATATAACCCAAAATTTAATCTTAATTTCATATATATATATATATATATATATATATCAGGTTGATTTCTGTATGTTTTTAAAATCATTACTTTAAAAATCTATGTAATAAATGGTTAATATTAATAGTAGTGGAAAATCAGCAACAATCCTTAATAAATTATTTGCTGGAATTTTAAAAATTTTTCTAATTTAAGATTAATAAATCTGTTAGGGCTAACCGTTTCGATTTCTATTTACCAATTAATAATCCATAGATTTTTCTGTGTTAAGTGGTATTGATATTTATGTCACTACCAGTTTCTCTTTTAGGAACAGATTATATATATATATATATATATATATATATATATATATATATAGGTCGAATCTTTATACTATACTATACTATACTATACTACCATCAACGTCGCTATATATATATATATATATATATATATATATATATATGTATATATGTATATATATATATATATATATATATATATATATATTTCTGTGATATTTGGGGTTTAAAACAACATTTGTATTCAATGTGGTAACTATTTCAGGTTTCTGAATATAAAATACAAATTACAAGGTGAAACGCTTTTCCTTAGAGTAAAAAATCAATAGTTGTACTAAATAATTTCAGTAAGCTAAAAATCAATTAGCATCATCCTTTTAACTGTTATATCAAAAACATATTTTTACTGTTGTGTTTAAGAAGTATAAAGCATTTTAAATTTCATATTATAAACCAAGGTAAACTTCAAAGTTAAAATTATACCAAAGAGGGAAGTTTATTTTCTTAAGAAAAGCCTTAGCATTTGAAACCGTTTTAGCTTTAGCTTTTAATTTAAAAGCAAAGTTGGCCGTTAGATTTACGAGAAGTATGAAAATGTTTTGAAACAACCGTTCTAATATTAAATTAAATAAACAAGGGGAACCGTCGCAATTTCTGAGCATCGTTAAAAGATAAGACGACACATATAACAAGGGTGGTCAGGCGGCCGTCAATTATAAATAAATTTATAGTTTTGGGGATTTTGGCGGTTACAATCAACTTGCCATCAGCGAAACAACGATGGGATATTAAATAGAACAAGTACAAATAAGATAGGAATATCATGTGTTAACACATACATCGTTAAACTTAGGAGTATAGGGTATTTTGTCAGTTACAATATACTTGCCAACGAGAAAATAAAGAGGGAGTATTATGTGAGATAGGGACAAATGAGATAGGTGTAGATTGAACGCTTAACGTTCATTTACAACGGAGGAGACAGATGAAATAAACGGCAGTTGCTATAGCGTGTAGGTTGGAATGAGATATACACTACACTTGTTGCATTAAGGACGTGTTAAATGTTAACTTGGTATGTTGGGGATTAAATATACACAACATGACAAGTGAGAGGGATTTTAGATACGGGGAAAAGAAGCCAAGTAGGAGTGTGGGTTGTAAACGTTACAGGGATTTTCAAGGAAATGTTTTGAAAAATCGTGTCAGTTACAGATATTACGAGGAATTTTGAACATACGTTAGAATATTTCTAGGATTTCGATGACGGTTGAGGTTATTTTGTGCACGTTAGCTAGCGAAATTTTAAAAATCATGGACGGTTGAAGGTTTTACTTGGAAGTCAATATTTGTATTGACAAGCTTTAGAGGGGCAAACGAAAGATATATAAGTCATAACGAATGGTGGTGAGGGTCTCTCTCTCTCTCTCTCTCTCTCTCTCTCTCTCTCTCTCTCTCTAAGTTTCCAGCTAGTGTACGTCTTTTTAGGCTGACGCTGGTACCTTTCAACCAGATAACGGCTCCAAGTATTAAAGTTCTGTAAGTACAACTGATATATTTTCATTTTTGCACGAAGTGTGCTTTGTATGAAATTTCAAATGGAATAAGAGATAGTGTTTTGCCGAACTGGTTGATTACCTACACATTATGGAAGACGTTTGGAAGTTAGAATGCAGTATGGAGGCGGAAAACGAGATAACCCTTTGGTGATATGGTTACCTCTAGCAGTCGTTGTGATTGCTATCCAGATTGGATGTTCCTATAGACAGTAGTCGTTGATGGTATGATGCCAGTCCTGGGACAGCGTTAGAATTCAGGTAACTATTATTTTGTTTGCATATGTGCATAAACAGGTGTTTTGTGCTTTGTGGGTATACTGTTATGAAGGATAACCTTGGGAAGTGTTATGAATTAAACTTTTTCTGTTATATTATTACACTATATTTTTTGAAAATTTAGGTTTAAGAAATAATTGATAATATTAATAATTTCTGGTACGTACAACGTTAAAAAGTACTTTTGGGGGATTGATGTGCTATATTTGCACGAAGGTCTCCGGAGGTAAAGTAAAGACTGAGAAAGCCCTGTTACTTTTTTTTATAGTATAATTGTAAATATTGGGTAATTATTGATTTCTAGATGTATTGTAAAATGTGTTATTTTAACAAAGAGGATGTATATAATGTATAATTAATGAGTGAACGAAGAGTTTTATGTTGATCTGGGACTGTCTTTTTCTTTTGAATATGTTAATAAACTTAGGGATTTTTACCGTAGCAGAATTTTTTTGTAGTTAGTTTGGTTTTTCAGAAATGCAGCTGAGCAGCTGTAGCATACTTCGTTGCGAAGCAGAGTTATTGTAAGTTTTCGTAGGTATATAAGCAGCATCGAAGGTTTGTAGCTTTTTGTATTTCAAGAGAGCCTAACTTTCGCAGCAACACACACACACACACACACACACACACACACACACACACACACACACACACACACACACACACACACACACACACACACACACACACACACACACACATATATATATATATATAATGAAAACGTTAAGTTATATAATAAATTCTTGTCATTTACTTTTGTTTGTTTTGCAATTCTTGGGCAAACGAGTTGCCAACTGATGTTCAAAATCACTTACTTTAAAGAGAGAGCTTGAATTCGTCCCTGCGGCAACATAGATTTCTGATGATCTATATCGCCGACGTCTAACTAAACGAACTTTTGTTTATGGCAAGTTCTAGCTATTTCAAAAATCAAAACTACGGGTTTTAAAATTTTTAAATAAACACGATAAAAATCAATTCGTTACTTTATTCATTAAATAAATCTCACGTTAAGCGTGTTAGTGACAAGTTGTATCTAATGCCTAGATGAAACCTTTAGCTCGGTGGGCTGAAGTCTATCTGATATTCTCTTAAAAAATTTAAATAGGCCTGACTAACTGCTGATATCTATATTAGGACTGACTTTAATAAACGCCTTAAAAATGGAATTATAAAACCAAAGTATGAGGTTAAAATTACTCTTTTTAAAGGTAGATTTTTAATCAAATCCTTCGAACGTTGCAGCTTTTAAGATATTGATTATAATTTTCTCAAATATTTCAGAACTAAGACGAGAATCTTCGGTTTCGTTCATCTTCAAACTTGCTGAACAGAACTGAATTGATAGATATAGTCCGTTCGCATTAACTTTTGGATGACGTTACAACTGGATAAAATGCTACATTGCCAATGTTAGTTTAAATTCTATAATGTTTAATGAAAGATACACGAATAATGAATATTCCCATGCGCAAGAGAAATTGGTGGCAACACCGTTCATAAGTGCTAACCTTTATATGTTAAATGATAATATACTTCAAGCGGAATTCTAATTATTCATTTACATACAGTTGTCAACACTTTATTACTATATTTCACGTCATCCTAAAGTAAAAACGAATGAACTACATAACATAAAACTATACTAATCACAAATTGGTGTCATTGTTTGCTTGCCCGTGAACTTAAATACAATCCTTAAAATGTGACCAGGCAACCATTTGATGTTTTTTTTTGATAGTTATCCGAACCCGGTGGAGTGGAAAGCTTTTATAGCCAAAGTGTGGGACTCTCCTGCTGCCATACCCTCTAAATCCACTCCCCTTCGCGGGTGCGTCTGTGAAACGGCTCCGCCGCACTACAGACTAAAAAACTTATCGTGCTGACCCTGGTTAAGTATTATACTCAATCTGCAAAGTCTGCACCCCGAGTCATAGAGTACAGGTCCCTTGATGAAAGGGTATCGACTTCCTTCGGGTCTAACTTTGGTCGCCGAATAGGCGCTGTCTCGTTTTACCCAACGCCTTGCATCTGCATAGTACATGCATTGCAGCCTTCGGTTCCTATAACCAGAGGTTGCATTCGAGGTTTCCGTTATATTTATGCATCCTTTGGAGGTGAACCTTGACAGAAGCGTGTCCTGTCAGGAACCCCACAGTGATTCTGAGCTGTTCCCTGCTTAAACAAAACAGTTCCTTGGGTTCTGTTTTTGCTAGTCCTCTTTACCAGCACCTTGCTATGTGTTAGTTCTGGTCTGTTCTGCCAGTCTCTTCTTTGGTGTTAGTTGCACATCCATTCGCTAATATAGCTACGGATGGCAGCTTTGGTGACTCCCAAAGCATGTTCGAGACCGATAAATGGCCCTTGCGCCCCCTGTTTTGCAAGTTAATCTGCAATTTCATTTCCCTTGAGTCTTTGATGGCTTGGCACCCACTGTAATATAACAGAGTTTTGTTGTGCCCGTCTATTAAGTGCCTCAATACATTCCCACACCAGTCTAGATGACACTTTCTGACTTGTTAGAGCCTTGAGTGCCGCCTGGCTGTCAGACACGATATATATGTCTTTTAAAAAAGGCACCTTTTATACTTTCCCGCACACTTTGCAATATGGCGTATATTTCCATTTGAAAAACGGTAGCGTTTCTCCTAAGGCAACGCTTAAACGTACTTCCGGTCTCTCCCTAAAGAGTTCAGATCCGGACCCGCTCTCGCCCATAGTGCCATCCGTGTACTAGACCATGCCGCCCGGAGGTATTCTACCCTTCAATTTTTCCCACTCCACATCCTGGGTAACTGTTTTGAAGAGTGTATCCGGCGGATGCTGAGGAGTAATTTGGTCCGAACGATTCTCCAACAGATGCCCACAATTTCTCCCAAGCAATCTTGTATTCTCCGTACCTTCAATAATCCTAGACTGAAGGTTCTTAAGTCTGTATAGTCCAAGTATAGCTTTCCCCATCACCACTAAGTGTAGTGGGGGGAAGGCCAAGGAGAGTCGCCATAGCTGCAGTGGGCGTGGAACACATCGCCCCTGTAATACTTAGACAAACCAGTTTCTGGATCCTGCCCAACCTTATTTTGGTGTTTGATTGTTCAGTCTTGGGCCACCATACCAAGGCTACATATGTTATTGTTGGTCTGACCGTCCTAGTGTACAACCAGTGTACCATGTTTGGCCTTAGCTCCCAGGATTTGCCGCAAGTACGTCTAACTATTGCAAAGGAGATTTCCGCCTTGCGTACGATCTCATCCATGTGAGTTTGGAGTCCAGAGTGACTCCCAAGTACACCACTTCGCCTGACAGGCCGATTTCGTAACCGTTAGGGAACAGGGGTGTAATACCCTCAATCTTCCTTCTCCGGGTGAAAGGTACTAGGGTGGACTTTTTGGGGTTGACTCGAAGGCCTTCCCCCTTTGCCCACCTCTCTATTATTTTCAGGGTTTCTTGCATTCGGTCCCTGATAAACTCTCCACTAAGACTGCTAAATCTTTAGCATATCTCAGCGGGGTAAACCCTTCTCTGCTCAGCTCCCACAACAGTCCGTCCATGACTAGGTTCCACAACAAGGGAGACAAAACTCCCCCCTGCGCGCATCCCCTAGCCACCCAGACCACCATGGTATCGCCAAGCAGCTCTGTGACGGCCACCATTCCATTAACATGCAATCTATCCATTTGCTGCAAGTTTCCTCCACCCCAACTGATTTGGTGACCGTCGAGATTGAGCTGAAGAATGTATTATCAAATGCTTCCTTGATGTCCAAAAAGGCACATAAAAGGATCTCTTTGTTAGCTAGAGTCTTTTCAGCCCTGGAAACCAGGTGATGAATAGCTGACTCTGTTGAAAGTCCTGCTCTAAAAGCAAGCTGGTTTGGGTGTAATGGGTTAGTTGCCGAAACACTCCTCCTGATATGCCTGTCAAGCAGTTTTTCCATCGCCTTAAGAAGAAAGAACGTAAGAGTGATGGACCTGTAGGATTTTGCCTGTGAGTGGTCCGTACGACTAGGTTTAGCAATTAGGCTACCCTAGTTAACCTCCAACTGCGCGGAATATATTGAAATGCCAAGCTAGCCCTCAAAACTCTGCAAATCTAGCTTAGCAAAAGGTTTGATCCGTTTTGTACATGAGGATAATCCCGTCAATGACGGAAGATTTATATGGTTTGAAAGTATTTGTCGCCCATTAAATTTTTTGGAAGGTAATCCCCTTCTTTGCTACTGCCCAGTCTTCTTGAGATGCCCTCCTTTTGAGAGCCTTAGGCCCCTGGATTTGTCACTTAAAAGGTAATTGTTCCAGTTAAGTCGAACCAGGGAAGTGAGCTTGCAGCAAAAGAGCCATCGTTTCCTTCTCATTCCTAGTAAAACTACTGTCTCCCATAGACTGTGAGCCAATAGATCTCTGGGTGTCCTTCGAGAGAATTCTTTGAAGTCTGGCGCATTTAGGATATCTTCACAGTACCTCCTTCATGATTTTCTCTCTTGGCCTTCCTCAGAGCTTTGTTATACTCAGTAATAGTCCGCTTGTACACCTCTCAATTACCTGATTTTTTTGCTTTATTAAATAAAGTTCTTACCTGTCCCCTCAGTTATCTGAGTTTAGAGTTCCACCACGGAACCTTCCTGGTAGTTATCCTCTCCAACTTAAATACAATTCTTAAAATTTGACCAGGCTACCATTAGATGCTGGTAGACAAATTAATTTTTTCCTCCTACAATCTAGACCTGTGGATAACACTCTTACACTTTCCTCGAAAAAACTGCCCCAGTAAAGGAAACCATAAAAGAACAAATTACATTTTTAGCATCCTGTAATTCTGATGTCAGTCATAAACTTAAACTTTGAGTCATTGGATAATCAAAAAGCTAATGGCCTTAAAAATGCTGACATCTCTGGCGATTATGAAATTACAAACAAGGCTTGGATAACTTCAGCTTTTTTATTATTATATTCCCCAAATAAGGAAGTTTCTCAGAAATCAAAATTTACCTGAAAAGCACTGCTTTTAATAGATAATACTACTAGCCGTTGTCGCGAATTAGAATTGATAAACGATGATGGTAAAATTGTTGCAAAATATTTGCCGCCAAATAGAACTAGTTTGATTCAGTCAATAGACCAAAATGCCATTCGTTTAACAAAACATTTTTTTATAGAAAATGGCTTTTGGTTAAAATATTGGCTAGTGGAGAAAAAGATCTTGTATAGAGTGCCTTGAGTTTAAACTTAAAACACGCTGTGTTTGCTTTACGAGGCCTGGAAAAAGTAACAGCTAGTTCTTGAAAAATTCAAAAGAAAACATTTTGGAACATAAACACGACAATGACTTAAGAGATGACCCTGAGGACTTGATCCCTTCAGGCATTGTTCACCAAAAGATACGTTCACCAGCAGAAGAAATTGATGCCGTTGCATCAATGTTCTACAAACTTGGAAATCTTGAAATAGATGTAGAGCAACCTATCGATTGAATTGATGGTGATGCCAAATTAATAGAAAGAGAGAATTTAGTTGATATAAACGATACTTCTAGATGAAGATATGACGGAAACTGTCTTTCCAGTCAGAATTTGGAATGATATTCATGTTTAAAGTTTAAATCTGGCTTCGCAGTGGGTTATAGAGAATGACCTTTCTCTTAGTAACATTATGAGAGATTGATTTTGAAAAACTGCAATATAGTAGTTATCAGGTTAAGACTATTACTTCTATCTATGCAAAAAAAATGTAAAGAAGTTCAAGAAAATATAGAAAAGAAAAGCGGTAGCTAAGAAGAGTGTGCTAGAAGTATAAGATGAATTAATTTTGATACATTATATATGTACATACATACACTTTGTAGTTACTTATTTTCATCATTTGATTCTTTTTTTATGTACAAAATAGCCTCCTTCATTTTTTTGAGAGTTTTGTATATAAATATAGTGTTTACTCCACTTACAGTTTCTTGTAAATACATTTATGTACGCATTTTTATTAAATGCCTAGATAATCCGGATTATCCGATAATTAGAATCGGCCCGGATTTAATTAATCCGGAATACAGTGACACCTCTAGCTATTTTAGCCTTCAACTTCTGTCTTGTGCTAGAAATAACGCTTCGCGGAATAAAAGTACTTTACGTTCTTAATATGTAAATCACAAATAAACATATCTTAGCACATTGAACGTTTTTGTAAACGATGTCAAGCGAAGTGCATACTCGGTGCAGCAAGTTATAAATGCTCCAGAGATTAAAAAAATAAATGGTCTTAGTATAATTAGTAAGCATGCACCATACAATGCACATCGCTAGATTGTTTAACAATAGATCCCTCTTAGATAATAAAAAAATTTATAACGCAATGCGAACAGTAAACTTTTTTACAGAAAGAATTTTTATTTACTTTATATGACCT
This sequence comes from Platerodrilus igneus, assembly GCA_036346225.1. NCBI lineage: Eukaryota > Metazoa > Arthropoda > Insecta > Coleoptera > Lycidae > Platerodrilus > Platerodrilus igneus. The sequence continues at coordinate 1,287,781 of JARFIW010001380.1, read as the reverse complement.
CAACTTGCACTTCCTTCTTTATGTTATGAGATAATACGCTGTTTTATCTCCAAACCTACCAGTTACTTAAATAAACCACGGGTGCGTTTAAATTACAACCTTCGTAATTGTGTATACAAGATGATAGGACACCTCCACGAGTTCAAATTACATAACTCGAGTAACGTATTATGCAATAAATGATATAAAAGCCCACAAAGCGATTATCCAAATTGAACAATTTTTTTAACAACAGGATAACGGTAATAGGCCATATACAGCCTTGAAGCACTATAGACAAAAAGAATAACGTGAGTAAATAGCACCACAATAGCTTGTTGGTCTAGTTTTATTTTTGGCAAGTATGTAATGGTGTCATTTTTATTGTGCTGATGAGTTGATTGTTCGATTGAAATTACAAAAGACACTTCGAAAGCACACTCGTAAAAAGAAGATTTGTAATGTGTCAATTTCTATTTTACTGCTATTTTCGTTGCGTGCTGTTTCAGTCTTCCTTTTTGAAAAATTATATGTATAAAAAGCGGTATATTTCTAGCCTTATTCGATAATCCTATTTGAAACCTAGAGCTGTCAATCGGACCCGGATTCTGATCTAAGATCCGGATCTTAGTGGATCCGGATCCAAAAATTGATTCTGCAAATCCGGATATCGGATCCGAAATCCGGATCTAAGGGGATCCTGATCTCGGATCCGAAATCCGTATCTAAGAGGATCCGGATCCAAAATGGGTTCTGTGGATCCGGATGTCGGATACGAAATCCGTATCTAAGTGGATCGGGAACCAGACTGGGTTCTGTTGATCCGGATCTCGAATCCGAAATTCCTATCGAAGTGGACCCGGATCCAAAAACGTGTTGTATAAATGTGGTACGGGATTCAAAACCCGGAGCCCAAAATAGCTTGCATAAATCCAGATCGCAGCTTCGGATTTTTACTTTCGGATCTAAAAATAGGTTGTGTAAATCTCGATTGGGGATTCGCAGTCTATATTCAAATCTCAAATCCGAGTTCGAATTCTAAACTCGGATTTTGGATCCGGATCCCTATTCCGGATACCAGCAATATTTGATCCGAATCTAGGCGGTTTTCAGATTCAAATCTGGAGGTAAAATAGATTACTAATATTACTATAGGATTTAACTAATATACTAATATATCCTAGTCAATCAAACTTACCAAGTAAGTTAGGTTAATATAATCGCTACGTCGTCGTCGTCGTCGCCGCCGTCGTCCGTTGCCATATTCCCATAATGATACAATAAATGATATATATGTACCTTGTTTAGTTTTTACGCTGATTACAAATACGTTATACACTTTTCGATATCTCATTTAGTTTTCGAGATAATCGAATTTATTTGAGAATGTTAACAGTACAAATTATTATAATCTTTAATAGATATTCAAATGATTCTTATTATCATTTCGGCTTCAGTATGACATCATATAATTTTTGTGCAAAAGAAGATCAATTAGTTCGCGAGTTTAAGTACTAGTTATTTAATTTAAAATATATAATTTCCTTTTATAAAATTTCGGTAAGTTTGGTTTTAAGGCGTACATGCGTCTTAGATTTTTTAATTTTATTTTGTAGCCTAGTACACTACATACTACATAGCATACGACTATAATTACAATTACAGTACAAGTACAGGGTGTTTATATTTAGACACTTTTGCAAAGTATCCCGCTTATTTTGGAAGATAGAGGGTTGCGGTTTTCGTGACACTGTACTTTTTTTTTGTGAAACTAAACATACCGCCAACAAAATTTTCATAGCCCTATTGGTTTTGGAGATACAGAGTAAAATTCAAATTATCACTTTTGGGACATTCCCCGTATCTCGGTTATCGTTTAACTTATTAAGAGGTGACAAGGTATTCTTATAAAACTTTTTCCGTAGAATCCAGTGGCGCAGTTTGCTTCTTTCTTGCGCCATCCGTCTTTTTTAGTTATGACGCAAATATGTTCTTTTTAAATAGGACACCCTATATATTTTTAACTAATTAAATTAGGCATTTTCTGGGCTTTTCAAAAATATATTACAGTTTATCTTATTTTGAAAAATAACTGAATAAACTACACTTCCCTCAAAATTAATACGTTATTTAATAGTAGGGTAGGCTATGGCAACAGAAAATACAATGACGCTCAATAATTCTCCTATATGCTCTACAACAAATAACCAAATTGTGCGAATTGTGTATTATAGAAGATGGTTAATCATTTTGAACAATTTCCATAGTTATTTTGATATGTTGTTGTTTTTAATGTATGCTATATGAAAAATTGAAAACTCTATAATTACAAATTATACAGTTAAATATTTAGGTACGTTGTTAGATAAATAAAACAAAATTATTCAAAAATCACTTTATAGCATTTTCAGAATAAATAATTTGCCAACATATTTCTTTTTATCGGCGCCATGACATACGATTTAGTAAGGTATTAATTTTGAGAAAAGTGTAGTTTATTCAGTTATTTTTCAAAATAAGTTTATATACCATTATATATTTTTAAAAAGCCCAGAAAATGCTTAATTTAATTAAAAATATATAGGGTGTCCTATTTAATATCAACATTTTTGCTTCATAACTAAAAGACGGATGGTGTCAAAAAGAAACAAACTGGGCCACTGGATTCTATGGAAAAAGTTTATAAGAATACCTTATCAACTCTCTAATAAGTTAAAGACAACCGAGATACGAGGAATTCCCCCAAGTGATAATTTTCAATTTTACCCTGTATCTCAAAAACCAAGAGGGTAATGGAAATTTTGTTGTCGGCATGTTTACTTTCACAAAAAAGGAGTAGTGTTGTGAAAACTGTATCCTTCTATCTTTAAAAATAAGCGAGATATCTTGCAAAAGTGTCCAAATGTGAACACCCTGTACATTGTATTAAAAGATTAAGTAAAAACTAAAAAGAGCAAGAAACATGTGAGTAATTTATCAGTTAATATCTTTGTGCATTTTGGTTTTTAATGTTTTGATGTAAGAACACTAGACATCGAACACTCTCGGTACTAAGACAGGCTCGTTTCTGCGTTATAATATTTCCGGATGATGAAAATACGCGTTCCGACGCAGCTGGTTGCGGGAATGCACAAGTATTTTCTTGTGACTTTTGCCATTGTAGGGTAGCGATGGCTGTTTTGTTTCCACCAAATCAAAGGATCTTCATTACGGCCTATTGGTCACCCAATTTGTAGCGGCTAAATTCAAAGCTTTCCCCAATTTCAGAATCTTCTACTGCTTCTTCCACTTCTTCGCCCAGAAGAAAATCAAGTGCAGTTGATCGCTTTTTTAAAATTTAGTTTTTGTTCTTGATATTTTACATCGATGCTTGATACGGCGGCCCGGTTTTATCGCCATCACACAAATGCGAGGAATTCGAGGTACTTACCTTTCGATATTATTATTCTGTTGTTTTTCGACCACATATTTATATTCGTAGCTAATACTTATTTGAGGAAAACGGAATGCAAATAACAGAAAACAATCCGTGTTGTATGAAAGTTTCCCACTATTACAAAAAGAAACGAATCTCTTCAATTTTACCCTAGTTTTGGAGGATTACCGTTGCACAAAGTTATATAGCCCAAAAGTTCTTCAATTTCAATGATTTGCGAATGGTTATGTAATGCACCTTTTCAAGCATTATTCTGGCAACAGTTGTTGCACTGTTGTGTTTGATGGTTACTCCACTACACCGTCAGGTACGAACAGCTGATATAATCTGAAGGTACTAGATTAAAAAAATAGTGGATCTAATCTTTGAAAAAAAAAACAGTGATAGCTGTCGAGTAAAAGTATTTTCTTTCCGACCAAAATAATAAATCCCCACTGATTCCTTTCTTATCAACCGACCTTCGCACTATGCAGTTGAAACTGAGTAAGCATCCCGTGATGCTAACATTGATTGTTCAAACAGTAGTTGCGAAATCCTTGAAGAGTAATAAAGTTGCAATAATTGTTGATTGTCCTCCTTTTGGTTTTAACGTCACCGGAACGACAGGTACTAGTTGTTAAACCAAGCCATGATAGGAAAATCTACTCAAGCTAGAATTTATAAAAGACAGCATATTTTTTGTTCGTGTATTCAGCGGGTACGATACTGATTCAGCGTCCTATTGAAAGGAAAATTGTTTGTATTAATTTGTGTATGAAGCTTTTACATTGCAAAGTATTGTTGATGTATTTAACGTCCAAACCTTTTCCTATAATGGACCTGAGATTAAAATATTTCTGGCATTGTACTCTGCGCCCCACACCCAGACCGCCTTAATATGCACCAAAGCCAAACCCAATATTTCTACACTTCCACCAACTGAAGAACACACTACAGTTAATTTTCCAATGCTACACCCCAAGGTACTACATTGGTTTACATGAGATTTTCCAATGATCCACCCGAAGGTTTTTTTTACTTGAAAAATTTGGAATTTTGCCGAACCCTTGCTGTTCCAAGCAAGGTAGGGATCTTTAACGTGCGCGACAACACTCATACACGGATTCTCCATTTTACCTCTCAGCCGAACGAGGGTGTATTTTTGTTAAAAATGCTCGCCTAACATTTTTCAAGCGGACCGTGTCGGGATTCGAACCTGGGACTTTGGGTGTAGTAGTAGTCACACACATACCACTACACCACGGAGCCGCCTTACTACAATGGCCAGGAAGCGAGTTCTTTTACCTGAAAATTTTTAATTTTGCCAAACTCTTGCTGTTCCAAGCAACATAGGGGTCTATAACGTGCGTGACAACGCCCACACACGGGACCTGCATGCCAATGAGGGCGGAGTGTGTCGGTATTCGAACCTGAGACCTTGGTCATAATAGTCACACGCATAGCAATTACGCCACGGAGCCGCCAACCAAAGGAACACTTTTATCTTAGCAATAGGCCGAGAAACGATCAACTGCAGGAGCACTATATTTGCTTTTCCAATTCTCCACCCGAAAGTACCACATAGACCAGAAGCGAGTTTCTCTGACCTGGATAATTTGTTGATGCACGCAAGGTAGGGATCCCTAACATGAGTGGCAGTACTCACACACGGGATATCCATTTTACCTCTCATCCGAACAAGGGCGTGTTTTGAGTAAAGTACTCGCCTAACATTTTTAAACGTGCCGTGTCGGGAATCGAACTCGGGATCTTGGGCATAGTAGTCACCCGCATACCAACTACGTCCAGAGACCGTCCAACTGCAGGAGCACTACGTTTGATTTTTCCAATGCCCCACCCAAAGGTACTAAAGTGGCCTGAAAGCGAGTTCTTTTTTACCTGGAAATTTTGAATTTCGCCGAACCCTCGTTGGTTCAAGCAAGGTGGGATTCTTTAACGTGCGCGACAACACTCACACACGAGACCTCCATGTTGACTCTCATTCGAACGAGGGCGTACTTTTATGAAAAATTTTCACCTAACATTTTTCAAGCGCAGCCGTGTCGGTATTCGATCCCAGGACCTTAGGCACAGTAGTCATACGCATACCAACTACGCTACGCAGCCGCACTCCCTACTGCAGGAGCAATTTTTCCCGAAACAGTGGCGTTTGAGGTTTGAGAACTATCGGCTGACTTCAGAGAGAATGCTTGAACACCAGTACTACCATCTCCGATATAGATACGGCTGACCAGGATTTGCAATGTATACCTCATGAAGAAGCCAAACAATCGACATCTGATAATGACGAATAGGTTATAATCACAGCAACTTTAACTGGGAATCAGGCGAGATTGAGTAACCAAACATATTAATTGTAGTTTCTCCGCACGTTTTTATCACTTTATTTAGTATTTATAGCTTAGTGATAGTAAATCGATAATGTTTACATTGTTTTTCTAATCTTTATACTCTTTACTAAAAAATTTTTTAATTTTTATTGTTCCTCTTGTATATTTTTCTATAAGTGGTTACTCTATTTTGGTACTCAATGTAGCAGATCAACTAGTATATCAAGAACTTCAAATGGTAGAGCCTTATATGAGGAAAAAAGGGAGAGTCGAGTGATTAAATTTATTTTTGCACACCGTTAGAACTCTTAAGTATTTCAGGTATTTCCTCTAATGAAAGTAGTTGTTCTATTTAAAATTACTTTTGGTTGTTGTATTGTTTGGTTATTGTACATATTTGTTTTACTACATTTAAATGTTTGTTTAATGGTTGGTATATGTATAAATATATCACACACGTCATGTTTAAATTCAATATAATTTGTTTGATATTGTGAAGTTGTCTTCTTAATGCACTAGGTATTAATAAGTGTATTCATAAGCCGCTTAAGGCCCTATAACTCGGTAACTATGAGGTGTACAAAAATGTATATGTGGTGTTCTTGTTGAGTAACCTGGTTAATGCTTCGTAGCAACATAGATAATATTTATTTATAAGTTTAAAAATACAAACTAATTATACATTAAAGACATGACGCACAAAGAAAATATTTATAAAAGTTTTTGTTATGCATAATTATAGCAAATGTCTTTTAACACCGAAAGCACTTTATCTTGTAAAGTTGTGGAATACATTTCTAGTAGCTTGTTGTAGCTTCACGACGAAGCCCTGGATCCTGTGTCGCGTAAAGGATGATATTCATCGTTACGCTGAATGCAGTGCGTTACCTAACAGCGGTGACTGGGATAGGCTTTCCACGCTAGGGTACCCTGCAGCTAGTAGACAGATATGCTGGCACATAGACGACTTCCTCGTTTAGTAGAAATTAGAACGCGCTCATGGCGGAATGTCCTCAATCTTGGCGTGCATGTTGGCGTCACGTGCTCTAGGAGGTGGTTTCGATGACTTCGGAGGTGGAGCGGATCTAAGCTATATTGTAGCGGAAAATTTATTTAACATTCGTTTTAATGATGATATTAATAACGAAGAGTAGAGAGCAATTAAAGACTTATGTTTCGAATACTGAGATATATTCCATTGTGAAGGAATACCTTTAACTTTCACCAACACAGTCACGCATAATATTGAGCTATGAGATAATAAACCAATTTTCACCAAAGCATATAGACTACCTCAAGCAAGTCAAGAAAATACTCTTTGTATGTTTGTTGTGGTTTGTTTAGCATTCTTCTTAATCTTCTTTGGGAATTAAACCACTCATAGTTCTTAAAATCATCTTTATTTACGTTTTGATCCATGACCTAGGATCGTTGTCATGGATCGAAACGTAAATAAAGATGATTTTAAGAACTATGAGTGGTTTAATTCCCAAAGAAGATTAAGAACAAGTCAAGAAAAATCAGATAGACAGGTAGTAGACCTATTGATGCAAGATATCATTCAACATTCGAATTCACCTTGGAGTAGAATACAACTCAACGCCATAGAGACAGAGTCAGTTGTAGGTAACGTTGACGAAACAGAGATATGAGAAGACCCAGAAGAAATAGACACCATCCATTCAACACAAAACGAACAACCAAAAACTACAATTAAAATTTTAAACGAAGCAATAGATTACAAAACCAAACTAATTTATAGTTACCGAAGTTTTAACCAATCAAATCCAAATAACGAAAGATAATAATGAGCTGCAAATAATTAAAATTCTAAAAAAGTACACCCCAGAGAAAAACGTTTTTACTTTTATTTTACCACAGAACATTTGTACAAAAGATTTTCCGAATTATATATTAGACTGTTTAATAATTCAGGACCCGAGATTATCAGATGCACATGAAAATTAATAACTTTAGATGACCCAGACGAAATAAACGATGTAATTCAAAACCAACACGAAGGTAAAACAAACCATCGTAGAATAAACGAAATTTTGAAACAATTCATAAGGAGATACTATTTTAAAGACATGAAAGAATTAGCCACGGATTTTATTAATAAGTGTGAATTATGTGACAAGGCAAAATACGACAGATCACCACCAAAAATACGCTTAATGTTAACTAAAACACCCGACAAACCTTTTCAAAAATTACATGCAGACACGTTGATAGTAGAAGCTCAAAACTTTTTATCGATCGTAGACGCATTTCACCAAAGTAGGCCAAGCGATACCCATTACTTCAAAAAATAGTATCGATGTAACCCAAGAATTTCTAAAATACTTTACATTTTATGGTACATCTGAATCGATAACTTTAGACAATGGGAACGAATTTAGAAACGAAACCATACAAAATACCTTAGAACTCCTTAAGACAAATATTCATATTTTAACGGAAAATCACCCGAATCAAATGGATTATCGAAAGATTACATTTGACACTACTAGAAAAAATTAGACTGTTAAGATTAACCTATAAAAAAGAACATTACTAATTTAATGTCATATGTCCTAATTGTTTACAACAACACAATTCATTCTTCAACTAACTTTACACCCCTCGAATTAACATTAGGACACTCAGATTCCCGCAACCCTTACGATATACACTATAATAAAAAAGTATATCAACAGTACGTCAAAGACCACAAGGAAAAATTAAAAATTACTTATAATACTGTCAAAAATAAATTAGATAACGATAAAGAACGTACCACAAAAATCCGCAATGAGAACGCTAATATAAATAGATTTTCAGTAGGACAAACCGTGTATGAAAGGAATTTTAAAAGCAAGGGACACAAAACGGCCCCCAGAAATTTAGATCCGTTTAAAATCATAAAATACATACATTTAAAGAATTTAAGACACCCTATAATTTCAGATGGACAGCAATCCCCCTTGCCGTCAACCTTCACTCAGGTAGAATGGACGCCAACGACATAATAGTGGAAGATATACAAATAACCCTGGTCTACTACCAGTAAAAGTGGCAAGTATGCAAAACACAGTAGACTATAGGACTTTCGCACAGAAATTTAATTTAACCGAATTAAAACAAGAATTTTATATAATTAGAGACAATTACAACAGACCGAAACAATCAATGGACACATCTGAATTCGGAAAAGAGTATGCGATAGAAATGCTCAATTACAAAAGTATAATGGAAAATATCCTAAAGAACACAAACGACAAATTCAATCTATTAATACCAACAGATCAAACCACAAAACAGAAACGAGCAATTATTAATGGATTAGGTAATATTATAAAAGCTATCACAGGCAACTTAGACAATCAAGATGCCGAACGAGACGACAACGCAATACAACAATTAATTGACAATCAGAACTACATACAAATTATTGTTAAAAACCAAATATCCTTAATCAACAATAATAAAATTTAACGATACACTAAAAAACTTAGTAAAGAACCAAGACAGTATAACAAACAGAATACTAACTCTTGAAAGTAACATGCAGACCACAATGTTAGGAATGCGAGATTTAATAAAATTTAACACGATATTTAATCAAATGATATCGAGCCTTACTGTAATTCAACAAATTTTAGCTACATTAGAAAATGCTTTAACATTTGCTAGATTAAATACGTTACATGCTAGTATTATCGAACCGATGGATTTACTAAATGTATTATTAGGAATCAAATCACCTATAACTCATAGTAAACTAAACTACTCTTTGAAGTAACAGAATCTAACATACTTGTATTTGAATAAATAGCCACAGTAAAAGGTTATGTAAAGAATTATGAAATTACGTTTTTAATAGAAATCTCCATTATAGAAATTAACAATTACAATTATTATCATTTGTTTGCTTTCCCCATGAAAATTACCAGCCAATACCAAGTTATTATACCTAAAACCGAGTTTTTTCCCTAAATGAACTTAGGTATGGATTCACCAATGAAAAATGCAAAGAAGTGGCACCCAGCCAATATTTATGTCAATCAATAACGACAACAGCTATTCAAACAGATAGTCCTTGTGAAGTATAATTATTAAAATACTCTAATCACTATGAGAATTGTGAACCAAAACCAATACAAATTACGGACATTAAAATTCAAAAAGTTACGGACAACAAATGTTTTGCTGTATTTCCTCAAGAAGTAATAGCAACCGCCAAGTGCAACCAAGACGAAAACAGTTTAACCCTAATCGGAAGCAAAGTGATCACCATAAAAGAAGATTGCTATTCGAAACTAAAAAGTGAAATTATTCGAATATATCAAAACCCAACAGTGACGAAGAAATTTGCAAATCTACCTGAACTACAGTTCAAGATTCCTTAAACCGAAAACAACGAACTTATCAATAAACCGAAGCAACTAGAACATTTAGACCTAGACGATCTCAACCACACCGCGAAATTAATGGACACCTATAAAGACCATTTGAGTGAGTTAAAAGTGCCAAAATTACATTGTGACAATATCAGTGTTTGGACAATTTTATTGATCATTGTAATAATTTTATTAACTGTATATTTATTGTATAAAATGTATCTTAGATATAAGAATAAAGAAGCAAAGGTGAACAAAGAAATCATAAATGAACCCTAAGGGACAATAAGTTTTAAAAATTAAGTACGACCCTTAATTTTCATCTAAATCGGGAGGAGTTACATATCCCCCAAATTAATATATATGTATATTCAAATGCAACTATTAAATCTTAAAAAATAGATTGTTTCATTGTATAATTGAATGACACATTATAAAAGGATAATGAAAGTTCATAATCAGACGTGTGAAAGGAAGCAACTACTTTGTATTCCAGACGTATCATGATATGCAGGTGCAGGTCACAATAGATTATAAGAAAGCAATTGTAAGAATTAAGATTACTAAGAAGTAATACATTGTAATTTATCACGAAGTAGCAGACATGAGATCTGCACTTCCCACAAGACTATGCGAAGTCAGGGATAGCATAAATACCCTGAGGAGCTCATGATGGCCAGTCAGTCTCGAACTTCATAATTTTAACATTGTTGGTTGTTCAGCTACTCATTAGTAATTAGTAATTTTGAATATTTGTTAATTAAAATGTCCAAGTTGTCAAATCATTATTTAATTACTGTATAAATAAAATACACTTGATAGGAGTGTTTTTTGAAAATAAGGACTTCTTTAAAAGAAGCTCCCAAAGGCTCAAAACCTATCTCGCGCAATAGTTTTCGAGATATTAGCAAAAATTTGAAAAAATTAACATGTTTCCGATCATTGTCGCTAGAGCTCGCCTCCCATTCATCAGGACTTTCGGTTTATTTATCACTAGGTACCTACAAACAAGTATGCACAGATTCAAAGCTTTTGGAATTTTTTGAAGATAAAATTCGTTGTTGGTCTTCGTTTACTGGACTAATATGAATAAACGCTTATGGAAGGTTAACTTCATATCACGCATCTGCAAACTTTCAGTCTTACGAGTGTGACCGATGAAAAATAATTCGCTTGGAATAGGAAGAATCATTGATATTCAGAAGCTGGTCGCTCAAATAGTTATATGTGTAATACAGTTGTATGTTTGTCATCAACATGTGTTATAAATATAACATAAGATGGGTAAATCGACATGATTTGTCGATAAGAAACAAATAAAGTAACGACAGTTACAGGCACTCCTATACAAAACTCAAATAAATACGTACGATGCAGCAAATATAAGTTAAAGATAGAGCACAAACCTCTATATGAATGAACGACAAAACTAAATTTAGTTTAGGTCAGGTTTTAACCTAAATTTAAAAGGAAATGCTGGTATCAAGTGATAACAGAGTACAGGGAATTGTAAAAACTCAGAGAGGATGTATTTTTTAGCACTTCAGTGACCTTGACATACCCAAGCGCCATATTACGCAAATTCTATAATGTACGCACTATATAGTTGTGTAAGAAACGCTGTTACACGCAGAATGTTAATTTAATCACGTCCATTGATTCAGTAATAAATTAGATAGTCGTGCAAACATTTTAGGAATGTTTGTATATAACCGACTTATTCAATTTCTCTTTCGTTATTTCTTGTGGCACGTAGTAAATGCGTTTAAATGCAATTTTGGTAATTACTGGATCATGGTGCGACAGCTGATATTTTTGATTGTATGAGAAAACCAAGAACTTTCAATATTTTACGTGCAAATGAGTTCTGGTGGGTACGGTGCAACTTTTTATATTAGGTTTTAGTGTTCAGATTAAGATTTTTCTTAAACAGGAGACGAAGAAAATTTCTGGAAAGTGTAAGTACTGCGAGACATGCAGCAAATAAGTTAGGACATCCAGCAAAACCAATTAGATAAAAGATTGGTGTAAAATACTGTTCATCATCAACCGTACATGCAACGCTCATTGGTTGCTATTCGGTTGGCTTAACCTTCACAGTCATTAACTCACAACCCATATTACAAATGCCTGCGTATAAATTTTTCATTACTTAAATATCTATCAGTTAGCATGAAAATCCAACATTAGGTTTCTTCGTCATTTTTATTTTTACTTCACTATAGACGACCATAAAAATTTCCCTCACGTTTCAAGGTCAGTATTTTATACAATTATTACTGACAAACTTCAATACAAAAAATGTGTACAAGTTGGATGCTAAAAACGCTAACGGAGAACACAACGAGAAAAAGAATAATAAAAAATGGTATTAGTAGTAATTTCTCTTCTAAATTGACTGCAGTTGGAAAGAAAGTCTTGTTCTTTGTTGGACGTATTAAGTATAGGACCAAAAGTGAAACCGTCTCTAATCACCTACGGGAAACCATTCCGAATAAAGAGTTTTCTTGTGATATTCTGAAAACACGGGGTGTGTATGCATGTTTTTGCATAGAAGTTCACTTTGATGACAAAGTCATTGTTGAGAATCCTCCTAACTGGCCGAGTGGCACTGAAATCCGGCCATATATTTTTCGTAAGAAATCGGTCCCGGAAAACAATTCTTGACACTAAGACTAGTGGTCAAATTTTAAATGGGAACCAGTTTGGCAAATCTAGTATTCACTTTTCTTATCAAAATGTGCGGGGTCTTCGTACCAAGACTATCAAGACATTACTCAATATTAGTTCAGCTAACTTTGATTGCATAGTTTTTTCTGAGATTTGGTTATCCAATAACATTTCTAATATTGAAGTTGTTCCTAATAATTTTAATATATTTCGATGTGACTGCAAGTATGAACTAAACAAACATAGAGGAGGAGGGGTACTTCTTGCCATTAAATCACAAATTAAGTCTCATTATTTTGAGGATATTTAGATTAAAATTTTTTACGGTCATATTACCTTATTAATAGGAGCGGTGTTTTTTCCTCCTAAATCGTCTCATAAGCTGTATCAAGTATTTGTTGATAAAGTAGATTATTTAAGAACCAGCAATAATACAGCTAAAATTTTAATTTTTCGGGACTTCAATGTTCCTGAAATTACATGGGTTGTAATTGATGGCTATTTTTTGCCCACTAAACACTGTCTTAAATCACATTAACAGAATAACTAATAATCAGGGTAAACACTTGAACCTACTTTTTTTTCTGATTTAGAATCACTCAAAGTCATTAGATCCCAAAATATTCTGGTCAAGGAAGATGGATATCACCCAGCTTTGGAATTAGTTTTACTTTTAAAAGTACCTGCAAGTACGCCATCTAACAATAAATCTGTGGTATTTCAGTTTTTTTTGGCGTCGCCGTGGATCAATGTAGTACGCGTAAGACTACGGATCCCAAGGTCCCAGGATCAAATCCCGACACGGCCGCCTGCTTGAAAAATGGCAGGTGAGCATTTTTCACAAAAATTATGCCTTCGTTTGGATGAGAGGTTAAATGGAGGTCCCGTGTGTGAGTGTTGTCACGCACGTTAAAGATCTCTACCTTGCCTGGAACGACAAGGGTTCGGCAAAATTCTAAATTTCCAGGCAACAAAAAACTCGCCTCCTGGCCAATGTAGTACCTTCCGGTGGAGCATTGGGAATGTAAATGAACGGTATTTCAGTTTAGTATTTACTTTTTTTCCGGCTACGTCTAAGTACGTAGCAAGGTAAAAGTTCACTTGAAAAGTTGAAACAAGACGATGAGATAAAGATTGTTATTTAAGAGTTGAACAACTGAGCGAGATAAATTATGATGAATGCAATGATGTTCACAAACTGAACATGCTTCCCCAAATTTCAAATATAAACAAAATTCAGTCCACAAAAATGAAGCGTGCAAAGCAGTAGTGTCTTCATAATATAATCACACCAGTCAGCTGCTTATATTGTTAAACTGGTTCTGAGCTATGAATTGCTGCTATGCTTTTTGTCATTTCAATATGATTATATATGAAGCAAAAATGTTTGGATGTTGGTGGTCATGTTTATACATAAATTTAATAATGGGTTCCTGTTAATGTACACAAAATGATTCCAATGGACAACTAATTTCGTTGTGGGCTACGAAATTTGATGTAAAAAACAATTTGTAGTGTTTTGGGTAAAGAAAATTAATCTCATACGTGGAATTGCTGCTATTTTTCAACGTGCTCCATGTAATAAGCAAAAAATGGAATTTAAACTTAAAAGGAACTTAATCAATTAGGTTATAAAAATAAGATTAATATGAAATTAACAGAAGAAAAGAATAATTTTACTACTAATGGTATTGTGCCTGTGTGCAATTTCAGATGTCAGCTCTGGGTCAGAATAAACCATAAACAGTACGTCTAAATAGAAATAACTATATATTTATTTGCGAAAGCAATACAATTCTTTTATGTGGCAATTCGACATCCAACGCCAACCCTACTCTCTATCCGCTTCGTGACACACACCTACCTGGCCTTATATACAATGTATCTTACACTCGACCCTTCTGACGTATCATGGCCATTGATGACCCATTATAAAATAATAACTATAATATTGTACAACTCATAAACAACTTAAAAGTACACACAAAAGCCTCATTAACGCACCTCGGTTTGAAAAGGATAAAACAGAAACAATCAGTAATTCACATCATAGTCCTCTAAATATTGTGGTTTTCGAACCGTACGTTTTTGAATACAGATGCATTAATATATGCATCACCGTATTCTTTTGAAACAATACTATCCGTACGCTCACTAATCTCCTAAAATTTCTCACCCATTTCTTCGGAATGCTTGTCGTAATGATCACTATCAGCCGATGCACCCTCCTCTTCACACGTTCTTTGCTCATCTTCTGGTAATTTATAAATCTCTATTCGACTCACATGTACCGTTGTAAATCGACGACCTTAGACGCCTTTAATACTAGCTACTCGGTAAGTATCAGCAGGTAATGTTTCTGTAATTATCAACGGTCTTCGATAATGCGCTTGTATTTTCGTACTTTCACCTTTATGTGTATGTAATTTTCGTATAAAAACAATATCCCTTACGTTGTAAATTATCGCTGTTGAACGTTTTCTATCGTGTCTTGCTTTGAAAGTTTGCTATTCACGCAGTATATTTTTGCGGATTTCAATTTGAAGTTCTTTTGGTGGTTTCCATTCAACGTTCTTGCCATCGCGCACCATGTTTACCAAACGACCATCGATAAAACAGCATAAAATCAAATAGAACTTCGAATAAAGATTTTCCTAATGACTTATTTATGTCTGTGTTTAAATTTTGTTCCACTTCTAGAATTTTTTCACCCCAACTAGTTTCCTCTTCCATACTAGTAATAATTATCAGAAGTACGGTATTGTTGACGTATTCGACTTAGCCATTTGCACGAGCACACTGTGACGAATTCAATATGTATTTAATTCCATGTTTTTTTACAAAATTTCGAAACTACTCTGATGTGAAACAAGTCCCACAATCGATACTATTCGATCCGGTATACCAAAATGCCTAATAAATTTTTTTATAACAAATACGGCAACTTTCGCTTCTGTATTTTCCACTGGATATAATTTAACAAACTTTGTAAACGCATCAATAATAACGAGAAGATACACGTTTCCATCTTCATTACGAATAAATGGCCCAGTGTGATCGATGTGAATTCTAGAAAAGGGTTGCTCTGGAACAGGAAGCGGGTTTAAAAATCCAGGTTGCTTCCCTGCAGGAAGTTTTGTTAAAAACATTCTGGACAAGTGCTTACGTGTCGACGCACATAGCGTTTAAATCGTACAAACCAATATAATTCCCGAATTTTTGCCACTGTTCAATGTACATTAAAATGTCCCATCAGGTCGTGAAATTTGACAATAATGCTTTTTCGCATATCTTTTGGTATTACATATAGCTGTATAACTTCGTCGTTCTTAATGAATTCGCGAAATAATCTTCCATTTCTTAGCACACATGCATTGGCATATTGCTGTTCTTCGGTTGTATGTTCATCTGAACTGTTCATCACTGCTGAAATTATATTTTGTAAATTTTTATCGGTATGTTGAATTTGTGTGACTACTACGCCCAAGGTCCCAGGTTCGAATCCCGAAACGGTCCGCTTGAAAAATGTTAGGCGAACATTTTTCACAAAAATACACCCTCGTTCGAATGAGAGGTAAAATGGAGGTCCCGTGTGTGAGTGTTGTCACGCACGTTAAAGATCCCTACCTTGCTTGGAACAGCAAGGGTTCGGCAAAATTCCAAATTTTCCAGGTAAAAAAAACTCGCTTCCTGGCCAATGTAGTACCTTCGGGTGGAGCATTGGAAAATCACATGTAAGGTATTTCAGTTTAGAAAAATATCATACGATGACATTATTAGCTTTTTCATGAAGTTTACTGGAATTTTGTCCACGCTGATCACAATATTAATATTATCGTCAAAGAGTTCTACAAACGAATTAATCTTGCTGTTAATCTGTTTATTCCTAAGAAATATCCTAAACCTAGAAAATTTCCTAAATGGTACAATGAGAAACTATTTAAACTAATTAAGTTTAAAAATAAATTGCACAGTAAATTCAAGAAATCTAAGTCAAATTTGCGTCGGCTAAGCAAAAATGAAATGAACATATGATATAATCTTTTCATCAGGAACTTAGAAACTGAAATTAAAACAAATTCCAAAAGCTTTTGGGCATATATTAATTCTGTTAGGAAAGAAGTGCGCATTCCTAATAGGATGTATTATGGTGGTAATTTGCCATTCTCATCCCAAGAAATAGTTGATGCCCTCGCTGATCATTTCAGTTCTTGTTATCTATCAAATCTGGATGCCAACAGAGGCTTATGCAACTTTTCTGATGTGTGTGTTTCATCTGCCAGCTTGTTCGGTCATACATTTACAGCCAATAAAATCATACTCTAGATATTAACAAAGGGACTGGTCCTGATGATACATCCTCAATCTTTTGGAAACAATGCTGTATGATACTTACTGAACCGCAACAAGTTGTATTTCAAAAATCTTTGGACTTGGGTATATTTCTGGAATGGTGGAAGAAGTTCTCCCTTTATCCTGCGTACAAAAATGGAGATAAAATTGTTATAGAAAACTTCAGAGGAATCTCACTACTTTCTATTTTAGCTAAAACTTTTGAATCGATAGTTTGTTATGAGTTATGTAACACAGTTAAACATGCCTTGGTGAAGCAACAACATGATTTTTTCAAAGGCCGATCAATATGCACTAATCTTGCTGTTTACCAGGATTTTCTAGTTAATGCACTGGAAGAAGGAAACCAAGTTGATGTAATATATACAGATATATCTAAAGCATTTGATAGGGTGTAGCATAATTTGTTGGCGGAGAAACTGTATGCTTTTGGAATCCAAGGTGTTTACCTCCAATGGATTTCTTCTTATTTGTCAGGCAGATCTCAATACGTACATATTTGAGGTGTTAAATCTAAAGGAATTATTGTGACCTCGGGAGTGCCGCAGGGTCTCATCTTGGCCCTATATTATTTTATTTTTTCATAAACGATGTCGTTTCTGTATTCACATCTACTCAGTCCTTACTTTATGCGGATGATCTCAAGTTCTTTACATATGCTAATTCTTACACGGGTTGGTTTACGGATTCAGCGTGACCTTGATAATTTGGTTCCTTATTGTGAACGTAATTTACTAAGTCTTAATGTTGCCAAGTGTAAAACAATTCGTTTTTACGGATGTAAGAATCCGATCGGATTCATTTATCACATCAACAGTATTCCCCTAGAATTTGTTAACAGTATTTCTGACTATATCACCGCACCAGATCTGAGCACAGAACAGACTAATGAATTGCAGTTGACTATATCAAAGTAGACGAGTTGAAAACAGAGCAAACCAAAGAATCGCGAGAAATTCCAACTCATTTTTTGTGGTACCCAAAAATCCGTACGCTCATTGGTTAAGCTAAATTTGGAGATTCTTTTACACTTAAAAGTTGTAAAACATAATTTCATTGGTTAAAGACATCATTAACGTTTTTCAACACAGGAAGAATAGGAAATGGAAGGTATAAATATAATTGCAAATTCTTCGAAAGACATTCGTTAGTGCTCACCATAGCCTAAAGAATCACCTTGCAATGCTCTCGATAGCCTGCAAACCCTTCAAGGAGCAGTGCTCTCCACAGCCTGCTATACTTCAGCGCGCAATGCTCTTCATAGCCTGCGTATCCTCCGACCGTGACGCTGTACGCCAACATACCTAGGGCACGTCATTATAGTTCATCAATTAATAGTCAATAAACTACGTATGAACGTTAAGCTCCGTTTCATACTTCACCGACAAGTCGTTACTATGATTGCGTCTGTCAACTCTACCTCCGAAACGACACTCCCGTAGTGTTCAACGGCGACGCACTCGACGAGGCTTAAGGCACCACGACCACGAAGCCGTCCGAAGAGTTCAGAAGGCAACCGAAGACTTCTGAACTCTCTATACTTGTATATTTGTCAATTAGTAACTTTTAGTTTCATATCATAATTCCTTGTAACTTAACGTTGTCCCACAACGAAAACACGAAAAAGTCCGAAAAGTTCAGAAGACAACCGAAAACATCTGAACCATTTATACTTGTATATATTGTCAATTAGTAGTTCTTAATTTCATATCATAATTCCTTGTAACTTAACGTTGTCCCATAAGGAAAACATGAAGCCTTCCGAAGAGTTCCGAAAACGTCTGGACCTCTTCAAACTGTAAATATTTTCTAACTATCGGTGTTCAAGTTCTCACTGGGGCTCATAAGCACATTCCAAAGCCTTCCGAAGAACTCCAAAGACTACCGAAAATTTTTACACCTCGTTAAACTGTATATACATTATTTCAATAAGTGTATAAGTTTATTTTTGGTTCCACAAGCCATCCGAAAAAATCCGAAGATTACCGAAGACTTCCGAACTGCTCAAACTGTTAAAATTATTCAATTTCATTTTTATTTTTATGTATTTATGAAATTTATAATTAATTTTGCTTATACTTATTAAACAAATAATCAAGCCAAGCCTACTTGTTTTCAGACGCCGCCCACGCAAACGATAACAAGTGGAATTGTCCTTTTCTGCTCATATATACCATATACTGTTTCGATCATTCAGAATGTTAGGTTTCATCAAAAGAAACAGCACAGATCTATTTGACATTTGTTCTTTGAAGTTGCTGTATAACGCATTAGTTTTAAGTTTTCTAGAATATAATTCTCATATCTTGTCGCCTTATTACAAATGTCACATAGATAGATTAGAGAGTGTACAAGATAAATTTATTAAATATCTACTGTAGAAACTTAAGTTTCCTCATGACAACCTGGGCCATATAATCAGAAGAAGGTTAGTAGGAATACTAAGCTTAGAACAGGACGTAGGAATAATATGGTTTTCTTTATGTATAAGCTTTGTAATAACATGGTTGATAGCGTAAACTTATTAAGCATTATTGGTCTAAGGATAACTCGTAAGAATACAAGGTATAGTACTGTATTTAGTGAAAGCAAGCATGAAACTAATTATGCTTCAACTGATTGTGTATCAGGCTATGTAGGACTTACAATAGATTTTTTTAAGAATTCGACATCTTCCAATGCAACTACACTGAATTTAGAAACAAAATTCTAGAATTATCTTAATTTAGGGCTTTAAGTGTGCATGTTTTCATTTGTTTTATTTTTTATTATGGTGTATATCAATTGGAATTATCTGTATATACACACGGATGTAAATAAATAAATAAATAAAACAAAGCTTTTGGCGCTATCGTTTTCGGGGCGCTATGACAAGCATATTGATGCGCTTTAGTGTTACTTTGTGGCAGATGATGAAACCTGGATTGCTTGCTATTCTCCAGAGACTAAACAACAATCCAGTGAGTGACATCATTCGAATTCTTAGACAAAACTACAAACTTTCAAGCAGCAACTATCAACGCGGAAAATAAAGACACAGTTTTCTGGAAGCAAACAGGCGTTTTTCTTATAGATTTCCTGCCAAAAGGAACGAAAAGTATTATGAAATCTTATTCCAGCTTCAGCGTATCATTCAAAACTGCCGCGGGGACTACTCTCAAGATTCATCCTTTTGCTTCAGACGATGCTCGGTCTCACTGTGGCTAGTATACCAACGCAGCTGAATAAGTTTCATATCATCCACCTAACAGTCTCGATTTAACACCCTCAGATCTCCATGTTTTTCTATAACTTAAGAAATTTCTGCGTGGATTGCGATTGAAGAATGATGAAGTTTCGAAAAAGAATATTACTGGCTTGCTAAACGGACATGCAGCAGGGTTCGTTGATGACGGTGTGCAAAACCTGATGCTAAGACTTAACTAGTGTTTAGATATTAGTGGCGACTATGTAGAAAACCGTTCCGCACCTTGACGAAGTTCTAGATTACTAGAACGGGTGGATTGGTTTGAGTGTTCCAAAGAACTAAAGAGCCGAATCAAAAGTTTTACGAAATTGCTGGGAGTCTTTGGTGAGGAACCAGACTAAGATAGGTCCGCGAAAGAAGGAAGCAGCTTTTTCGGTACTAAGAGTGGCAGAGACCATAGGGGTCGGTATGGTAATCTAAGGCACACTACTGCGATGTGGAAGACAATGGGAAACCACCACATTATCTCCTAACTACACAGAGTACTTAAGTGGTAATAAACATTATGGTACTCTGGGGCAAAAGATTCCGGAGTTAAAATAGTCCCCCAATCGGATCTCCGGGAGGACTACTTCGGATGATGCGACCCGATGCTTCAAAATAAGACTCAGGAACATTTTGCGGGTCGGAGCGAGAATGTTAGAAGTGTGAAGCAAGTAGGTAAGCCAGATAACTTGAAAATCGAAATGAATAGGTTGGCACTCGATATAGTAGGGATTGGCGAAGTTCGGAGGGCAGAGGCAGGAAACTTTTGGAGAGGAGACTTCAGGGTAATTCATACAGGATGTAACGTTCGGTTTAATTCAACGTTTAGTATTGTATAGTTTACTTTAACGAGCATATTAAATATGCCAATTTGTGTTAAAGGACAGTCAAGTAAACTGTACACTTTTTCAAAATTGCGAAGAAGGCTAGAAAGTGACAGGAAGGGATTGTCAAATTTATTAAAAAGTGTCGAGTCGCGTTTTACGTTTGGGGTGTGTTTTAATTAATCTTTTGTAGGTCCACTGTAACATCCGATGTTATATACCGTCATTATTATGACGATAAGATGCCAATTCATAGTGGGAGTTTATTTGGATGAAAGAAAAGTGACCTCAGATTACATTTGCCGTATGCTGTAATCAACCGATTTAGTCGGGAACCTGATGAATTAACACACACCTATGATAAAGTTAGTTGGGCTGTTGCATTATACCGACACTCACTCTCCTCGCTGTGTTTATAGTGATCTGATTCACCCCACAAACCCTTCAAGGTAAGCGTTGCACTGTAGTAGTTACTAAGTGACCAAACTAGTTCGCACGCTGGTATTGGGATATTTTACCCTGAACTATAGAATGTTCTTTTGCATCTACCGTCAGTGAAGCTAAAAGTAGATAGTGTGTTTCGCCCCGTATTTACCCTACTTTCACGGTAGTCAACCGTGTAAAACAGAAAGCCGCTTGTGTGCGCATTGTATATCGATTAGTCCGTAGAATTTTAAAGCTGCGATACTTTTCCAAATTGTACAACTTGTTTCGTAACGTAAGACTGTACCAGTTGTAGCGCCTAGATAGTTCAAGTAGACTTACGTCTACCGTCCACATTGTTACCGGAAGTTTGCATGCACCCGGTGTAACACGCGTGATATTTCGGGCTATAATCTACACTCTTTTGGTCGTCAAACCTAAGAACCCGTACTGCCGTGAGGCCCAGGTGCATTCAACCCTACCCCCATCTTAGAAATAATTGTACTCACAAGTATATCTTTGGTAGCCCTGGCCAGTGCGAACTTCCACCTAGTTGTTACTTTTGGTTAGTTAGCATAACTAATTTGATCGTAGTTGTGGCGTGCTCAATATACGCCGTACCTACATTTGCTTATATACACCTTTGTTCATGTTACTTACTGTACTTAATTAATGTGTTCTTTTCAGCCATGTGTTTGTAAATAGAGTTAAGAGTATAATCCAGGTGCATTATTCTGTTGTAGTAATTTGCGTGAGTAGGGTGAATCAGTACACTCTACACCGTGAGTTTTCTTTACTCTCATATTTTCTTATTATAACAAGTGCAGGGGCGTTTGCTCGACCAGTAACGAGACTCCGATTATATCTAACACAGTGACATTACTGGTGGTGCCCACCCGATTTTGCCGTCATTCCCAATTTTTGACATACTACCAAGTGTACGCCCCATTATAATTGTCATCTTAGGGCATTTAGCAATCCCCACCTACGACTTTTATCATACCCACCCCTCACCGGCTAGAGCTAGGCCGCGCACGGATTCCGATCCGTCCCTTGGTGTCGTAGTGCTGAATTGGCCCGTAACAAGGATCAAAGGAAGAAAATTCTGGTGTGTGGATTCTCCTGCGGTAAATGACAGGACACCGTGTAGAAAATTACTTACTTAAGAACGAAAGAGTACCCATGGTTAGATTAGAATCTAAACCGGTAAATACAGTAATAATACAAGTATACATGCCCACCTCTAGCTACAGTGACGAAGAGGTAGAGGCGATCTACAAGGATATCGAACACATACTAGGATACGTAAAAGCTACTTTGCCACAAGACACCTTTTTGCTTAAACGGGCTGGTGAGTCTGCTAGTTCAGAAGTGACTCTTCATACTTTTTATACTTTTTACACTTGTCTAATTAATATTTTATAAATCTTATTTTTATTATTATTATTTTATATTTATATTTCATTTTCTTTTTGTCCTGATGAAGCTGCTTACAAAAGTGGGTGAAACGTCGACCTTGGGTTATAAAATGACACGGTTCCAACCCGGAACCATAAATATTTATAGGGTCCGTAAATTTGAAAAAAACATTCAACAATGTAAAATGAAAAAAATGTTTGAAATACTCAAAATGAATGGAATGAGTTGTAGGGATAGACGGATTGTACATAGCTTATTCAAATAGCAAACAATGGTAATAGAATTAGAGCATGTACGTAGAGAAGTAAATATTAGGAAAGTGTAAGACAGGGATGTGCTCTATTCCCATTAAGTTTCAACTTGTACATTGAAGAGGTATTGATAACTGCCAAATGCAGGAAGACATTTGGAATTGCTATGCAGGGACAAAAGATTGATATGCTTAGATTTGCAGATGATATAGCGGTATTATCATCTAACAATGAAGAGTTGGAAGCTGCTCTTAATGCAATGGAAACTGTTCTAACAGAGATATATGGTATAAAAATTCAAAAAATAAAGCTAAAGTAGTAGTATGCAAAGGAAGGGAAATAAACCAATAACAAGAATACAAATAGGTAATGATAACTTACAAGAGGTTAAGCATTTCTGCTACCTAAGAAGCCAAATAACGTAAAATGGGAAAAGCGCAAAAAATATAAAACAAAGATTAGCACAAGGTCGAGCTACGTTTAACATAAAAAAGCAATTACTGTGTTGAAAGACAACCAACATAGAAATAAGGAAAAGAGTGCTTAAAATATGTGTCTGAAGCACAGCACTATGCGACTGTGAAGCTTGGACGGTAGAAGCGGACAAAAAAAAAGGTAGAAGCCTGTGAAATGTGGTGCTACAGAAAATATCATGGAGAAAGTTAAAAACGATGAAGTACTAGAAATGGTAGGGGAAGAAAGAAATATGTGAAAAAACAGTAAAAAATAGGAGAGATGACTAAGGCATGAGAGAATAGTACGGAATATATTAGAAACAGAGGTATGAAAAAAGAGAAGTAGAGGTAGACCTAGGTTTCACTATTGCACACAGATGGCGAAAGATGTAGGCTATTGGAATTTCAGGAAAATGTGTAGGCTAACGCAGAATAGAAATCAATGGTGGTACGCGTCCAACCAGTCCCAAAATGGAAAAACTAATGGCCAAAGAAAATAACAATACTTAAACATGATGATTATTATAAGCAACTACAGGTATTGGTTGTGCAATATTCTCGAATAATGTTAATTATGCAAAGTGATTTACTGGAAAACTATTAATTCAGCAAATGTTTAAGTGTTTGGAGATCCTTGGCAGCCACAGACTGCTTACCCCCTTCACATAACAATGAATATCGGGGGAATAGGGTATATAATTGCAAAACAAAATAGAAGGGGGCCGAACTGCATTTAACAAGAAAGAAGAGCGGCTGTGTTCAAAGACGACAAACATAGGAACAAGAAGAAAATTGTTGAAATTGTTGACAGCACAGTAAATCTATGAAATAGAGTCAGTAGGAAAAACAGACAGAAAGACATAGAAGTCTTCTGGATTGTTGTGCTTCAGGTGTATTAGGATGGACAGACAAAGTTAATAACAAGTAGGTTATAGAAATAGTAGGGGAATAAAGACATCTGTGGAAAACAAAAATATATTGCAAGCAGATATAGGAAAAAAAGAGATAGAGGCAAACCCAGATCAGACTATTGCAGGCAGAGAGTGATAGATGCAGACCGTGCAATGTCCAGGGAAATGTGTAGGTTAGTTCAGAATAGAAAATAATGAGGGTGCGCGTCTAACCAGTTCCAGGAATAAACACCTAATGATGATGATGATGTAGATAAATAAATTAATGTCCATATTTTCATTTCCCATTAAAGTTATGCTTGTTAATAGAGTTTTTATTGTTCTATTACAAAAATGTTCTTTAGGGCATCAGGAAAATCTAAAGAACGCTAAAATAGTCCTTTTGCAGATCCCCATGATTTAAAACTCCTAAATCTTTGTCTTCACTTTGTAAATATTGACAAATAAAATTCTGATATTTTCGAATCGGCTCCTGTTAAACCCACAAACAACAGGAACCGTTATCTTCAAATTCCTACTATGCTTCAATCGTTTAAGATAGTCAGACAAATTTCATTCACTTATCGTAAATTATTCATACTAAAATTCAAGAAAAGCGATTTTCCCAACTACTCAGAGATGATACATAATTGGTTATAATTGTCATAATCATTTGTTACCTATTGCTCTCTCCAGTGGTCATGGACTTTCAGAGCTACTAATTAAAAAAAACTTTTCTATTTTAGAAACTTGGGGTTCTTCAAATTGCATGGAAGAAAAATGAGTAGTTTCAAAAAACGCTGTTACTAATAAAAAAATGTTACTGGTAAAGCTGACATTACACTACGAATTTCGATTTGCCCAAAAGGGGCGGGAATCCCGTAACAATTGTATAGGTGCACCGGTTAACTACTGTGGTACGGAAGTGGGTTCCTATAAAAAATATGGTCAAAATAATAAAAATATAGACATATAAAATGGCCGAAATACACAAACTACGTACAATGACCACTTACCTTGAAAGATTTTACTAGTTATTAAAATTAACGGCGCCAAACAGTCTTTACAGAAATTCTTTCAACATGTTCGCTAACCGAAAGACGATTATTCCGGATAGATTTTCGTGCTTTAAGTTTTCCTAAATATCGTGACATCTTGCTCTACCTTTATCTACCATATCTCAAGAATGCTCATTAACTTTTTATCGAATTAAAGAAATTTTCAAAATAAAGGCCTCCCCCAAAATACGACTTCATCACTGGAGTAGCGAAATGCCCTTTCACAATGTGACCTTTACCCATCTTATAAATAACTCCAAATAAAATGCCATCTAACTCTATTGACTGTAAATTTTGAAAATATACATTGAGCTTAAAAAGCAAACGTAATCTACGTCTACTGGCCAGATATTTACAGGACTCCTTAAAGAAAAACCTTAATTCGTAAAAATAATACCATTCCACTGCTCTAGTTTCTTAGATTGTTATATACAACATTTTAAATGCCATTTATTTGAAAATGCCTTTAACAACTATATATAGAAAAACATGGCGCAATACCAATTTTCGCATTCGTCATTCCAATGTCTAATAAAGGTAATTTTTCCCAACAAAATTAACTAGCAATACATTCTATAAATAAAGCTTGCGTTTAAATTAATACGCAAATCTTTTCAAGCGTTTCAAAAGTTTCAAATTACTTTCCAATAATATTAGGCTTAAATGTAAGCAGAATCATTTCCCTTACTGTACAAACCAATTACAATTTATTTTTACAATTTCACATGTACATATTTATCAAACGTAAAAACAAGAAAAATCTCAGACAGTACTCGCAATTATATACCATTTCTTGTTTGTTTAAATTAATTAAGTACATCCAGGAACACCAATGATTTACCTGTTTTCTAATTACCGGTACGTTAGGTCACCTCATTTCATATATTTAAATTCCAGTGTTCGTTCTTGTATGAACTAATTCGCTTTTACCGATGCTCGACTGTCGCGAATATTAGTTTCACGATACTACGTGCGTCACCTACCTGGACTGCTTATCCAGAAAGTTTAAAACAATTTGACGTTGGCCACTTCATTGAGGGGCCCGCTTACGGTCCGTGCATACTTCCGTTGTTACTTAACCATCACTTCTTTCTTAACTTGTGTGCTAATTCCAAACTTGACTGTTATATATACTATTTCTCACTTCTTTTTTAAAAATTCCGTTTTCACACTTTGTCCAATGGTCAAGTTCAATGTCTTTCAGTCCGTGTGAATGCATTAATTTTATGATTTATGATTCTATGGTTGCTGAGGTATCTTACACTCGTGTTAATTTTACGACTTAACAAAATACTACACACCGATTATTTGCCGATCGTTATTGCTGGTTATATTTAATATACATTAAGTACCTTTTAGTTTATTTATTTGATTTTACTTGATATCATATTGAATTAGGCTCTATGAAACGTAAACTAACCTAAGCTGCAGTATAAAAACCCTAACAGGTGATCTCTGTTGATTTAGTAGGGTCCCTGCCTATGTCTACAAAAAGTTACACTAATTTTTCTTCTGTTGTTAATACTTTTACTAAATTTTCAGTGTTTTCTCATTTCGAAATGCAACAGTATCGGTTATTGCGCAGAAAATTGAGAGATCGGTGATTTTAGTGTTTGGTACATCTAAAGATATAATATAATATATAAGTATAAATAAGTAATATAGATAGATAAAAACCGCATACATATGCAATAGGTCTGAATTCATAAGTGGCGAAGTTTAGCTACAAGCTACTCTTACACTTAACCACTATATGAATCAAGCCCTGGCACATACTATACATAAAAAATAGCATTATAAACAATAGTATATATAATTGAGCACACAGCAACCATGAAATTATTAAATTATTCAATTGTTCAATTATTCAATTATTCAATTATTCAATTATTCAATTATTCAATTATTCAATTATTCACCTAAATGAGTAAGTATAACATAGCTCATTCATTAAAAAGTCGCAATTTTAACATATGTTTAAACTGCCACAGAGACATATGAATAAAGTTACAATTCATTTGATTTAATAATTTTATTGCATTGTAAGGAAAACTTTTTTGAAAAAGTGCAGTGTGGTGGATAGGCATGGTATACTTGAAACTGCCTCTAACATTAACAGAATGGGCCTCCGATCTTGAAGTAAATTTGTTTTTTAAGACTTTAGAGGTATTACAGGTAAGTAGATTAAAAATAAAAGTGCCAAAATGAAGAGTACGGCGATCTTCCATATTTAACCAACATAATTCCTTCAATTTTTCAGAGATGTGGTCATATTTCCGTAAGCCAAACACATACCGACAGCAATAGTTCTGAACCAATTGAATTCTATTTCTATTATGCAAGTCAAGACAAGGTCCATAAATAACATCGCAATAATTAAAATGTGATAAAACAAGTGTTTCTACTAAGGTCTTTTTTAACTTAAAGGTTAAAATGCGGCGAAACGAGTATAATAATCTCAGAGAACCATATGCTTTTTTTAACATCTTGTTTACATGTTCATTAAACTTAAGATCCCGATCCAATATAACACCTAAATTCTTTGCTGATTGTACAATAGGCAACGAGTCATTATTAATTTTAATGTTCTTCTTAATCTTCTTTGGGAATGAAACCACTCATAGTTTTTAAAATCTATTTTATTTACGTTTCGATCCATGACCTAGGATCGTTGTCAAAATAATAAAAACTTCAAGTTTGACGTTTATGACATAAATTGAAGGTTACTTTGATTTATTGATGTTTGAAATATTTGGTTTGACTACACTAAGCAAAAATTTTTAAAGTTTAAAAGAATGATTGCCTTCAATTTGTGTTGCGACCTGGGATCGACTTTCCTATGGTAGCCAATACGCTTAACGTGAAATCAGCTGATTAATTTTTATTGGTGAATTTTATATAAATTCAATAATTTGGGAAACATTTTTTAACATGTTTCTATTTATACAATTGAGAGATTTCTGATTTTATGTCTTATTTTACCGAGATTCAGCGTATTGGCTACCATAGGAAAGTCGATCCCAGGTCGCAACACAAATTGAAGGCAATCATTCTTTTAAACTTTAAAAATTTTTGCTTAGTGTACTCAAACCAAATATTTCAAACATCAATAAATCAAAGTAACCTTCAATTTATGTCATAAACGTCAAACTTGAAGTTTTTATTATTTTGACAACGATCCTAGGTCATGGATCGAAACGTAAATAAAATAGATTTTAAAAACTATGAGTGGTTTCATTCCCAAAGAAGATTAAGAAGAATGCTAAACAAACCACAACAAACATACAGGGAGTATTTAATTTTAATGGATAACATAGAAGCAACGTCTTCATACGTAGTTTTATTACAAAATAGCATAACTTTAGATTTCAGTGAATTAAGCTTCAGATTATGTTGGACTGCTAGATTTTCAATAATTTTTAAATCATAGTTAATGATATATTCTGCATGAGACACTTGCTCTTTAGGAAAAGTAAAATATAGCTGAGTATCATCGGCATAAGCTTGTATTTTACAATTTTTTACTGCAGTTAATACGTCCGCAGTATAGATAATAAATAATAGAGGCCCAAGAATTGAACCTTGCGGCACGCCTGATGTTATAAGCATCCTATCAGACAAAACGTTATCTATCTTGATTTTCTGATATCTATCACTTAAATATGAGCGCATTAATGAAACTGAAGTCATAGAAAACCCATAATATCCAAGTTTAGCACACATCAGCTTGTGATTAATCGTATCAAAAGCTTTAGAGAAATCCAACAACACTAAAGCTGTAACCAACCCTATGTCTCGCGATCTAAAGATATCATCAGTAACATTAACAAGGGATGTAGCAGTGTTAAATGTTTTCCTAAATCCTGATTGAAAATCAGGCAACAAATTGTTAAGATCGATGAACCCCAAAATTTGGTTGAATCTCAATATATGTAGATGACTTTCAACTTCGTACCCATGTCTTCAAAAGCATGGATAGAGGAATAAGTATATACTGATGGTCGGTTGTGATATACGCACTGCGGTGCATGAAAGTTTGACACGACTCCGTATTTTGCTAATTTTTGAAAAGAGATGGTCATTGACGGTTCTTCTTTTGGAAATACGAAGGATCCTTAAAATTTAAAAGACATCTTTTGAAAGTAGAAATAGTTTAAAAGACAAGGGGGTGGGGGACTGAATTTGATATAAAGTTTATAAAGACATAAGTAAGGAATTAGATTATGCTTACCAAAAAGCAAAAATTAATTATAACTTACGTAGACGAGAGGTACAATTTCAAATTGGAGCAAATAGGGGTCGTTAGCGCAGCAAAGATTTAAAATTGAATCCTGCTGACTAGTCGAACCTCTACTATTCACTTATCCCCTGTGATCAATTTTTTCTTGTGTAGTAGACATTTGATTGAATTCATTTAAATTTTGTGTAGACTTACCTACATTTTATACTGATTTTGACATATTTTCTGCTCTTCTCTTGCGAATGTTTTCAGATCAAGCTTAGGAGGAATCGATCCTTATTATTTTTGGGGTTTAACTTCTCCAAAATCTACCCTACCACAGAGCCGCCAGCACGATTAGGATGACCGTAGATATTCTCACCATTTAAATAGGGAGGAGGACGCTTTACGATCTCTCACCTTCCGTGGCACTTATGGCATTGAGAATTTCATCTAGGTTAAGTTTAACATAGACGTACTTACACAAAAACATATACATTCATTTATCTACACACAATTTCTCAATTTATTTAATACTTCTAGGTTGATGTCTTGGTATCTGTTTTTCACTATCTAGGCCAATTTCTTTTAATTCACTCAAGATTTTTGGAAAAATTTGATTAATTAGAGAGAATGTGACGGTCCTTGAAAATACTTATAAATATTCCATTTTAATAATTTCTGTATTAGTAAATTCCACCAATAAGATTAGGCAATTTCTTTTAAGAAATATATTTTTAAGGCTACATGCATTTTATTCTAAGGTAGAAATAATTCTGTACCATATAGTGTTCATACTCAAAGGTTGTCAACTTTATTATGGCGGTTTTTAAAGGTCACCGATGATATCACCACTGTAATTTTGTTCTAAATTACTGCTGTTTCATGATTCATTTGCTATGATTAATAATGTACTACACTGGTGTGTCTATGACTTTACAGACAATTTTATGCCGACCCAAATAAATGAAAGTTCCGGTTTCTGATCTTAGTCAAGCTATCCGTAAGGTAATTATACATATATATAATAGATAGAAAAACCGATACAAGGTATTTTAATTTTGCAGTCTTAATTCATATGTCTGAAGTTTGCCGAAGATGTCTCGAATTATTTTATCAAGGAAAGATCCATTTTTAGAGTACTTCATACTTAACATCAAAATATCAACATGTAACTTTAGTAGGTTAGTTACCTTAAACAAAGAGGTTATCGAACAGACAAAGTAGTCAAATATTCGGATAATACCCTACCAAGTTGGTTATTGTTAACTTTAGGGGCACATTGGTTCCTAAATTGACAACTGTATGTTGGAGATAAGCATATTGAGGGTTTCGTAGTCAAAGTAGTGGAATTTTATGGTGTCCTCTTAGCTACCAACAAGAATCACTTACCAGACATTTATAAAAATCATCTGAAACTATACCCGAGAGAGTATGTAACCAAATAAACATTTGGAGTTCATTGCAAGAACTGATAAAACGTACCTATAGTATGTCTGATTAGGATAAGAAGTTAGTTAAGAAAATTTTGCGATATATTTGATTTTTAATACTTGCTTAAGACTGTACCATGTATTTGAAATAAAAAACGTAAGTGTGCTTTAGCTAGAAACGAGTCGTGCAAGTCTAAGACATGTTTATATTTGTTTGTCTTTCATTAATGTAACGGTATAGTTACATTTTTGTTGTAATAAATTATTTTACAATTACCTAGAAGATTAATTGAAATTTCAGATCATTTAACATTCGATTTTAGAAACAGTCCTTTTAGCTAGCAGTTTTAAATAGGGTTTTTGTGTTCCTATGGTTAAGGTTTGTTTTATGTTTAAGCAATAGTGTACTTAACAATTTTTTAGGTAAATTTTAAGCCAGGATCACTCTCCTGATCTTAGGTTTTGTCACCATTTTGTTTTTCTTTTAGGACTTTTCCCTACAAACCCTGCGAGATTAGGATGCGAACAAGATACTTCCCGATAAGGACATACTTCACGTCCGATAGTCTTCTTGAATCCTTTTCAGGCACTTACAGCACCTGTCCCACTAAGTTAGTCAGTAACCATTTTTATTAGTATAGTCAAGGTTTTCGGTATTTTACCGAAAAAGGGTTTATAGCGGAGTACTTCACCGAGTTTTGCTGTGAATTACCGACTAGATTTTGAGGGGCCAAAACTGTACGTAAAAAATAAAAAATAAATGTTGGGCTACGTAGCAGCTTTAAATGAAAAACTGGGTGCGTGCAATGCGTCATGAATATCTAAGTTAATACTTTTTGATTTGTACAATTCATTTTGAAAATATTAACAAAATGAAAGTAGTGATTTTCAAATTCCTTTCCCTATTTGAAATATAAACAAATTTTTTAATAATCTAGAAAAGTTACATAAAGTGTTCGGAAAGCCAACCTATTTGTAATTATAGTCGTGCTGTATTTTTCCTAGTTTACAAAAATCTCAGCGCTGAGTGAAGATTTCAGGTGCATTTTCTGCGCGAAGAAAATACAATTAATTAAGTGGTTTAAATTTTACGTCCTACGCTGCAGCCTAACTGCACGAATCCTTTTGTCATTTTAGTTCAAGACATGTTTAAATCGAAATATTTTACTAGATGTTCTTGTAGTGCCAATTTTCAAGAGCAATACATCTTTTTAGATAGCAATTTTTTTTCGCCAATTAAATTTTACGACATCTATGGTAAGGAATATTGTCATGTACAAGCCATATTATGTAACTAATATTTATAATCTTGAGCGTCTAACGTCGAACAGCTGTACATACTCGGTTTTACGTCACTTCCTATAGTTTTGAAACCTAGTAAAATGTGTAGAATTCGTTTCTTTATGCAAGTGGTATAGGGAGACACTACACGAATAGTATTTTGCGAATGGTTCCTGATTTAAACTTAAGCGATGTTCATCAAAACTTACTTAACTCTAAAGCACGTGGAATTTGTTTTGCACGTAAAATATTAAAGGTTCGGGTTCTTTCTGTTCATAATTGTAAGAATTTCAGGTGTTGAACAGTGATTCAGCAATTTTGTAAATTGTATTTAAATGCTTAGATTTAGAACAATTTGAAAAAAATAACGACGTTCAAAGTGTTAGTAAAAACGCAAGCATTCATAATATGCTTATGACAATCTCATTTATTACAGAATCAATGAAACGTATCTAAATTACATTTTGACAGTAACAGATGTTTTTAATAACCTCGTGCGTACGTTAAAGAATTTGGATAATACTACACTTGATAACAAGGTTATGTACATATTGTATAAAAATACATTAGACAAAAGAAGCAAAACCACATAAGTTTGATAAAAAATAGAAATTAAAGAAAAAATAAAACTATCTGCATTTGGATTATTTAATATATTAACAAATAAATGTATCAAACCAAATATTTATTAATATTTCAGCAGCATAGCAGGCTTTCTTATACTCCTACATTTGATTTTTCGATACTCCACGAGAAAGTACTACATAGGCCAGGAAGCGATTTTCTTTTACATGCGGATTTTGAATTTTGCCGAACTTTTCTATTCTAAGCAAGATAAGAATCTTTAACATGCGTGACAACACACACACACGGGACCTACATTTTACTTCTCATCCGAACAAGGGTGTATTTTTGTAAAAATGCTGGCCTAACATTTTTCAAGCAGTTCGTGTCGGGAATGGAACGCGGAACCTTGGCATCAGCAGTCATACGCAAACCTGGCTTTCGTATACCTCAAGATTGAAAAAGATTTAGTAGCTTTTTAGTTTAGGCCTTAATAAAAGAGTATTGGCATCCTTTTCCAAATAATGTTTATTAACGATTGATTAAATTCACTTTTTTAACGGAGCTGTTACGTTTACTTTACGATGGTCCGTTAAAAACCACACCCTTTTTGATTATTTATTCATTTACTTAGATTCTGCGCAAATCCACCAACAACACCCGGTATATTAGACCTTACTACAATAAAATACGCTTCTAGAAATTTTCAATTTCAAATCTATTTGTTTTAAAATGGAAAGCTAATTCTATAAATTAAATAGTCAATACCATGTTTTAGGTATCCGGTAACTCGCTGTGCATTGCGATGGCGTGTGGTTGCTTTCTTTATTGTTTCAATCGGAAATTCATTGATATGAGGTATTGAAATATCCGATAAAAGCGTTTTTCAAGTTCAAACACAACGAAAACGTTTGTTGTATTTTTGGTTGTTTCCGTTTTTCTTTGTGAAAATTTTGCGCACGCCCTACAGCGTGCTTCTTCCTCCGGTGGACCTAACGGCCCATTGCATTGCCTCTCCTTTTCCTATGGGAGGACACCCACACTGCGAAATCTTGAGCTCCTTTGCTCCGCCCTGTCATTAGGAAAGGCGTGACCCAAACCTACACCATGGAGGCTCGGGTGAGTGTTTATGCACTAATTTCTTGTATGAGTCGTGTGAAATTGGTCGAAACAGTATATTTATCAGGTCCAAGTGTTGGCTAAACTTAGTATTTTTAAAATGATTTTTGTCAAATGAGATGATATTTATTATTAATATTGTTTTTATCGTGACCATCCCATATGTAATTGTATGTTTACGAGGATGATTTAGAACTGTAGATTTTCCTTTTTTTGAGTTGTAAATTTTTGGTTAGTTAAGACATCGTAGTGCCAATGTTATATACGTAATTTTATATTTACAATGATTTAGAGTTCTGATTTTTAGTGTTGCGTTTGGGTTTTTTTTTGTTGCTAAATAATGTAAGGGATAGGTACCTAAAAACGGCAGCTCGTCATTTTAAAAACGTTTTCTTTTGATTTTGTTGATATGTGTAACTTGTAATTATTGATTGTCTATTTTTTTGTACTACTGTGCTTTTGTACATATTTTTTCTTAATTAGAGGTTGTCTTTTATGTACGTTTAGTCGTGAGTTGTGAATGAGTGAATATATTTTTATTTCAGGCCTTCCTTTGTTTTTGTATGTGAAATACCCCAACTACTTACCGATTGAGCCCGGTCATTTTCTTTCCTTGGTTCTTTTTTTAAGGCTGCGTCGATGTACGTAGCAGAGTAAATAAAGTTAAATTTAATAGAAGCAAAAGCGGTAATCTAGTATACTCTCATTAAATACTGACTTTAACCAAACATTTTTTAAAAAATCGTTTACAAACGGTATATTTTAATATTAAAAAATATTTAAACAAAACAGAAACATCGAACAACTAAAGAAACCTTTAATTCGAAGCATTAGAGATGTTGTTTTTAGTTTCAAGTACTGTCTAAATCTAGTCCAGCATTCTGTTTTATATTACTAACGAGGTAAGTTATCACAATATTTGCAAAATTGTTTAAATAAAGGCCACTTTATATTTCGAATATCATTAAGTTTTGATTTTTTAGTCTGTGTTTCAAGTGGCTGTAGTAAAGAAACTTCAAGTCTTTGAATTCTACCGAAAGCCAGTCAAAGGTTTCTAAATGTGTGTGTGTGTGTGTGTGTGTGTGTGTGTGTGTGTGTGTGTGTGTCTGTATGTGTGTGTGTACGAGGACGATCTAATAAATACTTAGCCTCACCGTCCGATGGCGCCACTATCACAAGAGAAATTTACTATCGTGTTGTACGTTGTTGCTGTCGAAATTTCAGCCGAATCGGACTCGTAGCTTTGTTTTGATCGCGTGAGAAGGCGGGCGTGCCCGCGGATTATAGAAAAATGGAAAAAGTGCACTATCGGTCGGTGATTCGATTCTTGTTTTTGGAAGGGAAATCGCCCAGCGAAATCAAAGAGCGCTCGGATGCTGTGTACAGTAACGCTTCTCTTTCGATGGCGACCGTCAAAAATTAATTTAAAGAGTTTCAACGTGGTCGCACGTCGTTTTTTTGATGAGCCACGCTCAAGTGCCCCAAAAACGGCTACCACGGAGGATAACATGACAAAAATCCACTATCTCGTATTGGCAAACCGCCGATTGAAAGTGCGCGAGATAGCTGAGACAGTAGGCATCTCAAAAGACCGCGTAGGTCATTTCCTGCATGAAATTTTGGGCGCGATGGTGTCGCGTTTGCTCACTCCGGACAACAAGCGCAACCGCACTCGCCACGAACTGTTGACCCTACCACCGTATTCTCCAGATTTAGCACCATGCGACTTCTTTTTGTCTCCAAACTTTAAAAAGTCACTCACCGGGCAGAAATTTGAGTCGAATGAGGAGGTCACCGTCGCCACGGAAGCCTACTTTGCAGACTTCAAGAAAACGTATTTTTCAGACGGGTTAAAGAACTTGGAGCATCGCTGGGTCAAGTTATAGAGCTAAAAGGAGACTATGTTGAGAAACAAAGAATGAAAAGTAAGTATGACCGGGCTCAATCGGTGAGGAAGCGGGGTATTACACATACAAAAAAAATTATCTAAAGGGCAGCTGAAGTAAAGAAGAGAAATTAACACGAATTAGTTCTAATTATAATTATTCTAAATAACATTCTGGTTAGACATAGCAGCGTAGTATACAAAAAAAAACAAGAAACAAAATCAATAATCACAATATACATATGTCAGGAGGAACCAAAAAAATTACTTGTTAAAATGGCGAGCTGTAGTTTCTAGGTCCCTCCCCATATGAATTACACAAAGAAAAATTGCCCAATTACAGCTTTAAAACCACAGCCCTACAGTATCAGTGTTACCAAATTCAGTACATAACATTGCAATAAGCACAATAATATTGACAAACATCATCTTGCCTAAGGTAATCATTTTAAACCATTTACACATTAATAAGTAGCATAAAATTTTATTTTCAGTTATTTAAAACAAATAGTACTGCATTCATAGCAGGACAATAAATAGCAAAATAGTTCTATAATTGTCGAATATGCGATTTTGATTATTTTTTTAATGACGGAGCTTAAAATGTAAAGTCCAGATAGATATGGTTTGAACGTTAACAAGGAAGAAACACTCATCAGCATGTGCAAAGTGTAGGCTAGTCACATCGTCTCCAAGTACAGCGCGAAACATATGTTCTCGGGATCACGCCATGCGCGGGCCCTCCCGTCACAATAAGAGGCGGCAATCCATCGTGGCTTTAGGGTCACCGGAAGATTAAACACGTTGTATTGCGTGCGCGAAATTTCCACGAAGTAAACGGAAACAACAAAAATATAACGGATGTTTCATCGTGTATAAGAAAGAGAAAGTGAATATTAATTTGTTTAACTAAACAACCAGAGCTCCAAGTAATATTAGTGTTATCAAACGTGATTAGCAAACTTGAAAAAACGGTTTTATCGGATAGTTCAATACATTATATCCAAGAGTTTTAGATTGAAACAATAGAGAAAGTAATTACAAACTATTGCAATGTATAACGAGTTCACGGATACCTAAAACAGGGTATTGGCCATTTAATTTATAGAATAAGCTTTTCAAATTCGCTCCAAATTGGTTTAAATGAAAATCGCTAGGAAGCGTACTTATTATAAAACGGTAAGAAATACAGGATCTGAGTAAATGAATAATGAAGTGAAACGATGTAGATTTTAATTTAGTCGTAAAATAAACGTAACAACGTTTCCAAAATTTTCGTTTTTCTTTTGTAGGCTAAGTACTTATTGCTATGATAATGGGGTTATTTAGGGGTATATAAAGTTACAATGGTAGTAAACTTTATGTAAACAACACCAACGTCGAGAAAGCTAAATATTTAAATCATAAAAAGTACACAATTCGCCAATTATGCAAAAAGCAAATATCAAATACAGTGTATAAAATTCACAACTAACTTTAGTCAATGAAAGAAGGCTCATTCTTTAATAATTCAATCATATTTAATGAGATAAACAACTTTGTAGGCAATCCAATTCATTTTTGAAACAGCAATACATTCATAAACTTTAAATAAATACAAATCAGGAGCATCTAATGTAAAACAAACATGTATCATAACGCAGAAAGTAAATAAACGCACCTAATTTACGTCATTATAAAATTCGCCTGCTTGATGTTCAATGTAAAATTGACACAAAACTCAGCCGATAAGGTAAACAAAATATAAAACAACAAGTTTGTATACGTGCGGAACTAAAAAGAAAATTTGAATAAATTCCTATACAAAACACGAGTGCATGGTATTAGAAGATACAGAGTATCGTGGTCAACAAAATCCACAATATAAAACTTTGATGGCTACGTGATCAGGATAAGCATTGCAACAAACTATAGAATAACTAACTTCGCGTAAAACCCAATGGATGGACGATAAGCTAAGCACAACGCCTCCAATATGACCGAATAACAAAGATAAGCGCGGTAAACCAATAATATAAGTGGGTTGGTGTGCCTTTATATAGTGCACGAACTGATAAAAGTCGGTCTTTCCACAACTGAGGCACGATCTGTACTGGTCTGAACCAATACACCACGCAAAGTAAGAAATCTAACGAAATACGTACGACGTCAAACTGAAAACAACTCAAGAGTACTGGTTAGCAGCACATAGCGGAAGGTCAAACGGATTGGAATGTACTCAGAGCTACACATTCATACCAGACAATCAACCTAGAAAAATACCAGGTACGCGATAATTAATTAATAGCATAAGATTGAAATTTTTTGAACATTTAAAACTTGCATGTACTTAGATATTTATGTGAAGGGTCATCAAAAATTTTGATTGATACGTAGAAATTACACAGGGTCATTGAAGGTTTAACGACACTTCCAATATAATACAGAGTTATTTTTGCTGACTTTATATTTTAATAGGGTTATAATTTGGTTGTAGAAGTGCAAATTGTACATATTTCTTGGTTTATTATACAAAAATTTTTGTTATTTCGTTTATATTATTTAGGTATGAAGTGTTAAAAAGAAAAAGGAGGCAAAAATCTTTCTGTTATCGTATCATGGTGCACTCTGTGTTTGGTTGAACTGAGCTAGTTGAGGCATAACCTAATTGTGTGAAATCTAAATTTTATTCTAGATTATTTAAGAATATAGAGCGGTGGCGGACAGCAGGCAACTGTGCGTTAAATACATAGACGTACGGCGATATCATAGCAATATATATATATATATATATATATATATATACATGTGTGTGTGATAAGAAAGTTACAAAAGGTCAGTGAGCACCATGTTAGGTAAGAAAAAACCGACCCAAAGCGGAGAAAAGTAAAATTTTCCAATATTTAATTTTTATCCTGTATAATATTTTAGTAAGATAAGCGTATTCTCTTAACACATAGAATAAAGTCCCATGTAAAATAAAACGCTCTATAATGGTGTGACAAACTATTTAAAAACGAAGCAAAATCAAGCCCTCATTGATTTAAAATTCGCGTGTAAATATTTATTCTCCTGAAAAATGCAAGTTTTAATGCATTTATAAAGACCGCAAAACGAGCTTAATGTTATATCTACTTTAAGAATACATAATAACTTTGATGTCCAGTTATCTGCTTTAAGAGCATAATTTAATATACGTAATACACTGTTTTGAAAGACAAATAGTTCCAGCCGGCAAAAATATATTAAAAGTAGTACTTTTCTAAAATGTAAATTTATTCGTCCTGTTTAGAAATATCAGTCATTATGGATTATTTAATACAAAACAAAAAATACCTTATTTATTTGTATTCTTTTGAAAGTGTTCTGAAAGTCGTAAATTATTGGTGAATAAACAACGAACAGCTAATTATTTTCTGTCGATGAATACACGTTGATTCGCGGCACAAAATAACATCAAGAAAGACTATAAACCAGATAAAATAACAAGTTTTAATGGCTATACAGAAGCCCGTAAAATCACAACAGGAAAGAGATAGAATTACTGGTTTAATTTAGTAATAAAGAGTAGGAAATTTTTACGATCGCAATAAATTTAAACTGAAAGCTTATTAAAGTACTTTTTGTTGCATCATGAAGATGACTCTTCTTCAAAAATCTAATCGAAATTCAAAGAACGGTGACGTATTAAGATTGTTATATTATATAAAGACGGATTTTAATGAGGGGATTCATTCATTCATTCGGCATTCAAAATTTAGCATTAAAGTTTTGAACATAAGTTCGTCAACAATAGATAGTCACTGAATGGAGTGCAAAGAAGAATAATTTATAACTGCAATATAAACAATAAATTATCTTGGTGCAAGATTACCAGCTAAATTTAATCTATTATAAATAAATGTACTTTTGTGAACTGATACTTACGTGAACATTGATTAAAAATAGAAATCTGAAATGGAGACAGAAATTTCACGATCCAGTTAATTATAATGGAGACAACTTTAAAAAGCGATTGAAATAGGAATACCAGCAAGAAATTAATAATTCAATAATTCAATAATTCAATGCTCAAGTATAGCTTTGTTATAAATCTACAGAGACAATTCGTGTATTATTAAGTAGACTAATTTAGAATCTGTTTTTATTTTGCGTCTAGAAAATTGATTCTGAATGGATAGTTTGATTTTAGCAATTTTGTGGTCAGATCCCGAGGAAATTTGACCCTTACAAAAATCTCTGGTCATCGTCGTTGATCAACTACACTGAGAGAGGGGTCATCAAGAATATTTAAATTATCCACAAAAATCTTAAAGACAATTTTGTGACGCGTTTGAAATCATAATCTAAAACATTTTCTATAATTATGTACAGTTACCTAAATAATGAATTTATTTCATTAGGCTGTTCCACGCTATATAAGAACGAGACCATGTGACGTCAGCATATGAATTCGTTTGTGTCCTTTTCCGAACCTCCTCAAAGGCATGTGATGCAATATTTAAAGATTTATAGTGTTGTTGCCCCGAACTATATTGTAATTGATGTCCGAAATTCTTTCTCTATCTTATCAATATTCAAGATTTTCTTACTTTTTCTTACTTTTAGTAGGCAATTGTTATAGGATATAGGTCAATGAACACTATTCCTATTACTTAGAGATGCAATTTAAGACTTAATAAACTGTAACTAGGTTGAGCATTTACAATCTTTCGAAAAACGCACGATCCTTTCATTAATGGCAAAATGAAAATCGTTTATAATATGCTCACGCATTTAAGCTGAATTTATATACAGAATTAAGTACGTTCATAAAAGAAATGTGGAGGAAACTTTTGAAAACTTCCTCCTACGCGCAGAATATAGTACATACCAGTATTCTGATCTTAGAATATCATTTTTTCGTTTTCAATCACGGTTCCTTTGTGTTTATATTTCATAACCGAGCGTTTTCGCAAATGCGTATACATGTTTAGAAACAGAACAGTGTTCTATTATAAAAATCGAAAAGTGTAGGGTGCAATTTAAAGAAAAACAAATGAAGAACGCTGTTTTTATTCCAGTGGAAATTTTGAAATTGTTTTTATGCCAAATAATTTTCAACCATTACGAATATATATTTTTAATAATAGATATTTTTTAAATTAGGCAAATTATGGTCCTGTGGAGTTGATCTGGGACACGCTGTATACGAGTTAGTATAATATAATGAAAATAATAAAGAGAGGATTCAAAGTGATAGTAAAAATGCAGCTCATGTTATTTATTACAGAATCAATGAATCGTATCTAAATCAACATTTTCACTGTAACAAATGTTGTTATAAACTTGTTGAGTATATTAAAGAAATTGGGAAATACAACACTTGTTAACAAGGTCGCTTATTATGTTAAACACTATTTCCACTCCAAATTGTTCAACTTCATACAATTTGTTATCAAGTGATACATATGAGTGTTGTCTAAATTTAGGTCAACATTTGATGATAAACTAAATTTGGTATTTAGCATAATTTGTCAAACCTGAACTAATGCAACCGAACTTTGAATATCCTAGTGAGTTGCAATCATTCTTTTGTGAAAACAAACATCCATTTCGTTTAGATAATTCATATTTCAGAGG
This sequence comes from Platerodrilus igneus, assembly GCA_036346225.1. NCBI lineage: Eukaryota > Metazoa > Arthropoda > Insecta > Coleoptera > Lycidae > Platerodrilus > Platerodrilus igneus. Next base: position 1,245,977 of record JARFIW010001380.1, on the reverse strand, counting down.
TTGACTTATTTTTCTAATAAGGTGATAATTAGTAATAAACTATTTTGTAAATGGCGACCTACTTTATTTATGTAAAACTACAAAAAATAATTTTTTCCATTGCTAACACAAGTTTACAGGATTAAGTAGTAATATAACTCTAATAAAATTCAATAAGTCAAAACATGAGTAGTTGTCTATTTTTAGAATAAATACAAACGAAGGTGTTGCATTATTCATTTCAACTATATGGCATTTAAGTTTGACTATGTATAAGAATAGTGAACGTACAAAATTGAACAAATTTGGAAAGTTCTACACAATAAAAGAACTTTGGTTTTTAAACCAGTTGCAATAGAGAAAAAAATTTTCCTCATTATTAGGTAATAGATAGTGCAATTTCTGTAGGTTTTCGAACGTGGATACATATTTGCCTAATTACTTAGTTACTAACCTAAAACTACCCAAGCAGACACATATTAGACATAATTTGTAGTGGTCCTCTATCATCTGCGATCTTGAGCTTAACCATCTATTTTCACGTGTCTGCTTTCTTCGATATCCGTGCTATTTGATCGATCCATATTAATCTTTGTCGACTACGTCTCTCTCTCTCTCTCTCTCTCTCTCTCTCTCTCCTCTCTCCTTTCTCCAACTTTCTTTTTCTCGCTCCCTCTCTTCCTTGCTCACTTCCTCACCTTCACCTTAACTGTGCTCAACCGTCTATTACTAATTGTAGCAAATTTATATACCGTAAAATTTGCTCTATTTTCTGTAAGTGGTAAGCAGGTCTAGCAAACCTTTTCTGTAATACTAATTTTTAATTTACCTTACATAACTTTCAGGCCTCTTCAACAACATCTTTCTATATCTTTCTGTTTTCGGATACCTTCATCGTCTAATTAACATCTATGCACCACTTCATGCAAACCATTCTTTTTCTAAGGTTCGTCACTTTTCAAATTGTTCTATTTTCGTGCAGTATTTTTAAAACTACTCTAATTGTTATCCTATTCATCCGTTTAGCCTTCGACATTCTGTTTTAAAATCCTTATTTTTTCGCCAATATTGCCTATGGTTTAGATTCTGCAACTATAGTGAACTGGTCTTTAGATAGAAGCCCTATGCCGATATTCAATTTGTATTTGCTATTTTCGTTAATGATGTGTGAAAAATACCAAACGTGTAACCATAGCGACAATTTAACCGGAGTTGGTAACATTGAAAGGGGCGGAATTTTTTAAAGTAAGTTTAGATAAACCAAACCTACGTCAAAAGTCGTAAGATAAGAAAGCAAAATCTGGAACCAACGCGGCGCGACCCTGTTGAATTCTCTTGCTGTTAAAGCAAGAAAGAATTTTAATAAAGTGTATCGTGAAAATAACACTAATGTCGACCGGAAGTGAAGATATACTGTTATTAATAAATAAATAAAAAGGTGATAAACTTAAGGGTTCCCCCAGCATGTATTTTTGGATTTTTATATTAAATGATATGGTGTGACCCAACAATCAATGAGGTAGAGAGTGAATCATTGAAGGAAGACAACACTGAAATTCCTGGACGTCCTTAATTTTTTTAGTGTGCTGAAAATTAAACTGAGTTAAATTCAAACCCTTTAAATGATTAATTAATGCACGCATGTTTATTTTTAATGTCAGTTGTATGGGTTTGAGTTATTGTTTATTAAGAAGATACGGAAAGTTAATGTTTTCCAAGGACTATTGATGAATGACAGGTTATAAATTGCTTAGAACTACATTTTTGTTTACAGCTAATTATGGTATTGGAACATAAAAGCAGCAGATTCGACGCTGGCCAGTACTTGTTGCCAAGCAGTGCAAGCCCTCTTGATTCAAGTATCGTGAAACATCCAAGCCGCATCAGTAGAGAATTTTGTTATCTTCTCTGACGTTTCAGCCCTGCTATCTCCAAACAGGGATTCGCCACTTACACTAGAATTCTCGATTCCCTCTACTAACAGATTTCCAGGACTGGATCCTATCATATCAGGTGATAAACCTAGATGTCATACTGTTCATTGATTCACAACGTGAATTAATTATTGAATATGACCTTGTGGTAACAATTATTTATTGCTCTATTAAGCGTCTCAAGTAAATGTACTTGCGTATCAGCAAGAAAAGATTTTGTCATTTCAAGGCAGTAAATTTTAGATGAATATCGCTTCAGGTGATGAGAGCCATCTGAGTTTGACGAACTCGCTGTATATACTATAGTCCATGACGATTTAGGTTAAGCAACATTGTGCAATACCAGCATCGCATTGCTAAGTTTAAAAAATTAGATGAATGGAAAAAATATGGGCATCCTTGTTTGTTCGTGATCAGTTGGTGTGTGAACACCGACTATTCCCATTAAAAAACATTACTGGTGACCAAAAATTATGCTTTTATCAACATTAAGAAAAGGAAGGAGTGGCTAAATCCTGAGCAACAGCAACTCACTGAAACATGAGTCTATGTTCATCTTGCACTTGGTGCAACGCAGTGGATGCACTAGAAATTGTTTTACGGAAATGTGACTCTCACACCTTACAGTCATTCCTATCAACTCTGAAGTCTTATGGGCGCAATTCGAGAAAAACAACAGAAAAATTGCAGGACATAAAGCACGACCTAATGCACAGCGGGCTTCTGCTGTCGGACAGTAACTAAACGTTTTTTTAGTAAGTCAGTGTTTTTAATTTATCTCCATCTTATCGAACCTTTTATATCTACCTTACAAGGATTGTCTTTGCTATTACATTCTATAATTAACAGATTTGTTTTGCCTGTTGTGTAATGTCATTGTTTATTCTAGTTTTACCTTTTTATTTAGTTTGTTTTATTCTATTTTATTCCTTAATTTTGAATAGGTATTTTTTCCATAGTATTTTATTATTTTCAAATTACTGTTAAAATTGCTATGCCATCTAAATATTCAAACATTTGAGCTGTTTAATCTCCAATCTTACCACTCCTTTAGAATTCTCTTTAAGTTTGTTTATTGCATTCTCTGCAAATAGGTTGAATTTTTTTGGTAACAAAATGCATTCGTATTTAACACAACTTTCTATTTTTTTTAAAGTTATTAAAAAAATTACCATTGCTCGAGTGACCACCTTTCCTAAATTCAAAATTGCTATTTGCCAATCTCTTTAATCCTAACCACAATTTTACTGAGTATTATGTTTGTTTACATTTTTGATGCACGAACTAATTGCTGATGGCTCTAAACTGTTCAGATCTTTCTTTGCCATTTTTCTCTGGTGGTATAATTAACATACTCTTTTAAATATCACTTTGTCATTAGCATAATTTCGTATGTTAGATAAATTATCCTAAACAAATCATCAAGATCTTTTGACCGTGCATTTCTTTATGATTTCCACTGTTATACTTTTTGTTTCCACTATTTTACATTCTATCAATTGTTTTAAAGCATTATCAAATTCTAACCTTAATTTACTTAGGCTAGAATGCTAGTGGAATTAATAAATTCGAAATCAAAAGCTCTCATTGATCTGTTTAAGACAACCAACCAACCTTATATACAAAACTAGGTTAATCTCCAGTGATGGTTATTCCATCCGCAAGATCTGGATAATTCAGACCCATTAGCAAATTGTCTCATGCATCAAAAGTTATAAAAAAAGATATTAGCAACTGAAAAATTAAATTTAAAAAAAGATGGTGTCACTTGCAAAGCAATATTAGCGCTTTCAGTAAGTTTAGAAAAGAGGCTGAAAAGTGTGTTACACAGGGACGCATTTAATCAACCTATACGTAGTGAGTGTAATAAGCAATATTAAATAGGATTCTTAAGGAGTCATTAAAATACAAAATAAAATAAATCAAATGTTATATATCCAGACGAAGTAGTATATAGTGCGGGTTCTGCCGCCTCCCGGAGGAGGTCAATGACAACTAGTGTCGAAACAGTGTGAGTTCTTTGACTTTGTGTGTGACGTCAGGGGTCGCACGTGTGTTGGGGTCGTTGACCTTTGTGTTTTGACGTGGGTAATGGTCTAGGGTGACGTCATTGGTCGATTCATTGACGTTGGCGTTTGACTTGAGCGATCGTAGTTGAGTATGGTTAATTGAGCTTTGCATAATGGTTTTGTGGTGGAGCAGGAGGTCGTTGACCTTTGTTTTGGCGCGTATTTTGGCGTGACTCGTGCTGCTGCCAGTGGGGTCAATGACATGTCCATGGTTGGTTCGTTGATCTTTTGATTCCCGCGCTTATGACGAATGAGTCGTCGCAACGGGCACTGTGTGGTTGGCGTCGTTGGCCTACTGACATACTTCCTAAATTATTGACCTTCTGGCCTGGTTTCGCAAGATTGTAAAACTGACCTACTTATAATTGGTGTTGATTTAGTAACCTACTGACATACTTCTTAAATCATTGAACTACTGGCCTATTTTTGTAAGCTTAAGAAACCGACCTACTTCTAATTTGTGTTGACTTAGTAACCTACTGACCTACTTCCTAAATCAGACATTCTCAGCAACATTAGATGTAATATTTTCTTATAGAAGGCCTGCTAATTTATGGTGAGCAACAGGTCATTTGTTATTTCCAGTTTAGTTGTCAACACTAGCTATTGTTATTGAATTGTGTCTGGCAATGGCATCTTCACTAAAATATCGGAGATTTAAAGAAGATTTCGATGGTTAGTTGCTTACATTCAAGTATAGATGGCGTATGAGAGATGTTTTGTATATATTAATACACTATGATTCCCTTATAATTCAAGATTTTTGTTGGTTGTTTTGCAAAGAGAAATGTGCCAGTCTGATGAGCTGCAACCATAGCAAAACCAGTGATTGGCATTTCTCTTTGTAAAATTAGCAACAAGTTAATTTTCGTTTACTATACTTGAACTACTCATCTCCAGACAAAATTATGTCAACATATAAAATATTGATTGTGTCCATCGACAATTTGTAAATCGCCAATAAACACGATATTTTAATATTTTGGTAAGTATTTGTAAAATTATTTTTAGACCGTATAACAAGTTTAAGACCTGTTTGTACCTAAGTCGATCTCTTATAGTTCCTTCCTATTAAAGCCGACAACTGAATAAGCATAACGCTGAGTAGTTCAAACCTACATTATGAAAATGTGCTTAAGAAAAATTTCTTGATTTGAGTTATTAATATACTCGCGTTCGCTCGACCAGTTCAACTAGAAACTATAATAAAAGATATAAATGCTTCTACCTAATATTTTCAAACATCCAGTACGAACATAAGAAATTTAAATGTAAATTAAACTTACCCTCCTGGAATGGCGGGTTGTAAAGAGTTGTCAACGCCATTATTCGGCGTCTTGTATGGATTTCCAATTTCCGCCAAAGTTGTCACTAACGTTGATAATAGCACAATACACTGAATAGTTTGTTCTAAAGAGCAATGCATGATTGGTACCTCTACCTGAAAAAAAAGAAAATGAGTGGAAACTTAACTGGAACAATCTTAAGATTTGATTTTGGGTAAACATTATAAAGTCATCATGAAAGCGCTTAGGTGCATTGAAAGGTCTGAGTGGCTAGGCAAGAGATTGATGGAAAGTTTTCCAAAATGATCAATGAAAATTTGTGTGACATGAAGACGGGTATCTACTGTAAAGTTCAGCTCACTGGACATTCGGGTTTCTTCCTGCTGATATGCTATTACATCTAACGCCATAACGTCAACAATTTGAAGCGCATGTCTCCCAAAAAATGTTGACATTGTGTAGCGCTAGTGCATTAGTTAAACAAACATTAGGTAATAGAAAAGAATTTAAGAATTTTAATTAGCTAAATAAACCTTTATCATAAAACAGCCTGCAATATTTAAAGAAATTTCGCTAGTTTACTGTAATAACGTGATTATTCCAATATGATATTAAATTAAGATAAAGAATTAGAATAGTAACGCACGTAGTATATTTTTACACAAACAGCAATAAAAATAGGTACTTTATTCCCTCAGTATTAAATTGAAAAATACAGATAGATCGGTAAATAATCCTCATAGGTAAACTTAATTGTGCAGATTCACACAAATTCAAAGAAATGCCACAGTAGTGAATTACTCAAAATATTCATAAACTTATAAATTACCGTAGTTATAAAGCTTCAGATTTGATTGACGCACAACCATCGCCATGCGGTTTAATCATTTATTCAACAGGCAGTCAAGTACGGTGTGAAACAGGGATTGTAAGAAACAAGTTTTCAAAACGCTAGTGAAACGCAAAATTAAAAATACCGTTATAGATGAAGGTACCCCTGTGTTGGAAGCTCTCATTCAGATTAAGTTGGAGTATTGGATTATCTGAAACCATAAGAATCCTGTATTAAAAGGCCGTACAAAGCTTTGTAAAAGGACAAATAAAACCTGTAGGACATTGAATTTTTTGTTTTTCACCTCTACACATTCCATGCTGTTGCATATTAAATAATTGTGATTGGTTGTAATAATATGATTGAATAAAACTTATTATTAAGTGACATTTTACGGTAGTGCAAGCTTACTTAAAGCCTATTGTAATCGTGGAAATTCTTATTTGAAAAATCACCACAATTGTATTCGTATAATTCATGTGTACCGGCTAATTTGGTTGAACGGTTATAATTGATAAATTTAAGTGATACTTTTTTTAAATGCACACATATTTGGCCAATTAGGAGTGAATCTTCGTTTTTTTTCATTGTCATTTGCCGTGATATTCATGTTTGAAAATACAAGTTAGATTAACAACACTTGGGGTTTTTTGTTATTATTTGTGGTTATTTTAAATTAATAGAAAGTAAAAAAAGTATACGCAGGGCTTTATCGACCTCTACTGCAAATAGAACAGTTAAATCATCTCTCGTAACACCCATCTTCTAGGGAGATTGAAATTAAGGTTTCTACAGGTGGGTTGGCGCAGTCGGCTCCGTAGCTGAGTTGGTTTAAGTGCGACTACCAAGCCCAAGATCCCGAGCTCGATTCTCGACACGGACTGCTTGAAAAACGCTAAGCAAGCACTTTTAACAAAAACCTCGTTCGGATGAGAGGTAAAATGCAAGCTTTGTGTGTGTTGTCACGCACATTAAAGATCCCTACTTTGCTTAAAATAAATAGCAAGGGTTCAGCAGAAATTCAAAATTTTCAGGCAAAAGACTCGCTTCCTGGCCAGTGTTGAACCTTCGGCTAAAGTATTAAAAAATCAAATGCAGGGGATTTGGCGAATGCGACTCCATGGATCAGACGAACTTGCGTATGACTGCCGACAAGAACGATTTGAAAAATGTTAGGAAACCATTTTTCACAATACACGCCTTTGTTCGAATAAGAGGTAAAGTGTAGGTTTCGTGTGTAGGAGTTGTCACGCATGTTACAATACCCTACCAAGCATGACATAGCAAGAGTTCGTCTAAAATTCAAAATTTTCAGGCAAAAGGACTAGCTTCCTGGCCAGTGTAGGAACTCCGGGTGAAGCATTGGAAAATCACATGGAAGGGCGTTTACGGCATGCGACCGTGTGGATCTCATAAATTTGCGTATGACTTCTGACAAGAACGGTTTGAAAATTTTCGGAAAGAATTTATCACAAAAACACCCTCGATCGAGTAAGAGGTAAAATGTAGATCCCATGAGCTTGTGTTTTCAGACACGTTAAAGATTCTTACATTGCTTGTAATAGCAAAGGTTCGACAAAATTCAGAACTACAAAGTAAAGAAAGACTCGCTTCCTGACCAGTGCAGTACCTTCGGGTAGAGCTTTGGAAAATCAAATGTAGGTTTGGTTGGCGCAGGTGGCTCCGTGATTAGACGAATTTGCATATGACTGCTGATCCCAAGGTCCACGGTTCAAATTCCGGCACGGACCGCCTGCAAAACGTTAGACTAGCATTTTTCACAAAAATACACTCTCGTTAGGATGAGAGGTAAAATGTAGGTCCCGTGTGTGAGTGTTGTCACGCACGTTAGGATCCCTACCTTGCTTGGAACAGCAATGATTCGGCAAAAATAAATACTCTGATATAAAGAAAAACTCGCTTTCTGATCAATGCAGTGCCTTCGAGTGTAGCATTGGAAATCGAATGACGGTACAGTTGGCGCAGTGGCTCACTGGATCAGACGAGTTTATGTGTTTATTCTAATACCAAAGTCCCGGGTTCAATTCCCGACACGAACCGTTTGAAAAATGTTAGGCGAGCATTTTTCACCAAAAATACACCTTCGTTCGGATGAGTAGTAAAATGTAGGTCCCGCGTGTGGGTTTTGTCAGGTACGTTAAAGATCCTTACTTTGCTTGGAATAACAAAGGTTTGACAAAATTCAGAACTACCGGGTAAAAAAAAATTCGCACCCGCTTCTTGACCAATGCAGTACATTTAGGTGAAGCATTGGGAAATCAAATTTAGATTGGGTTGGCGCAGGTGGTTCCGTGGATTAGAAGAGTTCACATATGACTGCTGATCCCAAGGTCCACGGTTAGAATTTTGACACGAACCGCTTGAAAAATACAAAAATGCGCCCTTGTTCGCATAAGAGGTAAAACATAGGTTCAGTGTGTGAGTGTTGTCACGATCGTAAAGCATCCCTACCTTGCTTGGAATACCAAGGATACGGCAAAATTCAAAACTCACAGGTAAAAATCTCGTTTTCTGACCAATGTAGTTCTTGTGGTGAAGCATTAGAAAATCAATTTTATGGTGACCTGGTGAGGTGTCTTCGTGAATCAGACGAATGATCTATTATGAACGCCGATCTCAAGGTACCGGCTTCGAGTTTCGATACAAACTGCTTGAAAAATGGTAGGTGCGCATTTTTCACAAGAATACGCCCTAGTTCGAATGAGAGGTAGAATATAGGTCTCGTGTGAATACGTTTCAACGCACCTTGCTTGCATTAGCAAGGGTTCGGAAAAATTAAAAATTTATTGGTGAAAAAACTTGCTTCCTGGCCAAAGTAGTATCTTCAGTTAGAGCTTTGGAAAACCATAAGTAGGGCACATTTTCAAAACAACGGGCTTCGTAGGTCAGACAGGTTCGCACATGACTGCTGATTTCAGGGTCCCGGGTTCGATTCCCGGTACGGACCGCTTAAAAAGTGTTAGGCGAGCATTTTTCACAAAAATTTGCACTCGTTCGGATGAGAGATAAAATGCCGGTCCCATATGTGAAAGTTGTCGCGCACGTTAAAGATTCCTACCTTGCTTGGAATAGCAGGGGTTCGGCAAAATTAAAGATTGTTAGGGAAAAACTTGCGCTCTGGCCAATGTAGTACCTACGAGTGGAGTATTAGAAAATCAATTGTAGGGCATATCTTCAAGCATTGCGGTTTCGCGGTTCAAACTGGTTTGCGTAGGACTGGTGATCCCAAGGTGGCCGTTCTGAATCCCAACGCGGACTGCTTGAATAATGTTAAGACGAATGATATTTACAAAAATAGACCTGCGTTCGGATGAGAACTAAAATGTAGATCGCGTATGTGAGTGTTTACCTACCTTTCTTGGAATAGCAAATTTAGTGAATTTAAATAGACTAATTAAGTATGGACGCACCTTGTATGATAGATTTTACAAAATCATAATTAAGCGATATTTTAATTACTTTGTTTTTAGGTTACATTACTTTCAAATAGGGTGGTTAGTATAACTAAAGCAATAAAAATGGCGTTTCTTAAGATAAATTGATACAATTTAGTACAATATTAAGATAACACATCAGTCATTAAATAGGATAAACGTCGCGACAATAAAAACTCCTAAATTAAAAGATTTAATAAATCATACAATGTAATAAATATGTAATGGATGCAGGTTTCATGTACGTGAGAAATGCAGAATCATATTGAAACATGGTTAGACGTTCACAGACAAATTGTAAAAGTACGCGACTGTTAGGTAATTAACGGGACAATAACATTTTTATAAAGTAAGGGTTAAAATGGTTACATTACATTACTGGACGCTGTCTGCAATAAAGAAAATTTTTATAGTGGGAGAAGTAAGGATAGCTAATCCCGACAGAAAAGGATGAGTTAAATATTCGCAGTAAATTATATTACGTCAAAATGTAGCAGCATGGGCGGGCAGTACGGGGGATGCAGGAAGTCGAAGTGCGAAAAGATGAGCAGCTTCAGGTTCAAAATGTAATGTGACTGGATTTCCCGCAGGAAAAATACACGGTGTGTGACGTATTATTGTTTAACTTACGCTTGCACTTACGCTTTGCACGTTTCTGGAATTTTCATCGTTATGACCGTTTAGAGGGGTTGAGACCAGGAGAGTCGATTCCTCCATTAATTTGCAATTTTATGTTATGGTAGGCTGAGGAAGCTGTATTAGAAGAAAGAAGGCCGTGTTAACTGGAAGGAAGAGACGTTTACATTTGGAGGTGCTTTACTTAAGCTCACTCACTATGGGTATTTTAGAAACCAGCACAGATACAAATTACAAAGAAGTTGCACCCTTTCAAGGCTTTTTAATAACATGCCTCCGGATGACGATATTGATCATGGTTTCTGAAATGTCATAAAAAAACTGGAAAAATAATTTTTTATAAATTCCTCATAGCTATTATATTTACAGAGATATTCAATTAAAAATCGGATAAGGGTATTTCCCCATGTGCAGAATTCAAAACTGGCATTAGAATTCACATAGCGCTTTCAGACTTTAATATACGACAGCCAACTTGTTTTTCTTATGGACGCGATATTGAATTTTTTGGTTACCGAGTGATATTCTCAAATCTTCACATAACGCTTTTTCAACTTTTAAAATCCTTTCATAAATAAAAAAGTTACAAGTAATTTTAATATTTTTTGGCAGTGGCCATGAAAATAAATGAAAACAATGGACTGGTAAACTTTTATTATTATTGTAGAGCAAGAAAACTAAGAAAACAAAATACAATTTTATACACATCAAACAGTATTTTGAATAAACAAGAAAATGACAAGAGAAGAGTTAGTATTTAACTGTTTTCCATGTTGTTATTAAATGAATTTCCAGAAATTGGGATTTATAATGCCGAGTAGTTTAATATGGAAAACTGAAAAATTGGAGTGGTGTTTTATTTATGGATTTATGGATTTATGGATTTATGGATTTAGGGATTTATGGATTTAGGGATTTATGGATTTATGGATTTATGGATTTATGGATTTATGGATTTATGGATTTGTGGATTTAAGGATTTATGGATTTATGGATTTATGGATTTATGGATTTATGGATTTATGGATTTATGGATTTATATATTTATGGATTTATGGATTTATGGATTTATATATTTATGGATTTATGGATTTATGGATTTATGGATTTATGGATTTATGGATTTATGGATTTATGGATTTATGGATTTATGGATTTATGGATTTATGGATTTATGGATTTATGGATTTATGGATTTATGGATTTATGGATTTATGGATTTATGGATTTATGGATTTATGGATTTATGGATTTATGGATTTATGGATTTATGGATTTATGGATTTATGGATTTATGGATTTATGGATTTATGGATTTATGGATTTATGGATTTATGGATTTATGGATTTATGGATTTATGGATTTATGGATTTATGGATTTATGGATTTACGGATTTTGGGTTTTATGGAATTATAGATTTATGAATTTATGGGTTTATGGATTTAAGGATTTATGGATTTAGGGATTTATGGATTTATGGATTTATGGATTTATGGATTTATGGATTTATGGATTTATGGATTTATGGATTTATGGATTTATGGATTTAAGGATTTAGGGATTTATTGATTTATGGATTTATGGATTTATGGATTTATGGATTTATGGATTTATGGATTTATGGATTTATGGATTTATGGATTTATGGATTTATGGATTTATGGATTTATGGATTTATGGATATATGGATTTATGGATTTATGGATTTAAGGATTTATGGATTTATGGATTTATGGATTTATGGATTTATGGATTTATGGATTTATGGATTTATGGATTTATGGATTTATGGATTTATGGATTTATGGATTTATAAATTTATGGATTTATGGATTTATAGATTTATAGATTTATGGATTTATGGATTTATGGATTTATGGATTTATGGATTTATGGATTTATGGATTTATAAATTTATGCATTTTCTTTAGTAATATCCGGACAGAATGTGGTTTAAAAACTAGGTTTTGTTAGGTACATTTCTATTTATATAGCAATTGTTTAATGTTAAGAAATGTTAAGTATAGGTTAAACTTTATTAGCATTTATTTATGAATAGGATAGAAAGTAGGTCATTGTAACAGGATATCCAGTCACTCCAATGACGGAATCGTGTTTGAAGGAGGTATTTTATTTTACAATTTTATGTAATTATGACAAAAATTAATAAGTGTTTTAAGAGATTTTAGGGAAAAGTACCCTATAATATGATAAATTTAAAAACCCAAAGCAAGGGAGACTGTATTTGGAATAACTGTTTTACGTGTAATGATAATATCAAGGAGATTGCTGTAACAGACATTTGGCGCCCCTAAATTATGACAAGAGAAGATCGTTTCAAGGTAAGTGATTAGTGTAACAGATTGTTTGTATTTCAACCATTTTATTATCTTTATTTGTAATTCTATCATTATTCTGTATTTTCTTCCATAGGAACGCACTTTTGTGCCACTGTAGTCAGTCGAACCACCATACATTTATACGGGATTCCCGTTCCTTTAGGGAAAATCTAAATTCATCAAGCTACCCAGGTGCAATAGCGATCACATTTAACAATAGCAAAATATGACTTAAAGTTAAAGAAAATAAAAAAAGTAATATGTTGCCCAAATTCTACAGCGGTACACCAAGCAGATCAAAATCAGGTAGAAGTATAAGAACAGGGAAGATGTACTTGGAATAACCGTTTTACGTGTAATGATAATATCAAAGAGATTGCTGTAACAGACATTTGGCGCCCCTAAATTATGACAGCAGAAGATCGTTTCAAGGTAAGTGATTAGTGTAACAGATTGTTTGTATTTCAACCATTTTATTATTTTTATTTGGAATTCTATCATTATTCTGTATTTTCTTCAATAGGAACGCACTTTTGTGGCACTATAGCCAGTCGAATCACCCTACATTTATACGGGATTCCCGTCCCTTTAGGGCAAATCTAAATTCATCAAGTAACGCTAATTTTACACGTAACAGTATGATATGTCAACTCTTTCAAAAGACGATCGTGGTGGTGGTATCTGATAATCTGCTTCAGATAAGCTGGGAATCAATAATGTGGAAACGCATTGTGACAAGATGATAATTTGGGTAAGAAGGGCATTATTTTTAAGGTGCTAAATCTCTTCCAGTTTAGCTTCTCGACAAATCACCTGTTAACTATTTCAAGCATCAATTTGACGACAGAGTAGCAAATATAATCATGGATGAGATAAATAAACATGCTGAAGAAGTATTTACAACAGAAATGTTGGAGATGAGACTCGAGTAACATAATGAAAACGAATAAACATTCTTTGAATAATATTTGCATACGGAAAACATTCAAATAAACAGAATTGTTAATTATTGACGAACAGATAATTACCTTAATACGTTGTTTATTAAAAGCTATATGAGAAAGAACGCGTTGCTTCTGGTCTTTAGGTTTCTACATTTTGCATCTAGTCAACAAGATAATGAAGCTCTTGCAGATTGTTGACGGTTGATTGAATATTTCAATAAAATAGGAATAATCTTGTGTGATGCTGGAGAAGAACTCTCCTAAATCGAACGAAGTTTATGTAGTATATAAAAAAAATTGAAAGCACGCGTGTCGTGGTGCAAAGCTATATACGCCCATAAAGCCCACACAAAAGCTCTCAAACTTTTTATATATTCATGCTTTAATGATGAAGATACAAGTGAAGGAGGTAATGTGTCCAAAGTTATCACGAGTCTCATAAAAGAGAAATGTGTATATGCCACTTGTAATGCGCTTGCAAGTTAATTATGCATGCATTTGTGTATAGGAAAAGCATTAATGTATTTTAGCTAGTTCAGGAGTTTTAGTTTGAGGGTATCCTTAGAATTTTATAAAATTTATTAACATGACTATTTCATCATAATATTAAATTAGGATATAAATAGTAAAGTACCTAGTACATTCTTTGCAACCAGTATTTAAAAACCGGAACTTCATAATAAATATATCATATTACAAAAATGTCAACCCATTTACCGTTGCTAACCTTCCTCGGAACGTGGATTCGAAAACATTCTCACGTAATGAAAAGAACCGAAAACATCGTAAATTATTCAAACCGACAGAAGCTCATAAAATAATTGTCAATATTAAATAGCAACTGTGGAAGTACATAATATTTCCATGCACCGGAAAACCAATGACCTCAACCGCAAATTGAGTTCAAATTGTACAAAGCGTGTGAATGAAATGAAATAGGGAAATTAACCTAGAATAATGTAGCTTATAATTGCTGCCATAATATAGTGCAAGTGGCAATTAATTCAGATTTATTTGGATTCGTTCAAATCCTAGAAGACAGGTTTTTGGCTTCAGTCAAGCGACAAGCGCAATAGTCGGGTAAAGACCGGTTTACAGTAATTCGTGTAAAGGTAATTTTATAAATTTGGCCTTGCTAGTGAAAAACAAGCTGTCAAACGCGAAAGTAATCTCGGAATTAAATTAATTGCCGTTACATTGTGAAAGTATTTTTGCAGTAAATACTCTCCGTCTACATCATTTGGAGTATGGAATTCTGACACCCAAGTTTGCCCTGCTTTGAAAAGGGTTGTTTGAACACTATCTTCGAATCACCAAAAGCTGTAAATAAGAGCATTTTAACTTTCTACCCGCTTCGTATATTCCATTATTTACACATAATTTATTAATGGGCAGATTTTTACGTTAGAGCGTGCTTAGTAAAAGCGTAATATACTAGATATACGCACCATACTTGTATTCGTCAAAATTTACATAGATTAGTTAAATTTGTTGGATAATTAAACTCGAATAAATTTAAATTGTTCCTTTTCTTTTAAATATACGCAATTTGACCAACATTTGGGTAGAATTTAGTATATTTGTGTTGGCTGTGTTCTTCAATATTGAGATATTTAGTTTTAATATAGGTTAAGTAAACAGCGTAGGGTTTTGTTATTATTTGTGCCTAATTTAAATCAGTAAGTAGAAAAACAAGATGTACACAAGATTCCATCAACCTGCAACTCAGAATTAACCATTTAGTCGGCTCGAAGACCACCCATCCTCTGTCAAAATCAAAATTCCAGGTGGGTTGGCGCCTAGCATTTTTATTAGACCGTAAGATTAGACTCATTTTCAGGTAGGTGAAAGTGTCAGAGTTTGTACACCCCAAAAAATGTAATACTGTTTTCATAGAATGCTCCCCTCACCACTGAAACCTAGCTGGTGCACTTTTCTGTTACCTTTCCGTGGTAAAGTAAGTTTCAAAGGTCAAAAGCAAAATTTCACACATAACGCACTGTGATATATAAATAACTTTTATAATAGTTCTGACTTTACCACCCAATTATTAAAAAATGAAACACTGTGCAGGAACTCTTCATCCCAGTAGGCAAAACAATCCAAAAAAAGTGTTATAAAGAAAGATCTACGAAATAAAGGTTCAGTATTGTTTTGTTTTCCAAAGTACCTTGAATAGGACCGACCGAATGAAGAATGGGAAAAATCAAAAAGTTCACTATCAACATTTTTTGCCGTACAGTCGTAAAAACGCAATCATAAAGCTTTCGGTAAGTTTTTAAAGTTTCTAAGACAAAGTAAACTTATTTTTTCGTAGAATCTCTATGTTGAGATTTATAATTTTATACATTACCCCTGTCACTGTACAGGGTGGTTCAAAATTGCACGACACTTATCATAAGATGCTATTTTAAACACCCTGTATATTTGTACCTTAAGCTTATATGATTGAACTAATCTAATGGGTTTGTTAAAATTTCCGATAAGTTAAAGGAGTACAGACGTAGTATTTTATAAAAGCTAGGTTAAATTTCTTTTAATCGCGTTTATAGGAATTCTAGAGATTAAATGACCAAAAATAGTTTATAATTCGAATGCACAAGCATTTATAGTACACCGTCTGATAGACGTCTGCAAAATCATATTAACACAGTAATGTTATTCCTAATTATTGCAGTACTTAAGAAAATAGAGAGAAACTTCTAACACTTTAGTTCGTTATACTACATTATAATTATAATTGTATAAGTGCAAAGTGCAAGTAGTTCATTCGCCAAATGTGTTTTTGTGGGTAATTGAAATTAATAATAAACAGCTTAATTATAGAAGAAATTAGAACTAGCAAGAAAGGAAATACCTCTTTAAAAATTATAAATGCTCTTTATTCAATATTCTTTTAAGGATAGATAACTACAGATGCAGTTCTCAAAACTTATTGAGTACTGCAATGCGTGAATTAAAAAGTAATAACAGCATGAGGTAACTTTCCAGATGTGACATCAACAGTTTGCAATTGCTGAACATTTAGAAAACTACAAAGGAGCTTATTAAATTTTAAACGACTTTTTTTCTTTTCCTTTATAGTACTATGGCATCTGTACAAGAAACCAATTTAATTATTGATGTTATCCTATAAGCAAATTTGATTTGCTGTTGGATAATTAATAATAAATAAATAAATAAACAAATAAACACTCCACATATGTGGAGATAGAGTCTCAGAATCGCACCCTACTTCAGTAGACCTATTAGGATTCTGAAAAAGGACAGAAGTCTCGAAAGTGTTACGCTTTTTTGGCGTCACAAGTCTTATTTTAATAATTTAAGGGGATTTTCAATGCTAAATTGGGTATAACATTCCCTTCGTAATTTAGCTAATAAGTAGGTATGGACACATAAGAATACGGTTTTGAATTCCAAGTACTACTCGGGGACTTTTAGAAATGATATATTGTATGTATTTAGTCGCTTAAGATGTGCGTCGCTGCTTCAGCCCGTGAGAACGGCGATAGAGAAGGAGTTTTTACAAGTTAGTGTAAATTAAATGCCGTAAAAGAAAAATTATCTCGGGTTTTTTACTTTACAGACGTGGTAACCAGTTAATGCGGGAATACAGTAAAATTACCTTTCAATTTATTTACCTGTTCCTTCTATTTTAATACCTTATTTGTGTTCCTTGTTTTAAATGTTGTGGGCATTAGCAACAAAATTCACTGCAAATTTGAATAAAATAGCTTATCGAAATGAAATAGGACACGAACGTACGTACTAGAGAACTAATATATAGCATTTGTCACGCAGAAACTGCCACGTTCGAGGATGCCGTAATTAGCGCTAAATATTTTAATTGAACTACCTACATTTCACAAGGTAAGCTTCATTAAGGTGTCTGTTTGTTTGTTTGTCATAGTAAATTTTGTGTAGTATTACTACCCCTATGTACGGCAACGTGATGAACTAAAGTACGTTTACCTGTAACTGTCATTTAGCTATAATAAAGGAAGTACAAGAAATAGAAGAAGCTACCAAATAAGAAGAATGCTCTACATACCGAAGCGTGAAGGGTTCGGCGTCTATTGACGGGATTTAATGTTTCAGATGACTAAGTTAAAAATAGATTTAATCGGTGTTAATAGAGGTAGGTGGGCGATAGAAGCGGGCTTTTGGTTTTGAGAATTAAGGGCATCCGCTCAGGTTGGCAATGGTCAAGCGCGTATGGGCTTTATTATAAATACGAAAATAGCAAGAAAAGTAAAATATTTGAACGGGTTTACGATAGAATAGAAACAGTCGATTAGAACAAACCTAACCGACACAATGATAGTTCAGGTGTTCGCAGGCGCACAAAAAGCCTTAAAAATGTCTGATGATATAGCTAGGTTTCAGGTATAGTGTACATTAGTTAAAAGCAGATGGAAATATCAGGTAAAAAGCTGCAAGTTACTCAGGTGCAATAGCGACCATATTTAACAATAAAAAAGTAATATGTTGCCCAAATTCTACAGCGGTAAACTAAGCCGATCAAAATTAGGGGGAAGTATAAGAATAGGAAAGATAGTGAAACGGTGCAAGCTGGCAAAAAATAGAAAAACTGACAGTTCTTTAGGGAAGCAATATTAGAGGAAGAAAATAATATGTTTAATAGAAGGAAATATGAAAGTGCTACAGTAGAGGAACGTAATCAAACGCATAAACAGCTTAAGCAAACTATAAATAAATTGTAGAGGCAGGTTGAAAAGCAATGAGTGAAGAGTATTTATGATAAAGTAAATTAAAAATTTTAAACTTCCACAATAGAACTAATAATAAAAGTAGTGTAATACAAAAATGAAGAAACATTACATTAGTAAAAGTAAAATATATAGCGCGTAAGTAAAAACGGTTTACAGAAACCATTTATCTCGCTGAACAGAATTTAGGAAGTATGGAAGGTTTAGGTGAGGTAGAGAATCAGAAACAGGGCGAAAATGCTAAGAACAAAATCAAAAACCCTCCAGCTACTAAAATTAAGAAAATTCGTAGTAATATATGAACTACCGTAGAGTAAGTTAAATATGGGGGTAGAAAAGAACATTACACACTGCAATATCGACTAATAGAGAGGATTGATAAAAAAAACTATTTTCAACCTGTGTAGTATTCAAGAATTACAAAATGTTCAGAACCGTTATGGTACTTAGTCATTGTTTACAAATATAGACTAAAATAATATAATGGGGTAGAAAATAAAATAGAGAAAAGATTATCAGATCAGTTCAAATTTAGTAAGATACAAGAAAGCAATTCTAGCACTAAGATTTGTGGTTACTGCAACTTTGAACTGTGTCACAATATCAGAATAGGGCGCGTTCCATTACTTCAGGACGAGTAGGCCCACACACCCGCTTAAATCTGATTTAAGTCGATCGCAAAACAGTAGTCAAGAAAAGTTACTTCTAGACCAACAGACTCGCTTGCTCTATTAAGCTAAAGTGTCTGTTTAACAAAGTAACTTTTTAAAATAGACTTGGTAGGTCAAGTAAGTCTGGTCGTGTAGAGTTAACTTGACTTTACAATACTTTGGTACAATCTCGAACTGGCTTAATTGGGCGTGTAAATCTGCACGTTATGAAGTAGTAATCTAAAATCTAGAGCCTTTCCTGATAATGCCTCTTACGTAAGTGGGCAAAATGACGGCTTTAATAGTTTTCACTATGACACGGTCAAATGCGTAACGCGTATTATTAATCATGAAGCTTAAGACATCGCTAAGATAAGTGTTAGAGGAAAGGATAAGAATAGAAAAAGAGTTAGGGTCAAGACTTTTGACAATTTAGATTGTAGTACACTGGATTTTAAAATCAGCAACAATAGACCTTAGGACAAGAAGAAATTCACAATTTATATAGGAAATATACTGCTGTGATAGAAACAGATAATGAGGAATTGAACTTACGTATGGATGTAGAAATAAATAAACTCAAAGAAGTAGAAGAGAGAGCTGTCGTAATTCAAATGCTAAGGTGTGCGATGATATAGATATATTGTCACAAACGGATAAAAAACTAGAAATGGGATTAAATAAAATAAAAGAAATACTGAATAGCAATTTAGATTTCATAATTAGCAATATCAAAATAATTATAGTGAATCGGACATTAAAAGAAAATTAATAGTGGTGTCAGAAAAATTAGAAGAAGTAAAAAACTTTTAATGGAATTTTAAATCACATGATATGAGAAGTAAAGAGTGTAAAGGGTGCAGAAATTAGAATAGACAAGCGAAGAAAAACTTTGATGTATAATACGTGTACTAAAATCTGAAAAACTCTATCTATTCGAAAAAGGTTATTGAAAACCCATGTTTTAAACGTACTACACGGCTGCAAGCAGTGGCGTAACTACGATTTTTGGGCCCCCCCGCAAAAATTTTAAAGTGGGCTCTCTTTAAAATGTATTACTTTTACTGGCTTATATTTAGCCATATTTTTAAATTATAGTACATGTAGAGAAGGAAGCAGTATAGAATTAAATACATATACTATATTAATCAAGTGCTTTATTAATTATAAAACCAAATTACATAAATTCAAACTTATAAGTTAATTAATATTAAATCTACATATTTATACGCCGCACAAAATTATTTACACCTAAAATTTGATACAGTAAAAAACCTATGAGCTAGCAGACATTCCAAATCAAATTCAAAATTTTGTTTTTTGCATGTTTTGCTGCAAACGCGTTTATTGTATCCTCTATATTCATATTTTTGGCAGTGTCATGTTCTACTGCTAAGAGGATAAATCGTCTAATCTATCTTGTGAAGTGCGGTTCCTAAGATAATTTTAATAATTTTTAATTTTGAGAAAGATCTCTCCGCACTTGCAACGCTAACGGGTAAAGTTAGGTATAACATTAAGGCTGTTATGGTGTTTGGAAAACTGCTAGAACCTGTAGATTTGGAAAGTACTAGATATTCTAAAATTGTAAGATACCGTTAACATTTTTAATTCATCACAAATAAGTCTATTATTTTTGAGTGTAGTAAGTTCTATACCTATAGCATCATTTAAATCTTTGTAGTAAAATTTTTGCAATTGTTTTGCCTTAGATAAAATATCGTCTGCAGTTAAATTCAAAAATACATTAGGTTCTAAGAAATTAAACTTTTCGTTTACATGAAAAGCGATTTAAAACGATTCGACAGCTGTGAAATTATAATATCCATTACGCGATAAAATACATTTATTTTAAATTTAAATTCTTCATCATTAAATCGATAATCATTGGATAATTCATCGTAATGCTTTTTATTTTTGGTTGCCTTTTTTATAAATTCCGGTTTAATATTCCATTGCCCTGCAACTTTCGCTGCTTCCTCCTTGATGTTGGAATAGTTATTTCTTGTTTCCTTGAAAAATTTTAAAGTTTTTTGTAATAAGAGAGTTATCTGATTAATATTCGCCTTTTCACTCTGAGCAGTTTGTGAGAGCTTGTTAAGCTCTTCTAGAATTTGACTTAAAAAAACACTTAAAAAAATAAAATTAAAATTATCCATGCTAGTTAATATAGTGTTAAAGTAACATTGAAAAGTCTGTGTAAAACATTTTTCCAAAATTCAGTTTCTTGTTTTAATAGTAGAGTATCTTTCTTATCTATGGTATAATTTTTTTTCCACATATCGTAAATAAAACAACAAGTTAAATGAGATTGAGCAAGCAAATGCTCTTTAATTTTTTTTGATAAACCCTGCCAATCATTAATTCCGGTCGTCCAACTTGACCTTACTGAAGCAAACAGCCAACATGGTTGACAATAAACACAATTTTTTAATTTAGAATAACACAACCACCCATTTGAATTGTGTGGTAAGTTTAACGTATTGCTTTTATTTTCGCTTGCAGTTATTAAGTAATAATAGTGAACTGAAAAACTTCTATTTTATTATCTTTAGGAAACGCACCATCTGGTCTACACAATCCGTAATTAATTATTTCTTTTCTTAAATTGTCATGTTGTAAAACATTGATTTTTAAAAATGTGCAAAATCGGTTGGATATTCTTTCGTCAGATCCATAGATAGTTCATTAAGTGAAAAGTACTACTCACATTTACCTCTGTAATTGTAGTGGTATCTAGTTCCAAATTTCTATCGCGGCCGTCATTATGTGATGTACTTGCGCCCTGGGTGAGAGTTTTTAAAATTGTTGACGACTGCTGTTCGTCTGTAGCGGAACTAGTAGATGCTACTGTCGAAAGCCCAATTTCTTTCATAGATTGTTCTTGTTTTCGGACTCTTTAGAAGTAAAAAGGAACTTATTTTTGGAATCTTGCTCTTTGATTCTTCCAATAGTTTCCTTTTCGTTTTTGCAGCGCCGCTTGTAGTGCTCATTGTATATTATTTCCTGCAATTTTGAATGAAATTAATTATAATGTAATTAGATAAGTAATAATTATTTAAAAGCCTTTTGAAATTACAAATAACACATACATACTTTGCTTTAAATGCTTTAATTAACAAAATATAAATGATTTTTATTGAATGCTTAAAGATTTATTTATATGTATTTCTCAGCGCGACTTCAACTATGATCAAATCAATAGTAGTTTAATAAAAATAGATATAAATACTTACGTTTAAATATGAAAGACCTCCTGTAATACGAACACAACACTATTGAGTAAAACGTACTGGAATGCTTTTTACTTCCTTTCCGTTATATATAATGCAGCTAATGCAAATACGTTGCAACCAGCTGACTAGAAACCACAAAATGAATTTCTTTCTAGTATTATATTTCTAGAAAGCGAAGGTTACTAAGCTACCTGCCATCCTGTGAATCTGTACTGTACAGACAATAGCCCTTTTATTCCTATTTAAAATCCCACAAACCAAACTAACCCTACTATACGTCGTTTAATAATGCTTTACCACTTTATACAACTTATCACTTAAGAATAATATAGACATCTTTGTTATTAAAGTTTACAGTCTCTTTCATCTGTTTATTAACCCTTACAAAATAGGACAGAACGGATAGAAAGAAGAAAGGATGCAGGCTGCAGGTGGTGTTCAGTATTTATCTTAATTATTATTTCTTGTATTTCAGCAGTTCCTAGTAGTAACATGAAGAAAACGTTCGTTAACCTGCGGTTTCTGAATTATCTGCAATATTTTCTTGACCGTTTCTTACCTGCCAAATACGTTGAAGATGAATAAGTTGAGTTTATTATCGTTTGGGCCTTCTTGCACTTGGGGCCCCCCCGCATAGCGGGGGCTGGCAGGGGTGTAGTTACGCCACTGGCTGCAAGACGTGAACATTAAGCAAGGAAGAAGTTAGAAGATTAGAAATTCTTAAGATCAGGTGAGTAGATACGTTAGTAAATGGAGTCCCAAACATGGTTCAGGAGAATAGAACTGTTACATTTAATTAAATGAGGAAGAAATTAGAATAGACCAATGAAAAAAAAACTTTGAGGTAGAAGATGTGGTACTAAAATCTGGAAAACTCTATCTATTCAAAAAAGGCAATTGGAAACCCATGTTTTAAACGTACTACACGGCTGCAAGACGTGAACATTAGACAAGGAAGAAGTTAGAAGATTAGGAATTCTAAAGATCAGCTGAGCAGATAAGTTAGTAAGTGATAGAGTCCCAAACATGGTTCAGGAGAATAGAACTGTTACACTTAATTAAAGGAGAAAGAAATTAGAATAGACCAACGAAAAAAACCGTTGAAGTACAAGACGAGATACTAAAATCTGGAAAACTATCTATTCGAAAAACGCAATTCAAAACCCATATTTTAAACGTACTACACGGCTGCAAGACCTGAACATTAGGCAAGGAAGAAGTTAGAAAATTAGAAATTCTTAAGATCAGTTGAGCAGATGCGTTAGTAAGTGGAATCCCAAACATGGTTCAGGAAAATAGAACTATTACATTTAATTAAATGAGGAAGAAGACAAGAAGACAAGGAAGAAGTTAGAAGATTAGGAATTCTTAAGATCAGCTGAGCAGATAAGTTAGTAAGTGATAAAATCCCAAACATGGTTCAGGAGAACAGAACTGTTACATTTAATTAAATGAGGAAGAAATTAAAAGATTAGGAACACTTAGGTTCAACTGGATAGATAAAGCTAGTAGCGATACGGTTCTAAAAATGGTTCGAGAAAATAGGACATTTACAAATGTAATTAAATAAAGACGTGATAGAAATATAGCTCATAGGAAGGAATAGTTAGGGCTGTGACAAGAGGTCAAAATAGACGGAAGAATATACAGATTGAAACAAAACCTCAAGATATAGCTCGAATTAAGATAATTATGGCACTGAAAGAGTTTGGTCACAATAGGAAATGATCGGGAACAGCGTCAAACAAACCTTGAAGTTGTGACTAAGAATAGGAGAAACGTGTTTTATTGGTTAAAGCCGTTGAACTTTAATAGTTCTACAAACATATTCAAATAAAATTTTGAAAAAGATAAGCAAACTCGGTGTCAGACTATCATTTACAGCTAAGACCCCAAGTAGATTGATAAAATTTGATTTCCACTGCCTCTTTAAGGACTATGTTGTGAGATAGAGGAAGTAGATATTTTAAAATAATAAAAATCTCCTTAAACAAAAACCGATTAAAGTAATTTTTTCACATTTGTTGTACAATTAACATTTCCGAACAATCTAAATTCAAAAAATGTATACAGAGGTGTGCTATCAAATATGATGGCAATTACTTTTACGTTTGCGTAAGAGCGTGTACAAGTGCATACATACGTACGAGCGTGTGCGTGCGTGCCTACATACGCACGTGGGTGCGCGTGCGCGTGCGTATGCATGTGTGGGTGTGCGGGTGCATGCGTGGGTTCGTTCATGTGTTTGTGTGTGTGTGTGGGTGTGTGCGCAGCGTACGGGTATGAGTGTTGGTGCTTAGTGTGGGTTTGTGTTTGTGTGTGCGTGTGTGTAGGTGTGTGTGTGTGTGTGTTTGCATGTGGGCGTATGTGAATATTATGGGAGATTAAGTGATGTAAATAAAGTAAGCGTGAAGGTTGTAGTAGATAATTGAATATTGCGTGTCCTATAAGCTCTGTGAACAAAAATTAACGGAAATATCTTTTTATATTTGGTTTTAGGTTCGAATGCAAATTTTATTAATGCTCGTTTATGCTTTAGATTCAATCGACACGAGTATTGACAAGATGAAGTGTCGATTATTTTTAAGCTGCTTGGATTTTTATGAAGTAGCACATTTCTAAACAGTTTCATTGTAGACAGTTATTCATACCATAATTATTTTAATATTTCTGAAATCTATCGTATAATTTTTATTTAATATATGAATTGTAAAATAGTTGAATATTAGGTTTATCTTGCGTAATGCGTTAACCAACATTTTAACAAGTTTTGCCTATTTATTTTATAAATGGCATTTTTCTGTAGTGTTGTATAAGTCAGTTTAGACTGTAACCTGCCTATTATTAGCTAATTTGTTTAAACAATAGATACAAGTACCACTTTAAAAATGATAAAATTTGAGACAACAACAAATTTTAGTATCAAGTTTGAATTGACTAATTAAATCTAGCATTCAAGTATCTACAACCTGACAAAATCTCTGCCATTTTAAATTTTGAAAATGGATTGTTTTATTTTGGCATTTATTTATTAAAGATACAAACATTTGATGTTTTTTATTATAAAGCTCTTTTATGTTTTACACTGTCCATAATATTTTTCCTGTTTACTGCTTAACGCATGCTTTTCTTTCAGATACTCTGTAAACCTTTAAACTAGTTTTTCGCGTACGTTAAGTCTTAATTTTAGTTCAAATTTTATTTCAAGAGATTACTAATTATAAATCAAAAGAAAAATATTTTGTTGTTCAAAACCGACCTATTTCTGTCCGAATAAATATACCGTGCAACGCAATGGCATTACGTTAAATAAAAACCTCATGGAAAAGAAGTAAAGTAATCATAAACGGATGGAGTGGATACGAATGTACTCTGTATTTTATAAATTTTAATAGTAGTATTAATTAGGCAGGATATTTTTATAAATTTTAGTTATATAAAGAGTAATAAACTCAAACTACGAAATCAAAAAGTTATTTATGGTAAAATACCCATTTAAACGTAACTGACGTACATAAACTATTTCAAAACATCAAAAGAGGGGAAAACACATTTCAATGTTATGCATTTTCACATAAAATTAAGAGCGCTCTTGTACACCGTTCACTACAATTAAATCCATCTAATAATACACTGAAACAATTGCAGTTAGAGTTTACAATGTAACCAGACAAGATAAAAGTAAGGTTCTTACAATGTAGTTATATACAAAAAAAGAACTCATAATGTAATGAAATCCATAGATATCAGGTGAAAAACTAAATAGCATCATAAGATACAATGCTACAACGTATCAACTAGTTACATAAAAAAATCGAGCGCATATTGATAATGAGTTATGCATCGTTCAGGTGTTGCAATTCAAGCTAAATGTATAAACTATACCATGATACAACCCTTCCTCCCAAAGGCATGAAGAGGAACGACAGTAGTTAGACACCAACAAAAAGAATTAATTAATTATTTGCGAGCAGGTAATTAAAAAGGTCGAGCATGTAATAAAGCAGAGTGGCCCCGCTGTCGAGGTTTAAAAGTTAGTGGACGGAACGCAGAGGAAAACGCGGTATGCAACATATTTCCTTAACAATGCTTGCAAAGGCAGGGTAGATTTCAATCATGTGTTTGGACTTAAATGGCGAGACGATTGGTTAAAAAGGTTAGCACCTAAAGCGTTCGCCCTTTAAATAATTTAGATTTTGTGTTGCGCTGTTTGGTTAAAGGAGCTGTGTTAGTTGAAAAAACAGAAAATGGAAATACTCATGGTTTTTGGCCACTGAAAGCAATATATGAACTTTTATGTTTATACTTTGTAATTATGTACATGTGAAATATATAACTAAGTTGTAAATGTTCGTATGTCTGTAGTGGAAATTAACAAATTGTGAAGGTGATTATTTTGTTGGACTAAATTAGTCATGAAATTAGTGCATATTGATTTTAAATGTATACTTATTAGTGAAATTATTATTAGTAAACGGGTAAAAATTTAATCTTTTTAATGGACCTTGAAATGACTAATAAAAAGGTTGGTATTGCGTTGTTTTTCGATATATTGTTATAACGAGCATTTTTTTAAATTGGAATTAAGAATGTTGTATAAATCAATCTTGAAAACTCAAACAATGGCATAAAGGATTAGTTATGGATCAATAGTTTATTTTTGGATTTCTGGCCATTAGGTTTGTTATCTTTAAGGTTAATGTACATGTATATATAGCTCCGGAATTTATTGTTAATATAGTTCAAGCTCAGAAGTAATTTCATTTGAAGTCATTTATAATATAGAAAAGATAGGTAAATTTGCAAAAGTATATCCAGTCACCCCAGTGATAAAGTCGTATTTGAAAAAAGCATTTTATTTTTCAATATTATTTAACTTGACCAAAAATTTATGTGTGTTTTTACGGATTTACAAGAAACGATAATGTATAATATGATAAATTTAGGAAACCAGAAACAAATAGGGCCTATGCTGAATAACAATCTCCCGTGTAGGGATAATATCGATAATATCAAAGGAATTGCTGAGACAAGACCGTTTGGCTCCCCTTAATTATGACAAAAAGAAAAGCGTTTTAGAGTTGGTGATTATTGCAACATAGTTTGTTTGTATTTCAGTCATTTTATTACTTTTCTACTTTCTTTTATTATTTCTTCTATAAGAACCAACTTCCGCAGTACTGTAGCTAGCCAAAGCACCCTTAAATGTTACGTTGTTCGTACCCCTTCGCAACATTACCAGGTGAAAAAACTCGCTTCCTGACCATTATAGTACCTTCAGGTGAAGCACAGGAAAATAAAATGTAGGGTTTAGAAAAAGAGGTCGGCTTCTTGGGTTAGATAGGTTCACGTATGACTGCTAATACCAAGATCCCGGTTTTGATTCCCGACACGATGCTTGAAAAATTATAGGCGAGCAGTTTCACAAAATTACGCCCTTGTTCGAATGAGAGGTAAAATGTATGTGTGTGTGTGTGTGCGTGCGCGCGTGCGTGCGCGCGTGCGTGCGTGCGTGCGTGCGTGTTATCACGCACATTAAGGATACCTACCTTGCTTGAAATAGCAACGGTTCGGCAAAAAAATTTTCAGGTAAAAAACTCGCCTTCTGGCCAATACAGTACCTCCAGGTGAAGCATTGAAAAGTCAAATGTAGGATTTAGAAAAAAAGCCGGTTTCTTAGGTTATATAGGTTTGCATGTGACTACTAACACCAAGGTGCCAGGTTTGATTCCCGACACGGATCGTTTAAAAAATATTAGGCGAGCATTTTTCACAAAAATACGCACTCACTCGAATGAGAGCTAAAGTGTAGGTCCTGTGTGTGTGTGCGTGCGCGGGCGCGCGCGTGTGTGTATGTGTGTGGTCATGCACGTTAAAGATTTCTACTTCGCTTGAAACAACAAGGGTTTGGCAAAATAAAAATTTTCGAAGTAAAAAACTCCCTTCTAGCCAATGTAGTACCTTGGAATGTAACACTGGAAAATCAAATGTAGGGTTTTTGAAAAAAGGAACATTAACGATTCTCAATATTTATTGGTGTCTAATCAATCAAGAGCACTTTTACAAAGACAAATAGTAAGTGATACAAACGTGCGCATCTTGATTCTCAAGAAGAAATCTTATTCTAGTGTGTAGCACAAAATATTGAAAGGGTCAGAATTCGAAACAAAATTTGTAGTCGGCATTTAGCGAACACCCTATATATCTTTACACATTTGAAATTCCCTTTAATCGTGTTTGTTCAAGCTTTATATGGCGTATAAACTAAAATTATTAAGATAGAATAGCATTTCATATCATTACTTTGAAAAATCAACACATATTTAACAAAATAACGAAATCTGCTAGAGCTAAAGCTGAAGTTTTGGTTATTAATAAAAAATGTAGATTGGGATTATAAATTATACCTCCGGTAGAACACATTTTCAGCATTATATAAGTGTAAGAATTTTAAACTATTCTTGAATCCATTTGAATATTTCTGCTTACAATAAATTCTTTGTTACGAGAAAAACTATATGAATGTGTAGATCATAAGTGCTAAATGAAGAAGTAACTAAATTTTATAATATCAAAGTTCAAATTTATATCCATATACCGTAATGGGAGACGGGGGACGTTTCAGATAAAATGGGCGGGAAGTTAAATATATTAAAATGAGGGATAATATGTATAAACTAGTATGCAAGGGATTAAGAAAAGTTTGTAATTAAAATATAGATAAGTTAGGATAAGATTGTGAAAAGAAGGACAAAGAAAAGATGGGTAGGCTAGATTTTATAAAAAAATTATGAAGGAGGCAAAGGTGATAACCAAGATAATAATAGAGGGAACAATAAATAAGTGGACAGAATATTAAAAATTTTTTGGGAAAATAACTCTCAGATACTGATAGGAGTATATAAAAGTTAATTTTATAAAAGAAGATACTACGAAAGAAAGGTAAACTTATGCCAGAGAAGGGACACGGAAAACCAAGAGAAACATCAAAATTACAAACAGGACAATTAAGGAAAGTATCATTTATTTTATCGTTTTGAATTTGACATTTCAAGAGAATCCGTCAGAAATTAAAATTTAATTCAAATTTGGAATATAATTAGATCCCGTAAAAATAGCAAAATCACGGGCGTCTAATTAGAAATAAAAAGAAATTGTTTCTTAACATCTTAATCAACCTAACTGCATAAAATTTGGAATATTTGTCAAAATTAAGTGTCAGACAGATTATTTAAAACAAAGATATAAGTAATATTAAATTTGTTAATCCATTTTGAATTTCCAGCAAAATCACTCTACTCTACTGAAAAGCTCTACAAAAATATACCGAAACATTAAGGAAACAAATCAACCAAAATTTAGAAAGTTGGACCTAAGGATT
The DNA here is from genome assembly GCA_036346225.1 of Platerodrilus igneus. Classification (NCBI taxonomy): domain Eukaryota; kingdom Metazoa; phylum Arthropoda; class Insecta; order Coleoptera; family Lycidae; genus Platerodrilus; species Platerodrilus igneus. The sequence goes on along the minus strand of JARFIW010001380.1, from coordinate 1,216,504 downwards.
TTCAAGGGAATCAGAACACAGGAGTTGTACTGGAAAGCTTTAATTCAGAAAATAAGGACCCTACTTTACGTGAGTGACCAAACTTTAATTACCGTAGAAATCGCAACTGTCAATTTAGGTAGTAACAGATCAAATAAAAAAAAATCCAATTATACATAATTTGGTTAGCACATTATCGCTTAATTATCCTTAGTTCTGATATTGTTCAATAGGGTATTGGTCTAAAATAATTTACATATCATGCGGAAACCCCAGAACCCTCCTTGAAGGTAAGATCCTCAAGTCTACCACTGAGCAAAAATTGATATAGGCACGGGCATTTAAAATTTGTAAAATATAAAAGATCCATAAAATAAAAATATTAAGAAATAACAACTTATGGACACAAGTACAGTACACGACATAAAATAACATATAAAAGAAATGTGGCGCACAACAGCAAGAGCTTTTGAAATTACAAGTAAGACGTTTGACACATCAGACACATCAGTAATACAGATCAACAAACACTGATGGGGCCTGCTTTTTTGTAGTTATATACAAAGAAAATTTCACACAGACACAACAACAGCAAATAAGAAAACTATTACACAAGATCAGGAAATCCATACGGCGGAAATATAAATACAATAGGATCGATGGAAAACACCAAAGACACACAAGACAAATCTGATAACAGTGACAATACTAACATAATAACACCGAACACACACATTGAACCAAACATCATCACACTACAACCACCACTACAACAGATAACACAACAGGCAAAAGAGTACAAAATGACACAAAACGTTGTGATACTGATAGGAGAAAAATTAAAGGAAATAAAAGACAACCAAAGGGAACTAAAAGACAACCAAAAAAAAATTGCAAACAGACATCGAAAACATAGTAGAAAAACGCATAGATAACCTAAAATTGGAAATCACTGAACAGATTCAGAAATTAAAGATAACAATAAGAAATGAAGTATAAGGTAGCATAAGAAAAATTCGGTTGAAGATTGATGGGAAATTCCAAGGACATGTGGACATGATAAGAACACAAGTGACAGAAATACAGAAGGAAACCCATGAAAGTGAAGCTAGACAAGAAGCACGACATCTACAAACCATTCAGAAACAAAAAGAAAAAGAAATAAGATTGAGAAACGAATTACAAGAAGACAAACAATACAACGAAAGAAAAGATGGACCTGATCGAAAAGACAGTGACGTTGGTACAACAAAGGAGCAGTAACGTAGAACAGGGACAAACAAGTACTTGGACAAACACACACGAATGGAGACTAGGCCGGGAATCACTCCCAAAATTCGAAGGGAGAAAATCGGAACAACCAATGGCATTCTTAGGAAAACTAGACGAAATAATCAAACACGAACGAGAAATAAACAAAATTCAAATCATTAATGCAACTCTAATCGGCCATGCAGAAAAATGGTATAGTATCATAAAAGAAAATTATAAGACATACGAGGAATTTAGAAATTTATTCATAGAACAGTATTGGAGTGAGACACAACAAACAAAAGTTAGAATGTATCTGATATCAGAGAACTACAACAAAGATGGTGGAACGAGAGAAGAATATTCGATTGAAAAATTTAACCAAGCACGACATCTGACACCAGTTATGAGAGAACGCGACATAATTCAATTATTAGCAAGACACATGGATAATGAGATACATAGAGCTGTAGCAACACAAAACATAAAGGCATTTAGAGAATATTTAGAGATCAACCGAAATTACGACGTGTTAAGACAAATAGAAGACGACAAATACCAACACCGGCATCAAAATGAAACCACAGTAAAAGGTGGGAATAAGAGTAACCTATTCTATGGCGATAAAAATACTGAAAAAAGAAGATACATAGAGCAAACATCGAGATACGATAAAAATAATTTTAAACCCGGAGTACAAAACTATAGACAACAATATGGATACATCAACCAGGATGGACCACAGAAAAGACAAGAATATTGGAATCAAAATTACGGAAACGAAAATATAGGCGATGGACAAGCGAGACAAAGGTATCGAGAAAGTTGGGAACGTAATAAACCAGAAAGCAACAAAACGAGATTTCGAAGCACTGGATACCGTACAAGAGGAGAAAACGCAAACACACAACAAATTACCACAGAAGAGTGGAGAAACAATACAGAAGATACAATAACAGTGGCTTAAGTACATGAAGATGGCTTAGAGCCAAGACAAAAAAATCGCCAATTTATTAAAAGGGGAAGGAATAGTTCTAAGTACATAATCGGATAGTTTTGGGGATCTGTTAATGGGGAGTTTAGTTGTTAAAAATAATTGTTTACCATTCATTCGTTTAAAATTAGAAAATAAATTTTATTTAGCATTAGTGGATACCGGAGCAGAATTGTCGTTAATACAAGAAGAAATCGTGCTACGACATAATAAAATAATGAGTGACAAAATATGTAAAATAAACAAGATCAATCTGTGGTCAGCAATGAAAAAAAAATTATCTGCGATGAAAAAATGGTTATAGTAAGAATATTCATAGGTGAGACACATCTGAGAGAAGCAGAATTCCTAGTAGCAAAAGTTTTAAAAATGGATCGCATTATAGGATTAGATTTTATAAAAGGCTTGGGATGGTTATTGATGGAAGGGAAAAATGCATAGATTTACAAACTCAAATAGGAAATAGCGCGGTTCAAGGATGTAATAATAATAGTGAAGATGAACAGATAATTAGGAAGTATAGAAGAGAATGGATAATTCAAGATAAGGGTACGGATACGAATGGAATTTATCGAGAAAAGAAAGATTTAGAAACGGGAAAGGAGAAACAAGAAATATGGGAAAAATGCATAGATTCACAAGCTCAAATAGGAAATAGGGTGGTCAAGGGATGTAATAATAATAGTGAGGATGAACAGATAATCAGGAAGTATAGAAGAGAATGAATAATTCAAGATAAGAGCACGGATAGGAATGGAATTTATAGAAAAAGGAAAGAGTTAAAAAAAGGAAATGAGAAAGAAGCAATATGGGAAGATGCAATTATTATATGTAACATAGTAAAAACAATATTTAAGAAAGAACAGATCGGCACAAAAAACTTATCTTCTATATGTTATGTTATGTCGTGTACTGTACTTTTGTCCTACGTATAAGTTGTTATTTCTTAATATTTTTATTTTATGGTTCTCTTATATTTTACAAATTTTAAATGCCCGTATCCATATCAATTTCTGCTTAGTGGTAGACTTGGGGATCTTACCTTCAAGGAGGGTTCTGGGGTTTCCGCAAATGTCAATTATTTTAGACCAATACCCTATTGAACAATATCAGAACTAAGGATAATTAAGCGATAATGTGCTAATCAAATTATGTATAATTGGATATTTTGTTATTTGATCTGTTACCATTTAAATTGACAGTTGCGATTTCTACGGTAATTAAAGTTTGGTTACTCACGTAAAGTAAGGTCCTTATTTTCTGAATTATGGCTTTCCAGTACAACTGCTGTGTTCTAATTCCCTTTAAAATCCTTAGGTTCAACTTTCTAAATTTTGGAGTGATTTATTTTCTTAATCTTTCGGTAGGTATATTTTTGTAGAGCTTTTCAGTAGAGTAGAGTGATTTTGCTGGAAATTCAAAATGAATTAGAAAATTTAATATTACTTATATCTTTGTTTTAAATAATCAGACTGACATTAATTTTGACAAATATTCCAAATTTTATGCAGTTGGGTTGATTAAGATGTTAAGAAACAATTTTTTTTATTTCTAATTAGACGCCCGTGGTTTTGCTATTTTTACGGGATCTAATTATATTCCAAATTTGAATTAAATTTTAATTTCTGACGGATTCTATTGAAATGTAATTCAAAACGATAAAATAGACGATATTTTCTTTAATTGTCCTGTTTGTAATTTTGATGTTCCTCTTGGTTTTCCTTGTCCCTTCACTGGCATAAGTTTACCTTTCTTTCGTGGTATCTTTTTCTCCTCCACACTACTTCCTTTGACAATTTCTGTTTTTAATAAATTTAACACCTTGTTTCACCAGCAAAATATTAAAATTTTTTATTTGTCAAATTTGACTTCCTTTCAAAAATTTTTTATAAACAAAGTTCTAAGTACAGGTTTTTTTTTGAATATCAATATATAACTCTTCTTTAACTATTATAATTATTTCGAATAAACACTTTCCCCTTTTATAAAATTAACTTTTATATACACCTATCAATATCTGAGAGTTATTTTCCCAAAAAATTTTTAATATTCGGTCCACTTATTTATTGTTCTCTCTATTATTACCTTGGTTACCACCTTTGCCTTCTTCATAATTTCTTTATAAAATCTAGTCTACCCATCTTTTCTTTGTCCTTCTTTTCACAATCTTATCCTAACTTATCTATATTTTAATTACAAACTTTTCTTAATCCCTTACATACTAATTTATACATATTTTCCCTCATTTTAATATATATACAAAAATTTTTTGTCTCCCGAACAAATATCCACCCCTCGGAGCGTCTTACTGTAAAATCTCTTTTTTTTAACTTCCCGCCCCCTGCAATATTTTATCCGAAACGTTGTCACCCCCCTGTCTCCCATTACAACACTTGAAATAATAATGGGGATCCACCCCCTACTAAAGGTCATGAAAGAGCAAAATTTTTGTATTTCATGTCGCATAAACTTAAACCGTTCAAAATCCCGAAGGTATATTTAATCTTTGTAGAAAATTGTGCATCACTTTTATATACTTTAGCACATATTTACATCCAAAATAATCGTCTGACTGCTAAATCTGGTAACTATTAATTTCATGTTCCACAATTAAGAATTTAGAGTATGACCTCGAAAGAATAGGACACATTTTGTAAACACAAAATTTAATAGTCCAAGGTTATTGTCATATTTATCACAATTGGGAGTACTCCTAATCGCATAGAAATTCGGTACTAAATCTGGTATTAAAATGGGAAGTTCATTTATCACTATGATAATTTTGAATCGCAGTTTCAATTTTTAAAATTCAAGTGGTTTAAGCACACCGAAAACTTATTTTTTATCTTTGTTCATTGCACTAAAGTGCATGCGATAATACCAATTATTAGTTTAAAAATTCTTCGTGTCCAAGATTTATCTATTAAAAAAGCAAAATGACACACTAACGTAAATGTAACGTTGTGGGGGTGTCATCACATTCACAACGCACATGATAAGTGCAAAAATCCGGAAGTCTAGATAACAATATCGCTCACAATTTTTTCCCTGTGCCTAGAAAATCATTGCCAAATTAATAATTGTATATAATTCTAAGAATTTCTTTAACATATTAAAAAATATTAATATAACTTACGGTCAAACTCCTTGATGTAGTATCCCAAAAATTTTAAATTCGACCTAACTCACAGAGTCCACATTGCTCTAGTCGTAGGCCTAATGTTTATATATTTGGAGATCGCGTGTACAAGATGCGGAGATTCCGATACAACACTGCAGAAGGCGATGCTTATACAAACACCGCCGAGATGCGACTGCTGCTGAAAGTGCTAGAGGCTTCCGAACTCTACAATCTTAATTTGTGTTTGTAATGTAATCTGTAATATATGCAAGTGGCAATTCAGTAGTAGGCTGTAAGTGAGGCTGAACTAATCAGACGATAACAACCAACAAAAGTAGATGAAGGTGAAGATGACCACAAGAATAGACTAATAGATTTGATTATCTAGTAAATGTAGGCCAAATTTTGGCGGAGGTTGCATCCTTATTATGTGTCTTCCTTGAGGATTAAATCAGACTACTACAATAATATAGAAGTAGTTCATCTTGGCCTATTAACATTCCACTTCTTTAGTTTTATTAGCGCGAAAATCATGTCTTTGATGAATTAATTTAAACAACCACGTACAGGGCGAATTGTTACTGTATAAAATATGCGGACCTATACGTGACTTCCTGCAATTTTTGTCTGTATTACACCATCGCCAATATTGACCTAATGTTTAATCAAATTTTATACCCTACATGAAACATGAAAATAGTAGCGTTGATTCGAAATATTACGATAATAACACCCAATAATTTATTTAGCAATTTGATTTTTAAATAGTTACTCGATTAAAATGTAACAACAATTATGTAATACCAAAGACGCCAAATTCCCCGTAAAATATCTTTTGACATATGCTAATATTATAGAAGGTCACTACCTAAAAATTACTACCTTCCAGTGCAGCCATTTATAAATTATAGTTATTTGCCAACTGACGTAATTATTAATTATTAGAATGAAATAAATATCCGGGTTCATTAATAGTAAACATGATAAGTTTTGACAAATGCATTTACACTCCTTTTTCTTTAAAAAAAAACATAATGAATGATTATATTTCTTTTTGTTTTAGTGTCCCGTCATAAATTTTGACGTCCTTCGTTATATATCAGGAGTGGGTGTGCTTAAATTGATAATTCAATAAGTTCATAAAGTAAATTAGACAAAAGAAGCAAAACCCACACAAAATTTACAAAAAACAAAACAGAAATTATAAAACCCCATTTGTTTAATAGTTGCATTTGAACTATTTAATATAAAAACAAATAAATTTGCATTTATTAATATTTGAGCGACATTCTACGCTTTCTTAAACCTAAAAATTGGAATAGATTTAGCTGCCTCTTATAATAATTTGAGCAACTGCATATAAAAGTATATAATGGTTATTAAGAGCTAAAAAATGCCCATTTTTTGAAAAATATAAAACAAAATTTTGTATTTTAGATAGTTTGCCAAGAAGTAAAAGCTACAATCTAATATCCCATCATTATATGCAAATTCAATCAAATATTATCCCTAAAAACAGATCAACAAACGCCATAAAAAACAAAAACGTTAACCAAAAAAAAAATAATTTTGAGTTTGTAGCATTAAAAATGTTATTTTTGAGCTTATTACAGACCAATGCAGCATTCGGTTTAAGTTACTAACGAGGTAAGATACCACAATATTTAAGAAAATGTTTTAGCAAAAACCAATTTAATATATCTAAGTTCTGCTATGGTTATTTTTTCAGCTTGTGCTGCAAATCGCTGTAATAAATAAACTTCATGACTTTTAATCACCTAATATTTTTATATACTGCAATATATATATATATATATATATATATATATATATTCTTTATAAAGATAACGACCTTAATTTCAATATAGTGTAGTGTCAGAGGGAGCTACCAAGGGTTCTAAGGGTTGTTTAGTAGAAGGTAGTGTATGCCAAATAAAATGATCCATATATCTGATCCCATAATTTAAAAATGTATGTTTGCCGTACTTTACATATGCTAAAGTATTTAAAATGTTAGTTGAAATGTAAGTGCCAAGAGGTAAATTAAAATGACTTGATGACGTGATAAAATACACAGTGCTCAAGGGTTTATACTGAGTTAGAATTTAATAGGCCATTAAACGTACATTTGCCATCCGAAAACCGGATGCGTCTATGGATGTCCACTATCAACCACGCAGATCCAGGTTCATGTGTGAATTATTTTGGCTTTTATTTAAATAGGATCAACTTTTGGACAAATATGTAATCTCAAAATTATAAGTAATAACAGTGTAAAATGTGATTGAAGGATTGTAAAATATTTAGGACCAATGATAGAATATTATGTGTAAACTAGGAAAGTGTAAAAGGACATAATTTATGGTATGTGTGACACAAACTCAGTGTTTAAATGTTATTGGGTGGTTTTAGTTTATGTAATTTGTAATGTAGTAGGCAAGAAATGTTGTAATTATCACCTTGGAAAGTAAACAAGGGGAGTCTATTTTGAATATTTTTGGTATAAAGACGTATTTTATAGAACTGCGCTAAATTGTGTAAAGATTTTGGAAGATTAATAAACGTGTTTGAATTATAATAGTTTGATTATTAAAGAAGAGTAAAGAGCAGCATCGGTACATAAATAAGTAATAGCGACGACAAGGAAGAGTAAAGATTTGTATTAGTGCGACGGCGAAGCGACGGATAGTAAGGTAGATTTGGACGATATTGATAAAGGCAGAAGGCATCGGATTGGAATTGTAAGAAGGACGAATAGTAGGATTGATTTGGATATAGATTTACACGTAGCGGGACATTGAGTGGTTATAAACAGGAACGAAGATTGATTTGGATATGGATGTATATGTAGCGGGACATTGAATTTGGTTGGGCATTGCACATCTACTTACAACTAAACCCACGGTAAGTAGGTGGATACCCTGAGAAGAAAGAGTTCATATAGTCGAGGCATCTTAAAAACAATTTGCAAAAGTACGGGGCGTGCAATAGGTGTTTGCACATCATATAAAAAGCATTGAAATTTATAAGAACAGGCGCGCGACAAAAAAAGAAAAGGGGGCAGCATAAATATATATATATATATATATATATATATATATATATATATATATTTATAAAAACTGATTACGGTTACTGAAGACTGAAGTATAAAAAAATCAGTTTTTATAAAAATAAATATGGAGGATATGATATAATTCAATATCTATATATTGCCGTGTAACCTTTTACAAATTCGTGCCCCCCTGGGCCAACATAAAATTTTCAGAAAAAAAAATTTTTTTTAAAATTTCTTACCCTTTTATTTGGACGCCTTAGAATTTCTCTGCTCACCCTGGCTAGCTCAGCAATCGGCCTCTTCTTGAATACCTATTTTTACGTACATACCTCTCTCACACTCACACACCATCAAATGAAATTACCAAAATAATACAACAACCATGCAACCCTTTATTTACACATATTAGCAGATAAAATATTTACACATGCACTATTCACACCTATCACTACTTGTTAACTAACTATTTCGATCTATCTCTGACTCTTCACCCTCTATTTCCTTATTTATTTCCTTTTACCTTTTGTCGACTATTGACTCATTAAGTACCTCACTTCTATACTTTTCTTTCTATCTTCAATGTACAACTGTTTTATATTTAACATTACCTATTACTATCACTATCTATTTATTACACTAACTATACACCTATCTCTATATATACTTCTAACTATCTTCCCTTATTTATCCTATTCCTAATTCTACTTTTCTATATACACCTATCTCTATCCCTATCTATTTAAGTTCTACCCTAATTATTCACCTATCATCATATTTTTATCTATTAAATGTCATCTCTTTATTTAAATCTGACTCTTTTCTTGATCCTCCAAGTCTTTCTTCTAACAATCTTTTTAAACTTCATCCCTATCTTTCCTCCTTCTATCTCTATACTTACCATCCCTGTCGCTTTGCATAAAATAAAACTATCCTTATTATCTAGACCCTTAAATATTTCTTCTTCGGTCCCTATACTTGTCTGTTTCTCACTCACTTTTATTCCCTTTGATGCAGACAAACCAAACACTACTACCTTAACCTTTTCATTTTCTCCCTCTGTAGAAAATTCTTCATCGCTTCTAGACTCTTTATGTACTATATTCCCACCGTAAAAATCTCCTAAATCAAAATTATCCAAATTATGTTTGCCACTTATTTCCTTTATGCCTACCTTTTGTGTGTAACATAATCCTGCGTTCGCCTCTACTCTTACTAATTCAGACTCTTTATTCATTACCAATGCTGCGCTTGACTCTACCCCTACTAGTTCAGACTCTTTGTTTACTACCAATTGTACCTCTTCTAACTTTTCTTCAGTATATTCACCGGCGTCGATCTCTTTCACCTCTTCCTCACCTACCTCTATAATATTAATAGATATCCTCATGTCATCTTCTGTGACCTCATAACTTGCCTTCCAGGGCAATATCCTATCCCCAATCCTAACTACTTTCCTCTTCATATCAATTATTACTCCTAACTTCACCATACAATCGACCCATAATATCCCTTTAAACTTGAACCCAGGTACAATTATAAATTCCTGCTCACACTATTCACAACAGCAAATCGCTTTTTATTCGGCGCAACCAAGTGACTTCTTTTTATTGGCATAATTCTGTCGCACACTTTTACTTTAATTTCATTGACGAATTCCTCCGATACTAAACTCGCCTCAGCTCCTGAATCCAATAACGCTTCTAAATTTTTCTCAAAAATTTTAACATCAATTATAGGCAAACAAAAATTTTCTCTTATTTCTGGCTCAACTTTTTCCTCTATTTTTAAAAATTCCGTCGAATGTTCGTATTTGTACACAGTGATGTCTAGTGGTTTGTCCTCGTCTAAAAATCCTGTCCAGGTCTGGTCTCCGTACTCGGTCCTGGTCTTGCTACCACTTCAGCATATGTCCGCGGCGTCTCTACTCTGTTCATGTTGTCATCTTCCCTATTGTTGGTCGTCTGTGTCCTCCTTATGTCTGGCGAACTGTTCTGTCTCGTTACCCCCGGTCTTGGTGCAGGTCCCCTACCTACACTGTTACTCCGAAAAATAGTTCGTCTAGGTTCCCAGTTCTGTCGGTTGTATTGTAAATTAGTCCCCCGTCTTGGGTAACTGTCCCGTTTGTGGTCCAACCTAACTGTGTTTACCTGTCGTTTTCTTGTCTCACGAGGTCGTCCACTGCTTACGTCGTCATACCTCTGCAGGTACTCCAAAAACATCTCCCTATCTACAATATTTTGCAACGCCACATGTTGCCAAACCTCAACCTCGAAATGTCTTGAAAGATATTTTATAATTTGTCGGTCAGTCAATGGTGGATTCAATTGCTTCGCTATGATATACTTCTGTATAGCATATTGCTCCCTACTTTCTGCAAATTCCCCTTTAAATTTTCCAGTTATCAAATCGTCACGTACTTTGTCCTGTCGGTGGTCACTCCAGTAGTGTTTTAAAAATCTGTCCTCAAAGTCATTGCATGTCTCTATTTCCTGTCCTATCAGGTTATACCAGGCTTCAGCATGGTCTTTCAGCAACGCTTTTACAATATTGAGCTTTGCCTGTTCATCAAACAAATTACATAATAAACCTCTAGTATTATTAATAAAAATTTGAGGATTCACCCTACTATCCCCATAAAATTTCATCTGTTGATCCAATGACATATTCCCTGTTACAAATCTGGGACCATCCCACATCAAAGTCGACACATTTTGTTTTATTCCACTTACTTTTCTCTCTACCCTACCTAACTGATCCCTACATGAGTCTGTCACCTCCGTCATCTTAACATTAATTTTATTTTCACAGAAGATCCTCACCTCCGTCCTTAATTGTTCCATTTCCTGTCTCAAACCTCTTATATCACGCTCATTTTTATCAACCCTATTTTCTACCTCCCCCATTTTTACCGTTAAGCTATTTTTAAATTCCGAGAATTCTTTGGTCGCCTTATCTATTTATCCGCTTAAAGTTTCATTCATCTGATCTAATTTCCGGTTTGATTCCTCTCTACCTCGCTGCATTTCCTAACATTCACATCATTAATTCATTTCCTTGGTCTCTCGATTCCGTCCTCGACTGATGCCTACTACCTCCAGCTTCCTCCATTCTTCCTGATTTATCGAATAACGCACTATCGTCACTTCCAATTTCAACTCCTTAGTTTCTTAACCACTCCTTTCTCTGCATACGATTCAATCACTTCCTCACACACTCAAAAATAATTCCAAATTTATACTTCACACACACTCTCTCTGAGCTCGCTAGTTTCCTGGAATAAAATTCTCAAATCTTATTTGGAACTCGAGCCCTCACGTTCGGGTCGCCATAAAATTGCCGTGTAACCTTTTACATATTCGTGCCCCCCCCCTGAGCCAACACAAAATTTTCAACAAAAAAAATTTCTTACCCTTTTATTTGGACGCCTTAGAATTTCTCTGCTCACCCTGGCTAGCTCAGCAATCGGCCTCTTCTTGAATACCTTACAACCACAATTTATAGCTTGAATAAATCTTTATATATCATCAACAAACCCCATTTCAATACTCAAAATTATAAAATTGTCCTGCACATGTACTTTTTTAAACAAGTTTTAAAAACAATAAATACGCCACCAATAAGTCAAACACAAAAAATTTACACAAATGTTTATATAGAAACAGAGATTTCAAGTTTATTAACTGGAGACACCTTCACTCCTCGTCACCGCTGGAGATGAGTACCAGAAACCCCTCGTTGATGTGTCTATCTACTACGCCGATGCCAGGATCCACAGATCTCCACCATCCAATATCTCCGCTACCATTACTGTTCTTGTCCCAAGATATTAGCTTCGTCTCAACAGTAACATTCCATACCAGATATCTCATGCATCCAAATTTCTTTCAGTTCTGCTTACCCCAAATACCATCCATCTATTTAATAACTTTGTCGTAGTAACGGCACCTTTTATTTAAATAAGCACTAACTCGTGCAATCACTTTTATAACTTGCGGTCCGCTACTACAGCTTTTATAATTTCTAATAGGATGTTTAATGCAATTGCACGGATCACACAAAAATTTATAACCGAAAGCTTTTACTATTATGTTGTAGATCTGAACCCCTATTCAGATCTCGATGGAAGAAAGAGAGTTTTAATATATTTGTTCGTGTATTTATATTATTCTACAAACCCCCTAACGGAACCCGTTTCATGTGAAAAGTTTGTTTTTAAAGCGGCTTCTTAAAATTTTGAACGTAACCGACTATAATTTCTGAAAAAATTTTCCCGTCCGTCGTGCTGTTTACATAGAATTTCGTTTCCTACCTTACCGTATGCGCACTTTTCGAAAACTGCTGACTATCGACCAATGACATAATTTCCTGTCGTCACACCGCTCCACCTATCAGCTATCTATCTTTGTTCTACGCATATTTGTTGTCTCCTTTAAAACCCCACTTGAGTTACAGTAAATCGATATTGTAGACGCCCTTCACAAATACACGTGTATATCCTACGTGACTTCAATATTTATACTTTTCTCTGTCTGTTGTATATTATCGATTGTTCATTCCACTCACTTCTCAAGATATTTGTTATTGTAGCTACTTATACAAATCGACCGTTAAAAACAATTTCTATGAAATTCTATCTTAACGTTTGTTTAATATTCTCTAAACGTAACATTTAACCAACAAGTGTTTCTTGAAATTATCGACCGTTTGAGAATAACAATTCCTAGATTCTCCCCTTCGTAGTATTTTTATAACAAACGTTGGCTTTTAAAACGAACAACCTTTGCGTCTGAAATTATTGATTTTCTATGCAAGCACGCTCCCTTCTTGCTTCCATGCGTTTGATTAAGGGTTGTTATAATTACTTATGCGTATCCTTGAGTTGTTTATGAACTCCAAAGCTTTTTTTCCCTTATGTAATTTTAACATTCCAATTTAAATATAAAAATACCTTAATACCCGTCCGTTTCCATTATATAAATTAATTAATTCGGCGCGTAAATAATTTGCTCCTGTTTTTATATACATGGTTGCTAACATTTTATTATCTACACCTATTTACCCTTTAAATCCACAACAATATATGTATATATATATATATATATATATATATATATATATTGGTATGATAAGGGGTAGTTTAAGAGTATATTAAGTCATTGGGGTCGTAGATTAATGTAAGTATTATTAATTTTAAGAAAACCAAACAATTCCACCATTAAGTGGAAGTAAATCGACTATTTTATATAAAATCAATAGCGAGCACACTGTATATAAATTATAGCCAATTTAATTCATAAGAGAGAAGCTCATTATTTATTAATTAGATACTATTTAGCAAAAATAATAATTTGTACGTCGTATAATACGTTCTTAGTTAAATATACAATTTCAGAATTGGAAAGAAACGAGCGAAAATTAGGTTTTAACGCAACGAAGTTCATCAAAATAAACACGTAATCGGGGACGATAAACAACCTGGTATACTAGCTATTTAATAATATCAACGCATAAATAAGTAAACGCGTTCAAATACGTCATTATTAAAAATATGAATACGTGACAAAAAACATTGTATTTCGATAAAATCCAACATATTTGGAGTAACAAACAAAATGTATAACAGGTGGTCCGTGATGCAATAAGGCTTGAACCATGGTCGACACAAACATAAAAACGTGACCAAAATGCAATAAAATTTGGCATTTCTGAGAAATAGACTACACGAAGTTGAACGTCTACGTGTGAGATCAAGCGCCTGAGCAAGAATCGGTACAAGGAATTTTTAGAAATACCGATTTCTGCAGAGATAGGCGCAAAGTACAACGCGTGGATCAACAAACACGCGATGAATACCAATAAGAAAATTGATAGGTGGAGACTATAAATACTATGGGGACCTTGTACACATTCAGTATCTCTTTGACAAGGCACCAACAACGTCAATTGAAAGTAAAATATTACGTATAAGTGAACGTAGTGAAGATTAATAATTTATTATAATAGTGAAAAATTAAAAGTGCCAATTTATACCATGAGAAATAACCGTTTTGATCTTAAAACGTAAGATAAACTATTAATTAAATTTAACTTTAATATTTAAAAAATTTAGGGCTCTGAGTGAACCTCTGAGTGTACGTCTGAGTGTACCTCTAAATTAAACGTTTGAATGTACCTATAAATATGCGTTTAAAAAAAAAGCTACAAACAGACTTCAAGGAAATTCTAAATAAGCCTACAAGGAAACATAATAAACGTCAAGATACTCAAATTAAACTACAAGCAAGCTCCAAGTCGTTTCAAACATTCGAAGGGAAATTCAAGCAACAGTTAATTAATCATTCTGGTCAACAAGTGAAGCAAGTCAAGCTGTAACAATCCAAGGTGCTGACCATCGTTATTCAGAGGCAGAAGCAAGCAAGAAAAATGCAGGTCAGAGATTTCAATCATTATTAGTATAAGACTATTTTTCAATTTCAACATTTAATATTTTGCTATATCGAATATTTGTAAGGGTTATCAAAAATCATTTTAGAATTTGAAAAATAAAGGAAGGATCGTTTTGAACGTTCAAAAAGTACTTGAAAGTAATTACACTGGAATTTTTGCTGACTTTCAGGGAACACAAAATTTGGTGGAATAGATACATATTAATATTTTATGCAGGGACTAATTTTTGAACATTAAACAAATTAATAATTTATAAACATAAAAGTGTACATATTATCGATTATTATATTGTGTAATTTTGGATTGTTTATTTTCAATTACATTATTTTAATAGATAGCTAATAGAAAGAAAAGGAGTTAAATGATCTTTATTGTCGTGACGTAAGGCACTCTGTGTTTAATAGATTAAGCTAGCCGAGGCAGACAAATTCAAGGGATTCTAGGATTTAGAGACGCAGAGGATAAAAGCAGAGTACGAACACAACAGTAAAGTTTTAAAAGGCGACAGCAACGTTAGGGGCAGAGATTACAGCAAAATTTATATGACCATCCACGTAGGGGAATTCACAGCAATTTAAATGACGCCCAACATTGGGGCTTGAAAGGCAATTCACAGCAATTTATACAACGCCCAATCGTGGGGTGTATCACAGCAATATATATATATATATATATATATATAACAATAGGGTTATTTAAAATCATATAAGGTCACAATGGAGGAATACTTCATGTAAATATTATAAAAACCACGGAAACCAAACATTTAAATCATAAAATAAACATAATTCATTCATTATGCAAAGAGAAAATACAAATCATCTTGTATAAAATCAATAACGATCTACAATTAATTAAAGAAAACTTATTCAGTAGTAATTTCACCATATTCATTAAAATAAATAATTGCGGAAGCAATTTAATTATTTTTAGAACACTTAAGACATTTTAAGCTTAAAATCAAATCAAAATTTAACAAATTTACAGAACAATAACCGTGAAACAAAATCTCTTTCAATCTAAACGCATTTGGGTGAAAAGGTTAATAAACGCATGTAATCGATACCAGTTTGTATAGGCAAACATTTAAAAGCGAGTATAGGTACTTGAAACGTATATAAAGTACCATACGTAATAAAACTAGCATATGTAAATAAAGATATTAGAGGCGACAGGCTACGTGCAGTTTAAAGCGTACATAATAGCATTTATTAATCAAATTCCATAACAGAAAGTTCCGAGGTACGTGCAAATTTGACCGTATGCAAATGTAATATTTAATAAGCCCCTTTAGAAAGTTGCGAGATACGTGACATTTAAAGCGTATATAGAATGCAATATTTAATAAAACCCAACAGGTTGGAGGTACAACACCTTGCAGATAAACATAATTAAAACGCCTTTTCCCCGGACTAAAGACCGATAGCGGGCTGTCAGGCATTGAGGACGCGTGTAACATCGGGAAGGAATTATTCTATAGAACTAACCGGGGCAGATACATGACATTCATTCAAAAATCGACGCGCCGACTGTAATAGTTGAAAGATCATTACGCAAATAAAAATTTAGTGAACGTTAAATTGAAAGTAACATCGATCAATAATTTCAAGTAAAACAGCAAAGTGCATTGAAACAAATGTGTATAAAATTCTGC